>JARBWK010000011.1:31846043-33046043 GCA_030556195.1 Anolis apletophallus | reverse complement strand
AAGCGGAGCAGATCAGTTCATGTGCGCCTGGTCCCCTTTTTGAGGACTTATGACGCAGCAACAAAAGCCGCACAAAAAACATCTATCGCGGCCAAGGTGGCCGCCGCGAAGAACCGTCCAGCGGAACTGTTCCGAGTCGTTAGGGGTCTTTTAAATCCGCCACAGTGCGAGATCCCTGACGGCTCGGTGGTACGCTGTGAAGAATTTGCTAAGGCCTTCGCGGATAAAGTGGTGCTGATCCGTTCCGATTTCGATACCACTTTAACGGCAGTCTCTGAGGATGTGACACGAGCATCTGCTTGTCCGGTTTTAATGGATTCGTTTCAATTGGTTCAGCTCGAGGATGTGGACAAGATCCTTGGAGAGGCGAGGCCCACTACATGCATCCTAGACCCCTGCCCATCCTGGCTGATCAAGGAAGCCAGAGGGGGTTTGGCAGAGTGAGTGAAGGTGGTGGTTAATGCCTCCTTACAGGAGGGCAAAATTCCAGCCAGCTTAAAGCAAGCTGTTATAAAACCGCTGTTGAAAAAACCATCACTGGACCCCACTCAATTAGTGAACTATCGGCCAGTTTCCAACCCCCCCCCCCTATTTGGGCAAAGTCATGGAACGTGTGGTGGCTTCGCAACTCCAGGGGTTCTTGGTAGACACCGATTATCTTGATCCGGCACAGTTTGGCTTTAGGCCGGGACATGGTACTGAAACAGCCTTGGTCGTCTTGGTAGGTGATCTACGCCGGGAACTCGACAGGGGGAGTGTGTCCCTGTTGGCTCTGCTGGACCTCTCAGCGGCTTTCGATACCGTTGACCACGGTATCCTTCTGGGTCGCCTTGCAGATATGGGGCTTGGGGGTACTGCTCTGCAGTGGCTCCAATACTTCCTGGAAGGTCGTACCCAGAAGGTGTCATTGGGTGACACCTGTTCGGCTCCACAGCCGTTGTCCTGTGGAGTCCCTCAGGGTTCAGTTCTGTCCCCGATGTTATTCAACATCTACATGAAACCGCTGGGAGAGATCATTCGGAGTTCGGAGTAAGGTGTTATCTGTACGCAGATGACGTCCAGATCTGTCACTCCTTCCCACCTGTCACCAAGGAGGCTGTCCAGACCTTGAACCGGTGCCTGGCCGCTGTGTCGGACTGGATGAGGGCTAGCAAATTGAAACTAAATCCAGACAAGACAGAGGTCCTCCTGGTCAGTCGCAAGGCCGAACAGGGCATAGGGTTACAGCCTGTGTTGGATGGGCTTACACTCCCCCTGAAGACGCAGGTTCGCAGCTTGGGAGTGATCCTGGATTCATCGCTGAGCCTGGAACCCCAGGTCTCAGCGGTGGCCGGGGGAGCTTTTGCACAGTTAAGACTTGTGCGCCAGCTGCGCCCGTACCTTGGGAAGTCTGATCTGGCTACGGTCGTCCACGCTCTGGTCACATCCCGAATAGATTACTGCAATGGACTCTACGTGGGGCTGCCTTTGAAGACAGTTCGGAAATTGCAACTAGTCCAGCGGGCGGCAGCCAGATTACTAACGGGAGCTACATACAGGGAGCATACCACCCCCCTGTTGTGTCAGCTCCACTGGCTGCCTGTCCAATTCCGGGCTCAATTCAAAGTGCTGGTTTTGACCTTTAAAGCTCTATACGGTTCTGGCCCAGCTTACTTGTCCGAACGCATCAGCCGCTATGTCCCACCTCGTAATCTAAGATCATCCGGGAGGCCCTGCTCTCGCTCCCGCCACGTCTCAGATGAGGCTGGTGGGGACGAGGGATAGGGCCTTCTCGGTGGTGGCTCCCCGCCTGTGGAATGCGCTTCCTATTGATGTACAATCCACCACATCCCTCCTGGCCTTCAGGAAAAAAGTAAAATCCTGGCTGTGGGACCAGGCATTCGTACATTTGTGCCGTACTGTAAGCCGCTCTGAGTCCCCCCTTGGGGGTTGAGAAGAGCGGGGTAAAATCCCGAAATAAATAAATAAATAAATGGGGTGGTTGGATGTATTTTTGCATGCCCCTTTATTTACCTTGCTGAGTATTAAATGGCCTTGCAGTTCAAAAGCCTCTCTTCTTACTTTCGGGCTGATAATATGTGTGGTAATATGGCAGTGTGGGAGAAATGGGGTGGTTGGATGTATTTTTATGCTCTGTTTTATATTGTTGTTATTAAATTGAAATGTTGATGTTTTATAACTTCATTTTATGTAAACTGCCCCGAGCCTGCTGGAAGGAGCGGGACATAAAAATGAATAATAAATATAAATAAATAAGAAAATAGTTATACGTTTTACATTTCTGGGTAGGTGATCTTTGGGACTTGGTTTTTTAATCAGTGGTTCCCATGCTGAAAAAGTGTGAGCACCGCTGGTCTGGAGGTTTCAGAAGCAGAGGCGGGCTGGCCATCTGTGGGGAGGGCTTGGGTGGTGCCTTCTCACCTGCCTGGAAGGATGGGGTAGGGCTGGATGACCCTCGAGGTGCCTGTCCAACTCTGGTGTAATACAGATTGCCTTAGAGTCTGGAGGTTGCTGAAGCAAGGGCGGGCTGGCCATCTGTGGGGAGGGCTTGGGTGGTGCCTTCTCACCTGCCTGGAAGGATGGGGTTGGGGGCTGGATGACCCTCGAGGTGCCTGTCCAACTCTGGTGTAATACAGATTGCCTTAGAGTCTGGAGGTTGCTGAAGCAAGGGCGGGCTGGCCATCTGTGGGGAGGGCTTGGGTGGTGCCTTCTCGCCTGCCTGGAAGGATGGGGTAGGGCTGGATGCCCCTCGGGGCGGCCTTCCCGGGCTCCTGGGTCTCTTTCCCCACCGCGAGGCCCCGCCCTCCTCTCCGGAGCCGCCCCTCCCTCCTCCTCCTCCTCCGGGGAAACTTTCCTTGCCTGCCTCCTCCTTTCTCTCGCTTTGCGCCTGGCTCGAAGGGGAGCCGGAGGAGGAGGAGAAGCCGAGCCCCCTCCGCAGAGAGCCTTCCTCATTCCCTCTTGCGCCTTCCTCTTCCTCCTGGCGGGGAAGGGGACAAAGGCAGGGAGGGGGCGCGCGATGGCCGGCCAAGGCGCCCCCCAGGAGGAGGGGGAGGAGGGGGAGGGGGAGGCCAAGAGGAAGACCAAGAAGCAGAAGCAGCAGCAGACCCGGGGTTCAGGCTCCTCCAGCCTCCGCCGCGCCTTCAGTTGGCTCCGGGGACGAAGGAAGAAGAAGGCGCCCCAGGGCCCCCCTTCGCCGCCCCCGCAGAAGAGTGGGGCGCCCCCTACCGAGGGGAAGAAGCACAAAGGTAAGCGCTCTCTGCCCCCTCGCTCAGAGGAACACTTGCTGGGAGCCTTGTGGCCTCACCTGCCTCATAGGACTGAGAATTCTCCCTTGAGTGCTCTGTGGGACCAAGAGTCCTCCCTTGACTTCCTTGGGGAGCCAGCACGCCTCCCTCCGAGGCTGGGTGGAACCCATAGCCTTCTCAGGTGCTTGATGGGGCTTGCAATCCTTCACCTGCCTCATGGGACAGGTAGTCCTTCCTCTATTGAATTTTGGGAACACTAGTCGTCCATAGCCTTCTCAGATGCTTGATGGGGCTTGCAATCCTTCACCTGCCTCATGGGACAGGTAGTCCTCCCTTGGGTGCTTTGTGGGACCAATAGTCCTCCCTTGACTTCCTCCCTCTGGGGCTTGATGGGATCCATAGCCTTCTCAGATGCTTGATGGGGCTTGCAATCCTTCACCTGCCTCATGGGACAGGTAGCCTTCTCAGATGCTTGATGGGGCTTGCAATCCTTCACCTGCCTCATGGGACAGGTAGTCCTTCCTCTATTGAATTTTGGGAACACTAGTCGTCCCTCGCATGCTTGATGGGACTTGCAATCCTTCACCTGCCTCATGGGACAGGTAGTCCTTCCTCTATTGACTTTTGGGAACACTAGTCGTCCCTTGCATGCTTGATGGGACTTGCAATCCTTCACCTGCCTCATGGGACAGGTAGTCCTTCCTCTATTGAATTTTGGGAACACTAGTCGTCCCTCGCATGCTTGATGGGACTTGCAATCCTTCACCTGCCTCATGGGACAAGTAGTCCTTCCTCTATTGAATTTTGGGAACACTAGTCGTCCCTTGCATGCTTGATGGGACTTGCAATCCTACACCTGCCTCATGGGACAAGTAGTCCTCCCTTGGGTGCTCTGCAGGACCAATAGTTCTCTCTTGACTTTGTGGGACCAGCTCTCCTCCCTCCAGGGGCTTGATGGGATCCATAGCCTTCTCAGATGCTTGATGGGACTTGCAATCCTTCACCTGCCTCATGGGACAAGTAGTCCTTCCTCTATTGAATTTTTGGAACACTAGTCGTCCCTCGCATGCTTGGTGGGACTTGCAATCCTTCACCTGCCTCATGGGACAAGTAGTCCTTCTTTGGGTGTTCTGCAGGACCAATAGTTCTCTCTTGACTTCTTTGTGGGACCAGCACTCCTCCCTCCAGGGGCTTGATGGGACTTGCAATCCTTCACCTGCCTCATGGGACAAGTAGTCCTTCCTTGGGTGTTCTGCAAGACCAGTAGTTCTCTCTTGACTTCTTTGTGGGACCAGCACTCCTCCCTCCAAGAGCTTGATGGGATCCATAGCCTTCTCAGGTGCTAGATGGGACTTGCAATCCTTCACTTGCCTCATGGAATAAGTAGTCCTCCCTTGACTTCCTTCTGGGACCCACACTCCTCCCTCTGGGGCTTGATGGGATCCATAGCCTTCTCAGACGCTTGATGGGACTTGCAATCCTTCACCTGCCTCATGGGACAAGTAGTCCTCCTTTGGGTGCTCTGTGGGACCAATAGTCCTTCCTTGACTTTCTTCCTTGACACCTCTCTCAGGGGGCTTGATGGGATTAATAGCTTTTTCAGGTGCTTGATGGGACTTGCAATCCTTCACCTGCATCATGGGACAAGTAGTCCTTCCTTGGGTGTTTTGTGGGACCGATACCCCTCCCTTCCTTGTGGGACCAGCACTCCTCCCTCCAGGGACTTGATGAGATCCATAGCCTTCTCAGGTGCTGGATGGGACTTGCAATCCTTCACATGTCTCATGGGACAAGTGTTCCTTCCTCTATTGACTTTTGGGAACACGAGTTGTCCCTCACATGCTGGATGGCACTTGCAATCCTTCACCTGCCTCATGGGGCAGGTAGTCCTTCCTCAGGTGCTTCATGGCACCGAGCGTCCTGTCTAAGGCCCCGTCCACCCAACTGTATGAAATCCACATTGAACTGGATTCGATGGCAGTGTGGACTCACGCCTGATTTAGAGACAGGTGTCAGATGGACAAGAAAGAGGAAAGGCTATTGCAACCTTTTGCCTCCCTTGAAGGTGCCTTCACCAACCCCCCCCCCCCCCCCAGTTGAAGTTTGGTGTTTACTTCCTCCAAGAGTGAAAGAATGTAATTTGCCCAAGGCAACCCAATGGCTGAGCAGGATTTGAACCCTGTTTTTTTTTCTAGAATCCTCACTTCAAGCTCCTTTCCCCATGTTTTCTCTGTCCTATTATTGCAACATCAACTCTTTCTTTGACAAGATGGATTTGTAGGATGGATTGGGAGGCTGCTTTGAGGCCGAGAGAGTGTGACTTGCGTACAGTCTCCATGTGGGTTGGATAATTTACGCTCCCAAAGCCAAACCCCGCCGACATCCAGAGCCACGATCTCTCCTTGCACCGTTGAATGAGACCTTGTTGTGCGGGAAAATTAAAAACCTTTGGGACTTCAAAGCCAAAGGGAAACCCTTTCTGCCGCCAAACCCTTCCTAAAATACAATTTCTCCCGGTTCATCAGGCATGTTGCCTCTCTGAGTCATGAGAAAACTTTGAAGGAGGGGAAAGTGCCCAAATTGTTCCATTTCAGGCCCTGCCTAGAAACCTATCTCAGATCGAGGGGTTTTTAGTGTAGGAAAGTGGGCAAATTTCTCTCTTTTTTTGGAAGAGGTTGGAAACTATATTTGTTGGAATTGAGTTCTGAAGGAGATTTGTTTGTTCGGAGGGTCTTTCCAAACAGATGTGTTGTAAGGAACCCAAATCTATGTCGGAAAGCATTATCAAGTGGCACATCATGCACCTAGGAGAACTTTGTGCCATAGGTCTGGCGTGGCGCATAGACGGCACATCAATGCATTCTCCTCCCTGGGCAGGGATTCCGGGACAAAAGCAGCCCAACACATGGTGCCTATGTGTGCTTCTATGTGCCTCCTATGGAGCAAGTGTGCTCATACATGACTCATGTCGTGTTGCCAGAGCTGGCTGGCTTGCGCATAAACATTGTGTAACTTTCCCAAACAGAGAATGCCAAGTAGGATGCCAAGCTGGCACATTGACATCAGAATTAGCACATTCACTCTTTAGGCAGAAACATATACACACATGACTCAGGGCCCTTCCAGACGGGCCCTGTATTGCAGGATCTGATCCCAGGTTTTCTGTTTATCCCAGATTATCTGGCAGTGAGGACTCATATAATCCAGTTTAAAGCACACTCTTTAAAGCAGATCAGATCCTGGGATATTGGGCCTGTCTGGAAGGGCTCTCAGATCCCAAACAGAAGATGGAAGCAAGGGTTTGCCAGGTGCATGATACTCATAACACTATGTAACAAAGTTTGAGAATTTTCTGTTCCTGGTTTGAAAGTATTGTTTCCTGTTTAATTGTGCAGTACTTACTTTGAAAGTAGTTGTTCTTCTCCAGAAACTTTGTTTTTGTGGCCGCCACAAACTGGGTTGAATTGGTTGGGACTTGATGAAATATTCATTGAAAAACTTGCACAAAGACAAGGTTTTTGCAGTTTCATAAACTTTCCCCCTGTTTTATGATAGAACCAATTAGGAAATGACATTTATGACCTAGGAACAAAAAATGGGTTACATAGTATAATTAAGGTAAAGGTAAAGGTTTCCTCTTGACATTAAGTATCGTTGTATCTGACTCTGGGTGTGTGTGTGTGCTCATCTCCAGTTCTAAGCTGAAGAGCCGGCATTGTCCGTAAACGCCTCCAAGGTCATGTGGCCGGCATGGCTGCATGGAGCGCTGTTACCTTCTCACCAGAACGGTACCTATCAATCTACTCACATTGCATGTTTTCGAACTGCTAGGTTGGCAGAAGCTAAGGCTAACAGCAGGAGCTCACCCCGCTCCCTTGCAGTCAGCAAGTTCAGCAGCCCAGTGGTAGAACCCGCTGTGCCACCGGGAGCTCCACATGGTGTAATTATAGAATAGAATATTGGCATCGAGAACCCCAATGGAGGGTTGTTGTTGTTTTTGTTAATGTTATATAGTGTAATTGTTTGGAAAGTTGCACAAAGTTGTTTGCTAGAGAGACAGCTGTTGCTCCAGTCACTGCGGTTTTTATGGTTTCATCTCAGCCATAAGTCAATAGGCGGCCTTTATATTATTTTGTATCATTGAGTGTTTGTTTTGCGCATGGGGAGTGCTGTTGCACTGGTGGAATCTGCTACCTGTAGCATCCCATTAAGTTGGACTTGCTGCTTGTTCTTCTTCTTCCGGGTGGGTGATTTTGAAGAGCGTGTGTGACCCCCTTGGCCAGACTGGATGAACTGCCACAAACCAGACTATTTGGATTTGGAAGAGGCCATGGCTAGATCTAGATTTAGATCTGTATCATAAAATAGTGGCAGTGCCAGGGCCTCTTCCAACTTTCGGCTTTATTTGAGCAATCACTTGCTTTGGGGTGCATCACTACTACAGAATGTATGTACTTTGATAATATTTCAAGTTTTGTGTATCAGTGCTGTTGAACTTGGGATTTGCAGTTTCATAAGCCCCCTGGTGGTATAGCGGGTTAAACTTCTGCGCTGCTGAACTTGCTGACCGAAAGGTTGGCGGTTCGAATCCGGGGAGCGGGGTGAGCTCCCGCTCTTAGTCCCAGCTTCTGCCTAGTTGTTCGAAAACATGCATATGTGAGTAGATCAATAGGTACTGCTTCTGCGGGAAGGTAACGGCACTCCATGCAGTCACCCTGGCCATATGACCTAGGAGGTGTCTCCGGACAACACCGGATGAGCACCAACCCCCAGAGTCGGACAAGACTAGACTTAATGACTTTTACATTCCAAAAAAAGTCAAGACTTGGCTTTTTGAGCAAGCACTTGCAGACACAATATAACAGACGCAGAGAAAAAAACGGAACGACTGGACGACGCTATTGGATAATGTTTTTAACAAGGAGACTCAAACTGATACATATTTTATTGATATTGTTGCTTTATCTGGTTTTATATTTAATTAACGGTTTTATTGCATTTTATGTTTTTGATGCTGACTGTACACTGCCCCGAGTTGCCTGTATTTAAAGTATTTAAATATAGTAAATAAACAAACAAACAAATAAAGTCAGGGGAAACCTTCTCTGCCATAACTTGCAAACAACAAGTCCCAAGTTTCAATAGCCTTGAGCCGTGACAGTTCAAGTGCATTCATTCCACAGTGTAGATGCATCCTTCCTGTTTTCAACTGTGGATAGGCAGATATCCCTGTAATAAACATATCTCTTGTTCAGGATTTGAACTGGGGGCTCCCCATAGCTTAGTGGAGAGGCGTCTGCTGGAAGAGAATCTGATCCGGGCTCTCAGAATACAAGAGAGAGCTGGGTTCAGTTTCTCCCTTTGTCTCGATGAGACAGGAAATAAGGATAGCCCCCATATCCAGAAAGGAGACCTGCTGAATGGGAGCAGATAGTATGGCAGCCGTGCCCTTCTGATGCTGGCATTGAAGGGGTATGGAACGGGGCTCAAAACAAGGAATATATCCACACTGTAGAACTATTGCACTTTGACCCCACTTGAAAGTGCCATGAATATGGAATCTTGGGAGTTGTAGTTTGGCCTTCTCTGCCAGAGGGTGCTGGTGGCTCCCCAAACTACAACTCCCAGGATCCCATAGCCTGTCATGGCAGTCAAATTGCATTAATTGCACAGTTTTGATGCACCTAGGGCAGTGTTTTGCAACCTCTTTTGAACCGTGGCACATTTTTTACATTTACAAAATCCTGGGGCACACCACCGACCAAAATGACACAAAATGACACTCTAACTTACTATATTGTACTATACCATTATACTGTAATATTATTAGTACTATTACAAGTAATATAAAATATATAATTTCAATATTGTATTATTTTAAAAAGTGTTATCTTGTATTACATTATAATATAAATATTATAGGTACGTACAATATATTATCAGTAAAGCATGTAGCCAGGGGGCTAATCCTGAAATTTCATTGTGGTCATTAAAAGGCCTTACTGGTACATTATTTAAACTGTTATGTTTATTCATATCATGATCTGATCACCATGCTCATTATATCCCACATTAATGGGGCTATTGGGATAACAATACAAAAGATTTGCTAGGGTAGACCCTCTTCCACCCCGTCTCATACCAAACTCAACAACAAAATCCTGGCTACGGCCCTGCCCATGAGGCTCCTTCCACGTCACAGTCTCTGAGGCCCGGTAGGCCGCTTGCGTACCTGCCCGGAGGCAGGCCCCATTGTTCCCCGCGTCGTGGCAACAGTGGGTGAAGAGGCAGTACAGCTGTGGGTAGGACAGGAAGCCCGTGAAGGCAGAGGCAGCGGCGCCGGCGAGGGCCAGGCCCACTGCCAAGCCCAGCACCGCCAGGCACACCCGCCGCCGCATCGCCTCAGACAAGGCACTTCCGCTTCACTGGCATCCCCTCAGGGAAGGTGCTTCCGGTTCCGCCACCGGCATCTTGGTGCCGGGCAGGAGTTCAAGGCCACTGCGACGGGATTGGCCCGCGGGGAATAAAGGAGCATGGCTTATTCAAGGCTCAAGAGGTTCCAATTTCCCACGACACGCCTGATGATTGCTCATGGCACACTAGTGTGCCGCGGCACACTGGTTGGGAAACACTGACCTAGGGACTCTAGTAAGGATCTGGACCTGTTCTTTTCACTTCTTGGGTTACTTTTTGAGCAAACACTTCTAATTTCTGTCTTTTAAAGTTAAATTTTTGCTATAGAATCCAGAATTGTGAACTGAATTTGATAGGAATGGATATTTACAATCATGTTGACATCGCCTGACGGTGAGAAGACCTTTTTCATCAGTGGAACTCTCTGCCTGGTGATGGCTCCTTCCTTGGGGGCTTTTAAACAGTCTTGATGGCCGTCTGTTGGGAGGGCTTTGATCGTGATTTTCTTGCATAGCAAGGGGTTGGACTAGATATCCCTTGGGGTCCCTTCCAACTCTATGATTCTATGACCTTTGCACAAGGTTTGGGTGTGGAATGGATTTGAAGCATTGTAGGCGCTGCCAGTTGTTTGATTCACACACAAAACAAAATCCTTGGCATCATCACTGACAAGACACAAAACTACGCACGTAAACAAAACCCTTTGTATCCCTTTTCAAATGGAACAGATGTAACTGAACACAAACACAGCAAATTATTCCAGTTTTAGAAAAAACATGGATAGATCCAAGTGTGCGTGTGTTTATGCACATGCGCTTTTTGTTTTGCTTTGCTAACAAGAAGATCTAGAATGAACCGTGTCCTGAGATTTCAGGACCAAAACCTGAGACAAGCTAGAATTAATACTGTTTGGCACCATTCTAGCTGCTGTGGCTAATGCTATGGCATCCTGGGAGCTGTAGTTTGGAGAGGCATCAGCACTCTTTGGCAAGGAAGTGTTGACTTGCCTTTGGTCTTAATGTATTGATCTCCTTTAACTGCCCTGGCCCAATGCTATGGAGTCTTCGGGGCAGGGGTGGACCAAGCTTTTCCCGGGGGGTATCCAAAAATTTTTTTGCGCCACCCCAGTGCGCATGCGCCAATCTGCGCACGCGCACTGACTCCAAAGCGGGAGCCAGTACGCATGCGCAAAAAGGTCTCCGCATGTGGAAGCGCGGCCGGAGCACCCTGGGCTGCCTAGCAAAGGCGCGGCGCGGCGGCGGCGCCGGCTGCGGAGGCCTGGCCGCCGCGGCGGGGGCAGTGCGGCACGGGCGGGTGCGGCGCGGGCGGGCGGTGGGGAGCTGGTGCGGCAGCGCCCCCCGGGTGATGTCGCCCCTCCCGGTGACGTCGCCCCTACGCGCCTGCTTCCTTTGTCTAATGGACGAACCGGCCCTGCATGGGGGTTGTAGTTTGACAAGGTCTTGAGCCTTCTCTGCCAAAGGATGCCAATGCCTCACCAAACTACAAATCCCAGGATCGCATAGCATTGAGACACGACCATTACTTGAGAGATGATGTCTCTCCAAGATGTCTCTCCTTAAGCAACTTCGTCTTTGGTTTTGGCTCAGCAATAAGATGACCATATGATGCGAATATAATGCGCAGTCTTCTTTTGGCGAGGTCATTTAGCCCCAAAAGGTGAGCGTTAGATTCGAGTCAATAGGGTAACTGTGGGGTAGCCTTCCATAGAAACCTGAGCCGTTTGGCGTTTTCTCCAACGCAGCTGTTTTCTGCAGCCTGCCCAGGGAATTCCCTCCTCTTCCTTTGGGTTCCTTTTCCTCTGACTCACGGACACGGTTTCCAGATGTTGTCCTCAGCCTTTTGCCAAATCGTTTGCCCTGGAAAAGGAATAGAATATGTAGCCCTTGAACAGAGGGGCGTTGCAGTTTCATTTAAATTACAAAAACGTAAATCTTCCATTTGTGCACCTTTAGGGCCTCATCACTCTAGAGCAGTGTTTTACAACCTTTTTTGAGCCGCGGCACATTTTTTACATTTACAAAATCCTGGGGCACACCACCAACCAAAATGACACAAAATGACACTCTAACACAGTAATACATATAGTTAATATGTTTTTTAATGTATTTATACACTCACTGTGAAACCTGGGCCTGTTTCAATGAACACAACATTGATATCCTGGCAGGAATGGCAGAAAGACACAAACTTCCCACTCCACAGAACTCCCATAACCAAGAGAAAATGCTATAAGAGTTTGGTGGGCATTGACCTTGAGTTTGGGAGTTGTAGTTCACCTATATCCAGAGAGCAATGTGGACTCAAACAATGTTGGATCAGGACCAAACTTGGCATGAATACTCAATATGCCCAAATGTGAACACAGATGGAGTTTGGGGAAAATAGATCTTGACATTTAGGAAGAAGGCTGAGGAAGGCTGGCGAGGGAGTCCCTCACAGAATCCTGCCTGCCTTTCCTTCCTCCAAGGGCCCTCCTGCCAGACCCCAACCTCCCCCCCCCCCCGCGAAGGAAGGCCCCTTTTCTCCTTTGGGGCCTTACTCTCCGAGGGGCTTCAGGGGGGCCGGGCCGAGGGGAAGGGCGCCTCGGGGACTCACCTGGGACGCAGCAGGGCCGAGCCGGGGCGCCTCCGGAAGCAGCTGGCTCCTTCGCTTCCTGCAGGAGGAAGGTGAATGCGTCTGCCACCCCTGGGACCTAGTGCACATGCACCCAGACAAGCGCACTACCACTTCTGCTTCCCGCCCTCCCTTGATTGGAGGCTGGCTGGGGAAACAGCCGAAAGAGGTGGCGCCCCAGCCCCTTCTTCTTCGCCGCCGCCTGGCCCTTCCTCCCCCCCCCCCCAAGCAGGAGCAGCAGGAGTTCAGCAGGAGGGGGAAGAAAGGGGGGGGGAAGAGAGGTTTTCCCGCAGCACACCAGGCGATCGCTCATGGCACACTAGTGTGCCGCGGAACAGCAGTTGGGATACACTGCACTAGAGAATGAATCCACTTGTTGCCTCCTACAGAATTCTGGGGTTTGTAGTTTAGGGAGGGGCCTTTACATCCTCACTTAACTACAAACCCCAGAATTCTGCAGGAGGCAGAAACCAGATTTAAAATGGATTCATTCTCTAGTGTGATGAAGTAGTAAGTCACCTATTGTAAGTAAGTAACCCCCCGGTGGTGCAGTGGGTTAAACTGTTAAACTGTTGTGCCAGCAGGACTGAAGACCAACAGGTCAGAGGTTTGAATCCGGGGAGAGTGGGGATGAGTTCCCTCTGTAAGCTCCAGCTCCCCATGCAGGGACATGAGAGAAGCCTCCCACAAGGATGGTAAAACATCCAGGCGTTCCCAGGGCAACGTCCTTGCAGACGGCCAATTCTCTCACACCAGAAGCAACTTGCAGTTTCTCAATTCACTCCTGCCATGGGAAAAAACCCTGTTGAGTTAGGCTGCATCCACACTGCCCTATCACCCAATTTCTGAATCCAGATAATTTCTTTGAACGGGATTATATGAGTCTGCACTGCCAGATAATCCAGTTCAGATTGCAGTGTAAGTGGGGCCATAGACTGGATGGATCTACACTGCCATATAACCCAAGTTATCAAAGCAGATAATCCACATCTGCTTTGAACTGGATTATACGAGTACACTGCCACATAATCCATTTCAAAGCAGACAATCTGGATTTTATATGGCAGTGTAGATGGATCCTTAGAGCAATGTTTTTCAACCTTTTTTGAGCCGCGGCACATTTTTTACATTTACAAAATCCTGGGGCACACCACCAACCAAAATGACACAAAATGACACTCTAACTTACTATATTGTACTATACAATTATACTGTAATATTATTAGTACTATTACAAGTAATATAAAATATATAATTTCAGTATTGTATTATTTTTAAAGTGTTATCTTGTATTACATTATAATAATATAAATATTATAGGTACATACAATATATTATCAGTAAAGCACAGGAGTTAATCCTGACTGTATCATTACTCTCATAGTCAATAACAATATACACCATGACTATGACAAATACTGATAATATAACAATATAATAGCATATACTAAGGGAACATAATAATATTATGTTAATACATAGTTCATAATAATAATAATAATAATAATATAGCCCATGAGGCTCCTACAATGTCATTTCACAGTCTCTGAGGCCCGGTAGGCCGCTCGCGTACCTGCCCGGAGACGGTCCCCGTTGTTCCCCGCGTTGTGGCAGCAATGGGCAATGAGGCAGTAGAGCCGCAGGTAGGAGAGGAAGCCCGTGAAGGCAGAGGCAGCGGCGCCGGCCAGGGCCAGGCTCAGGCTCAAGGGCTCCACCACCCTGGCCGGCCAGACCAGTGCCAGGCCCACCACCAAGCCCCGCACCGCCAGGCACGCCTGCCACCGTACCCTCAGGGAAGTTGCTTCCGGTCCCGCCGCCTCCACCATCTTGATGCCGGGCGGGAGTTCAAGGCCACTGTGACGGAATTGGCCCATAGGGAATAAAGGGGTGTGGCTTATTCAAGACTCCAGAGGTTCCAATTTCCCACGGCACACCTGATGATCACTCACAGCACACTAGTGTGCCGCGGCACACTGGTTGGGAAACACTGCCTTAGAGCAATCCCATGAATTTCTGGCATCCCATTTGTTGTTGTTGTTGTTGTGATGATGATGATGATGATAGTTTTAAAGAGCAAGCCAAGGAGTACTGTAGGGTATTTGATTGCTTTGACAGTTTTTACGTGATTTTAATAAATTTACATTTTCCATTCGATTTTAATATTGCTATTTTGTGGATTTTTAAATTGCACTTCCCCTCCATTTTTTAAACGTTGTGAGCCATTTTGCCAAATTTGTTTATTGTCTATTTGTGTCTATGGGCTTGCATGTCTACATGCTAGTGACCCTTTGGCTTATGTATGTGTATGGAGGAAACCTATGAATGTTCCTCTGCAGGAGTGGAAAAGCAAAACCCTGCTGCCTCCAAGCTGAAGTGGCGGAAAAAAAAGATTAAAATACGATCCTCCCAGACATCCTTATTAATCATTTCCTTTATAAAACCAACAGCATCTGGTTGGTTGCCGTAGGAGAGAAGATGTTGTTATGATTAGACTTCTTCCATCTCCAAAATGCAGAATATTGTTTCACCCATTCTGCAACCTTCTCAATGTGCCGGATGGCAAAGCCCATCATCCTCACTCTGATGGGGGATAATGGGAGACAGCCTTGGTCGTCTTCGTTGATGATCTACGCCGGGAGCTAGACAGGGGGAGTGTGTCCCTGTTGGTTCTGCTGGACCAGCCTTCGATACCGTCGACTACGGTATCCTTCTGAGACGCCTCGTAGGAATGGGCCTTGGAGGTACTGCCTTGCAGTGGCTCCAGTCCTTCCTCGAGGGTCATCCCAGGACGTGTTGCAAGGGGAATCCTGCTTGACCCTACTGGGGTCCCGCAAGACTCAATATTGTCCCCTGTGCTATTTAACATATACATGAAGCCATTGGGGGAGATCATCCGGAGTTTCAGGGTGCAGTGTCATCTGTACGCAGATGATGTCCAACCCTGTCACTCCTTCCCACCTGCTACTAAGGAGGCTGTTCAAGTCCTGAACCAGTGCTTGGCCGCTATAACGGACTGGATGAGGGCGAAAAAATTGAAACTAAATCCAGACAAGACAGAGGTACTCCTGGTCAGTCGTAAGGCCGAACAGGGTATAGGGTTACAGCCTGTGCTGGATGGGGTTACACTCCCCCTGAAGGCGTAGGTTCGCAGTTTGGGAGTGATCCTGGACTCATCGCTGAGCCTGGAACCCCAGGTTTTGGCAGTGACCAGGGGAGTATTCGCACAGTTAAAACTTGTGCACCAGCTGCGCCCGTACCTTGGGAAATCTGACTTGGCTACGATGGTCCATGCTCTGGTTACATCCCGTATAGACTACTGCAACACTCTCTACGTGGGGTTGCCTTTGAAGACTGCTCGGAAGCTGCAATTAGTCCAACTCTCGGCAGCCAGGTTACTAACAGGAGTGGGTTATAGGGAGCGCAGTTGTGCCAGCTCCACTGGCTGCCAATTAGCTTCCGAGCACAATTCAAAGTGCTGGTTTTAACCTACAAAACTATATGGTTATGACCCTGTTTACCTGTCTGAATGTATTTTACCCTATAAATTATCAAGGCTATTAAGATCTTCTGGTGGGGCCCTGTTCTCTGTCCCACCACTATCGCAAGTGCGTCTGGTGGGAACGAGAGACAGGGCCTTCTCTGTGGTGGCCCCTTGGCTATGGAACTCTCTCCCGATTGAGATCAGATCTGCCCCCTCCCTCCTGTCCTTTAGGAGGCTAGTGAAATCCTGGCTATGGAATGAAGCATTCCCAGAATAATGGCTGAGGTCGGACACAGAACAAATTTATTGACCATACATATGGACTGAGTTGGACATGATTTTATCTTGGCGATTTGGCTTATTTGTAATTTTATTCTATATGTATTTTAATCTTTTGTTGTTGTATGATGTTTTTAGATTGTATTATCGCATTGAATCCTTGCTGTGAGCCGATCTGAGTCCCTCTACGGAGGTGGAGAAGATCTGGATATAAAAGTTTTAAATAATTAATATAAATAAATAAATAAAGTCCGTCAGATTCTTGAGTCGAAATAGATAAGTGCGCCTCTTTGTCAGGATTCACTGTGGACAAGCAGAGGAACACAACTTTGCACCAATGCTGCAAAGGGTGCGTCGGTATTGTGAAATTAATGCAGTTTGACTCCACTTGAACTGCCATTGCTCAAGGCTATGGAATCCTAAGGATTATACTTGTACAAGGTCTTTAGTGCTGATGTGTCTCCAAACTACAAGTACATTGCATTGAGCCTTGGTGCTTAAGTGGTGCCCAACTGCATTAATTCTACAGTGTAGAGCAATCCCAAGAAAGGCCTGTTCTTGAAGTGAATTGATGGAACCAAACGTTGGAAATACCGCATTTACTCGAACATAATGCTCACCTTTATTGGCTGAATCACCTCCCCAAAATTAGGGTGCACATTAGATTTGTGTAATATGGCAATTGTGGTGCTGAGCCAAAAAAAAGGGGGAAGCTGCTTCACCTGGAGCTCCTCTTTGAGGGATGTCACCTCTAATAATGCTGGGATTTGCAATTTGGTGAGGCACCAGCCTTTTTTGGCAGCTCCCATGATCTCAAACTACAGCCCCCATGACCCCATAGCATTGAACCAAGGTAATAAAAGTGGATTCATTCTACAGCATAGTCGCCCCAAAGTTTTCGTTTCCATTCCTGAAAGCTTTGGTGTTCGAACACTTTTGGAATTATGAATAGGCAGCCACTGTAATGCACACTTTTTTTGACCAGATTACAAAGAGTGCACTTTTTGCCACTGTGCATTATATTCGCCAGCAAATACATTTTTTAGTTTTAGAGTTTTGAAAATTGAAGTGTGCATTAGATTTGATGGCGCGTTAGACGGGAATAAATAAAGACTCATCGCTGAGCCTGGAACCCCAGGTTTCGGCAGTGACCAGGGGAGCATTTGCACAATTAAAACTTGTGCGCCAGCTGCGCTTGTACCTTGGGAAGTCTGACTTGGCCACGGTACTCCATGCTGTGGTTACATCCCATAGAGACTACTGCAACACTCTCTACATAGGGCTGCCTCTGAAGACTGCTCGGAAGCTTCAAATGGTCCAACGGACAGCAGCCAGGGTGATAACAGGAGCGGCACTCAGGGAGCGTACAACTCCCCTGTTGTGCCAGCTCCACTGGCTGCCAGTTTGCTACCGGGCACAATTCAAAGTGCTGGTTTTGGCCTTTAAAGTCCTAAACGGTTCTGGTCCAACTTACCTGTCCAAACACATCTCTCCCTATGAACCATCGAGATGTTTAAGATCACCCGGAGAGGCCCTGCTTTTGGTCCTGCCTGCTTTGCAGGCGCGCCTGGCGGGGACGAGAGACAAGGCCTTCTTAGTGGTGGCTCCCCAGCTTTGGAACGCCCTTCCTAGTGACATCAGATCGGCCCCCTCCCTCCTGACATTTTGTAAAAAAAGTCAAGACTTGGCTGTTTGAGCAGGCATTCGCAGACGAACTTTAATTAATCGAGACCAATGGATTACGACGTTGCAACGGAAATTGTTTTTAAGAATGATATGCTGAGATTTGTATTTTGTAGTTTTTAACTGTTAATTTATATGGTTTTTATATGACTGTTTTTTAATCATATATGATGTGTTTATATGTGGGCACTTGTTGCTGCTTGTTCACCGTCTCGAGTCGCCTTCGGGCTGAGAGAGGCGGTATAGAAGCGTAGTAAATAAATAAAATAAATAAATACGGGTATAATGACATTAAAAGCCCCCGTTTTTATTAAATGGCTTTGAAGTAGACATCGGTATAGCCAAATATGCTCTTTCAGCACAATAGGGTTTTGCCTTGTTTATTTTTTGCTACCTTGGGAGAAAAGCAAGCAAGCAAACAAATGCAGCGAAATAACAGATTCAGGGTATTGCAGCCAGTAAGGCTTTGCAATGTGCTTAGACTGGAAGGGACTCCCTGCAAAGGAGCCTGCAACGTGTGGGCGCATGCAAACATCTGCGATTGCCGTGCTTTCCTGGCACCCATCTGCACAGGATGGCTTGTTGCGGTTCCAGCAAGCTGTGCGTTGCATGCCACACCCAATGCAACCCTTTCGGCGCTGGTTGCTTTTGTCCAAAACAAGCGCCTAGATGAATCAAGAAGTTCTTGGCTTGGGAGGTAAAGGCGGCTGGACTTGCTTCTATTTTAGCCAATAATTCTGGAATTATATACTTAAGTTCTATAAAACATTTTAAACATATTTTCTCTAATTGAGCTGGCCAATGAAAATTTCAACCCCCTTTCCCACAAATGTTTCCATTCTTCCAAATCGATATTTCTACCTACCGTAAATCTTAGGACCACGTAGAGAAAACAGGACAAGGGACTTGCTGGAGATGTAAGAAGGCGAAGGGATCCTTTTTCCATGTATGGTGGACTTGTAATATAATTAAAGAATTTTGGAAAAAAGTGGTGAAACAAACAAACAATATGAATAACAAAAAGGTCAAGAAAAACCGGGAAATAATAATAATTCGGTCTTGTATGCCGCCACTCCCCGAGGGCTCGGAGCGGCTCACAAGCCACATAAAATAACATAAAACAGGAGTAAAACATCAATTTAATCTAAATCAGAGTTTCAAATTTCAGCAGTCAAATGCCAGCTGAAATAAATAGGTTTTGCACGCCCTGCAGAAAGATGACAAATCTCGCAGGGCATGAACTTCGGTTGGCAAGGCATTCCAGATGGATGGCGCCACAACAGAGAAGGCTCTGTGCCGAGTAGATGTTAAATGGATGACTTTAAAACTAGGCACTTTGAGTAGGTTCTGGTCTTCAGAGCGAAGTGGGGTTGGTAGGGGGTGAGACAGTCCATCAGATACATCGGCCCCAGACCATACAAGGCCTTGAAGGTTAACATCATCACCTTGAAAGTGATACGGTGCTCGACCGGAAGCCAATGGAGCTGCCGAAGAATAGGTTATATGACATCTCGCTGGCACCCCAGCAAGAAGTCACGCAGCCAGGCCCGGATTAACACTTTTTTGCGCCATAGGCCAAAGTTTGTAATTACGCCCCCTTTAAGCCAACCTCCCACCACCTCCAAGGTCCCCACTCCCACTGGCTGGAAAGCTCTGCTGTGCTCTGAAGGTCTCCTCGGGAGTCGGGAGGCTTGGGGAGAGCGCAGCAGGTGCAAACTCGCTCCAAAGGCGAGCGCGAGAGAGAGAGAGCTCGAGAGAGCTCACGAGAGAGAGAGAGAGAGAGAGAGAGAGCGTACGAGAGAGAGAGCGCACGAGAGAGAGAGAGAGAGAGAGCGCACGCGAGAGCGTACGAGAGAGAGAGCGAACGAGAGAGAGAGAGCGCATGAGCGCGAGAGAGAGCGAGAGACGGAGGGGACGGAGCAGAGACTTTGCTGAGAGAAGGAGTGAGGAGGGGCATGAGAAAGGGGGAAAGAGGGGCGCAGACCAGTTTTGTTTTTTTTGGTCCGTGATCTGTGCCCCCTCCCCTCGGCTTGCGCCCCTAGGCCATGGCCTCGTTGGCCTTATGGGTAATCCGGGCATGCGTGCAGCGGCATTCTGGACGATCTTAAGTTTCCAGATCACTGACAAGAGTAGGCCGATGTAAAGGGCGTTACAGTAGTCTAGCCCAGTGTTTCTCAACCAGTGTGCCGTGACGGACCTCCTGCTGTGCCTCAAGAAAAGCTCTCTGCCCCCCTTCCTCCCCCCCTCCTGCCGAACTCCTGCTGCTTGGGGGAGATGGAGGAAGGGCCGGGCGGTGGCGAAGAAAAAAGAAGGGGCCGGGGCGCTGCCTCCTTTGGCTGTTTCCCCAGCCAGCCTCCAATCCGCCATGACTCCTGCCATGACTCTCGCCCCTCGCTCGCTGAAGCTGCATGGAGGAGGAGCCTCGCCCACTGAAGCCCATCCACCGCTCATGCTCCTCCTCTGTGGGAGAGCTGAAGCTGGGGGAGGGGCCGGGGCATGGCACGGCCTGGCATGGCCTGCCTCCACCTCCTCCCCCTGGCTTTGGCACTCCCAGCAGCTGCTCCAGCCTTGAGGGGACAGTGCCAAGCCAACATTGTGTTGGCTCTGCCACCGCTGGCTTGGCACTTCCCCCTCAAGGCTGGAGCAGCTTCTGGGAGAGCTGAAGCTGGGGGGAGGGGCGGGGCATGGTGCGGCATGGCTCCGCCCCCCCCGGCGCGCACTCCCACCAGCTGCTCCCCGCAGGCCACCCCCCCCCCCCAGCCGTTCTTTACTGTGTTAGAGTGTCATTTTGTGTCATTTTGGTTGGTGGTGTGCCCCCGGATTTTTTTAATGTCAAAAGTATGCCACGGCTCAAAAAAGGTTGGGAAACACTGGTCTAGCCTAGCCTGTTAGGACTCTTTAAGGCAGGGGTGGGCAACTATTTTTTCCAAGGGGCCACACGAGAGCCAAAAAATATTATGGAGGGCAGGAGATGAAGATATAAAATTGTATTAATATCATAATTATTATATTGTATTATTTGCTGGAAGACATTATATTATATTATTTATTATTTTATTTTAGCCAAAACTTGAGTAAGGGGAAAAAGAGTTATCTTATAAAATCAGTGCAGGAGATGAAGATAATTTAGTAGATTATATCCAAATGGCCAAGCTGAGGAGAAAATAATGATGAATTTTCAAAGGAATGGAGGCATGCACTTGGGTATCTGGCAAAGAAGAGAACTGTAAACTTGAAGATTGCCTTAAAGGTGATTCAGTGAAAGAAGATATATGGGTAGTTGCTGGATAGTTGTGTGATCCTTTTTTGAGGGGCTTCAAAGGTCATGGGGGTGGGGTTCACGGGTGGGGGGATAGAGGGTTAACAAATGTTAAGGTATACTTAACTGTACAACCGAGTCTGATTTTTCATATGTTTAACAAGCACTGAATGTACACCCTTTTGTAAATCTTTTGCATATATTTCTTTTTTAGTTTTTTCTTTTGTTCATTTGTTTTGTTTCCTATATACGCAATAAAACAATAAAACATTTTTTTCTTTAAAAAGGCGGACTTGCTTGCCAGGATCTTGCCGTAACTCGGGTTTGCACACAGTTTTATAGGTGGAGCGAAAGAGCTATAAAAATAGAGGTTGTTATTATTAGGCGTTTATGGAGTGCCGCAATGGCCTGCATTAGCCTGAGCAGAGGTTGGATATGTTGCATTGCATTGTGGGTTGCTGTCGGAAGTGGCCAGGGGCCCAGCTCTGGCCAATAGATCCCGAACTTTGGCTGCAACTACATTGTAGAACGACGGAGGTTGGACCCCACTTGAACTGGTACGGCTCGATACCATGAAAGCCTGGGATTTGTAGTTTGCATTCTTTCGACAGAGAAAGTTAAGGGCCTTGGGAAGCTACCGCTCCCATGATCTGATCGCATTGAACCTTGGCAAAGTGGGGTCAAACCGTATTAGTTCCATGGTGTAGACCAGGGGTGCTCATTAGGTAGATCGCGATCTATTGGTAGATCGCGTAGGGCGTCCTGGTAGATCGCAGGCAGGGTGGGAGGAAGGCTCAGTCCCGTCCCACAGGCTCTCGCCGCCACCCAGGTGCAGGAGGTTGGACTGGATGGCCCTTGGAGGTCTCCTCCTACTCTAGGAACCTGTTGTTGTTGTTTTGTATTATTATTATTACTATTATCAGAGGCTGAATGGCCATCTGTGAGGAATGCTTTGATTGTGTTTTTCCCTTATGGCAGAATGAGGTTGGACTGGATGGCCCTTGGAGGTCTCCTCCTATTCTAGGAACCCGTTGTTGTTGTTGTTGTTGTTGTTGTTATTATTATCAGAGGCTGAATGGCCATATGTGAGGAATGCTTTGATTGTGTTTTTCCCTTATGGCAGAAGGAGGTTGGACTGGATGGCCCTTGGAGGTCTCCTCCTATTCTAGGAACCCGTTGTTGTTGTTGTTGTTGTTTGTTATTATTATTATTATCAGAGGCTGAATGGCCATCTGTGAGGAATGCTTTGATTGTGTTTTTCCCTTATGGCAGAAGGAGGTTGGACTGGATGGCCCTTGGAGGTCTCCTCCTATTCTAGGAACCCATTGTTGTTGTTATTATTATTATTACTATTACTATTATCAGAGGCTGAATGGCCATCTGTGAGGAATGCTTTGATTGTGTTTTTCCCTTATGGCAGAAGGAGGTTGGACTGGATGGCCCTTGGAGGTCTCCTCTTCTAGGAACGCGTTGTTGTTGTGATTATTATTATTATTATTATCATCATCAGAGACTGAATGGCCATCTGTGAGGAATGCTTTGATTGTGTTTTTCCCTTATGGCAGAAGGAGGTTGGACTGGATGGTCCTTGGAGGTCTCCTCCTATTCTAGTAACCCTGTTGTTGTTGTTGTTTTTATTATTATTATTATTATTATCAGAGGCTGAATGGCCATCTGTGAGGAATGCTTTGATTGTGTTTTTCCCTTATGGCAGAATGAGGTTGGACTGATGGCCCTTGGAGGTCTCTTCCTATTCTAGGATCCCGTTGTTGTTGTTGTTATTATTATTATCAGTGGCCATCTGTGAGGAATGCTTTGATTGTGTTTTTCCCTTATGGCAGAAGGAGGTTGGACTGGATGGCCCTTGGAGGTCTCCTCCTATTCTAGGAACCGGTTGTTGTTGTTGTTGTTGTTATTATTATTATTATCAGAGGCTGAATGGCCATCTGTGAGGAATGCTTTGATTGTGTTTTTCCCTTATGGCAGAAGGAGGTTGGACTGGATGGCCCTTGGAGGTCTCCTCCTATTCTAGGAACCCATTGTTGTTGTTGTTGTTGTTATTATTATATTATCAGAGGCTGAATGGCCATCTGTGAGGAATGCTTTGATTGTGTTTTTCCCTTATGGCAGAAGGAGGTTGGACTGGATGGCCCTTGGAGGTCTCCTCCTATTCTAGGAACCCATTGTTGTCGTTATTATTATTATTAGCAGAGGCTGAATGACCATCTGTGAGGAATGCTTTGATTGTGTTTTTCCCTTATGGCAGAAGGAGGTTGGACTGGATGGCCCTTGGAGGTCTCCTCCTATTCTAGGAACCCGTTGTTGTTGTTGTTGTTATTATTATTATTATTATCAGAGGCTGAATGACCATCTGTGAGGAATGCTTTGATTGTGTTTTTCCCTTATGGCAGAAGGAGGTTGGACTGGATGCCCCTTGGAGGTCTCCTCCTACTCTAGGAACCTGTTGTTGTTGTTGTTATTATTATTACTATTATCAGAGGCTGAATGGCCATCTGTGAGGAATGCTTTGATTGTGTTTTTCCCTTATGGCAGAAGGAGGTTGGACTGGATGCCCCTTGGAGGTCTCCTTCTACTCTAGGGATCGATTGTTGTTGTTGTTGTTGTTATTATTATTATTGTCAGAGGCTGAATGGCCACCTGTAAGGAATGCTTTGATTGTGTTTTTCCCTTATGGCAGAAGGAGGTTGGACTGGATGGCCCTTGGAGGTCTCCTTCTACTCTAGGAACCTGTTGTTGTTGTTATTATTATTATTATTAGAAGCAGAGGCTGAATGAACATTATCATCATTATTATCATGAATAAATTCAGGGGCTTATTATACTCACTTTTAGTTGAATTCAGTCTTAAAATATGATATGGCTCTCACTGAAATAAATTTCCAAATATTTTGCTTTTATGGCTCTCTGAGTATGCTGCAAAAGTGTGAGCACCCCTGGTGTAGATGCTCTCATTTCTTCTCACAGGGCAAGCAGTGTAAGGGGAAAGAGTTTCAAATGCAAAAGCAAAAAGTGTTGAAATGAATGTTATGTAAACAACCCATCACCATGGAGACTTCATGTTTTGATACAGGAGCACAGAAAGAAATAAGACCCTTAATGCATAGACCTCTTTACTTTCCCTTTTTTTTCGCTTTCTTTCTTTCTGGATGTCAACTTTCTTTCTCATATTTATACATGGCTATCAGTCTCCTCCCAACTTTCTGCAGAAGAGAAGGTTGAGAGGAGAAAGACATGATAGCCATGTATAAATATGTGAAATGCTGCAATAAGGAAGAGTTAGCAGGCTTGTTTTCAGCTATCCTACAGACTCGGAGCGATGGGTTCAAATGACAGGAAAGAACTTAGGAAGAACTTTTTGACTATTTGAGCTGTTCAACTGTGGAACTCTCTGCCTTGGAGTGTTGTGGAAGCTCCTTCCTTAAAGGCTTTGAAACAGAGGCTGGATGGCCATCGGATGGGGGTTCCGGGAATGTGGCGCAGTTGGCTGGGTGTCAGCTGCATAAGATCTCTACTGACCAGAAGGTCATGAGTTCGATGCCTGCCCGGGTCGGAGTGAGCTCTCGACCAATTTGTGTAGCTCGTTGTCGACCTTTGCAACCCGAAAGACAATTGCATCTGTCAAGTAGGAAATTTAGCTACCACTTTGTGGGGAGGCTAAATTTAACTGATTTCTGGAATATTAAATTCCCTCTATGTCTGTCTATATATGTTGTATGTCAATGGCATTGAATGTTTGCCTGTATATGTGCATTGTGATCCGCCTTGAGTCCCCTGCGGGGTGAGAAGGGCGGAATATAAATGACATAAATAAATAAATAATTGTGCTTTTCCTGCATGGCAGGGGGTCGGACTAGATGACCCATGTGGACTCTTCCGAGTCTATGATTCTATGATTTCAGTATCAAATGACAGGAAAGGAGATTCAACCTGAACATTAGAAAGAACTTGACCATATAAGCTGTTCTACAGTGGAACTCTCTGCCTCGGAGTTTGGTGGAAGTTCCTTCCTTAGTGGCTTTTAAACGGAGGCTGCATGGCCATCTCTCAGGGGTGCTTTGATTGTGCTTTTCTTGCATGGCAGGGGGTTGGACTAGATGGCCCATGGGTTTCTTCTAACTCTGTTATTTTCTGATTCTATGATTCTAGAATTCCCAATCTGAGGCCAAAGCAATGACCTTGCCCATAGCCATTTCTCTGCAGATTGCAGACAACATGATTATTACTGTTATTATATTTATTTATTCCCTTCTTTCCCTCTTAAGCGAAACCCACAGTGTCTCACAACATTAAACACAATGCAATTTAAAAACCATGCACATGTAAACATAGGATTGAACCTAGAATTGTTAAAAGAAACCGGTTCAAACCTTTTTCTCCAGGCAGGCTTTCAAAGAAGAGGTTTTTAAGATCAAGCCAGGGAGTCCTGTGATTTTTAGGTTTGAGAATGCTTTTATGGTTGGTATTGTGAATTTTTTGAATACCATTGATATTTAAATCTGTAAAGGTTTTCCCCTGACATTAATCTAGTTGTGTCGGACTCTGGGGGTTGGTGCTCATCTCCATTTTTAAGCCGAAGAGCCGGCATTGTCCATAGACACCTCCAAGATCGTGTGGCTGGCTTGACTGCATGGGGTGCTGTTACCTTCCCACCAGAGCGGTACCTATTGATCTACTCACATTTGCACGTTTTCAAACTGCTAGGTTGGCAGAAGCTGGGGCTAACAGCGGGAGCTCACACCATCCACGGATTCGAACTGCCGACCTTCTGGTCAGCAACTTCTGCAGCTCAGCGGTTTAACTCGCTGCACTACCACAGCCCCAAATCTGTTTTAATATTTACATATTTGTAGATTTTAAATAGTATTGAAATTCTTTTAGTGTAAGCTGCTTTGAGTCTCTTTGTGCAGAGAAAAAGAGGGGTATAAATAATAATAATAATAATAATCGCATAAAATCATAAAAATCGGTCAAATAATTAAATCACTACATGGCACTCTACAGGAAACTTTATTTATCTTTTGCTGTGCTGGACGGCATTCAGCCGCGCAGGATTGTTAAAGCAACCGTTCACCTCGGGAGGAGGAAATATGGCTTCTAATATGGATTTACAACCATGGCATGCCAGTCTTCAGATATATAAACCCCACTTGCCTAGTTTCCAACAGACCTTACAACCTCTGAGGATGCCTGCCATAGATGTGGGCGAAATGTCAGGACAGAATGCTTCTGGAACATGACCATACAGCCTGAAAAACTCACAGCAACTCTACTCTGTTCCTGGTTTGAAAGTGTTATTTCCTGTTTAATTGTGCCAAAAACTATGTTGAATTGGTTGAGACTTAAAGAGATATTCATTGAAAAACTCGAGCAAAATATGCTTCAGGTTGTCCTTTCCAGAAAAAAAAAGTGTTTGCAGTTTAATCAAGTTTTTCCATGTTTTTATGATAGAACCAATCGTGTTACATATAGTGTAGTAGTAGTAGTAGTAGTAGCAATAATAATACAACCTTCCGTCTGTCCGTCCCCCCAATTGGGTTGCATTGCTCCCTCTTTCGTATTTTCCCCTTGAGACAAAGCTCTCTGGCTCATATTCAAAATCAATTAATGCAGGATCCAATATACAGCCCAGAACGACAGCAAAAGCAAATTATCCCGTCAACACCCTCCGCCCCTGACGGAGGCTTCCTTGGCAGAGCAGCCCCATCCAAAGGGTTGCATGGACATGTCTGTGCATGATGCGCATGGCTGGATTCTGTCTGGGTTTCCTCTCTGTTGTCATGGCTGTTGGCTAAAAATAAACCCAGGTTCTGGGCAGGGCAGGTGCTTTCCGGCTGCCCCTTTGCTGCCACCTGCCTGCTTCAGGATTCCTAGCTTCCTGCCAGTACCTGTAAAACGAGGAGGGAGGGGGCATGGCTTAGTGTTGGGGAGCAAGAGAACCAGAGGGGAGTGGCCCTGGGAGTAGGATAAGTGATGTCACCATCTTGACTACCTGGCTATTGGATGGAAGTGCCCATTAACTGGAGGATCCCATTGATTGGAGGCCCCATTGGATGGAGGACTAACATTGGATGGAGGACCCCATTGGATGGAGGATTACCATTGGATAAAGAACCACCATTGGATGGAGAACCACCATTGACTGGAGGATGTCTTGGATGGAAGACCTTCCATTGACTGGAAGACCCCGTTGGATGGAAGAGCCTATTGGATGGAGGATCACCACTGGACAAGAACCACCATTGGATGGAGAACCCTATTGAATGGAGGACACAATTGGATGAGAACCACCATTGGATGAGAACCACCATTGGATGACAAACATTGGATGGAGAACTGTATTGAATGGAGGATGCCATTGGATGAAAACAAACATTGGATGAGAGCCACCATTGGATGGAACACCCTATAGGATGGAGGATGCCATTGGATGAGAACTGCCACTGGATGATAATCACCATTGGATGAAGAACACTATTGGATGGAGGACGCCATTGGATGAGAACCACCATTGGATGACAAACATTGGATGGAGAACTGTATTGAATGGAGAATGCCACTGGATGAAAACAAACATTGGAGATGAGAACTGCCACTGGATGATAATCACCATTGGATGAAGAACACTATTGGATGGAGGACGCCATTGGATGAGAACCACCATTGGATGACAAACATTGGATGGAGAACTGTATTGAATGGAGAATGCCACTGGATGAAAACAAACATTGGATGAGAGCCACCATTGGATGGAACACCCTATAGGATGGAGGATGCCATTGGATGAGAACTGCCACTGGATGATAATCACCATTGGATGAAGAACACTATTGGATGGAGGACGCCATTGGATGAGAACCACCATTGGATGACAAACATTGGATGGAGAACTGTATTGAATGGAGGATGCCACTGGATGAAAACAAACATTGGATGAGAGCCACCATTGGATGGAGCACCCTATAGATGGAGGATGCCATTGGATGACAACTGCCACTGGATGATAATCGCCATTGGATGAAGAACACTATTGGATGGAGGACGCCATTGGATGAGAACCACCATTCGATGACAGTCACCATTGGATGAGAACCACTATTGGATGGAGCACCTTATTGGATGTAGGGTGCCATTAGATGAGAACCACCACTGGATGAGAACCACTATTGGATGGAGCACACTATTGGATGGGGGAAGCCATTGGATGAGAACTACCATGGTATGAGAATCACCATTGGATGGGGGACGCCATTGGATGAGAACCACTACTGGGTGGAAGACACCATTGTATGAGAACCACCGTGGGATGAGAACCATCATTGGATGGAGCACCCTATTGGATGGGGGACGCCATTGGATGGGAACCATCATTAGATTAAGGATGCTATTGGATGAGAACCAGCATGGGATGAGAGCCACCATTGGATGGAGGACACCATTGGTTGTTCAAGTTCAAATTCACTTTATTACGGTCAGCGACCAGCTCGAGAGAAGAGGGACATAGTCCCGCACAAGCACATCAGATTTAAGAGTCGAGAGATCTAAAACTTAAAAACTTTAAAATAGGTGTGACATTATTAGGACATTAAAACAATTAAGAATCTAAACTAACTCAACAACCCAAAAACGAAAATCACGGTGTTTGTCAAAAGGCCCAGGCTTCACCTCTGGAATATACAGTAGATAGAAATAAAATCAAGCAGGTCCCATGCTTCAAATAAACTGGGGATAGTCCTCCATTCCTCCAGCAGCAGAAAAGCCCATGGAGACCATGTGGCTGAGATTGCACAAAGGAGCTCGTCTGCTATATGAAAATATCTCAGGTCAAGAGGGGGACGCTACATACCCGAGGCACTCAAACTATTCAAACAACTCCTATACGGTGCCCAGTTAGGTCCCTTTTTAGACATTACCCCAATCCAAATTCTTAAGATCGGCCCTCCAGGTACCAAGGTGTGTCTCCAACGCCACCCGACGTCTGGAGACTGGCATCCTGAGACATGAGGCCAGAGTGTGGGTGGTTATACTGAACTATTGGCTTAGACCAGGGGTCCTCAAACTTTTTATCAGCGGGCCAGGTCACAGTCCATCAAACTGTTGGAGGGTCAGATTATAATTTGAAAAAAAACCCCATGAATGAATCCCTATGCATACTGCACATATCTTATTTGTAGTGCAAAAAACACTTTTAAAATACAATAATTAATATGAAGAACAATTTTAACAAATATAAATGTATTAGTATTTCAGTGGGAAGTGTGGGCCTGCTTTTGGCTGATGAGATAGAATTGTTGCTGTTGTTGTTGGTGCTGTTGCGTGCTTTCAAGTCATTTCACACTTAGGTTGACTGTGAGTGAGGGCCGGGTAAATGACCTTGGAGGGCCGTATTCGGCCCCCGGGCCTTAGTTTGGGCACCCCTGGCTTAGACTATCCCTCTCTCCTCTTGGCCTTGCTCCATTACCATGTTGAATGACTTTAAGTCCAGATGGGAAAAAGCAATAGCAGCCAAAATTTCATCCTTGGGCTTCTCTCCAGAACTGCTAACCAGTCTACTACCATTGGATTTTATTTATCATATCAGGAGTGAACTAATGTAATTGAGAAAACACAAAGTTTAAAAACTTGGCATTCTTTTAAATGTCCTTTGACCAGTAGCTGGCCACTTGGAGTGCCTCTGGTGTTGCTGCAAGAAGGTCCTCCATTGTGGATGTGGCAGGGCTCGGGCTGCATTGTAATAAGTGGTCTGTGGTTTGCTTTTCTCCACACTCACATGTTGTGGGCTCCACTTTGTGGCCCCATTTCTTAAGGTTGGCTCTGCATCTCGAGGTGCCAGAGCGCAGTCTGTTCAGCGCCTTCCAAGTTTGTCCAGTCTTCTGTGTGTAACAAACTGCCTGGCTATATTCGCAAACCAAAATTCAAAGAGGTGCCAAACACAAAGCTTACATCATACAATTGTTCATTTTGTATTGATAATTCATCTATAGCATATTACATCATATACATACGATATTAATTACATCAGTAGTGTGTCCTGGATACAACCTTCCAGCCCTATTGGTTGTAGTTCAATCTGTAAGTAATCAGATCCACAGCCAGCCCTCCTGGGTGCTGGGATATTTGTAATCCAAAGGTGATGGGGGAATAATAAATCCAAGGGCAATCGAAGAAGACAGGAAATCCAGGGAAGGTGTCCAGGGGTTCAGGGAAGTCGGTCTGAGGAAAAAAGTTCTATTTTCCTCCGTGCTAGTGCCATAAGGTTACAGACGCCGACGGTAAACAGATGCTTAAATCCATTTGGCCATTACAAAGGGTCCGTTTCTCCTTTACGGTTTTTCAAGGCAATGCATTAACGATATTAATAACCCACTTCTGAAATTAATAATATTCACAATAAAATTATAATCAGAGGGATGTAAGAGGGCACATTTATAGCCATAGTCAATATTAGTATAATATATACATACCCTTCTTAGTAGCAACACGAGTGCAACCCCTATCCTTCTTGGTGGGGTGACCACAAAGGTGAGTAGCAGCTTAGGAGTAATGACTTTTAACCATCATAGGTTCATTCACACGTTTAGGAGCTTAGCTCCAATTAGTTTAGAAAGTTAATTGAGCACTTCAGAGAGAGAAAGCGGGTCATTGAGGCCTTGGGGCCATTCGCTTTTAAGTTTGATTGTCCATTTGATTTCAGCTTGTCTCAACCTGAGTGCGTTGTTAGTATGTAAATGCGGAGTCAATCTTGCATGTAATATGCTATAGATGAATTATCAATACAAAATGAATAATTATATGATGTAAGCTTTGTGTTTGGCACCTCTTTGAATTTCAGTCTTCTGTGTGCCCAGGGGGAGTCTCTCATTTGGTATCAGCCATGCTGGGTTTTAGCCTACCACTTTTGGACTCTAGCTTGCTGAGGTGTTCCTGCAAGTATCTCTGTGGATCTTAGAAAACTATTTCTTGATTTAAGGTGTTGACATGCTGGTCGATATCCAAACAGAGGATGGGCCGGAGATGTCACTGCCTTGGTCCTTTCATTATTGGCTGCTTCTTCCCGGCGGATACCAGGTGGTGCAATACTGGCTAAACAGTAAAAATTCTGAAGTGGTGTAGGGCGCAGACAGCCTGTGATAATGCGGCATGTCTCATTAAGAGCCACATATACTGTTTTAGCATGGTGAGATGTTTTCCACGCTGGGCATGCATACCAGAAGTGACCACCATTGGATGAGAAACACCACTAGATGATCACCATTGGATGGAGGCCCCCATTGGCTGGAGGTTTCCATTGGATGGCGGCTCTCATTGGATGGAGGCCATTTCCTTTGTCTAACGCAGTGTTTCTCAACCTTCCTAATGCTACAACCGCTTAATACAGATCCTCACGTTGTGGTGACCCCCAACCATAAAATCATTTTCGTTGCTACTTCATAACTGTAATTGTGCTACTGTTATGAATCGTAATGTAACTATCTGATATGCAAGATGTATTTTCATTTACTGGACCAAATTTGGCACAAATACCCGATACACCCAAATTTGAATACTGGTGGGGTTCCAGGGGGGAGAGAGATTAATTTTGTCATTTGGGAGTTGTAGTTGCTGGGATTGATAGTTCACCTACAATCAAAGAGCATTCTGAAGTCCACCAATGATAGAACTGAGCCAAACTCACAGAACTCCCATGACCAACAGAAAATACTGGAAGAGTTTGGTGGGCATTGACCTTGAGTTTTGGACTTGTAGTTCACCTATATCCAGAGAACACTGTGGACTCAAACAATGATGGATCTGGACCAAACTTGGCAGGGATACTCAACATGCTCACATGTGAACACTGGTGGAGTTGGGGAAAATAGACCTTGACATTTGAGAGCTATAGCTGCTAGGATTTATAGTTCACCAACAATCAAAAAGCATTCTGAACTCCACCAACAATAGAATTGGGCCAAACTTCTCACACAGAACTCCCATGACCAACAGAAAATACTTTTTCGGATGGTCTTTGGCGACCCCTCTGACACCCCCTCGTGACACCCCCAGGGGTCCCGACCCCCAGGTTGAGAAACACTGGTCTAATGGTAGCTGAAAACGTATGTGTAGTCAGCCCTCGACATTCACAGGGGTTAGGGACACTCGACCTCCATGAAAATGAAACACCAGGAATAAAACACATGGGGATCACGATGCAGTCATGCCGGCCACATGACTTTGGAGGTGTCTGCGGACAACGCCGGCTCTTTGGCTCAAAAATGGAGATGAGCACCAACCTCCCAGAGTTGAATATGACTGGACTTAATGTCAGGGGAAAAACCTTTACCCTTACCTATATCATCTAGAGTGAAATCTACAGTCAAATTCTGCCGGAAGTTGGCCATAGCATTGCACTGGAGGACTGCCGTATCCCTAGAGAAGGGTACTGCAAATAAGAAGTATTTCATAGTTTTTCCTCAACTGGCACTATGAATACAAAGCATTCTGAATTTACCTGGCTATGTGTATTTCTGTGCGGCTTGGAGACCAGGCATGGCGAGGGATCCTTTTATCTCTGGATCAAATATATGATAATATGCAAACTCACACAATTGTCATCTATTTGGAAAAGTGGGGGGGCAGTGTGTGTTTATAGTGCGCAGCTGTTGCGACGTAGCTTCTCTATCCTGTGGAGAGGTTTTCCTTTCACATCCTTCAGATATAAATAGCCCGCGATCTTTTAAAAAAGGAGCACTTTCCTAATTCTCCCAGTGCCTTTGTCTATGTTCATATGTTCCTCCCTATTATGAGCCTTACTACTGTAAATCCAGATGTTTGCACTGGTTTTAAATTGGGAAAAGGAAACATGATTTAATAAACAGACGTTTCTATGGGAAGCACGTACGTCTTTCTCAATGCTTGGAAAAAGTCTGTGGCTTCGAAGGTTGCATCTACATGATAGAATTGAAGCAGTTTTAATTCCACTTGAACTGCCGTGATTCATTGCTGTGGGATTTGTAGTTTGGTGAGGTACCGGCACTCTTGGGCAGGGAAGTCTAAAGACATAGTCAAGCTACCATGCCTATGATTCCATAGCATGGAGCCATGGGAATCAAAGTGGTGTCAAACTGCATTAATTCCACAGTGTAGATGCATCCCAATAACTCATTCTATACCAGTGGTTCTCAACCTTCCTAATGCCATGACCCCTTAATACAGTTCCTCATGTTGTGGTGACCCCCAACCACAAAATTATTTTCATTGCTACTTCGTATCTGTAGCTTTGCTACTGTTACGAATCGTAATGTAAATATCTGATATGCAGGATGTATTTTCATTCACTGGACCAAATTTGGCACAAGTACCCAATATGCTCAAATTTGAATACTGGTAGGATTGGGGGAGGAATTGATTTTGTCATTTGGAAGTTGTAGTTGCTGGGATTTATAGTTCACCTACAATCAAAGAGCATTCTGAACTCCACCAACGATGGAATTGAACCAAACCTGGCACATAGAACTGACATGACCAACAGAAAATACTGTAAGGTTTTGGTGGGCATTGACCTTGAGTTTTGGAATTGTAGTTCACCTACATACAGAGAGCTCTGTGGACTCAAACAGTGTTGGATCTCGTCCAAACTTGGCATGAATACTCAATACTCAATCGCCGTCTGTTTCCAAAAAAGAAGAGAAGGACAGGCTGAGAGAACTTCAGCCTTCTCTGCCAAAGGGGTTCATTAGACCAGTGTTTCCCAACCAGTGTGCCGTGAGCGATCAGCAGGTGTGCCGTGGAAAATTGGCACTCTTCCCCCTCCTAGCAGCTCTTTCTCCCTCTTTCCATCCCCAAAGATCTTCCCCGAGGCAAAGGAAGGGCTCCGCCAAATGCCGGAAGCTCCGCATCGGTGAATTGGGCAGTGAGCGAACCTGGGAGCATCGGGAGGCTGAAGCATTCACAGGTTTCCAAGAAACAAATTGAGCCTCTCCGCTTGGAATTTTTTATTATTATTAATTTACTGGATTTTTCGAGAGTCCCGTCCCCCCCCCCCCCCAAGGAATTGTTTATAACAGCTTCATGACACCATAGTTATTTGGAAATAAGTTTCACTCAGGGTGAAATTTCACAAGGGTCTGGAGAACAAGCCCTATGAGGAGCGGCTTGAAGAGCTGGGCATGTTTAGCCTGAAGAAGAGAAGGCTGAGAGAAGACATGATAGCCATGTGTAAGTATGTGAGAGGAAGTCATATATATGTTGTGTTCATCGAAACGCCCAGGTTTCACACTGAGTGTATAAATACTGTACATTTAAAAACATATTAACTCTATGTATTACTGTGTTAGAGTGTCATTTTGTGTCATTTTGGTTGGTGGTGTGCCCCAGGATTTTGTAAATGTAAAAAATGTGCCGCGGCTCAAAAAAGGTTGAAAAACACTGCATTAGACCATCAGAAATATATGTTTTCTGATGGTCTTTGGAGACCCCTCTGAAACCCGCTCGTGACCCCCCCAGGGGTCCTGACCCCCAGGTTGAGAAACGCTGTTCTATACAGACATATATGGTGTGCTGCTTTGGGAATATTCTTCCAGTTCTGCAAAGCTTTGGGGACTACTAACCGCATAGGGAAGCTGATGAGGAAGCACGACCTACAAACAATCTACAGACCCACTAAGAAAATCCAACAAATGCTACATTCAGCAAAGGACAAGAGGGATCCTCTCACCTCTGCAGGAGTCTAGCGTATACCATGCAGCTCTGGACAAGTCTACATAGGGACCACCAAATGCAGCATTGCCCAAACATGAATCAAGGAACATGAAAGGCACTGCAGACCAATTCAACCAGAGAAGTCAGCCATAGCAGAGCACCTGATGAACCAACCTGGACACAGCATATTATTTGAGAACACAGAAATGCTGGACCACTCTAACAGTTACCATGTCAAACTACACAGAGAAGCCATTGAAATCCACAAGCGTGTGGACAATTTCAATAGAAAGGAGAAAACGACGAAAATTTACCAAAATCTGGCTACCAGTATTTAAAAAACTCTAAAACCACCCTCCCCATTTCCCTTTCTCTTCCTTCCTCCCCTGCATATCTCATGGGGAGGGAGGGGGAATAATGAAGACTTCCAATTCCTTGATTTACTTTTACCTTGTGTTCTTATATCCACTGGTGCATCTTTGTTGGAAATAACGTCAACATCAATAAAGGATGGACTATGAACCCCCCCCCCCCCTAAAACAGGGGTAGGGAACCTATGGCTCGGGAGCCAGATGTGGCTCTTTTCATGATTGCATCTGGCTCTACAGAGCAGCCCAGGCCTCGGTTTCCCAGCATGCAGGGGGGAGGAGTGATGCAAATGCGCCATGACTGCTGCTTCCGCGCCACCATCGCCGCCTCTTTCTCATCCCCCGCTGCTTTGTTCCTCTTCCATTCTTTCCTTCTCTTCTTCCTTTTCCCTCCCTTTCTCCCCTTCCTTCTTTCCTCCATTCTCCCTCTTCGTTCCTTCCTTCCTTCCTCTTCCTTCCTTCCTTTCTCCCCTTCACCCTTTCCTTCTCTCCTTCTTTTTCCCTCCCTCTCCCCTTCTTTCCTCCATTCTCCCCGTTCATTCGTTTGTTCCTTCCTCTTCCTTCCTTCCTCTTCCTTCCTTCCTTTCTCCCCTTCACTCTTTCCTTCCTTTTCCCTCCCTCTCTCCCCTTCCTTCTTTCCTCCATTCTCCCTCTTCTTTCCTTCCTCTTCCTTCCTTCCTTCCTTCCTTTCTCCCCCTTCACCCTTTCCTGCTCTCCTTCCTTTTCCCTCTCTCCCCCCTTCCTTCTTTCCTCCATTCTCCATCTTCTTTCCTTTCTCTTCCTTCCTTTCTTTCTCCCCCTTCACCCTTTCCTGCTTTCCTTCCACTTCCCCCTCTCTCCCCCTTCCTTCTTTCCTCCATTCTCCCTCCCTCTTCCTTCCTTCCTTCCTTCCTTCCTTCCTTCCTTCCTTCCTTCCTTCCTTCCTTCCTCTTCTATTCTTTCCCCCCAATTCTTCCTTTCCTTCTCCTTCCTTTCTTTTCACTCCCCCCCTCTCCCCTTCTTTCTTTTCTTCTTTCCCCTTCATTATTTTACTTTTTCCCTCACTCCCTTTCCTTTCCTCCCATCCCATTTCCTTCTTTCTTTTCCCCTCCTTGTCTCTCTCCTGCTTTTCTTTTCTTCCTTTTCCATAGTTCGTTCTTCTTTTCTTTCTTCCTCTCCCCCTCCCTCCTTTATTTCCTCTATCTTTCTTTCTTTCCCCATTCCTTCCTTCCGTCTTCTCTTCCTTCCCAGAGTCCTGAGCACGCCTTTTGCAGAGCCAGGTCTGAAGTGTCCAGTCATTCTGCCGGGGGAATCCTTTGCTCATAGCATGTACGTAAATACTCACATTTAGTTGAATTCAGTCTTAAAATATATATATTATATGGCTCTCACTGAAATAAATTTCCAAATATTTTGCTTTAATGGCTCTCTGAGTCAAAAAGTTTCCTGACCCCTGCTCTAAAACCAGGACAGTAAATAAAGAACAACACTCAAAAAACTGAGGAATTCCTAACATGAAGCAATCAGGGCCAGCTAACACTTTCCAACAAAGGATCTCCAGGCATCAACCAGCCAGGCTATGAAACTGCAAGGCCATCAAGGTGGCCAATTGCAACATTCACACTTGCCTCAAGCAGACAAGAGTTCTTTCTCCCGCCCTGGACATTCCACAGATATATAAACCTCACTTGCCTAGTTTCCAAGAGACCTTACAACCTCTGTGGCTGCCTGCCATAGATGCAGGCGAAATGTCAGGAGAAAATGCTTCTGAAACATGGCCATACAGCCCGAAAAACTTACAACAACCCAGTGATTCCGGCTATGAAAGTCTTTGACAATACTTTGGGGAATTCTTGGCCCCCTTTTAAAGAACCAAAACAGTAGGAGACACTTCCTGTTTATACAAACTCTTCTCCCAAGATTTACTTTTAAGCCCTTTGTTTCTTCCTTCTCCTCCCTTTGCCTACCTGGCTGCGTTCCTCTGTTCTGTTTATGAAAAGGCATAAATCGTATCATTACAATCTTTCCAAGGAAGGGAACAATGAGTCCTGGGTGCCCAGCTCACTGTTCGGTGCAAGGCACGTTGCACAACCCAGGGTGGAAAAATCTGACTCGTTTCTCCCCTCAAAATGTTTCCCGGAAAAATATACAAGGGCGGGTCAATAAGTCCGTGACTTTTTGAATGAAACACAGGTTTTTGGATAAAAAAATCATTTTATTTTTCAATGTAGTCTCCTTTGAGCTCTATACACTTTGTCCAATGTTTCTCCAATTTTTCTATCCTTTCAAAAAAATAAGATTTGTCTAGGTCATCAAAATAAGTATTTGTTTGTGAGATGATTTCATTGTTGGAGTCAAATCTCTTTCCGCCGAGCCATTTCTTCAGGTTTGGAAACAAGAAATAGTCACTTGGGGCTAAATCTGGAGAATAGGGCAGATGAGGGAGCAATTCATATCCCAATTCATGGATTTTTGCCATGGCAACTGCACATATGTGCACCCTTGCATTGTCCTGGTGCAAAAGAACCTTTTTCTTGGCCAAATGCAGTCGTTTTTTTCCAAATCCTCATTAAATCGACCCAATAAGTTGGCATAATATTTGCCATTGATTGTTTTACCCTTTTGAAGGTAGTCAATATGGATTATACCGCGTTCATCCCAAAAAATGGTCGCCATGACTTTATTGGCTGACAAACCCACCTTGGCCTTCTTTGGTGCCGATCCACTCCGAGAAACCCACTGTTTTGACTGCTGTTTGGTCTCTGGTGTGTTGTGGTGGATCCACGTTTCGTCCATGGTTACGAAACGGCGCAAAAACTCGTCCATATCGCAGTTGAACAATGCCAAACACTCCTGCAAAATTGTCACACGATTGCATTTGTGGTTGATTGTGAGCAAACGCGGCACCCTTCTTGCGGAAAGCTTTCTCATACCCAAGTGGTCATTTAAAATTGAAATCACTGAGCCGTGTGAGATGCCTATGGCTTCCACAATCTCTCGGACTTTCAATCTCCGATCGGCCAACATCATATTGTGAATTTTTTCAATTGTTTCGGGTGTAGAGACCTCAACTGGGCGTCCAGAATGTTCGGCATCTTCCGTGCTTGTACAGCCACAACGAAATTCAGTAAACCACTTTTTTACCATTGAAATTGATGGTGCAGAGTCCCCATGGTATTTATCAAGCTTAGCCTTGGTTTGAGTGATGGTTTTTTCCCGCAAAAAATAATGCTTAATGAGCACACGAAATTCACATTTTTTCCATTTTCTCCTCAAATCACGCAGTAGTTTGCTATCAATGGCTGTCAAACACAAACTAAATGACACAGCTTGTTCAAATTTTGAGAGGAGTCAACTGACAGGTGCCTGTTGACAGGAGCAGTGTTGCCCTTTCAGTTAAGAGGCGGGAAATTCAAAAAGTCACGAACTTATTGACCCGTCCTCATAAGTTGAGTTTCCCTTCTTGGTGCCTGGGAGAGTGACACTGTTGCCTCCTGATGGTTCCATTGTACACAAAGTTTGTTTCATGCGCAGGATAATGGAATATACTGCATGAAATCACCTCCAGGCTATGTATATCACATGTATATGAGGCATAAATGAATGTCATTGTTTAGACTGGGCTCCATCTCATTATGTGCAAATTCAGATATTATGAAACACTTCTGGGTCCCGAGCATTTTGGATACGGGATGCTCAATCCATGCAAAGCATCCTTTTCTTGGGTTGCCTCTATACCAGGCCTGGGCAAACTTTAGTCCTTCAGGTGTTTTGGATTTCAACTTCCACAATTCCTAACAGTCTCAGGCCCCTTCCTTTCCCCCCTCAGCTGCTTAAGCGGCTGAGGGGGAAAAGGAAGGGGCCCGAGGCTGTTAGGGATTGTGGGAGTTGAAGTCCAAAACACCTGGAGGGCCAAAGTTTGCCCATGTCTGATCTATGCTGATGAATGAATTCAATTTAACCCCACTTTAAGTGCCAAGGCTATTGAATCCTTCAACATTGTGGACTACAACTCCCATCATCCTTGGACAATGAATGAAGGAATTGGTGGCCCTCTAAACATTGCAGACTACAGTTCCCATCATCCCAGGGCATTGGATGGAAAAACCTATGATCATTTAAACATTGCTGACTGTAGCTCCCATCATCCCTGGGCATCGAACGGAGAAACCTATGGCCTTTTAACCTGCAAACTACAACTCCCATCACCCAGGGCATTGAATGCAGAAACCTACAGCCCTTTAAGCATTGCAAGCTTCAGATCCGATCATTCCTGGGCATGGGATGGAGAAACCTATGGCCTTTTACATTGCCTACTGCAAATCACATCATCACAGAAGATTGAATGGTGAAACCTCTGGCCCTTTAAGCATTTCAGACTACAGCTCCCATCATCTCTAGGCATTGTCTGGCGAAACCTATGGCCTTTTAAGCTGCCTACCACAAATGTGCGAACTACAACTCGCATCATCCCAGGGCATTGAATGGAGAATATAGCCCTTTAAGCATTGGAAAGCAGACTACAGCTCCCATTATCCCTGGGCATTGAATGAAGAAAGCTATGACCTTTTAAACTGCCTATTATAACTCCCATCAATGCAGAGCATTAAATGAAAAAAAAACTTTGGACCTTTAAACATTGTGGACTACAGCTCCCAACATCCTGGGACACTGAAAGGGAAAACCTATGGCCCTTTAAATGTTATGAACTACAACTCCTATTGTCGTCCTGGAGAATAGGACTGCTGTCTTGTTCTTAATTTTAGGAGCTGATTTGAGTCCTGTTTAAGAGACGAAAGTAAGATAATAGTAATACGGTAGTAAAAGCAGCAACCATGTCTGGGAAGAGTACAGGTTCTACACCAGGTATGGGCAAACTATGGTCCTCCAGGTGTTTTGGACTCCAACTCCCACAATTCCTAACAGCCTACAGTTCTACACCATTGAATGAATGCAGCTTTGGCACCATCTTGACTTGATGCCATGAAAACCATTTTTAATGCCACTTGATTCCTACCCGGTCTTACCTCCTTTTCTGGAGGCTGGATGGCCATCTGTTGGGAAGGCTTTGATTGTGTCTTCCTGCCTGACAGAAAGGGGCTGGACTGGATGGCCCTTCGGGTCTCTTTGAATTCTAGGATTTTATAATTCAATGAATGGTCATTTTACTAGGTCTCTAGCACTCTCTGGTGAAGGGTGCTGGTGCATCTCCGCACTACAAATCCCAAAGTCCCATCGCACTTAGCCACGGGAGTTCAAGCTGCATTCATTCCACAGTATAGAAAAATTTACCTTTATATATATAGAGGGAAAAAATCTAAATTAACTTGTTACAGCACCCAGTATTCCCAGGCAGTCTCCCATCGAAGTACTAACCAGGCCCAACCCTGCTTAGCTTCTGAGATCAGGCGTATTCAAGATGGTATGGCCATAGGCAATTAACTCGTTGAGTAATGGCTAGTTCCCTCCATCCCAACATTATAATTATCTTGGGTGTCTTTGGTGATAATGGTACATTTACAATGTAAAAAGGATGTAATTTGACATCACTTGAACTCTCATGGCTCAATGCTTTGGAATCCTGGGAGTTGCAGTTTGGTGAGGCACCACCTCCCTTGGGCAAGGAAGGCTACAGATTCTGTAAAACTTAAATGGCCATAGCTCAATGTTATTGAATCCTGGGATTTTAGTTTTACAAGATGTGCCCCAATAGTGCTGGTGCCTGGCCGAACCACAACTCCCAGGATCCCATAGCATTGAGTCATGGCAGTTCAAGTGGTGTCACACTGCAATCACTGTACAGTGCAGATGCACCCTTTGTCGAACTAGAACTCCCAAGGTTCAAGGGGTGTCACATTGCATTCATTGTACAGTGTAGATGCACCCTCTGTCAAACTAGAACTCCCAAGGTTAAAGAGGTGTCACATTACATCCACTTGTACAGTGTAGATGCACCCTTTGTCGAACTAGAACTCCCAAGTTTAAAGGGGTGTCACACTACATCCACTTGTACAGTGTAGGTGCACCCTTTGTCGAACTAGAACTCCCAAGGTTCAAGGGGTGTCACACTGTATTCACTGTGTAGATGCACCCTCTGTCAAACTAGAACTCCCAAGGTTAAAGAGGTGTCACATTACATCCACTTGTACAGTGTAGATGCACCCTTTGTCGAACTAGAACTCCCAAGTTTAAAGGGGTGTCACACTACATCCACTTGTACAGTGTAGGTGCACCCTTTGTCGAACTAGAACTCCCAAGGTTCAAGGGGTGTCACACTGTATTCACTGTGTAGATGCACCCTCTGTCAAACTAGAACTCCCAAGGTTAAAGAGGTGTCACATTACATCCACTTGTACAGTGTAGATGCACCCTTTGTCGAACTAGAACTCCCAAGTTTAAAGGGGTGTCACACTACATCCACTTGTACAGTGTAGATGCACCCTTTGTCAACCTAGAGCTCCCAAGGTTAAAGGGATGTCACACTACTTTAACTGTACAGTGTAGGTGCACCCTTTGTTGAACTAGAACTCCCAAGGTTAAAGAGGTGTCACACTACATCCACTTGTACAGTGTAGATGCACCCTTTGTCAAACTAGAGCTCCCAAGGTTAAAGGGATGTCACACTACTTTAACTGTACAGTGTAAGTGCACCCTTTGTCAAACTAAAACTCCCAAGGTTCAAGGGGTGTCACACTGCATTCACTGTACAGTGTAGATGTATCCTTCGTAAAACTAGAACTCGCAGTATGGATATTGTTGCCCTATACATTAAGAGGGCATTGCCTTGGGGGCAAATCTGGCATGCTAAAGGCCCCCTTGCCCCCGGCCTTGACCGCCAAAACACCTTCCCAGCCTTTGTGCAATAATTTGGTTCATCTGCAGGATTTAGAAAACCCAAAGTGACATTTCGGAAAATGTGAGCAACAGGAATCCAAGGGAACTGGGAACCGAAAGCAAGACTTTTTTTGGCGCAGCAAAGCGAGGCGTGCCCCTTCCGAGCGCATTATTCTTTCACCTGCGGAGAGGAAGGCATGGAATACATTTTGCAAACAACATAATTGAAGCCGGCTTTCCGGACTGTTTTGGAGTCAAATTTCGATGCATACGGAAAGTCTCTCTCTCTCTCTCTCTCTCTCTCTCTCTCTCTCTCTCTCTATATATATATATATATATATATATCTATATATATATATCCCCTGCCTCTTGAAAACAATGCGCTCGTTGACTTATGGTTCTGGCAAAGCAGAGGATGAAGGGGAACAGCAAACAAAAAGAGAGGCAAAAGGTTCCGACTTGTCAAACCGGTGTTGAGGCTTCTGTGTGCCGTCATGTGACATACCCATGCATCTTTATACAAAGGTCCCTGGAGCAAGTGGAACTCACTGAGACTTTATTTCTGTGCGAATTGTCAAATTTTTCAGGTTTGCTCTAGAGCAGTGTTTCTCAACCTTCCTTAATACAGTTCCTTGTGTTGTGGTGACCCCCGACCATGACATTATTTTCGTTGCCACTTCAGAACTGTAATGTTGCTACTGTTATGAATCGTAATGTCAATATCTGATATGCAGGATGGTTTTTCTTTCACTGGACCAAATTGGGCACAAATACCCAATACGCCCAAAATTTGAACACTGGTGGGGTTGGGGAGGGGATTGATTTTGTCACTTGGGAGTTGTAGTTGCTGGGATTTATAGTTCACCTACAATCAAAGAGCATTCCGAACTCCACCAATGATGGAATTGAACCAAACTTGGCACACAAAACTCCCAACAGAAAATACTGGAAGGGTTTGGTGGACCTTGAATTTTGGAGTTGTAGTTCACCTACCTCCAGAGAACAAACAATGGACTCAAACAATGATGGATCTGGACCAAATTTGGCAGGGGTATTTATTTATTTACATCATTTATATTCCGCCCTTCTCACCCCACAGGGGACTCAGGGCGGATCGCAATGCACATATACAGGCAAATATTCAATGCCATAGACATACAACATATATAGACAGACAACGAGCTACACAATTGGTCGAGAGCTCACCCCGACCTGAGCAGGCCTCAAACTCATGACCTTCTGGTCAGTAGAGATCTTATGCAGCTGATTCCCAGCCAGCTGCACCACATTCCCGGATACTCAATATGCCCAATGTGAACACTGGTGGAGTTTGTGGAAAATAGACCTTGACATTTGGGAGTTGTAGTTGCTGGGATTTATAGTTCACCTGCATTCAAAGAGCATGTTAAACCCCACCAACAATAGAATTGGGCTAAACTTCCCACACAGAACCCCCATGACCAACAGAAAATACTATGTTTTCTGATGGTGTTTGGCAACCCCTCTGAAACTCCCTTGCCACCCCCCCCCCTCCAGGGGTCCCGACCTCCAGGTTGAGAAACGCTGCTCTGAATGCATCATTGGTGGGTTCAGTGTGCTCTCTGGCTCCAGGGTAAACTACAACTCCCACTATAGTGAGTCAGTCCCCTCAAAGCCCTCCAGTAGGATGAGTTAGTCATGGGGGTTCTGTGTGTCAAGGTTGATTCAGGTCCAGCATCGGTGGAGGTCAGTTTCTCTGGTTGTGGGTGAACTGCAGCTTCCAGAAAGGAAGGTCAGTTCTTCCCTATTGGAAATTCCATGACCTATTGGAAATAACTGCACCATAACTTTACTGAAAAGGTAAAAATGATGTCACATCCGTTTGGCAAATGTGAATCTCCATGAATATGTGGAGACCACCTTTTGAAAACTGCTAGTCCAGAAAGGCATGACCTTGCTAGAAGTCAACTCTTTGAACAAGTGATATTTACAAGCATTAATGTAATGGCACACAGGTAACTCAGCTATTAAACTGAAGAACCGTGTCTTTAAACTGCCAAGGATATAGACATGCCACTACAAAAATATATCGGATTATGTCTTTGAAGCTGAAGTTGCCCATCTACTCTCCCTTAAAAACCTCTTGTTTAAAACATGCACTCAAGAGACAAAAACAAAGTAATCTTCTTTACAAATAGCATATCTTGTTTACTAACAAACGTCTTGTAAACATTCAGCATACTAGTCTATAGTCCAATGTCTTTAAGCATATAGATATAGTCCTAATTGTATAACTCTACTCACTGAAGTCTGAAAAGAGACAAACTACATCCACCTCCATTGAGGTCCTGTGTCTGAATCCCTCGGCAAACCAAAATGTACATACAATATAGGTGAACAATTATATACATTTACAAACAGTTAGTGGAGGCTTGGAAGGTTGCTATTTCCAACACCCCCCAAACTCCTCCAGTAATCAAATTTCAGCATATCAGGTATGTGTGTCTAGTTTGGTCCAGATCCATCGGTGTTGGGATTCACAGTACTCTCTGGATGTAGGTGAACTACAACTCCCAAAATCCAGGTGATTTTTTCCACAAAGCTCTCCACTATTAATTTTTTTTGCTGGTCATGGGTGCTCTTTGTGCCAAGATAGTTCCAGGTCCATCATTGGTGGAGTTCAGAGTGCTCTTAGATTGCAGGTGAACTATACATCCCGGTACCTTCAACTCCGGTAAATCATGGTGAATTCTCCCCAAACCTCTCTAGTATGTTCAGTTGTTGATCTGTTTGCTGTGTGCCATAGAGTTAGTCATGGTGGTTCTGTGTACCAAATTTGGTCCAAATTTGGTCCAGGTCCATCATTGGTGGAGGTCCCAGTTTCTCTAGTTGTGAGTGAACTACAACTCCCAGAAAGGAAGATCAGTCCCCTCCAAATCCCTCCAGTAATCGAATTTCAGCATAACAGGTTTGTGTGCCTAGTTTGGTCCAGATCCATCGGTGTTTGGGTTCAAAGTGCTCTCTGGATATAGGTCAACTACAACTCCCGCAAATCAAGGTGAATTTCCCCCAAAGACCTCCGGTAGTTTTGGCTAGTCATGGGGGCTCTGTGTGCCAAATTTGGTCCAATTCCATCTTTGGAATTGCAGAGTGCTCACTGATTGCAGGTGAACTATACATCCCAGTACCTACAACTCCAAAAGGTGTAACCAATTCCCCTTGAAACCCACCAGTATTCAAATCTGGGCATATCGGGCATGCATGCCAAGTTTGGTCCAGATCCATAATTGTTTGGATTCATAGTGCGCTCTGGATGTAGGTGAACTACAACTCCTACAAATCTCTCCAAAGACTTCCAGTACTTTTTTTTGTTGGTCATGGGAGTTCTGCGCACCAAGTTAGTTCCAGGTCCATTGTTCAGAGTGCTCCTAGATTGCAGGTGAACTATACATCCCAGTACTTACAACTCTTATAAATCATGGTGAATTCTCCCCAAACCTCTCTAGTATGTTCAATTGCTGATCTATTCCCCTGTTTGCTGTGTGCCATAGAAAAGAATAGGAAAGGGTTAAGGGTAGAGGAAGTGGGCGGGGTCATGCAAATTCCACACCAGTGGAGAGAGCAAGGAACACTGGGATGTCTGTGGTGGAGGAAACACATAAAATGTGAGATGAAATTGTCCTGGTATGAAAGCCTTGCATGGTGGGCAGTCTTGTGTTTGTGGGGGGACATTGGCAGGGCTCTTGTACATGTTCATGGCGCTCAATATAACCTGCAATGACATTGGAGGGAGGGCCATTGGTGTTGCTTGAGTAGTGGGAGCTTGGTAAGAGTTGGCAAGAGTTTCCTCTGGTTAATGATTCCAGATCTCAACCCCTGGCAATGCCTCTTTCCCTTCATATGATGGCTTTGTTTCCATCCAGAAGATCTACCCCCACTCGCTTTCCTTCTTAAGGGGCCAGAAACTCCAAATGCCCGGCTGCAAACCGGTTTGGCTCCTCTCGAAACTGACCCGCAGTGACCCATAACCGGCTGAGAAGTTTCACTTAATCAGCTTTGCTGCTTCTTATTAAGCCTTGCTTTCCATTCCTTTGCAAGTTGTCGCCATGGTGATATTAATGCACATGTATGTGGATGCACAAGTGAACCTATTTGAGCAGGTTGGGCTTCCTTGGGTGCATCTACACTGTGGAATTAATGCAGTTTGGCTCCCAATTCTATGGATTCACATGAGTTATAGTTTTGTAAGGTTTTTAGCTTTCGCTAATGCCTCACCAAACTACAGCTTCTGAGATCCTATAGCATTGAGCCATGGCAGTCCAAGTGGAGCAAACTGCATTAATTCTCCAGTGTAGACATACCCAAGGACGCCCCACCTGTACCGTTTATGGCAGTGGTTCCCAACCTTCCTAATGCCGTGACCGCTTAATACAGTTCCTCGTAATGTAAATATCTGATATGCAGGATGTATTTTCGTTCACTGGACCAAATTTGGCACAAATACCCCATACGCATAAATTTGAATACTGGTGGGATTGTCATTTGGGAATTGTAGTTGCTGGGATTTATAGTTCACCTATATCAAAGAGTATTATGAACTCCACCAACGATGGAATTGAACCAAACTTGGAACACAGAACTCCCAAGACCAACAGAAAATACTGGAAGGGTTTGGTGGTCACTGACCTTGAGTTTTGGAGTTGTAGTTCACCTACATCCAGAGAACACCACATGTGGACTGAAACAACGATGCATCTGGACCAAACTTGGCACAGATACTCAATATGCCCACATGTGAACAGTGATTGAGTTTGGGGAAAATAGACTTTGACATTTAGGAGTTGTAGTTGGTGGGATTTATAGTTCACCTACAATCAAAGAGCATTCTGAACCCCACCAACGATGGAATTGGGCCAAAGTTCCCACACAGAACCCCCATGATGAATAGAAAATACTGTGCTTTCTGATATCTTTGGCGACTCTTCTGACACCCCTTCACGACCCTCCCTGGTTCAGAAACGCTGATTTATGGGATTTTTTTTGTTCCAAGGATGGTTGCATCACTGAATGTTGTATGGTTGCTCTTGTGCAGTGTCCAGAAAGGATTTATTTGTAGGGCGAATGTAAGGCGTTCCCCACTATGCATCCCCATGAGAGAAATGTAATTTATTGAGAAAAGAGTGTTTCCTGCGGCTGGGAGTCTGTGATTTCATCACAAACGTTTGGAAGAAAGTGTGGGCCATGAACTCTGGACTGACTCCTTGGTATCTGACATTCTATTAAAGGGGAACCAAAGCAAAGTTTCCCACGAGTCTTTCCTCTTTTGTTGCCCAAGGCTGTATCTACACTGCAGAACGAATGCAGTTTGGCACTACTGCCTTGCCTTAATGCTATGGGATCCTGAGATTGATAGTTTGGTGAGCTATTACCTGGGGCTGGATATATACTGCCATATAATCGAGGTGATCGAAGCAGATAATCCAGATTATCTGCTTTGAACTGGATTATATGAGTCTACACTGCTTTATAATCCAGTTCAAAGCAGATAATCTGGATTTTTATATGTCAGTGTTGATGGGGCCATTGGGTGCATCTAGGAAGATGTTTTATTCAATTGGACCCAACAGTGAATTGTCCGGAACTTGGTAAGGTTACATTTTGGGACTCCAGTGCCATCCTTCATTCAGCATCGCTAGTGTTTGTTTGGGGATTATGGGGGCAGTATCCCATTTTTTCATTAGGGCAGCGGTGGTGCAGCGGGTTAAACCGCAGAACTGCGGAACTTGCTGACTGAAAGGTTGGAGGTTCAAATCCGTGGAGTGGGGTGAGCTCCCTTTGTTAGCCCCAGCTTCTGCCATTATTTATTTATTTATTATTTACTTTATTTATATTCCGCTCTTCTCACCCCGAAGGGGACTCCGAGCGGATTACAGGTACACATACTTAGCAGACAATCCCTGCCATTTCCACATACATACATATAGACGAACAGAGGCAAACTCTGGCCACCAGGGGGAGCTGACGCACTCCTCATCTCTCAGCGTTCCCAGCGTCCCTTGTTGTTCCTTCCGCATTCCTCAGAGTTCTTTAGTGGCCTCATAATTCAGTCAAAATTTGCCTCCCCACTTAATGTGGTACCTTTATCTCCTACTTGACAGATGCAACTGTCTTTCGGGCTGCAAAGGTCGACAGCAGGCTACACTTAAAGGCCGAGCACCCACCTCGACCTGGGCAGGCCTCGAACTCATGACCTACTGGTCAGAGAGATCTTATGCAGCTGGCACTTAGCCAGCTGCGCCACATTCCCGGTGCTAGCATCCTAGCAGTTCGAAAACATACAAATGTGAGTAGATCAATAGGTACCGCTCCGGTGGCAAGGTAATGGCACTCCATGCAGCCATGCTGGCCTCATGGCCTTGAAGGCATCTAAGGACAATGCTGGCTCTTCAGTTTAGAAATGGAGGTGAGCACCAACCCCCAGAGCCGGACTCAACTAGACTTAATGTCAAGGGAAAACCTTTAACTTTACCTGTCCCTAGGGAGCGTGAGGCGCCCCCCCCCCTGAGCCTTGTAAAAATGTAGATGTAAACGACAAACCGAAAGCCTAAAATAAGGAGGCCAACTTTATCAAGACTGGACTGTAAATGTGCAATATGCGATAAAAATGTTCCGGCCAAAGGTCAAAGGATTAGAAGGAAACAGGAGGAAAAGGTTAAAATGAATCACAGGGTGTGTGTGTTTGTGTGTGTGTATGTGTGTGTGTGAGTGAGTGAGAAGTGGAAGTAGAAATAGAGCAATAAAATAGCAGGGTCAATGACAGCACCTATGAAAGGTTAAAGTATGCAAACATGTCAATAGGTCTATTTCTAAACATAAAGTACCGGTAAATAAATAGTGTGCCGCCATCAACAAAAGCTATAATCAGACTCTTGGGGTCACCCCAGGTATTCGATTTTGGTCTTGAAATCCCAGGAATTGAGGTACTTCTGGCCTGGCGATGGCACCTTTGAGCATGTGCAAAGCGCTTTCTGTCTCCATGCCGACCAAAGACCTTGCATTCCTCAGGATCAAAATAAAGTAAATCTCTCGGCATTACTTCGCGAACGAAGATTCTTAGGAAGGACTCATCCCACGCTTTTTACAAGCCCGTTGATGACTAAAAAGGCCAATCTGAGATAGGCAGGTACGGTTGCAGAAAGCACAGCAGAAAGTCTCCTTGGGTGATGTTGTTTCTAAGTTGCGGTTCTTTCTGCGTTGTCGTTTCTCTTCAAGACCCATTTGGCGTGTCTTCTCAAAAGAGGCCGCAGCATTGTGGATAGTGCGTCTCCATGCCTCCCAATGTGAGGCCAGGGTGGACCATTGTTGGTGATCAATCTGGCCGAGCCTGAGATGTTGTTTCAGGGAGTCCTTATATCTCTTTTTGGGGGTGCCTCTCTTGCACTGACCCGTGGCGAGTTCACCGTAGAGTAGTATCTTTCGGAGGCGGTGGTCCTCCATCCTAGAGACGTGCCCTGCCCAGCGCAGCTGTGTTCTCAATAGCATGGCCTCAATGCTGGTGATCCCTGCTTGCTCAAGGACAGCAACATTAGTCACATAGTTGGTCCAGTGTATATTTAGGATTGTGCGAAGACAGCGCTGATGAAAGCGTTCGAGGAGTCGTAGGTGTTGGCGATAGGTGACGCATGTTTCAGACCCATAGAGGAGAATAGACAGTACGATAGCTCTGTACACACTGATTTTGGTGCTTTGCCTCAGGTGCTTGTTGTTCCAGACTCTTTTGTGAAGCCTTCCAAATGCACTATATGCCTTTGCTAATCTGTGATCTATCTCTTTGTTTATTTACTTTATTCTCAGGATCAGAATAAAGTAAATAGTGTGGCATCAATGAATGGTATCACCAGGGGGACTGACCCTTGGAGTCACCCCAGATGTTAGGTTTTGGCCTTGAAATCCCAGGACTTGAGAGAGTCCTGACCTGGCTATGGTGCCTCTGAGCATGTGCAAAGTGCTTTCCATCCCCGTGTCAAGCAAAGACCTTGCATTCCACGGGATAAGAATAAAGTAAATAAAAAGTGCGGTGGCATGAAGGAATGGCATCAACAGAGCCTTAGAACTGAAAGAGACCACATGGGCTATCTAGTCCCACTCCATTCTGCCATGCAGTAAAAGCACAATCAAAGCACCCCTGACAGATGGCCACACAGCCTTTGTTTAAAAGCCTCCAAAGAAGAGCTTCCACCAGATGCTGGGGCAGTGAGTTCCACTGTTCAACAGCTCTTCTTACAGTCGAGAAGTTCTTCCTAATGTTCAGGTGGAATCTCTTCTCCTGTCATTTGAACCCATTGCTCCCTTGAGTCCTAGTCCAAAAACAGGCCTCTTCTTTATGAAATCCTTTCACATAACGATGCTTGGCTATCATGTCACCCCAGGTATTAGGCTTTGGCCTTGAAATCATAGAATCATAGAGTTGGAAGAGACCTCGTGGGCCATCCAGTCCAACCCCCTGCCAAGAAGCAGGAAAATGGCATTCAAAGCATCCCTGACAGATGGCCATCCAGCCTCCAAAGAAGGAGCCTCTACTACACTCCAGGGCAGAGAGTTCCACTGCTGAACAGCTCTCACAGTCAGGAAGTTCACCCTAATGTTCAGGTAGAATCTCCTTTCCTGTTCCACATCCTAGTCTCCAGGGCAGCAGAAAACAAGCTTGCTCCCTCCTCCCTATGACTTCCCCTCACATATTTATACATGCTGGCTATCATGTCTCCTCTCAGCCTTCTTTTCTGCAGGCCAAACATGCCCAGCTCTTGAAGCCGCTCCTCACAGAGCTTGTTCTCCAGACCTTTGATCATTTAAGTACCTCTCTTCTGTACACATTCCAGCTTGTCAACATCTCCCAATTGCGGTGCCCAGAATTGGACACAGTGTGGTCTGACCAAGGCAGAATAGAGGGGTAAGCATGACTTCCCTGAATTTAGACATTAGGTAAAAAGTAAAGGTTTTCTCCTGACATTAAGTCCAGTCGTGTGCGACTCTGGGGGTTGCTGCTCATCTCCATTTCTATGCTGAAGAGCCGGCGTTCTCCGTAGACACCGCTAAGTTCATGTGGCCGGCATTACCGCATGGAGCGCTGTTACCTTTCCGCAGAAGCGGTACCTATTGATCTACTCACGTCTTGCATGTTTTCAAACTGCTGGGTTGGCAGGAGCTAGACACTATACTCCTATTGATGCAGGCCAAAATCCCATGGGTTTTTTTTTTAGCTGCCGCGTGAATCCCAGAGCTTGAGATTGTTCTGACTTGGTGACGGCACCTCTGAGCATGTGCAAAGTGCTTTCTGCCCTTATTCATTTTAAAAAGAAGTACCTTGGGTGCCTCTCCTTTTTCGGGAGAGCCAGACAGGGACAGACACGCTCAGAGGGAGGGCACCTCCCAAACCCGTGAGCCGAGGGGCCCACCCTCCTTTTCTGGCAGGGCCCTCCCTCCTGCTTGCCCTCCGCGATTGGCCTGGCAACAACTGGTGGTGGCGGAGCTGTGAGCCACTGCTGCAGGCACTGGGAAGGCAGGAGCCGTCAGAAGCAGCAGCCGCAGGAGCTGGGCAGGTTTCCTTCTCTCTCCCTGTGTGTGTTTCTGCTTCTCTCCTTCCCTCGCTCTGCATTACCAGAGCCTGGCCCTGCAGATGCCTCCTTCCATCATGTAGCACCCTCTTCCTCCGCTGCCCAGCAACAAGGGGGGGGGGGCTGGGGGCTTGGAGTGGATTGCCTCCTTCCTCGAACCCAGGGCCAGCGCCATGGGCAACTCCTACCGCAAGCGCAACCCACCCAGTGCCAAGGGCACCTGGTCCTTCTGGAACTTCGGCCGGCCAGAGCGCGTCAAGACAGGTGAGGCCACCCAGGTGTGATGTGTGCAGGGATATTCATTCCACACTGTCAAATCAATCCAGTTTAGGACCACTTCCGTAGCTGTGGAATGCTTGGAGCTGTTGTTATCTCTAGGACTATTCTTTTTGGAGAGCTTTGCGAAGAAGACAGGTCAGGAGATCCAGGTGTGTTCGTTTGGGTGCATCCACACTGTAGAATGAATCTGGTTTAGTGCCACTTTCATCACTTTGGAATGCTTGGACCTGTTGTTACCTCCAAGTCTATTCTTTTTGGGGAGCTTTGTGGACAGGTCAGGGAATCCTGGTGTGCATGTTTGGGTGCGTCGACACTGTAGAATGAATCCGGTTTAGCACCACTTTCATCCCTTTGAGCTGTTGTTACCTCCAAGTCTGTTCTTTTTGGGGAGCTCTGCCGATGAAAACCGGTCAGGGGATCCAGGTGTGTGTTTGGGTGCATCCACATTGTAGAATGAATCCGGTTTAGCAACGCTTTCATCGCTTTGGAATTCTTGGAGTTGTTGTTACCTTCACATCGATTATTTTTGGGGAGCTCCGCGGATAAAGACAGGTCAGGGGTTCCAGGTGTGTTTGGGTGCATTTACACTGTAGAAATAATCCAGTTTAGCACCACTTTCATTCCTTTGGAATGCATGGAGCTGTTGCTACCTCCAAGTCTGTTCTTTTTGGGGAGCTCTGCAAATGAAGACAGGTCAGGGGATCCAGGTGTGTGTTTGGGTGCATCCACACTGTAGAATGAATCTGGTTTAGCAACGCTTTCATTGCTTTGGAATGCTTGGAGTTGTGGTTACCTTCACATCGATTATTTTTAGGGAGCTCTGCGGATGAAGACAGGTCAGGGGGTCCAGGTGTGCGTTTGGCTGCATTCACACTGTAGAAATAATCCGGTTTAGCGCCACTTTCATTGCTGTGGAGTGGTTGGAGCTGTTGTTATATACAAGTCCTTCTGTGCAGATGAAGACAAGTACAGCACCCAGGTGTGTGTGTGTTTGGAAGCATTCGTGCTGTAGAATTAATCTGGTTTCGGACTACTTTAATTGCTGTGGGATCTTAGGAGTTGTTGTCACCTCCCACGTCCACCCGTTCTACTCTATTTGTAGCAATGGATGCATCTGTATTGTGGAACAAATGCACTTGAACAGCACTGGCTCAATGCTCTGGAATCCTAGGAGCCTCTCTGAACTGCAACTCCCAGGATTTCCATGACAGAAAGCCATGGCAGTTAAAGTGGCGTCAAGCTGCCTTCATGCTACTATGTACGGATTATGGGGAGTGTCGCCTCGAAGCAACTGGTGGGACTGAATAACCAGATTGGAATTGTTTTCAATGCCTTTCCAAAGGCATCCGGTAGATCACCTATGAGCAACAGGAAGGTGAACCGCAAGAATACCAGTTTGGTAGCTCCCTTCCTTTCTGCCCTGAGGAGCTTCAAAGGGAAGGCATCCACTTCTTCATCCAATCCTTCCTTTATTCCTTTTCCTCATCCCCCTTTATGTCTCCAAATGCCCAAACCTGGCTGTTTGGCTACTGGAGTCCTATTGTGCCGAAAGGGGCATCCTTTTGACCTTGAAGGGCTCTCTTACTCTGAATGTGGAGGGAAGCAAGGGGATGCCACTCTGCACATGCTCAGAGTTAGCCTTGTATTGCATACATGGAGTTTGAACCCCCGTACAGGGACTTTTTTGAGAGTGGGAATAAGCTATGTGGAGAAAAAAAGACACAGGAATGGCAAAAAAATGACGGCACCAAATGCTTGTGTGCACTTCCTTGTGCTGCATTGGAAAGGGATGTCCTTTGCACAGACTTGTCTGGAATGAACCAATTGGGATTGGAATGGGTCCGGCGCCAGGGAAAAAGAGATAAGCAGGAAGAGGGAGATGCACCCAAATCTCTCCTATGCACCCAAATCTCTCCTATGCACCCAAATCTCTTCTATGCACCCAAATCCACAGATTCCCTCTACTTCTACCTTTAATGGATTTGCAAAAGAAGGGATTGCTTCTTATCTCATTCAAGGATAGTCCAGTGAAGCCAGGAATAGGGCTCCTGTCCCTTTAAGGCTTGGGATTTCCGATGGTTATCTCATTGTACAACAGCTGAAATCCCCTTTTTTTGCACAATGATTGAAGGTAAAGGTAGATTGCTCCACTTGACAACCCCAAAGAAAGGAAAGTCCCGGGATTTTTGTGAGTTTTCCGGGCTTTGCGGCCATGTTCCAGAAGCATTCTCTCCTGATGTTTCATCTGCATCTATGGCAGGCATCCTCAGAGGTTGGAAACGGACAATAAGAAGCCAGGCAGTAAGAAGCCAGACCTTGTAACTGCTAGGCTATTAAATGCTAATCAAGGTGGGCAATTGCAACATTCACACTTACCTCAACCAGGCAATAATTCTTTTCCCCACCCTGGACATTCCACAGATATATAAACCTCACTTGCCTAGTTTCCAACAGATTCTTCAAACTCGGAAGATGCCTGCCATAGATGTGGGTGAAACGTCAGGAGTGAATGCTTCTGGAACATGGCCATACAGCCCGGGAAACTCACAGCAACCCAGTGTATTATATTGTCCCAGGAGCCTTCCAGGAAATAAACTTTGGAGAGCTACTGCAAATAAGAGGTGGTACTATTATGTTCAATGGCTCAAGGGCCTCTCCTTGGGTGCATTTACACTGTAGAATTAGCACAGTTTGATATCACTTGAACTGCCAAGGCTCCACGCTATGGAATTCTGAGAGCTGTTCTTTTAATTTAGTATGTCTTTAGAAAGAGTGCAAACTACAACTCCCAGGATGCCAAAACATGGAGCCATGGCAGTTCAAGTAGTGCCAAACTGCATGAATTCGACAGTGTAGCGGCACTTCTTTTTGTCCGTTTCGGCCTTGCTTTTGGGGCCTAGGGGTGGGCCTGTCTCCCTGACTTTGTGCAGCTGGGTGACGCTTTGCCGCATCTTGCCTGGAGGCTCTTTTGTGTGTGTTTGTGTTGCTGGAACTGCATTACCATGGTCTCCACGTAGGCAAGGTCATTCCTGCAGAGTTGCATTAATGCATCCAGACTGATGCTTCCTATGCCTGCCTCTGGATTCTCCTTCCTTTGAAATCCATGTTCCAAAAAGCGAGAGAAAGCAGCTGGCCTGTTTCTTCATAAGACACTAGCCTTTTGAATATTTTTAATTGACTTTAATCCGTTTATGTGCTGCTTATCATATGGATATAGGGAAGCATCCTTTCCAGCACTGAATTCTTGTTGTTGTGTGCCTTCAGGTTCTTTCCAATGTATAGCAACCCTAAGGTTGTCTTGGCATTGCCTTTCTATCGAGGCTGAGAGAGTGTGACTTGCCCAAGGTCTGCCATTAGGTTTCATGGCTCATGAAGGATTTAGACCCAGGTCTCCCAATGAGGTTTGCCTTTCCTTCGAGGCTGAGAGAGTGTGACATGCTCAAGATCTGCCATTAGGTTTGATGGCTCAGGAAGGATTCAAACCCAGGTCTCCCAATGAGGTTTGTCCTTCCTGTGAAGCTGAGAGAGTGTGACAGGCTCGAGGTCTGCCATTAGGTTTCATGGCTCAGGAAGGATTCAAACACCCAGGTCTCCCAATGAGGTTTGTCCTTCCTGTGAAGCTGAGAGAGTGTGACAGGCTCGAGGTCTGCCATTAGGTTTCATGGCTCAGGAAGGATTCAAACACTCATGCCCACAGTCTGCTGTTAGGTTTTACGACTCATGAAGGGTTCCAACCCAAGTCTCCCAATGAGGTTTGCCCACCCTTAGGCCCGGATTAACCCCTTTTGGCGCCCTAGGCCGCACTTTGGAATTACGCCCCCAAACCAACCTGTACCGCACCCCCCACCTCCTCCTCTTCCTCGCGGCACCGCTCACCCTCCTTCCTTGAGTCAAGGAAGGAGGGGCTGGCAGCGGCTCTGAAGAGGAGGCAGAGGGAAGCCCCACCCCCCCAGAGCCGCTGCCAGCCCCGGGGGCGAGCGGTGCCCTCAAGGAAGGAGGGCGAGCGGTGCCGCGAGGAAGAGGTGTGGGGGGGTGCGGTACAGGTTGGTTTGGGGGCGTAATTCCAAAGTGTGGCCTAGGGCGCCAAAAGGGGTTAATCCGGGCCTAAGGGTGGGCAAAGTCAAGGAAGGAGGGCGCGAGGAGGCGGAGGGAAGCCCCGCCACCGGGGCCGCTGCTGGGCATGAGCAACAGGAGGGCGTGAGCGCCTCTGCCTCCTCCGCCATGTTCCTGGGTGCCGCGCATGCCCAGCAGCGGCCCCGGGGCTTCCCTCCGCCTCCTCCTCCTCGCGGCCTTCTTCTTTGACAACGGGGCGGGGGCGATGGTGAGGGGGGATGCCATTCTCTCCTCCCCCGCCCCCTCGCAGCGCTCTTCCCCCGCCCTCCCCCGAGAGAAATAGAGAGTTGCGGTTTTGTTTCAACTTTTTTTTGGTCCATGTGAACTGCGCCCCCCTTGGCTTGCCCCCCTAGGCCATAGCCTAGGGTGGCCTTATGGGTAATCCGGGCCTGCCCATCCTTTGAAGCTGAGAGAGTGTGAGTTGCCCAAGGTCACCCAATGGGGTTCCATATCCAAGCAGGGATTCAAACCAAGGTTTTGTTGCTCTTGTCACTTGATACCTCGACGTGTCAATGGATCTAAGCTGCCACATTAAAACAATTATTTCATTCCACTCCAGTGGCTGCAAAAATATATGATTTAAAAAACATTCAAAGTCATTACTGTTTTAGAAATATCATTACTCATTTGATTCTGTTTCAATGTTGCCCTTCAGTACTGTTTTATTGCAAGTTTCAACACTTTGCAACCCACTTTGAGCCCCAGTTGTATAAATCAAGCGATCAACAACACCATCAACAATTGTTGCATGGAGACTGGGAAGCAATGGACCGCGGCTAATCTGTTTGTCTGGAGCCCTGGTTTTTGGGAAAATACGGAGGAAAAGCAATCCGTGTTTTTTTTTTCCAACCGCCTGGCTCTCATTCCCTGCTCCTTCCATGGATTAGAGACCTGAGAGTCCATTTGATTTTCCAGCCCACGGCCAGGGCATGTGACGGAAGGCAAGAGAACTCCTGGGTTTTGTGTTTTTTGCTGCTGCTGATTCAGGGAAGCCGAGGTCTCCCCTTTTCAGTTCGGTTTGTGTTGTGTTGGTCAAGCAAAACCTTGAGCAATAATAATCCATGTAAACATGAATTCCCCCTTCCATGGCTTGGATCAGAGGTTTCAGGCCTATTATTATTATTAGATACATAACAAGATGAGTACACACCAAGATTGATAAAGAGATAGATCACAGATTAGCAAAGGCATATAGTGCATTTGGAAGGCTTCACAAAAGAGTCTGGAGTAACAAGCACCTGAGGCAAAGCACCAAAATCAGTGTGTACAGAGCTATTGTACTGTATTCTCCTCTATGGGTCTGAAACATGGGTCACCTATCGCCAACACCTACGACTCCTCGAACACTTTCATCAACGCTCTCTTCGCACAATTCTAAATATACATTGGAGTGACTAATGTTGCTGTCCTTGAGCAAGCAGGGATCTCCAGCGTTGAGGCCATGCTATTGAGAACACAGCTGCGCTGGGCAGGGCACATCTCTAGGATGGAGAACCACCGCCTCCCAAAGATAGTACTCTATGGTGAACTCGCCACAGGTCAGCGCAAGAGAGGCGCCCCAAAAAAGAGATATAAGGACTCCCTGAAAAAACACCACAGGCTCGGACAGATTGATCACCAACAATGGTCCACCCTGGCCTCACATCGGGAGGCATGGACACACACTATCCACAATGCTGAGGCCTCTTTTGAGAAGACACGCCGAATGGGTCTCGAAGAGAAACGACAACGCAGAAAGAACCGCAACTTGGAAACAACATCACGCAAGGAGACTTTCTGCTGTGCTTTCTGCAACCGAACTTGCCTATCTCAGATTGGCCTTTTTAGTCATCAACGCACTTGTAAAAACGCGCTTGTGGGATGAATCCTTCCTAAGAATCTTCGTTCGCAAAGTAATGCCGAGAGAGACACAGCAAACAAGATCACTATGCTGGCTTTTGTATTTGATCACACGTCAGACACTTCCCAAGTGTCTTGGACTGTGTGATGTATCGGCGAATAATGTGTGCAGATCTGAGTAGGGTTGTCTTTTGCAGCTGAGAGATGGTAATGTTGTCAGCGGCGATTGTTTTTCAGTGCAGACCAAGGTCTTAAGGCACTGCACCTAGCGTGCCAATTATCATTGGAACCACCTTGACTGGCTTGTGCCAGAGTCTTTGCAGTTTGATCTTTAAATCCTCATATCATGTAAGCTTTTCCAGTTGCTTCTCATCTATTCTGCTGTTACCTGGGATTGCAACATCAATGATCCATACTTGTTTTTCCCCCCCACGATTGTGAGGTCAGGAGTATTGGGCTCCAGAACTCTGAATTCGGACGTCCCAGAGTAGTTTGATGTGTTCATTTTCCGTAACTTTTGCAGGCTTGTGGTCCCACCAGTTCTTTGTCACATGCAGATGGTATTTGTGGCTCACGTTCCAATTGAACATCTGAGCAACAGTGTTGTGCTTCTGCTTGTAGACCATCTGCGCGATCTTCTTGCAGCAGCTGAGTATGTGATCCATTGTTTCATCTGCTCCATTGCAGAGTCTACACTTGGAATCTGTCGTTGACTTTTCAATTATGGCTTGGATGGCATTGGTTCTAATGGCTTGTTCTTGAGTTGCAAGAATCAGGCGCACTGTCTCCATTTCTGGGTCACATCCATGTTTTTTCCTTGTCAATTATTATTATTTTCCTTATTATATTTATTAAATTAATTTACAGTATATCCCGCTTTTCTCTCTTGATCAAGACCCAAAGCGATATTTATCCCCTTCCCGTGCTAAAGATGCTCTGAGTCTCATTTAAGAGAGGCAAGAATTATATGAATATAATAATGATGATAATAATATTTCTCTCCTGCTCCTAAATTTAGTGGCAAAACCTCTTTTTCTATGGGTTGGATTGATGGAAACATGTTTCAGGTGGAGTCAAGGGGCCAATGGTACAGGGTCTCCCATCACTATATTGGGGATGATGGGACATGTTTATTATGGTGTCAAGGGGCTAATGGTACAAGATCTCCCATCGCTGCAGTGGGGATGATGGGACATGTTTCTTATGGTGTCAAGGGGCCAATGGTACAAGATCTCCCATCGCTGCAGTGGGGATGATGGGCCAGGTTTCTTATGGTGTCAAGGGGCCAATGACACAAGATCTCCCATCGCTGCAGTGGGGATGATGGGACATGTTTCTTATAGCTTCAAGGGGCCAATGGTACATGATCTCCCATCGCTGCAGTGGGGATGATGGGACATGTTTCTTATGATGTCAAGGGGCCAATGGTATAAGATCTCCCATCGCTGCAGTGGGGATGATGGGACATGTTTCTTATGGTGTCAAGGGGCCAATGACACAAGATCTCCCATCGCTGCAGTGGGGATGATGGGACATGTTTCTTATGGTGTCAAGGGGCCAATGACACAAGATCTCCCATCGCTGCAGTGGGGATGATGGGACATGTTTCTTATAGCTTCAAGGGGCCAATGGTACATGATCTCCCATCGCTGCGATGGGGATGATGGAACATGTTTCTTATGGTGTCAAGGGGCCAATGACACAAGATCTCCCATCGCTGCAGTGGGGATGATGGGACATGTTTCTTATGCTGTCAAGGGGCCAATGGTTCAAGATCTCCCATCGCTGCGATGGGGATGATGGGACATGTTTCTTATGGCGTCAAGGAGCCAATGGTATAGCATCTCCCATCACTGTGATAAGGAAGATGGAACATGTTTTATTTGGAGTCAAGGGGCAAATGCGACATGATGTCTTATCACAATATTGAGGATAATGGGACACATTTTGGATGGCGTCAATGGCGATCAATGGCATAGCTTCCTCCATCACTATGATGGAGCTCATGGGGATGTGTTTCTTCCCCAGGGGTGCATCTACACTGTAGATTTAACGCCGTTTGATACGACTTAATTGCCACGGCTTCATCTGGGAGTTGTAGTTCAAACTGCAGCACTTGGGATTCTATAGCATTGAGCTGTTGGCGATTAAAGCAGTTCGAAGCTGCATTAATTCTATAGTGTAGATCAGACATGGGCAAACTTGGGCCCTCCAGGTGTTTTGGACTTCAGCTTCCACAATTCCTAGTGGCTGGTGTAGATGCACCCCAAAATCCAGCATTTGGGATTATATCGGGAGTGTGGACAAAGCTCTTTGCTTTGCTTAGGGACTTTGGCAGGATTCCTTCTGCTGGATTCTGATATTCTGTGCAGTCGCTGTAGCTGAGACTAGTCGGCTTTCCTCTTTCTGCCATGGATGTGTCAGACTTTCCCTGCTCAGTGTTGGGCGAGACAAAGAAAGGAAAACATTTGCATGGCTTGGGCATTAATGCGTCCCTTGCATGGCCAATATATTAGGCCTTTGAGCTTTGCTGAGCCGGCAGCACCCCTTGCAAGAGAAAGAGAGAGGCTTGGCAGGCCGCAATTGAGGACCTACTCATCTGCAAAGTTTGGCACAAGTTTGTAAATGATTCTCAATGACTGGATGCCAAGAATGGCATCTGGGAAGAGTACAGATAAGACTTGATTAATATCTACAGATGGCAAGAGAATGGATTTCAGAGTGTGCCTTACGACCCATTAAGCCTTATGCAGCCCGGTCCATATTTTCCTTACATGTGCCTGCCTTCAGGTGCATCTGCACTGTTGCATTGATGCATTTCGAACCCACTTGTTACAGGATGTGTAGTTCTACAAGCTGTCCTTGAGCAAGCAGGGATCACCAGCATTGAGGCCGTGCTATTGAGAACACAGCTGCGCTGGGCAGGGCACGTCTCTAGGATGGAGGACCACCTCCTCCAAAAAAATACTACTCTATGGTGAACTCACCACGGGTCAGCTCAAGAGAGGCACCCCCAAAATGAAATATAAGGACTCCCTGAAAGAACATCTCAGGCTCGTCCAGATTGATCACCAACAATGGTCCACCTTGGCCTCACATCGGGAGGCATGGAGATGCACTATCCACAATGCTACGGCCTCTTTTGAGAAGACACGCCGAACGGGGCTCGAAGAGAAACGACAACGCAGACAGAACCACAAATTGGAAACAACATCACCCAAGGAGACTTTCTGCTGTGCTTTCTGCAACTGAACTTGCCTATCTCAGATTGGCCTTTCTAGTCATCAACGCGCTTGTAAAAAGCGTGGGATGAGTCCTTCCTAAGAATCTTCACTCGTGAAGTAATGCCGAGAAAGTTCTACAAGCCTTCAATGCCAACAATAATAACACGGTGCCACGTCCAATTCCGATCCCATAGTAGTTCAGCCACAGTAGTTCAAGTGGTGTCAAACTGCATTTATTCCACAATGTAGATGCACTCAAGGATGGGAATTTCTGGGCCTGAGGTTGTATCAGGACATGACCTTAGAACCTGGTGCTTAGAAAGATACCAAACTGAGGGTTTGTTCTTGAAAGGTGTGGCGTTCATTGGATTTGCAGCCCTTTTTTCAGCAGGGCGTGGGATCACCGAGTATTAATAAATATTAGTTGTCATGCAAGTATATTAATATTAATTGTCATGTGCCTCCGATGGTGCAGCGGGTTAAACTACTGAGCTGCTGAACTTGCTGACTGAAAGGTTGGCAGTTCGAATCCAGGGAGCGAGGTGAGCTCTCCCTGTTAGCCCCAGCTTCTGCCAACCCAGCAGTTCGAAAACATGCGAATATTAATTGTCACCGCCTCCGATGGTGCAGCGGGTTAAACTACTGAGCTGCTGAACTTGCCGACTGAAAGGTTAGCAGTTCGAATCCAGGGAGCTCTCGCTGTTAGCCCCAGCTTCTGCCAACCCAGCAGTTCGAAAACATGCACATGTGAATATATCAATAGGTACCGCTCCAGCGGGAAGGTAATGGCGATCTATGCAGTCATGCTGGCCACATGACCTTGGAGGTGTCTACGGACAGCACCGGCTCTTCGGCTTAGAAATGGAGATGAGCACCAACCCCCAGAATTGGACATGACTAGACTTAATGTCAGGAGAAAACCTTTACCTTTACCTAAGTATTATGTGCATGTGCAGAAAAGATTTACGTCAGTGTCGAATTGTGGCAAAAGTTCCAGGAGCTCCAGAAAGAAAACGTTAACAACCAAAATAAACTTGAATAATAATAATAATAATAATGTATTTGTTACCTGCCTCTCCTTGTGGCCCAAGATATGGTACAACTTAGTTAAATACATACAGTATGTAAAGAGTACGACCATTGAAATATATAGAATTATAGAGGCGTAAGAGTGCCATGGCCATCCAGTGCAATCTGCTTCTACCAGGCAAGAGGTCACAATCCAATCCCTCTCTAGACAGATGCCCATCCAACCTCTGCTTCAAATCCTCCAGCCATGACCTTAGATTAGAACCTGGTGCTTAGAAAGATACTAAACTGAGGGTTTGTTCTTGAAAGGTGTGGCGTCCATTGAATTCCACCCCATACATAAATATGTTTTAATTCATATGTTGTAAGACTAAAGATTAAAACCTATTAAAATCTTGCATACCAATGAAAGTTCATAGATTGTATCTAGAGCAAGCCAGATGGCACCAGGTCTTGGATGCTAAGCAGGTTTAGCCCTGGTTTGGACTTGGATGGGAGGTCGCCAATGAATGTGAGCTGCTGGAGGCTCTATTTTGGAGGAAGGAGCTGAACAAAATTACTACCTCTAAGTGTTTCCTGTCTTAAAAAACCCAATGAGAGCACCATACATTGAAGTGGGTATCATAGCACAGTGTTTCCCAACCAGTGTGCCGTGAGCGATCATCAGGTGTGCCGTGGGAAATTGGAACCTCCAATACTCTTTCTTCTCCCAAACTTGGGCAAACTTGGACCTTCTAGGTGTTTTGGACTCCTACTCCCACCATTCCTAGCAGCCCCAGGCTCTTTTCCTTTCCCCCCCTCAGCCATTTAAGCAGGAAAGGGCCTCAGGCTGTTAGGAATGGTGGGAGTTGAAGTCCAAAGCACCCAGAGGGCCGAAGTTTTCCCATGCCTGTTTTAGAGACCTTAAAGTGGTGAGCCTCCTTCCAACATTGTGATTCTGCATAGAAAACAAACAACAACATAACATAACATTGTTTGAGTCCACAATGCTCTCTGGGTGTAGGTGAACTACAACTTCCAAACTCAAGGTCAATTCCCAAGCAAATCATTTCAGTACTTTCTGTTGGTAATGAGAGTTCAATATGCCAAGTTTGGTTCAATTCCATTGTTGCAAGAGTTCAGGATGCTCTTTGATTGTGTGTTAACTATAAATCCCAGAAACTGTAACTCCCAAATGTCAAGGTCTATTTCCCCCAAACTCCATCTGTGTTCACATTTGGGCATATTGAGTATTCATGCCAAGTTGTTCCTGATCCAACATTGTTTCAGTCCACAGTGCTCTCTGGATATAGGTGAACTACAACTCCAAGACCCAAGGTCAATACCCACCAAACTCTTATAGTATTTGCTCTTGGTTATGGGAGTTCTGTGTGGGAAGTTTGTGTCAGGTTTCACACTGAGTGTATAAATACATTTAAAAACATATTAACTATACGTATTACTGTGTTAGAGTGTTACTATACGTATTACTGTATTTTGTGTCATTTTGGTTGGTGGTGTGCCCCAGGATTTTGTAAATGTAAAAAATGTGCCGCGGCTCAAAAAAGGTTGAAAAACACTGTCATAGCAGACCCTCCGGGTATTGCAGATCCCACCATTCCCTTAGCCATCCATGTATGTGTGTATGTACTGTATGTATGTATGTATATGTATATGATGGTGAGGAATGCTGGGAGCTGGAGTTCAGCAATATGCAGCTCCCCCTTTGGCTCCTTGTAGGTCTAGATGACTCTTGTTTGTTTGATGCGTTGTTGAAGGTTTGACTTGTTGTCAGACTTTGTTTGTGCGAAAGAGAAATGGGAGAATTAGTGTTGAACCCATTCCGGTCTGCCTAGAGATCCCCACCCTCTAATCTTGAGAGTTTAATTACTACTTTTCATGATTCTGGAGCGACGGAGATCTGGCGCTTGGAAAGAGGGCCTTGGACCAAGCCCTTTTTATTGTAAGCTCCTTGGGAGCGAGGGCCTGCTTTTATATATTTATGTGGCAAACAAAAGGCTGTGTTTATTTGTGTTGCTTTGTGAATCATTGCAGAGAATAAGAAGCGGCCCAGCTGCATCTGCCATAAGTCCCTGTCTTCCCATTAACATGGTGGTTTGGGGTTCAAAATAAACACATTGAGGCATTTTTTTGTATTGTGGACATACAAGGAGTCAACGAGGATCTCTGGGAAAGGCAATAATACATGGCAATGCATTAGGAAAGATGGTAACGTCATTGTCTGACTTTGCAAGACCCGAGTGGAGCTGTTGGTGGCTGTGACTCTTAGGAGTCACTGATCCAGAGTATTACCATAAGTTGAAACTAAATAGCAAACTATAGGTAAAGATAAAAGTTTTCTCCTGACATTAAGTCCAGTCGTGCCTGACTCTGGGGGTTGGTGCTCATCTCCATTTCTAAGCCGAAGAGCCGGTGTTGTCCGTAGACACCTCCAAGGTCATGTCATCATCATCAGCATGACTGCATGGAATGCCGTTACCTTTCTGCTGGAATGGCATCTATTGATTTACTCATAGGTTGGCAGAAGCTGGGGCTAACAGCGAGAGCTCACCCTGCTCACCGGATTCAAACCTGCGACCTTTCGATCTGCAAGTTCAGCAGCTCAGCGGTTTACCCCACTGCACCACCGGGGGCTCCAAACTACGTGGAAGCCAATATGGAAAGAATAGGGCTATTCAATAGTTGGGTTGGCTATGTTGAGAAAATCATATTTGCCTGGGTTTGCAAGATCTGAGCGGAGCTGTCGACTAGGACAGTGTTTTTCAACCTTTTTTTGAGCCGCGGCACATTTTTTACATTTACAAAATCCTGGGGCACACCACCAACCAAAATGACACAAAAGGAAACTCTTAACACAGTAATACATATAGTTAATATGTTTTAAAATGTATTTTGATCTGAGGGGGCAGCGTGAGTGTGTTCAGGAGGGGAGGGGGGAGGGAGGAAGGCGTGGGGAGAGTCTGCGCAGTAGCGGCCGCATGGGTCACGTCTTCCTCCCCCTCCCCTCCTGAACACGCTCATGCTGCACCCTCGGATCAAAATGGCAGCAGAAGCGGCAGCGTGAGCTAAGCGAGGCAATGCGAGCAGAGCAAGGCTGGGAAGAAGGGAGCCTGAGTGGAGAAGAAAAAGTGTTCGGCAGGAGGGGGAAGAAAGGGTATTGGAGGTTCCAATTTCCCACGGCACACCTGATGATCGCTCACGGCCACAGCCAAGGGGGGTGCTGTGGCGAAATTCTCAGGGTGGGCGAAAGGCCTTACTGGTACATTATTTAAACTGTTATGTTTATTCATATCATGATCTGATCACCATGCTCATTATATCCCACATTAATGGGGTTATTGGGATAACAATACAAAGGTTTGCTAGGTAGACCCTCTTCCACCCAGTCTCAGCCCCCGACACACACTCAGCTCCCCTCGAAACAAAATCCTGGCTACGGCCCTGCTCACGGCACACTAGTGTGCTGTGGCACACTGGTTGGGAAACACTGGAGCATTGCCATAAGTTGAAGACAATTTGATGGCAAATAATAACACTATGTACCACAAATTTTGTACCTGGGTTATAAATGTCATTTCCTGATAGGTTCTATCATAAAACATGGAAAATATTTATTAAACAGCAAAAGCTTTTTCCAGGACATCCTGCAATACATTTTGCTATAGTTTGTCAATGAATATCTCAACCAATTCAGCATAATTTGTGGCAGCCACAAAACGAAGTTTCTGGAGTAGAACAACTACTATCACACAATTAAATAAGAATAACACTTTCAAACCAGGAACAGAAATGTTTTCAAATTTTGTTATATAGTACAATGGATAAGTGGAAGGCTATACAATAGGTAGATTGGCACCATTGAGGAAACCATGGATCCTGTCTGTAATACCTGAGCGGAGCTATCAATTGGGACTCTGGGAAGACTCTCATCCAGAGCCAGCTTGATACCAAATAATAAAGCTATACTTGCAGTAGGGAAAAGAAGGAGGCCACATTACAGGTGAGTGGACTCCATCATAGTCCACAGTAGTCCATACTCTGGTTTCATCCTGGATAGACTACTGCAACACGAGGTTGCCTTTGAAGACTGTTCAGAAGCTTCAAGTGGTCCAACAGGCGGCAGCCAGATTGCTCACCGGAGCAGCGTACAGGCAGCATACAACCCCACTGTTATATGAGCTCCACTGGCTATCAGTCTGCAACCAAGCACAATTCAAAGTGCTTGGCTTTCGCCTATAGAGCCCACAACAGTTCTGACCCAGCTTACCTGTCTGAACGTATCTCCCTCTATGAACCATCACAGAGATTAAGATCTTCGGGGAGGCCCTGCTCTCAGTCCCACCTCCTTCACAGACACGGTTGGTGGGAGTGAGAGACAGGGCCTTCCCAGTGGTGGCCCCTCTGCTGTGGAACTAACTCCCCAGTGATGTTAGATCAGCCTCCTCCCTTTTGGCCTTCAGAACGAAAGTGAAAAGTGGTTTTGGGATCAAGCCTTCAGAGTACAATTGGAGTGCAGTAGATGGATATGGAATATGTGCAATGACAACTGGAATGGCTCCAGACTACGATTGTGGATGGCGTGGCTTTAATAGTGGATGTAATGTTTTAATGTGTATTCATTTTGATTTAAATGTTATTTTAATTGTACGTCATTTTATGAAATGGAAGAGTTGCCTAAGTGTGAAGCCGCCTTGAGTCCCCTTTGGGATTGAGAAGGGCGGGGGATAAATATGGTAAATAAATAAATAATAAATCATGGGTGCTCCACGGAGGCTCTGGCTTTGCAAGACCTCGCCTGCTGACCAGGGATCTTGGAGGACTCCCATTTACTAGGCTCCCATACGTTTAACTCAATTGGACTGCTGAGAAGTCCTTGAGATGACTAATTAAAAACACTGGATTGGTTAGATCAGTGTTTCCCAACCTTTTTTGATCCTCGGCACACTTTTAACATTAAAAAAAATCCAGGGGCACACCACCAACACCAAATGACACAAAATGACACTCTAACACAGTAAAGAACGGCTGGGGGATGGTGGCCTCCTGGGAGCAGCTTCTGGGAGTGCCAAAGCTGGGGGAGGGGGCCTGAATTCAGCTCTCCCACAGCTTTTTCAGCCCAGAGGGGCAGAGGGGGCAGTGCCAAGGCAGTGGTGGCAGAGCCAGCACAATGCTGGCACTGTCCCCTGAAGGCTGGAGCAGCTGCTGGGAGTGCCAAAGCCAGAGGAGGGGGCGGAGCCAGGCCGTGCCATGCCCCGCCCCTCCCCTCCCCCTGGCTTCAGCTCTCCCACAGCCGCGCGGAGGAGGAGGAGCATGAGCGGTGGACGGGCTTCAGTGGGCTTGGCTCCTCCGCGCGGCTTCAGCGAGCGAGGGGCGGGAGTTATGGCGGATTGGAGGCTGGCTGGGGAAACGGCCTAAGGATGTGGCGCCCCAGCCCCCTCTTCTTTTTCTTCGCTACCCCCGGCCCTTCCTCCTCCCCCCCAAGCAGCAGGAGTTCGGCAGGAGGAGGGGAGAAGGAAGGGGGGCAGAGAGCTTTTCTCGCAGCACAGCAGGAGGTCCGTCACGGCACACTACTGTGCCGCGTCACAGCGGTTGGGAAACACTGGGTTAGATCAAGGGGGTACTTGCAGTAGGAAACGTGGAGTCAAACTGCAGCCATACAAGTAGATGAGCTCTATTAGGAAGCCTTGGCTTCGCAAGACCTTAGTTCAGTGGTTCTCATCCTTCCTAATACCGCAACCCCTTAATACAGTTCCTTATGTTGTGGTGACCCCCAACCTTACAATTATTTATGCTGCTACTTCATAACTCTAATGTTGCTACTGTTATAAATCATAAAGTAAATATCGGATATGCAGGATGTATTTTCATTCACTGGACCAAATTTGGCACAAGTACCTGATACACCCACATTTGAATACTGATGGGGTGGGGGTGGGGATTGATTTTGTCACTTGGGAGTTGTGGTTGCTGGGATTTATAGTCAACTTCCAATCAAAGAGCATTCTGAACTCCACCAATGATGTAATTGAACCAAAATTGGCACACAGAACTCCCATGACCAACAGAATATACTGGAAGGGTTTGGTGGGCATTGACCTTGAGTTTTGGAGTTTATTTATTTAACTGTTATGTTTATTCAAATTTGATCACCGCTCATTACTCCCATTAATGGGGTTATTGGGATAACAATACAAAGATTTGCTAGGGTAGACCCTCTTCCACAAAGTTGACAAACTCAACCAAACAATTGAAACCATGTGATAGATTAAAAACATCAACAGTAAAAAGCACATCAACAATGAAATGGCATATACAACAGCAGGAGTGACCAACAGTTTTTAAGGCCCGAAAGCTTGCCGGTACAAGAGTTGTAGTTCACTTACATCCAGAGAGCACTGTGGGCTCAAATAATGATGGATTTGGACCAAACTTGGCATGGATACTGAATATGGCCAAATGTGGACACTGGTGGAGTTTGGGGAAAATAGACCTTGACATTTGGGAGTTGTAGTTGCTGGGATGTATAGTTCACCTGCAATTAAATAGCATTCTGAACCCCACCAGTGATAGAATTGGGCCGCATTTCCCACACAGAACTCCCATGATCAACTCAAAATACTGAGTTTTCTGATGATCTTTGGCCATCCCTTTGACACCCCCTTTGCGACCCACCCCCAGGGGTTCTAACTCCCAGGTTGAGATACACGGCCTTAGTTGATGACCAGGCATCTTGGAGGTCTCTCCTTCAGGTGACCATTGCAGCTGCCAGTGGATTTGATGGCAAGCAATGACACTGAAAATGTTGTGATATGGAAGCTCCCTGGAGAGCAGAGGAGGGGTCTGGCATGTGGGGCAGGGAGCCCCCCCCCCCCCAAAAATAAAAATGTGCCGCCGGTGCGCTCATTCTCAGCCGCTGCTGCCATGGCAACCGCCCAGCGGCCACAAAGCCAAAGAATGCGCATTGTGTTGCTTCAGCGGTTTTTTTTCCTTTTTTCCAGGCACTGCTGCAGCAGAGAAATAGGGAGAGGAGGGGGGAGGGCTCTTTGTGGGTCTGGGACCCTCAGAGGGGCCCCTATTCCCTCCAATTGGGGAAAGAAAAGGGTTGGGAAGGGGGATCTCCTTTCACAGGGAAAAATCATGCATAAGTAGGAAATAAGAGAAACAGGATGCATCTACACTAGAATGAATACAGTTTCATTGGCCATAGTTCAGCGCATTGGGATCATGGGAGTTATAGTTTTACAAGGTCCATGCAGTTTGGTGGAGCCCCCGGTGGCGCATTGGGTTAAACCACTCCGCTGCTGAACTTGCTGACTGAAAGGTTGCAGGTTCGAATCCGCAGAGTGGTGTGAGCTCCTGCTGTTAGCCCCAGCTTCTGCCAACCTAGGAGTTTAAAAACATGCAAATGTGAGTAGATCAATAGGTACCGCTCTGGTGGGACGGTAACGGTGCGGCATGCAGTCATGCTAACCACATGACCTTGGAGGTGTCTCCGGACAACGCCGGCTCTTTGGCTTAGAAGTGAGCAGCAACCTCCAGAGTCGGACACGACTGGACTTAATGTCAGGGGAAAACCTTTACCTCTACCTTATGCCATTTGGTGAGACATTAGATGCACCTATGCCAAGCACAGGGTAACTTTGGCCCTCCAGGTGTTTTGGAGTCCAAGTCTCACAATTAGGATTTGTGGGAGTTGAAGTCCAAAACAGCTGGAGGGCCAAAGTTGGCCTGTGCCTGATCAAGACTGTGAAATGCATGCAATTTCACCCCACTTTTACTGCTAGGGAATCCTGGGAGTTTGCTTCAGCATACTAAAAATCCAAGTGTTCCATAGCATTGAGCAATGGCAGTTAAGTTGGTGTCAAACTGCATTTATTCCCCAGTGCGGTTGCACCCTCTGGTTTCCATTCCAAGCCAGCAATTTTGCAGTCCTGCCCTTGAGTTCTATCTCATTCTTATTCATCATTGACTTTGACTTGGGCTGTCCTTGCCGGCCTCCAAGAAAGATTCCCGCCTTCAGCTCAGGTCTTGCAAAGTCAGAGCAGCCGCGGCTTTCTTGTCGGAGTTGATCCGCCTCTTCATGCCGTCTCACCCTTTCTCCCGTTGACTCTTTCCCGCTTCGTAATCTTTCCCCAGTGAGTCATATTGTCTCATTATACGTCTCAAGTTCAACAGCTTCTCCTTAGTCATCTCATCTTCCAGGGAAAGTTCAGACTTGCTTTTGATCTTGTGCCTCTTTTATTTCTCTGTTTGGTGCTCCATGAATGTCTCTACTTTTTTCCAAGGCTGCAACTACACTGCTGAATGAATGCTGTTTTGACACCACTTTAACTGCCTTGACTCAAGGCTATTGAATCCTTGGAGTTGTAGTTTGGCGAGGCACCACCACTGATTGATAGAGCAGCGTTTCTCAACCTTCCTAATGCCGCGACCCCTTAATACAGTTCCTCGTGTTGTGGTGACCCCCAACCATAACACTATTTTTGTTGCTACTTCATAACTGTCATTTTGCTAGTGTTATGAATCACAGTGTAAATATCTGATATGCAGGGTGTATTTTCATTCACCGGACTAAATTTGGCACAAATACCCAATATGCCCACATTTGAATACTAGTGGGGTGGGGATTGATTTTGTCATTTGGGAGTTGTAGTTGCTGGGATTTATAGTTCACCTACAATCAAAGAGCATTCTGAACTCCACCAATGATGGGATTGAAACAAATTTGTCACTCAGAACTCCCATGAGTAACAGAAAATACTGGAAGGGTTTGGTGGTCATTGACCTTGAGTTTCGGAGTTGTAGTTCACCTACATCCAGAGAATACTGTGGATTCAAACAATGATAGATTTGGACGAAACTTGGCACGGATACTCAATATGCCCAAATGTGAACACTGGTGGGGTTTGAGGAAAATAGACCTTGACATTTGAGAGTTGTAGTTGCTGGAATTTATAGTTCACCTACAAGCTAAGAGCATTCTGAACCCCACCAACGATATAATTGGGCCAGACTTCCCACACAGAACCTCCATGGCCAACAGAATATACTATGGCGACCCCTTTGACACCCCCTCGTGATCTCCCCAGAAGTCTGGGCCCCCAGGTTGAGAAACACTGTGATAGAGGAAGGTAAAGATGTTGCAAAACTGCAACTCATTCATTCTGCAGTGGAGATGGCCCCTGGGAGTCAGAAGGATCAGTGGATGGGAACCAGCAGAATTCCTTTTTGCAAAGCTAAAGAGAATATAAGATCCCATGGAAAACAGAAACAGAGTCTGAAGGCTGCATTATGTTTAGCAGTAACTTAAGTGTAGATGAGGCATGGGCAAACTTCAGCCATGCTGGTGTTTTGCCTCCAACTCCCACAATTCCTAACAGCCTCGGGCCCTTTTCCCTCTCAGCTGCTGAAGCCCGTGCCTGGTATAGATACACTGTAGAATGAATGCAGTTTGATAACACTTTAACTGCTTTGACTCAATGCTGTGGAACCCTGGGATTCGTAGTTTGGTGAGGCACCAGCCCTCATGGGCAGATAAATCTAAAGGCCTTGAAAACTACAACTCCGAGGATTCCATAGCATTGGACCAGGACAGTTAGAGTGGAGTTAAACTGCAGCCCCACTCCTATCTTTCTTCTCTTGCAGCTGAAAGCTCTTTCTCTCTGGTTTTTCCTTTGCATCAACCCAGAAACGCCCCGTTTTGCCCAAACCTGTTTGGTTGCATTGCTCAGAACGGCTAACCCACAGAGCTGATATTATATATGGCAGAGGTGGGAAACTGTGGCCCTGTATCATATCCTCAGAGTCATTAAAAAAACAAACCTTTTTTGCAAGCTTTCGTGCATCCCATAATTTTTTTTAAAAAAAATACCCAAATACTGATTACACTCAAAGTACAGTGCTTTTACTGATTCCTTGTAAGGTTTGTTTCAGAGAGAGAGAGAGAAAATGGTGAGATCCACATGTGAGGACGCCTTGCGTAAGGAAAACCCTTTCACAGGGGTCACCAAAGACCATCAGCAGACACATATATTTTTGATGGTCTTAGGAACCCCTTTGGCAGAGTAGGGTAAAGATTTCTCCGCCTGTCCTTCTCTTCCTTTTTGGAAACAGACTGTGAATCCTCCCACTGAAACCCCTCCTCCACTGTGATTGGCTGGCCTCTCAGCCAAGGGGAAGGCTGTTTCTGAGACTCCAAGTGAGGAGGGGAGAGCAGGCATGCTCGGCACATGGCAGCATGGTGCACATCTGAGGGCAAGGGAACGCGTGTGAGGCTGGAGGGAGGCGCACACCAGTGGGTCTCTTCATGGAATGGGGGTTCTTGGTGGAAAGTTTGGTCCAGTTCTGTCATTGGTGGAGTTCAGAATGCTCTGTGATTGTAGGTGAACTATAAATCCCAGCAACTACAACTCCCAAATGTCAAGGTCTGTTTTCCCCCAAACTCCACCACTGTTTGCATTTGGGCATATTGAATTTTCGTGCCAAGTATGCTCCAGTTCTATCATTGTTTCCACCCACAGTGCTCTCCGGATGTAGGTGAACTACAACTCCAAAACTCAAGGTCAATGCCCACCAAACCTTTCCAGTATTTCTGTTGATTATTGGAGTTCCATGTGCCAAGTTTGGTTCAGTTCCATTGTTGGTGGAGTTCAGAATGCTCATTGATTGCAGGTGAACTAGAAATCCCAGCAACTACAACTCCCAAATGTCAAGGTCTGTTTCCCCCCAAACTGCACCACTGTTTGCATTTGGGCATATTGAATATTTGTGCCAAGTATGCTCCAGTTCTATCATTGTTTCCACCCACAGTGCTCTCCGGATGTAGGTGAAGTACAACTCCAAAACTCAAGGTCAATGCCCACCAAACCTTTCCAGTATTTTCTGTTGGTCATTGGAGTTCCATGTGCCAAGTTTGGTTCAGTTCCATTGTTGGTGGAGTTCAGAATGCTCATTGATTGCAGGTGAACTAGAAATCTCAGCAACTACAACTCCCAAATGTCAAGGTCTGTTTTCCCCAAACTCCACCACTGTTTGCATTTGGGCATATTGAATATTCGTGCCAAGTATGCTCCAGTTCTATCATTGTTTCCACCCACAGTGCTCTCCGGATGTAGGTGAACTACAACTCCAAAACTCAAGGTCAATTCCCACCAAACCTTTCCAGTATTTTCTGTTGATTATTGGAGTTCCATGTGCCAAGTTTGGTTCAGTTCTATTGTTGGTGGAGTTCAGAATGCTCATTGATTGCAGGTGAACTAGAAATCCCAGCAACTACAACTCCCAAATGTCAAGGTCTGTTTCCCCCCAAACTCCACCACTGTTTGCATTTGGGCATATTGAATATTCGTGCCAAGTATGCTCCAGTTCTATCATTGTTTCCACCCACAGTGCTCCCCGGATGTAGGTGAACTACAACTCCAAAACTCAAGGTCAATTCCCACCAAACCTTTCCAGTATTTTCTGTTGGTCATTGGAGTTCCATGTGCCAAGTTTGGTTCAGTTCCATTGTTATAAATTAGAGCTTCTCTAAAGTCCAGAAGGAATAATAGAATCATGGAGTTGGAAGAGACCACATGAGGCCATCTAGTTCAACCCCATTCTGCCATGGAGGAAATGCACAATCTAAGCATCCTCGACAGATGCTCATTCGGCCTCTGCGCAATACTCGGCAATTTTATTTTAGAGGAAGAGACTGGCAAATCTGCTTCAGTATCATTCCTTGCCTAAGAAAACTCCAAGTCATTGTAAGTCAATAGGCAAACTGAATGTATACATGCTTCAGAATGCCTTGTGAAATAATGGAATAATGGAAATGAAAATTTTGTGCAAGCGTCAATGCAGTGGTGTCAATTCCCCACCAAAACACTCCATTGTGAACGCCATATGTATATGCATTTATATGTGCCGCCCTACAGAGGAGCCAGACCTGCTTGCCCTTTGGCTTTTGCACTGTCATGGGGTTGGACTAGATAACCCTTGGGATCCCTTCCAACTTTATAATTTCCCTTCATTAAGATGTTGCCCTGTGGCTTGTTTTCCCCGCTTTACCCGTTGCACCAGTACAATTACTTTATTTCCCTGCCTCATATGCTCTTTCTGGTTATTCATTACAAACAACAACAAACTTATTAGGGGCAATTAGGTTGCTGGCAAACCGAGGGAATTCAAGCCCTGCGTCACAACGACCCTGTGAGGTAGGTCTCTGGCTCACCTCAAAAGAGAGAGAGAGAAAGAGAGAGTGGCAGAGACACATAGAGAGACAGAGAGAAACTAAATAAGCCATCAGCCACAAATCACTTCATTCGTTTCATGGTTTTGATGTTGTGCATCTACACTGGAGCATGGATGCAGTTTGACCCCACTTTAACTATTAGGAGTTGATGCTATGGGGTTTGTAGTTTGATGAGGCACCATTAATATTGGGCAGAGAAGGCGAAAGACCTTGTAAAAAACTACAGCTGACATGGTTCCATCGTTTTGAGCCATGGCAATTAAAGTGGTGCCAAATTATAATTTCTACAGTGTAGCTAAACCCCAAAATGCCTCACCAAACTACATTTCCCAAAATTGCATAGCATTGAGCTATAACAGGGAGAGGCTGGTAATATAATTAAAACAATAATGGCCCCCTGGTGGCACAATGGGTTAAACCGCTGAGCTGCTGAACTTGCTCTCTGAAAGGTTGGCAGTTTGAATCTGGGGAGGAGGGTGAGCTCTCTCTGTTAGGCCCAGGTTCTGTCAACCTAGCAGTTTGAAAATATGCAAATGTGTATATTTATTTATTTATTTACTTCATTTCTATTCCGTCCTTCTCACCCCGCAGGGGACTCAGGGTGGATTACAGTGTACACATTACATTTAGACACACAAACACACAAGACAGACAGAAGCAATTTAACATCTGGCCACTAGAGGGAGCTGTCGCACTCCTTCATCCCTCAGCGTGTTTCCTGGAGATCTTTTTATGGCCTCGTAAATCAGTTAAATTTAGCCTCCCCACTAAGTGGTACCTTAATTTCCTACTTGACAGATGCAACTGTCTTTCAGGTTGCATAGGTCGACAACAGGCTACACAATAGGTTGAGAGCCCACCTCGACCCGGGCAGACCTCGAACTCACGACCTTCTAGTCAGTAGAGATCTTATGCAGCTGACACCCAGCCAGCTGCGCCACATTCCCGGTGTATAGATCAATAGCTACCACTTCTGCAGGAAGGTAACGGCGCTCCATGCAGTCATGCCAGTCACATGACCTAGGCGGTGTCTACGGACAACGCTGGCTCTTCAGCTTAGTTACGGAGATGAGCATCACCTCCCAGAGTCTGAAATGACTAGACTTAATGTCAGGGGAAACCTTTAGCTTTACCTAACAACAACAACTGCAAAGACACTGGCACAAGCCAGTAAAGGTGGTCCTATTGGTGATCGGCACACTGGGTGCAGTGCCTAAAGACCTTGGCCAGCCCTTACAAACAATCGGTGCTGACAAAATGACCATATGTTCTGCTGCAAGAGGCCACCCTACTGTGATCTGCATGCATTATTCGCCAATACATCCCATAGTCTTGGGAAGTGTCAGCTGTGTGATCCAATACAACAGCCAGCATAGTGATCTTGTTTGTTGTGTTCTAATCTTGTTGCGTATCAAATACTACTACTAATAATAATAATCCTACACTCTCGATGCAGCTGTTATTTTGGTTTCCCAAGTTCCAGTTGGAGCTGCTCATTATTGGACCAGGCTATCTTTGTTTTAAGACAGTTGAGGCTTGTTCATTTTGCATGCCCAGAGTGTCATGAATGCTTTTAAAACACTAAAAAGCATGTAAATGATTTATTTTATTTTGTTCACAGTGAGACTGAGAATATCATAGAGCGATGCAAAAAAAGAAAGTAGACACACAGACTCTATTGCTGCATTGGCTACACAAATTAGGGAAATTACATTATACTCCACATTCACACACATATAAACCTTAATTCATCATAATGCATACATTAACATCTCTTCTCTGGGAATGTGGCGCAGCTGGCTGGGAGTCAGCTGCATAAGATCTCTACTGACCAGAAGGTCATGAGTTCGAGGCCTGCCTGGGTCGGGGTGAGCTCTCGACCAGTTGTGTAGCTTGTTGTCTGTCTATATATGTTGTATGTCTATGGCATTGAATGTTTGCCTGTATATGTGCATTGTGATCCGCCCTGAGTCCTCTGCGGGGTCAGAAGGGCGGAATATTATTGATGTAATGATGTAAATAATAAATAATAATAATTCTCCCTCCTCCTGGAAAAGAGTACCCGAAGTAGGCCAGACTGCGTTCCTAACAAATCTGCCATTCTGCAAATACACCACCTTCCTCCATCCCTTGGAGAGGATGGTGGGTGGACCAGACCCCACTATCTGCCATACTTTTTGGAATAGTAAAGTGTCTCTTATATAACAGTATTTCCGTTGATTTGGTTCTGAAGGTTATAAATTACTGACAGGCAGCTAAAACATCCTGACTCCATCAGTTCACGGACAGATGTTAGCTCTTCTTCTTAAGTGATAATTGGTTTTTCTTCTTAAGGAGCATTGTTTGCTTCATTCTTAACTTAAAAGAGCTATTGTCTTTGGTAATGTATACATGTTGTTTTCCACCAAGAGTTAATCATTTGTCTCCGGTTGTCAAGAGTTCAACAACTTTTCATTACAGTTCATGAATTCTTCACCTCCTTCTTGTAGTTTTCCAGGCTTCAGTCTTAGGACGCCATCCCTAGACCAGTGTTTCCCAACCAGTGTGCCGGGGCACACTAGTGTGCCGTGAGCGATCATCAGGTGTGCCGTGGGAAATTGGAACCTCCAATACCCTTTCTTCCCCCTCCTGCCGAACACTTTTTCTTCTCCACTCAGGCTCCCTTCTTCCCAGCCTCGCTCTACTTGCTTTGCCTCGCTTTTTCACGCTGCCGCTTTTGCGGGAGGTGGGAGGGAGGAAGACGTGACCCGTGCGGGTGCTACTGTGCAGACTTGCCCCACGTCTTCCTCCCTCCCCTCCACAGTGCTCTCTGGATATAGGTGAACTACAACTCCAAAACTCAAGGTCAATGCACATCAAACTCTTACAGTATTTTCTCTTGGTTATGATAGTTCTGTGTGGGAAGTTTGATTCCATTCCATCATTGGTGGAGTTCAGAATGCTCTTTGATTGCGGGTGAACTATAACTCCCAGCTGTTGAGCAAGACCTTCGTGTGTGTCTTTCTGCCATTCCTGCCAGGATATCTATGTTGTGTTCATCGAAACAGGCCCAGGTTTCACACTGAGTGTATAAATACATTTAAAAACATATTAACTATCCGTGTTTCCCGAAAGTAAGACAGCGTCTTACTTTCTTTGAACCCCAAATCCCCCTACGGCTTACTTTCGGGTACGGCTTACATTACCGTACTCGAAAGTAGGCCTTTCCCTTGGCCGCCTCCTCCTCCGCCTCCTCCGCCCGCTGCTTGCCTCCTCCTCCGCCTCCAGTCCCCCGCCGCCACTTGCCGCTGCCGCCGCCTCCCTCGCCTCCGGTGCCGCCTCCCCCGCCGCCGCCTCCCCCGCCGCCACTTGCCGCTGCCGCTGCCGCCGCCTCCCTCCGCCTCGGTGCGCTTGCCTCGCCGCCGCTTGCCTCCGCGCGCCGCTTGGCACCGCCTCCATAGCTGCCCCATGCCTGCGCCCGGCGGCTGCGCCGGCGCACTCCAGGCCTTCTGCCCATGCGCGAATGTCTGCGCATGGGCGAAGGTACTGAGCGCGTCTGACGCAGGCGCGCTGACGCAGGCGCGCTGACGCAGACGCGCGGGTGCGCTCAGGCCTTCTGCCCATGCGCAGACATTCGCGCATGGGCAGAAGGCCTGAGCGCCAGCGCGCTGGCGTCAGCGCGCTTGCGCCAGACGCGCCAGTACCTTCGCCCATGCGCAGACATTCGCGCATGGGCAGAAGGCCTGAGCGCGCCGGCGCAGCAGCGCCTGGCGCAGGCGTGGGGCCGCTATGGAGGCGGTGCCAAGCGGCGGCGGAGGCAAGCGGCGGCGGAGGCAAGCGGCACCGAGGCGGAGGGAGGCGGCGGCAGCGCAAGTGCGGCGGGGGAGGCGGCGGCGGGGAGGCGGCGGCAGCGCAAGTGGCGGCGGGGGAGGGAGGGCGGGGGGAGGCGGCACCGAGGCGGAGGGAGGCGGCGGCAGCAAGTGGCGGCGGGGGAGGCGGCGGCGGCAAGCAACAGCGGCGGAGGCAAGCGGCGGCGGGGGGGAAGCGGAGGAGGAGGAGGCGGCGGAGGAGGCGGGACCGAGGAGGAGGCGGGACCGAGGAGGAGGCGGGACTGAGTGACGCGGCGGCCGGGGGTACGGCTTACATTCGGGGTACGGCTTACATTAGCCGACCCCCCTGACACCCCCGATACGTCTTACAATCGGGGGTGTCATACTTTCGGGGAAACACGGTATGTATTACTGTGTTAAGAGTGTCATTTTGTGTCATTTTGGTTGGTGGTGTGACCCAGGATTTTGTAAATGTAAAAAAATGTGCCGCGGCTCAAAAAAGGTTGAAAAACACTGCCCTAGACTATATAAACCCCAACCATACACCTTTCATACATTTCTATTCAAACCGTACATCATATTTATCCATTAAAAGGGGTCAGGATGGATGACCTCTAGGAACCCCTTACAATAAGCAGCAAACAGCCAAGGGATGGCGGTTTTCAGCCCATGTTTCCAACCAACAGATCTCTATTAAAAACTCCATAGAGATCCCAGCCGTGGATCTTGTAGCCACTAGGTCATTCGATTGCAGGCGCTGGCCTTTCAGAGAAGTAGGAAAACCAGCTCCCAATGACTGGGGCTTTTGTTATATATTCACAGTGACTGGCATATCATCGTCATCATCAGAATGGATGTGCTCCATCTTGTTCCTTTCCAGCTGTCTCACGCTGGCATTATTTTTTTGCACTGTTTTGCTTCTGCATCTTGGATGTGGCCCCAGGCCCTGCAATAACCCTGGTTTTTCGTGATGTGCTGGAACTGGAATGTATTGGGAGAATTGCAGGGCAGAGCGACGAGGTTACCGAGTTCAGGAAGATCGGAGTAAACGCTTCATTTCGGCGGCAGGCCAATCATCCACATTATGACACATGGGGTGCATTCGCCTCCCTTTAAGACCTCATCATATTAGGAAACACTCTGCTTCTATCCATATGCATCCTGTAGGGGGTTTTTGCATACTGAATTTAGGTGGGATGCATACTGATCCTCATCACACCGAGTCTTACCTTCAGAAAATGCTTGTTTCTTCCCATCAAACCTTTGAAGCTGACTCGTCGCAATCCATTCAGAAAACTCCCTATGTCACTCTGTGGCCATTTATTTTTTCCCCTAAATCTGTGCAGTGATGTAACCTCAAAGTCTTGAACCGCCACAATTTATTTATTATATACTAGCTGTACCCGGCACGCGTTGCTGTGCCCTTTTTAGGAGATGCGAGAAAGTTCAATCATCCACGGTGTGCCCTCCTCTAAACTGCAGTTGGATGGAGTGTGGGTCATGGGGGGGCATGGTGTGCCAAGTTGGGTCTTTATTGGTCTTGGTTCTGGGCCACAGTGGTCTGTGGGGAATGATGGGTTTTGAAGTACTACAAATCCCGTTTTCCATGGTGGTACTTCAAGTCCCATCATGCATGGTCTATATGTTTATTGCATATTGTTTTGCTTTCTGACTGTAAGCCGCCCCGAGCCTATTTGGGAGTGGCGGCATAAAAGCCGAGTAAATAAATAAATAAATGGTCGGGGCTCTGTGTGCCAAGGTAGTTTACTGTAAATTCAGGCCATACACAATGTCCCATGAGCTGAGGCCTAGTCAGGAAAATCAAGTTAATGAAGTATTACTGTCAATTCAGGCCATACACAATGTCCAATGAGCTGAGGCCTAGTCGGGAGAATCAAGTTAATGAAGTCTTACTGTCAATTCAGAGCGTAAACAGCTTCCCAGTAAGTGAGGGCTAGTTAGGGAAATCAAGTTAATGAAGTCTTACTGTCAATTTAGAGCGTAAACAGCTTCCCAGTAAGTGATGGCTAGTTAGGGAAATCAAGTTAATGAAGCCTTACTGTCAATTTTGGGCGTGGTCTGTGATTTTTGGGGTGTAAATTTTTCGGTTGGAAGTGATTTGGGTGTTTGTGTTGGGGATTGGCCTTTTCCTTATTCTGTTTTGGCAGTTTATTATGGTTCGGAATTTTCATGTTGGCTGGCCATTGCAGCAGTTATGCAAATCCACCCTTATTGGCAGCCAATCATGTTGTTCAGAATGTAGAGGCTGGGTGAGTCTTTGGCTGCCCCGGAGGATGCTGGTAAATGTAGTTTTATTTTTATTCGTTGTTTTGGGGGGGGGGGGAAAGTTTCTTTGCTACAAACGTACCTTGCTTGAGGCCTATTTCTGTTGGCAAGTATTGTGTTTCTGCGTTGTATGGTTTCTTTGTTTGAGGTATACATCACATGACGTGAACCCATTTATATAATAGATTTCCAATATTTCTGCCCTGCCCTTTTCAACCCCCGAGGGGAGATTCAGGGCGGCTTACAAACAGGCCACAACTCGAAGCCTCATTATTATACAAATATAAACACAAATAGCAACAGTTTAAAACAGTAAATAAAACATTAAGTTAAAAACATTGTCATCAACCATATAGCCAATTTCAGTCCGGTTCAAAATCCAAGGTGCTGTCTTGCTTTCTGTCCATAGGCCTGGTCCCAGAGCCATGATTTGACCTTCTTCCTAAAAGAAAGGAGGGAAGAAGCTGACTTGATCTTGCTGGGGAGCGAGTTCCACAGGCGTGGGGCCACTGCTGAGAAGGCTCTGTCCCTCATCCCCGCCAAGCGTGCATGCGAGGCTGGTGGGACCGAGAGCACGGTCTCCCTGGACGATCTTAAGCTATGAGATGGGACGCAAAAGGAGATATGTTCGGATTTGAAAGCGTTATTGCATCTGTGCAATAAATGCATTTACCTGATTTTGGCGTGAAATATGGAGATCTACAATACGGAGTTCTGAGGACTCTAATCTTCTAAATGCTAGATTACACGATCTAACTGTTGGAATTCAACTCCACACTGCCCAAGTGTCAAGTCCTCAATGAGGAACAGTTTAGTTAGCTTAGAACAGTGTTTCCCAACCAGTGTGCCGTGGCACACTAGTGTGCCGTGAGCGATCATCAGGTGTGCCGTGGGAAATTGGAACCTCCAATACCCTTTCTTTCCCCTCCTAGCAGCTCTTTCTCCCTCTTTCCCTCCCCAAAGATCCTCCCTGAGGCAAAGGAAGGACTACCCACTCACAGGTTTCCAAGAAAAAAATTGAGCCTCTCCGCTTGGAAATGTTTTGGAAATGTTGTTTTTTTTACTATTTTACTAGATTTTTCGAGAGTCCCCCCCCCCCCCGGAACTGTTTATAACAGCTTCATGACATCCATAGTTAACTGGAAGCAAGTTTCACTAATGGTGAAATTTCACAAGGGTCTGGAGAACAAGCCCTATGAGGAGTGGCTTGAAGAGCTGGGCACGTTTTGCCTAAAGAAGAGAAGGCTGAGAGAAGACATGATAGCCATGTATAAGTATGTGAGAGGAAGTCTTATATATGTTGTGTTCATCGAAACAGGCCCAGGTTTCACACTGAGTGTACAAATACATTTAAAAACATATTAACTATATGTATTACTGTGTTAGAGTGTCATCTTGTGTCATTTTTGTTGGTGGTGTGCCCCAGGATTTTGTAAATGTAAAAAATGTGCCGCGGCTCAAAAAAGGTTGGGAAACACTGGCTTAGAATACTCTGAAGGTTTCCCTTCCCCCATGTCTCCTTGTTTGATAGTTGGGAATGTACCTAATTTCTTCTCTGTTCTCTCTTTCCGCTCTCGTTCTGATTGGTTGTTTAAAATGGATCCTTTTCTACTGCAAGCTTTCTGAACCTGACTTCTTCTTACACTTTAGTATGGAGAGTATGTGCTGTGTGCTTTGAGATCCCTCTCTGTTTATGTGTCAGGAGAGATGTAGTGCTTGAGTTTTTCCCTCTCTTGAAACCTTAGAAGAGATGGGTGTTAGAGTAGCTCAGGCCCAGTTCTTGATTATTAAGAAATGCAGTTATTTCTTATTCTGTTCCTGGTTTGAAAGCATTATTTCCTGTTTAACTGTACAATGCTTAGTTTGAAAGTTGTAGTTATACTCCCGAAACATTGTTTTTGTGGCTGCCACAAAGTATGTTGAATTGATTGAGACTTGATGATATATTCACTGAAAAACTATTGCCAAATGTGCGGCAGGATGTTCCTCCCCTAAAAGCAATGTTTTTGTAGTTTAATACACCGTTTCCATGTTTTATGATAGAACCACTTAGGAAATGACATTTATAACCCAGGAACAAAAATTGTGTTACATAACATTATTGATTCATTAGATATGGCTCCTTTGTTGCATCTACTGATGCTGCTGCTTCTGCCGTTATTACTTGAGTTTTAAGAGGCTCAACTCAAAGTGATGAAGAGGCCGCAGTACTTTCTCCTTCTGAGGAGGTATAATAGTTAAAAGCAAAAATCTCTTGCTTCAATTCAGATACAACAGAAGAAGAAATTGCACAGATTCCAGTGGAAAAAATGTAAATATATATATAATGAGAGGTAAAGTGGCCATTCCCAATTTCCTTAATCCCGGAGATGATTCCCCTTCAACATCCCAAACAGAAATGGCGGCCATTTCCATCACAAAAATTCCAGGGTCACGAAACTCTGCCCACTAGACATGCCCTGTGATGACAAGTCATATATGAGGGTTGAATGAAAAGTAATGCCTCCACCTTTGTAACTCCTCAACAGATGGCAATACTGGTATACGGCAGGTACTGGCTTGTTCAGTAGACTCTCCTCTACAGTTCCATTTTAGCAGGAAGCCTTAGCATTAAATGGTTGTGTTGCTAAAGTGTGAAGTATGGAACCCTGCGCAGACGGTCGGTCAATGCGACTTAAGCAACGTGCAGTCATTGAATTCTTGACAGCAGAAGGTGTCACCCCAAAGGAGATTCATCAGAGAATGCAAGCTGTTTATGATGATTGTGTTGATGTGAGTATTGTGCGTCCTTGGGCAAGTAAGTTTAAAGATGTTGAGGTGGGAACATCTGACTTGCATGACAAACAAAGAGTTGGACGTCCTGTAACAGTAACCATCGAGTTTCACAAGCAAAAGGTTGACAGATTGATTCAGGACGATCGTCATATCACTCAGAGAGAAATTTCAAGCATAATCGGCATTTCACAAGAACATGTGGGTCACATTATTGCTTTGCTTGGCTATCGGAAGATCTGTGCATGATGGGTACCCAGGATGCTGACGCCTGAAATGAAAGCGCACAGACTTTTTCCGTGATGACTTCATTGTTGGCAGAAATGTATCCAATTGTCTGGTGATTGTGTGAAAAAGCGAATAGTGGTAGTTAAAGAGCACATTCTAAGGATTATTTCTGCGTTTGATTTATTAAAATATTCCCATCCAAACCTAAGTAACGAAGGTGAAGGCATTACTTTTCATTCAACCCTCGTAGTTGCTGATGGGTTGCAGGGATTCCTATCACATGCAAAGACAGTGCTTCAGCCAACTATTACGATTAGAATATCTTCTGGAAGTACTCACTTTCTGTGACGTTTTGCAGATGGATTGCTACGGAATGGGGGGCAACGTCATGTGACAGGACACGTTGGAAATTGTTCTCAAACAGTCTCAGAAATGGAGTATTTCCGAATGTGATGATGTCCTTAGATTGGGGAACGTCTGGCTTCCGAGCCACCTTTGGCCACTGGGACCCTCGTTTTGTGGCACTTTGACAGCTGCCAGAACCATATTCTTTCTTTCAGTTTTCTACTGTATGTTTTTGATATGATTTTAGTTAGCCATAGAAAATTATTACCTCTAAAATGCAGCATTTCTTAGCATTAGAAATATTTGCTGGACTACATACTACACCGGGAATGTGGCGCAGCTGGCTGGGTGTCGGTTGCATAAGATCTCTACTGACCAGAAGGTCATGAGTTCGAGGCCTGCCTGGGTCGAGGTGGGCTCTCGACCTATTGTGTAGCCTGTTGTCGACCTTTGCAACCTGAAAGACAGTTGCATCTGTCAAGTAGGAAATTAAAGGTACCACTTAGTGAGGAGGCTAAATTTAACTGATTTACGAGGCCATTAAAAAAAAGATATCCAGGAAACACGCTAAGGAATGAAGGAGTGCAACAGCTCCCCCTGGTGGCCAGATGTTAAATTGCCTCTGTCTGTCTTGTGTGTTTGTGTGTCTAAATGTAATGTGTACATTGTAATCGCCCTGAGTCCCCTGCGGGGTGAGAAGGGCGAAATGGAAATGAAGTAAATAATAAATAAATAAATAAATAAATAAATTCTTTACTCTCAGGCATCCCACAGACCTCTCTTTGTGGAAGTTTGGTCTGGAAATGTGACCCCCATATTGGCTAAAATTGCCTCCTCCTTGCATTGTTTCTCTCTTTCCAGGTGTGCATCTACACCAGGCATGGGCAAACTTCAGCTCTCCAGGTGTTTTGGACTTCAACTCCCACAATTCCCAACAGCCTCAGGCCCCTTCCTCCCCCCCCCTCAGCCGCTTAAGCTGAGGCTGTTAGGAATTGTGGGAGTTGAAGTCCAAAGCACCTGGAGGGCTGAAGTTTGCCCGTGCCTGATGCACACTGTCGAATAAATGCATTTCAGCACCACTTTAAGCCACTATGCATGGCTCAAAGTTACGAAATCCTGAGAGTTTGCAACTGCATTAATTCTACAGTGTGGATGCACCCCAAATAAAGTGGTGAGAGGGAAAAGACAGGGTTTCCATGTGCAAGAATGCAACCAACCCAGATTCCCATCCTTGCAGATGAGTAAGTCTTGGGCAAAGTCTTTCAGCCTCTGTCTGGGCACGTTGCGGGCAGAATGACAGGCTGCAAGGTTTAATTCTGTTTCCGAGTGCTGGGCGCAAAGAAACTATATTTTACTGTCTTTCCCGAGAATCTCCAGGCAGTAATTTCCTTTTTGGAAAATGAATGGTAAATACTTAAAGGTATCTATCTATTCATGACCCTACAGAGCTTTATGGACTCCAGTTCTCACCACAGCTTACCATTGCTAGGAGTTGTAATCCTAAAACCTTTGGAGAGAGGCACCTTTTTTGACCCTTGATCTGTCTAGAATGCCATTAGGTTGGCTCTACGCTCTCGAATTAACACAGTTTGACACCACTTTAATTCTTGTGAATCTTGGGAGTTGTAGTACGGTGAGGACCCGTCCCTCTCTTGGCAGAGAAGGCCAAGTAAAGGTAAAGGTTTCCCCAACATTAAGTCTAGTCGTGTCCGACTGTGGGGGTTGGTGCTCATCTCCATTTCTAAGCCAAAGAGCCATTGTCTGTAGACACCTCCAAGGTCATGTGGCCAGCATGTCTGCATGTTGTGCCATTGCCTTTCTGCAAAAGCGGTACCTATTGATCTACGCGCATTTTGCATGTTTTCGAACTGCTAAGGTGGCAGAAGCTGGGCCTAACAGCGGGAGCTCACCCCGCTCTCCGGATTTGAACATGTGACCTTTCGGTCAGCAAGTTCAGCAGCTCAATGCATTAACCTGCTGTGACACCAGGGGCCAAAAGCTTGGCAAAACGACAACTCGCAGGATTCCCTGCCAAAGAACCATGGCGGTTAAAGCAGTGTCAAACTGGCCCCGTTAGGGTCTCATTAGGGGTCTATCTGCACTGTAGAATCAATGCACTTTGACACCACTTTAACCGCCATAGCTCAGTGCTATGGATTCATGGCATCTGCAGTTTTACAAGGTCCTTCTCTGCCACTGAGTGTCGATACCTCACCAATCTACAACTCCCAGGGCCCCAAGGCAGTTAAAGTGGTGCCAAACCACATTAATTCTGCAGTGTAGACGCACTCTTAGAGAAGCAAACCTAGCTCTTGGGAGCAGTACATTCTTTCGAATGACGGGAGAAACTACTATAGCTCTCTTCCTTAACCTTGTCTTGGCAGGTAACCATTGTCTGGCTTTGTTCTCTGCTTTCTGGAATTTGCCCTTTGGATAATGTCGTTCCGGCTGCCAAAAGAGAGTTAAAAGTGGCATTTGCAAAAATCAAAAGTGGATTCCCTGCTTTCCTTGGGCTTCACCTTCACAGGGATCTCAGGCTGGAGAGAAGGAAAGCCTTGGAGGGCAACCCTCAGCCATTGAGGGAGAGCGTCAGCCTTTATATGTCTAGGTTTGGAGATAGAAACTGCTGTGAATGTCAAAATGAGCAGACGTCAATCTTTTGCTGGGTGTAAATAAGGTGGAAATTTAAAAAAGCTAAATGATAGAGAAACCAACAAAAGGGAAGCAGGAAATCCTCTTTGAAACCTAATGCATGTATATATCTGTACATGTCATTAGAGTGGAGATGTGAGAGAAATTGCATAGTGAAGTAATTCTTTGCTTACGTTTATGAATAAGTACTGTTGTTTTCTTTGTGTTGTTGTTGCTAAAAGGGTTTCTAATCAAGCATCACCTGAGACTACCTGTTAGGTTGAGAATTCTTGTTGTTGTTGTGTCTTCAAGTTGTTGCCAAGTGATGGTGGCCATACGGCCGCCTGTGATGGGATGTTCTTTCCAAGGATGTTCAGAGCATCGTCCTCTGCCCTTGCCTTCCTCAGAGGACGAGAGAGTGTGACCTGCCCAAGATCACCCAATTAGCACCGGGAATGTGGCGCAGCTGGCTAAGTGTCAGCTGCATAAGATCTCTCTGACTAGTAGGTCATGAGTTCGAGGCCTGCCCAGGTTGAGGTGGGTGCTCAACCTTTAAGTGTAGCCTGCTGTCGACCTTTGCAGCCCGAAAGACAGTTGCATCTGTCAAGTAGGAGATAAAGGTACCACTTTAAGTGGGGAGGCAAATTTTGACTGAATTATGAGGCCATTAAAGAACTCCAGGAACGTTGAGGAATGTGGAAGGAACAACAAGGGACGCTGGGAACGCTGAGAGATGAGGAGTGCGTCAGCTCCCCCTGGTGGCCAGAGTTTGCCTCTGTTCGTCTATATGTGTGTATGTGGAAACCGGCAAGGATTGTCTGCTAAGTATGTGTACCTGTAATCCACTCTGAGTCCCCTTCGGGGTGAGAAGAGCGGAATACAAATAAAGTAAGTAAATAAATAAATGGGTTTCATGGCTTCCAGATCTTTGACCCTTTTGGTGACCCTTCTCTGGACACTTAGAATCATAGAGTTGAAAGAGACTTCATGGGCCGTCCAGTCCAACCCCCTGCCAAGAATCAGGATAATTGCATTCAAAGCACCCCTGACAGATGGCCATCCAGCCTTTGTTTAAAAGCCTCCAAAGAAGGCGCCTCCACCACACTCTAGGAGAGTTCCACTGCTGAACAGCTCTCACAGTCAGGAAGTTCTTCCTAATGTTCAAGTGGAATCTTCTTTCCTGTAGTTTGAAGCCTTTGCTCCGCGTCCCAGTCTCCAGGGCAGCAGAAAACAAGCTAGCTCCCTCCTCCCTATGACTTCCCCTCCCATCTTTATCCATGGCCCTCGTCATGTCTCCTCTCAGCCTTCTCTTCTGCAGGCTAAACATGCTCAGCTCTTTAAGCCGCTCCTCATAGGGCTTGTTCTCCGGACCCTGGATCATTTGAATTGCCCTTCTCTGGACACATTCCAGCTTGTCAACATCTCCCTTCAATTTCGTGCCCAGTGTGATTCCAGGTGTGGTCTGACCAAGGCAGAATAGAGGGGTAGCATGACTTCCATCATGTCCATTGAATTGAATTGTTTTGTCCAGAACTGGTCACAGAGTTATTATTCCAGCTGAGGTGGTCTGAGCAAAGCAGAAGAGAGCAGGACTATGACATTCCTTCAGATGTTAAGTGCAAGGCATACATGCCAATCTGGCACTCCAGGTCATTGCATTTATTTATTTATTTATTTATTTATTTATTTATTTATTTGTCACATTTCTATACCGCCCCTCTCAGCCCGAAGGCGACTCGGGACGGTTTACACAAGGCAGTCTCTGCCCTCAATACAACACAAGCAAACAAACAAATAACAACCAATTAACAATTAAAAGCATACAATTGCAGTCTCAGCGTCATGTTGAAATCAGTTTCCGTCACATCGTCGTCATTCCCTATATCTAATTAAACCTTTATATTTCATCAGCAAATGCTTGCTCCAACAGCCAGGTCTTGACTTTCTTGCGAAATGTCAGGAGGGAGGGGGCCGATCTTATGTCTCTAAGGAGGGCGTTCCAAAGCCAAGGAGCCATCACTGAAAAGGCCCTGTCTCTCGTCCCCGCCAGTCGTGCCTGCGAAGAAGGCGGGACCGAGAGCAGGGCCTCTCCAGATGATCTTAAACATCTCGATGGTTCATAGGGAGAGATGCGTTCGGACAGGTAAGTTGGACCCGAACTGTTTAGGGTTTTAAAGGCTAAAGCTAGCACTTTGAATTGTGCCCGGTAGCAAACTGGCAGCCAGTGGAGCTGGCACAACAGGGGAGTTGTATGCTCTCTGAATGCCGCTCCTGTTATCAACCTGGCTGCTGTCCGTTGGACTAGTTGCAGCTTCTGAACAGTCTTCAAAGGCAACCCCACATAGAGAGCGTTGCAGTAATCTATACGGGATGTAACCAGAGCATGGACCACCGTGGCCAAGTCAGACTTCCCAAGGTACGGGCGCAGCTGGCGCACAAGTTTTAACTGTGCAAATGCTCCCTGGTCACCTCTGAAACCTGGGGTTCCAGGCTCCATTGCATGTGGCCTTCCTCCAGATGCTGGACTGCAGCGTCTTTCTTCCCCATAATTAGACATCATAACTAGAGCGGATGGGAGTTGTGATCCAGGAACATGTAGAAGACTGCTGTTTGTTCTATTGACTCAGGAGAGAGGGGTTTAGATTTGGATACAAAGTTTGCAGATACGATGTTCGATTTTTTAAAATGCCAGTTGACCTTTCCCTAACCTCAGAGCCCCAAGGGCTGTTGGGTTACAATCACCATCATCCCTAGATAATAATCAAAAGTGATGGGAGTTGTTATTCAATAACATCTGGGGACCGTAATTGGGTAAAAACTAAAGCGTGCCAACTGCTATGCAAAAGAAATTACAGTTGATCCTCTGTGCGTACAAATTCTTCCTCCATGGGTTGCTGTGAGTTTTCTGGGGTGTCTGGCCATGTTCCACAAGCATGTGCACAATTTCAACAGAAAGGACAAACCATGAAAACAAACAAAATCTGGCTAAAAGGATTAAAAAAAACTCTAAAATCAGAAATAAAGAGCAACATTCAGAAAACTGGGGAATTCCAGACATGAATCAATCAGGGCCAGGCCAGCTAACATCTCCCAACAAAGGATTCCCCCAGGCAGCAACCAGGCAAGCTTTGAAGCTGCAAGGCTATTAAATGCTAATATGTTATATGTGGCACAGTAAACTGCTGAGCTGCTGAAATTGCTAACCAAAAGGTTGTAGGTTCGAATCCAGGTAGCGGTGTGAGCTCCTGCTGTTAGCCCCAGCTTCTGCCAACCTAGCAGTTTGAAAACATGCAAATGTGATTAGATCAATAGGTACCGCTCTGGTGGAAAGGTAATGGTGCTCCATGCAGTCATGCTGGCCACATGACCTAGGAGGTGACTGTGGACAATACCAGCTCTTCGGCTTAGAAATGGAGATGAGCACCAACCCCCAGAGTCGGACACGACTGGACATAATGTCGGGGGAAACCTTTACCTTACTTTTACCCATGTTACATGTGCACCCTGGAGTGCCTTGTAAGCCGAGTCCCTTCGGGGAGGTGGTGACGAGATATAAATAAAGATGATGATGATGATTATTATTGTATTGTCGAAGGCTTTCATGGCTGGAATCATTGGGTTGTTGTAGGTTTTTTAGGCTATATGGCCATGTTCTAGAAGCATTCTCTCCTGACGTTTTGCCTGCATCCATGGCAGGCGTCCTCATCTATGGCAGGCATCTCACAACCTCTGAGGATGCTTCTAGAACATGGCCATATAGCCCGAAAAACCTACAACAAGCCATTATTATTATTATTATTAATCAAGGTGGCCAACTGCAATGTTCACACTTGCCTCAAGCAGACAAGAGTTAGTTCTTCTGTCCTGGACATTATTCCACAGATATAGAAACTTCACTTGCCTAGTTTCCAACAGACCTCACAACCTCTGAGCATGCTTGCCATAGATGTGGGCGAAATGTCAGGAGGGAATGCTTCTGGAACACAGCCATACATCTTGGAAAACTCACAGCAACCCAGTGATTCCAGCCTTGAAAGCCTTTGACAACACATCTTCCTCCATGGGTTCTACAGGCAAGGCGGTTGTGGCCCTCCATGGAAATGAGTGTGGCCACTGGATCCAGTTCTGGGTGCCTCCTTTATGGGGCTCCTCCTTTGGAGCCATGGCAAGCTCCAAAGACTGGTCCTGGTCCTGCCTTCTGTTCCCTCCTGGCTTTGCAGCTGCACCTCTCCTTTGCCACCTTCCCTCCTTTCCTTTCCGCCTGCCAGATGGCATGGGGCTGACCTCTCTTTCTAAGTGGCCTGATGAATATTCAGAGGAGGATTTGCAATTGAAGGAGGGAGGGAAATAAAGGGGGGGGGGCACAAGTGAAGACTCTCCAGATGGAGGAAAAGAACAGCTGGTAACAGAGGTCCCCCCCTCCAAAAGTAGAGAAACTCCTTCCCTTCCCTCTGGAAGCAGATTTGTTTATTTATTTGCAGGAGGGGGCAGACTTAAGGCAATTGATGGCATTATTGATGACCCCAACTTTTTGCTGCCTGAGGCCAGTGCCTGGGGGGCGGGGCTTGATTTGACAGCTCCCCTCTCTTTCCCCTCCCTCTCTCCCCCCTCCTTTCCTGGAAAGGAGAGAAGGAGGCTGAAGGAGAAAAGAAAGGGCGAAGCAGCGGTGGCCAAGGACGACTGGAGGGAGGAAAGGAAGGAAGAAAAGAAGGAGAAGAAAGAGCTGCTGCCCTCCTCTTTTTCCTTCCTCCTCTTCCTCATCCTCCTTTGGCCAGGATGGTAGTCTTCTTGGGTCGCAACCTGCCTTCCCTGCTGGCCCTCTTCAAGAAGAAAGGTGAGATCCTCCCTCCTCTGTGCCAGGCTTACTTCCAAGGAATCCCATTAGATCCTCCCCCTTCTCCCCAGTGTGTGGCTCTTTCCGTTTGCTTGGGGCGACTGGCAAGGGTGGGCTTCCTCGAGAGTAAATAGGACCTGAACGCAATGAAGGATGGGGTTGTTTATGCAAAGCAAAAGCAATTTGCCCGATGCGGAGAATGGCCCCAATGACTCCTCTCCATCCTATGAATAATGTTTGCGAGCATGATGCGCTCGCTCTTTGGGTCCCTGGCTTCTGGGAGAGACGGCCCAGAAGGAGAGATGTTTGTCTGTCTATCAGCTGCCGATCTTTCTCGTGTTTTGCATCTGTTTATCCGTCTATCACCCATCTATCTATCATTTATCATTTGTGTATTTGTGCACCTATCTATCATCTAGTTATCTATCTATCTATGTATCTTTCATCCTCTATCGTCTATTATTTGTGTCCCTATGTCCCTATCTATCATCTAGTTATCTATCTAAATCTATATATGTGTATCTTTCATCCTCTATCTAGCAATAATCTATTATTTCTGTATCTATGTCCCTTTCTATCATCTAGTTATCTATCTGTATCTATATCTATGTATCTTTCAACCTCTATCTATCTATCTATCTATCTATCTATCTATCTATCTATCTTTCTATCATCTATTGTGTATCTGTCCCTATCAATCATATAGTTATCTATCTATATCTGTGTATCTTTCATCCTCTATCTATCAATCATCTATTATTTGTGTATCAATGTCCCTATCTCTCCTCTAGTTATCTATCTATATCGATGTATCTTTCATCCTCTATCTATCTATCTATCTATCTATCTATCTATCTATCTATCTATCTATCTATCTATGTATTTATCATCTATTGTGTATCTGTCCCTATCAATCATATAGTTATCTATCTATATCGATGTATCTTTCATCCTCTATCTATCAATCATCTATTATTTGTGTATCTATGCCCCTATCTATCATATAGTTATCTATATATATCTACTGTATATCTGTGTATATTTCATCTTCTATCTATCAATTATCTATCATTTGTTTATTTGTGTACCTATCTTTCATCTAGGTATTTATCTATAGCTATCTAATCTATGTATTTTTCACCCTCTTATCAGGCATCTATCATTTGTGTATCTGTCTAGTTATCTATATCTATGTATCTTTCAGCCCCTATCTATCAATTATCTATCATGTGTTTATTTGTGTACCTATCTGTCATCTAAGTATTTACCTATAGCTATCTAATCTATGTATCTCATTATATTATCTATATCTGTATCTATGTATCTTTCATCCTCTATCAATCATCTGTCATTTGTGTATCTGTGTTCCTATCGATCATCTAGTTATCTATATCTATGTATCTTTCATCCTCTGTCAATCATCTATCATTTGTGTATCTGCACTTCTACCTGTCATCTAGTTTATTTATCTATCTATATCTGTCTGTCTGTTTATCTGTCACACTATCAATAATCTTGCTATCATTTGTGTATCTTTCTATCACCTAGTTATTTATCTATCCATCTGTTCATCTATCACCGTCTATCAATCTGTCTCTCATTTGTGTATTGTATATTTGTAATCTAGTTATTTTTTTATCTATGTCTGTATGTCTATCACCTATCATTTGACCATTCTTTGTTTATTTGTGTATGTAGTTATTTATCACTCTCTAGCATCGATTTGTCATCAATCTATTGCCATCTATCCGTTATCTATCAATTGTTTATCTGTGTATCTCTAGTTATTTCTTTCTCTAGCTTCCATCTATTTATCATTTATCTATCACCATCTATCTATCAATCTATCTATCTATCTATCTAAGTTATCATCATCCTTATGCAGCTCTGCCCCCTTCTCCCCTTCCTCTTTGTTTTGTTTTTGTCAGCAAGGAGGGAGAACTAGACCTCTTCCTATGGTTCCTTATTGGCCCTTCCCAGTTTGTTTGTTTGTTTTCTCATTGGTGTCTTCCCTCCTCCTTCTGTTGTTTCGTGACTCCATAAATTGAAACAGTGTTTTGTGTGTGCCCTGATTGTGACACGAGATACATAGAGCTGAATGAGGGGCATTGAAATCTATGTCTTTATTCATCCGGATCATTCGGTTATGTTTTGAAGGGGCTGAGGAGACAAAATCAACTTTGAGTGCCTCTACACTGTAGAATTAATGCAGTTTGACCCTCCTGAACTGCTTTGTCTCAAGGCTATGGGATTCCGGGAGCTGTAGTTTGCACTCTTAGGTCCTCGAAAGACCTTGTTAAACTGCAGATCCCAGGATCCCATGGCCTGCCCCTTCGGTCCTCAAAAGACCTTGTCAAACTGCAGATCCCAGGATCCCATGGCCTGCCCCTTCGGTCCTCGAAAGACCTTGTCAAACTGCAGATTCCAGGATCCCATGGCCTGCCTCTTCGGTCCTCGAAAGACCTTGTCAAACTGCAGATCCCAGGATCCCATGGCCTGCCCCTTCGGTCCTCAAAAGACCTTGTCAAACTGCAGATCCCAGGATCCCATGGCCTGCCCCTTCGGTCCTCAAAAGACCTTGTCAAACTGCAGGTCCCAGGATCCCATGGCCTGCCCCTTCGGTCCTCGAAAGACCTTGTCAAACTGCAGAACCCAGGATCCCATGGCCTGCCTCTTCGGTCCTCGAAAGACCTTGTCAAACTGCAGATTCCAGGATCCCATGGTCTGCCCTTCGGTCCTCGTAAGATCTTGTCAAACTGCAGATCTCAGGATCCCATGGCCTGCCCCTTCAGTCCTCGAAAGACCTTGTCAAACTGCAGATCCCAGGATCCCATGGCCTGCCCCTTCGGTCCTCGAAAGACCTTGTCAAACTGCAGATCCCAGGATCCCATGGCCTGCCCTTGAGCCAGGGCAGTTCAAGTGGGATCAAAGTGCATTAATTCTGCAGTGTAGATACGCTCAAAGTCCTTATGCTCAAACTATGAGAAATATTATGGTTTTAATATTGCACATAGAAGAGTCTGGGGGCACAGAGACTCTGGTGACAGAAAGGCTGGAATCCCAGGGACCTGAGTTCGAGTCTACTTCCTCCAAAAGGAACTCATCCTAACCTCTTTGCACATTGGTAAAGCAATGGGAAGGAATTGCCACATGAAGAGCAACAGCTTAGGAGAGAAGAATGGCTGCCTTACAAGCAGAGCGGTTGAAAGTGTGGATGATGGGATTTGCGATACTTGAAGTTTAGATAATGAGATTTGGTGGCTTGGATTGTACTTTAGCTGGAACGTCTGACCTCAGTTCCCAAATGGGGAAAGGGATCTTTTTTGGACAGTCACTCCCAGCATCCCCCAGTCAATACAGCTGGCAGAAGGAGAATCACAATATATAACACAGTGTAACAAAAATTGAAAAATGTTTTGTTCCTGGTTTGAAACTGTTATTTCCTGTCTGACTGTGCAGTACTTACTATGAAAGTAGTTACTGTACTCCAGAAACTTTATTTTTGTGGCTGCCACAAACTATGTTGAATTGGTTGAGACTCTATTAGATCTTCATTGAGAAACTATATATCCTGCAGGATGTCCCTCGCAAACAAAGTTTTTGCAGTTTATTAAACCTTTTCCATGTTTTGATGATATAACCAATTAAGAAATGACATTTATAACCCAGGAACAAAAATTGTTTGGGGTCTCTGAAAACGAGGGGCATGAAACTCCTTGGGTAACTTTGGCAGAGCAGAGAAGAGAAGGAAACAAGAAGGGGAGGAAGCGAGTGAGTGTGGAAGGCTTAGGGCGGAGGTGTTTTGCCTTGTGTTTGTCCTGGGAAGAGACAAAAAGAAGAATGGGTGAGAAGGAAAGCAAGCTGTGTATCAATCGATTGCGGGGAACCAAGATGGAAGGGGAAGAGAGCAGAGCCTCTGCTGACTCAGCCCTTCGGGGCGCAAGGTGACCTTGCTTCTAATGGGACAATTGCAAAAGACTCCTTCTCCAATTCCGAGCGGAGCTCAAGGGCCACATTTGGCCACCGTCTGGTTTGAGGGCCTCAAGATAAGGACCCTCCTCAGGAGCTGTAGAGACCTCCCCAAAACGATGGGGGACGCCCCAAATCAGGAATAGTGGGTGTTGTTGTTGTTGTTGTTATTATTATTATTATTACACAACAGTATTAGTACCCAGCAAATAAGATCTCTTTCCAAGTGTCTAGGACTGTGTGATGTATTGGCGAATAACGCGTGCAGATCCGAGTAGGGTGGCCTCTTGCAACTGACAGGTGCCCCCCCTTTTTTCCTTTGGTATTTTATTTATTTATTATTTATTTCCAACATTTCTACCCCCGCTCTTCTCTACCCCCGAGGGGGGACTCAGAGCGGCCTAACAAAAGGCACAATTTGATGCCAGCATAATAAATACAATATAAAACCAAAAACATACAGCATTAAAACACATTAAAATACAATTAACATTAACACATCATACACATTCTCTTAAGTTAATTTATGTTTAATTGTGTTTATATTGTTCTTTGGCCACATGTTAGTCACCCCAAGTCCCCTTTGGGGAGATGGGGGCGGGTTATAAATAAAGATTTTTAAAAATTATTATTATTAGTATTATTATTAGTCAGCGCCAATTGTTTTGAAGTGCAGGCCAAGGTCTTTGGTACTGCACCCAGTGTGCCAATCACCATTGGGACCACCTTGACTGGCTTGTGCCAGAGCCCTTGCAGTTTCATTATTGTTGTTGTTGTGATGATGATGATGATTATTATTATTTGAAACATAACAAGATTAGTACACAGCAAACAGGATCACTCTGCTGGCTGTTGTATTGGATCACATGTCGGACTGTGTGATGTATCGGCGAATAATGCATGCAGATCCCAGTAGGGTGGCCTTTTGCAGCTGACAGATGGTAATTTTGTCAGTGCCGATTGTGTTTAAGTGCAGGCCAAGGTCTTTAGGCACTGCACCCAGTGTGCCAATCACCACTGGGACCACCTTTACTGCCTTATGCCAGAGTCTTTGCAGTTCGATCTTTAAATCCTCATATTGTGTCAGCTTTTCGGTTGTTTCTCTTCAATCCTGTTATTACTATTATTTATAGGTTTATTATTATTATGTCACATGATCTTTGTTCCTGGGTTATAAATGTCATTTCCTAATCAGTTCTATCATAAAAACATGTAAGTTTTTATGTACCCTTTGCTATAATTTTTAATGAATATCTCATAGAGACTCAACCAAGGTTTGGGGTCTTCATGAGTCATACTTTGGGGTTCCCTTGGGTCACCCTTTACTCATCCTGGTTTCAAGGAAGCCCCACAGTTTCTAAAACTTTCCAAAAGGAAAGGCAAACAGGGCAGCCTTGCCCAGTGCAAGTGTATGGGGGCAAACACCCTGTGATATATATAAAAAAGAGATATACACCTGATCTGGATGTGAACCGGTTTGCCCTTCAAATATATACTATCTCTGCTCTCTTTTTCTAAAAAGTGCTTGCAGTTGCCCTCCTGTTGTGCAACTCATTCTGGTTCCAGCAACAGACAGCACATATTCCGTGTATAGTTTCTGGAAAAGTCTGCGCTCCCTCCAGCAACGATGAGGCAGGGACTCTTTCCTGGGGGTTTGGGAACAAACATTTCTGCTTCTAAATTGGAGCTCTGCGCTGATGAATGTAAAGTGCCCTTAATCTGTGTTTTGGAAGGGAGTCTCTCAGCCGGGGCCCAAAGGCCATGGCCCAGATCAGTGGGCAGAGGATGGCCCTGGGGCCCCATAAGGATCTAAAGGGTATTTCCCTGCAGGGTCCCCAGATGGGACTTCCGCACCTTCTGTACCTTTCGGAGGCTCAGCGGGGCTGCTTCCCAATGCACTGAACCAGTTGGTTCGACAGCCCAATCTGACAGAAGGCAGTCTCCTGTGTTTCCATCAGTGGCAAAATATTTGAGCAAACACCTCCTGTTTGCAAGTGGCAGATATGTACATGCATTTTATTCTTACTTGAGTTTCCCATCTCTTCCCCATGCAACCTTCACCAAAGTCATCTCTTCTCATTTCCTTTTCCCTTCTTTCCCTTCCCTTCCTTTCTTTTCCCTCCCTCCCTTCCTTTCATTGCTTCCTCTTTCGCTTTCCTTTCCCCTTTACTCCTTTCTTTCCTTCCCAACTTCCTTTCTTTCCTTTCCCCCCCGCTTTCTTTTCTCCATCCCTTCCTTCCTTCCCTTTCTTTCTCTTCTTCACTTCCCCCTTTTATTGCTTCCTCTTTTACTTTACTTTCCCCTTTCTTTCCTTCTTTTTTCCCCGTCTTCTCCCTCCTTTCCTTTCCTTTCTTTTCCCTCCCTCCTTCCCTTTCCTTCCTCCTTTCATTCCTTCCTCTTTCTTTCACTTTCCTGATCTCCTTCCCCCTTCTTTCCTTCCCAACTTCCTTTTTTCCTTTCTCTCTTCTCCCTCCTTTCTTTTCCCTCCCTTCTTCCCTTCTCATCTTCCTTTCATTGCTTCCTCTTTCTTTCACTCTCCTTTTCCCTTTCCCCTTCTTTCCTTCTCAACTTCCTTCCTTTCCTGTCTCTCTCCCTCCTTTCCTTACCTTTCTTTCTCTCTCCCTTCCTCCTCCTTCTCTTCCCTCCCTCCCTTTTTCTTCTATCCTTCCTTTTTCCTTTCCCTATTTCTTTGTCCCTCTCTCCTTTCATCTCTCTCTCTCTCTCTCTCTCTCTCTCTCACACACACACACACACACATCTCTTTCCATTTCCTACCCCCCCCCATCCATTCTGCCATTGGTTGTGCATGGCGCATCATGTGCCTGGCGCTGGCCCTTTAAGCCTTCCTGGCTGGCTGGCTCTGGGCCTGCTAGTGTGCAAGGTGCACAGATATTTCTGGTATCAGTCATGTGATGCCGCCCTGGGGCTCTTTCGCTTGTTCAGTGCCATTGGTTTAAAGGCACAGCCAGGGAGGGGCAGCGTCCGGCTGGGCAGAGAGAGGCAGCAGGGATGGTGTCGGGTGGCCTTTGCTGGCAGCAGCAGCAGCAAGATGGAAAGGGATCCAGTTGCGGGACCTGATTCCTCTCCTGCAATAGAGACATCACCCTTTCTGGATTCATTATTTCATTCCTCTCCTCTCCTTCCTCCTGCTTCTGCCACAGTCAGGGCTCTGGAGGCAGTTCGGTGTCAGGACATGATTTATTTATTACACATAATAAATGTTGTTATGCACCTTCGAGCCGGTTCTGAGTTACGGTGACCCTTTTCTAGGGTTTTCCTGGCAGGGGTTATTCAAAGGCAGTTTGCCCTGGCCTTCATCTGAGGCCGAGAGAGTGTGACTATGGATGCGAGTGAACCCCATTGAAATGAAGGACTTTGAACTCAAGAACACATCGAGCTGTGCTGGAAGAGCTAGAAAATGTCTAGAGAGGACGTTGTTGCTTGGAATGCATAAATGAAACCATGGATAACAACAACAACAACAATGGCACAATGGGTGCAGTGCCTAAAAACCTTGGCCTGCACTTAAACACAAAATTACCATTTGTCAGCTGCAAAAGGCCACCTTACTGGGATCTGCACACATTATTTGCCAATACACCACACAGTCCTAGACACTTGGGAAGAGTCTGACATGTGATCCAATACAACAGCCAGCATAGTGACCTTTTTTGCTGTATACTCACCTTGTTATGTTTCAACAACAACACTTTATTAGGAGCCCATGGTGGCACAATGGGTTAAACCCTTGTGCTGGCAGGACTGAAGACCTACAGGTCCGAGGTTCAAATCTGGGGAGAGCATGGATGAGCTCCCTCTGTCAGCTCCAGCTCCTCGTGCGGGGACATGATGAGAGAAGCTTCCCACAAGGATGGTGAAACATCAAAAACATCCGGGCATTCCCTGGGCAATGTCCTTGCAGACTGCCAATTTCCTCACACCAGAAGCAACTTGCAGTTTCTCCTGACACACAAAACCCTCCCACTTTATTTATATTCCACCCTATCTCCCCAAGGGGACTCAGGGCGGATCACAGTACACATACACAGCAAACATTCAATGCCATTTTGGATAGACAGGACAGAGACAGACAGAAGAGAGGTATGTTGTGTCGACGTCCAGCTTTTTTGGCGCCTTGGTGGTTGTGCTCGAATCCAGCCACAGTCATGGATACATGGATAACACTATGTAACGCGATTTTTGTTCCGGGGTTGTAAATGTCATTTCATAATTGGTTCCATCATCAAAACATGGAAATGTTATCGAAACCGTTAAAGCTTTGTTTTTGCAGGAAGGACATCCAACAGCACATTTTGCTCTAGTCCAGGGGTGCTCACACTTTTTCAGCATGGGAGCTACTGATTAAAAAACCAAGTCCTAAAGATCACCTGCCCAGAAATGTAAAACGTATAACTATTTTCTTATTTATTTATTTATATTTCTTATTCATTTTTATGTTCCGCTCCTTCCAGCAGGCTCGGGGCAGTTTACATAAAATGAAGTTATAAAACATCAACATTTCAATTTAATAACAGCAATATAAAACAGAGCATAAAAATACATCCAACCACCCCATTTCTCCCACACTGCCATATTGCCACACATATTATCAGCCAGAAAGTAAGAAGAGAGGCTATTGAACTGCAAGGCCATTTAATACTCAGCAAGGTAAACAAACGGGCATGCAAAAATACATCCAACCACCCCATTTCTCCCACATTTCCATATTCCCCAACATATATTTCTCAAGGAACAAAGCAAGCAGAGAGGCTTTGGAGCTAAAAGGCCATTTTTAAACATTAAAAATAAACAAAGAGACATGCCACAGAACAATCAAGCACCCACCCCAAAGTAAAAAAGACCGACCTTTGAGATGCGGTAAGGAAATGACCCCAAAGCGTCCTTCTTCTCCTCCTCCGTCATTGCTCCTATTTCCACGCCGCCAGCATGCGTGCCGCCTCCAAGAGCTCACGAGAAGTCCGAGGTGCAAAATGGGCGCTTCTGCGCATGCGTGCGGGGCCAGCCATGCATCGCGGCACCCAGGCCCTCCCCCTTTGGTCTCCTACGACTCTGAGTGGCTGGGGAAGGACGGAGGGAGGAGGAGGAATCCAAAAGAGGGGGCCCATTCTGTCTCTTGGACTCTGGATCTTTTGGAGGCAGCACGCAAGCAGGGAGCGGGGAGGAGCAACGACGGAGGACTTCTTTGCAGTGTGCAGGGGCGCGTGAAGAGGACCAACAGCAAAAAACCTGGTCAGGGGTCTGAAGATCACCAGGATGAGGCCCGAAGATCACCCTGGTGATCCCGATCACCATTCTGAGCACCCCTGCTCTAGTCTTTTCAATCAGTACCTCACAAGAGTCTCAACCAATTCAACCTAGTTTGTGGCAGCCACAAAAACCAAATTTCTGGAATAGAACAACTCCTTTCAAAATAAGGACTGCACAATTAAACAGGAAAGAACACTTCCAAACCAGTAACAGAAACATTTTTCAAATTTTGCTACATAGTGTAATAGCAAACCCTATTGAAAGGAAGGACTTTCCACCAAAGAGTTGTGCTGGAGGACTTTGAAAATGCCTAGAGAGGGCATATTATGTCAGATGTGGATAAATGAAACTGGAGATAGCGGTTGCACAGATATAGTGGTCACATGGTATTGAACTACAAATCCGTAGGATGGCCGTGACAGTTGAAATGGTACCCATGTTGTTGTTGATGATGATGATGATAGTAGTAGTAGTAGTCACTCTCTCTCGGCATTACTTTGCGAACAAAGATTCTTAGGAAGGACTTATCCCACGCTTCTTACAAGCGTGTTGATGACTAAAAAGGCCAATCTGAGATAGGCAAGTTCGGTTGCAGAAAGCACAACAGAAAGTCTCCTTGGGTGATGTTGTTTCCAAGTTGCGTTTTTTTTCTGCATTGTCATTTCTCTTCGAGGCCCGTTTGGTGTGTCTTCTCGAAAGAGGCCGCAGCATTGTGGATAGTGTGTCTCCATACCTCCCGATGTGAGGCCAGGGTGGACCATTGTTGGTGATCAATCTGGCCAAGCCGGAGATGTTGTTTCAGGGAGTCCTTATATCTCTTTTTGGGGGTGGCTCTCTTGCGCTGACCCATGGCGAGTTCACCATAGAGTAGTATCTTTGGGAGGCGGTGGTCCTCCATCCTAGAGATGTGCCCTGCCCAGCGCAGCTGTGTCCTCAATAGCATGGCCTCAATGCTGGTGATCCCTGCTTGCTCAAGGACAGCAACATTCGTCACATAGTCGGTCCAGTGTATATTTAGGATTGTGCAAAGACAGCGTTGATGAAAGCATTTGAGGAGTAGTAATAATGATAACAACAATAATAATTTTATTACCCTATATTTTTGTTGTTACTACGGTACTAGTAGTCATGCATGCAATGTGGATGTAATATGTTTCCATGTCATTTGTGAATCCTTTTGGGTCAGCCAATCTCAATAGGCTTCTTCTGACATGAAGGATCCTAGCATTCGAATGAGACCCTCGGCCAGTTGACAAGGTTGTAGTTTTACAAGGCCTTTTCTGCCAAAGGCTGGTAGTGTCTCTCCAAGCTACAACTGCCAGAATTCCATAGCTCCCTGAGTTTCATAATTCCCAGCCCTTTTATAGTTGTTGTTTATTCGTTCAGTCGTTTCCGACGCTTCGTGACCTCATGGACCATCCCACGCCGGAGCTCCCTGTTGGCTGTCACCACGCCCACATCTATCCATCTTGCCCTTGGTCGGCTCCTCTTCCTTTTTCCTTCAATCTCCCCCAGCATCACTGCCTTCTCCAGGCTAGTTGACCATGCCCATTTTGTAGTCCTTGCCATTGGTTTTATTGAACCTTTCCTGATGGAGTTATAATTGCAATTGGTTTAAAATTTTATTGTTGTGTTCCAGGAAGTTTTTTTTGTGTTTTATGATGCTTTTATTTTAATCTGTTTGTATGATTTTCTTCTTGGCAATTGAATGTTTTGCCTTATATGTTGGAAATCACCCTGAGTCCCTTCAGGGAGATAGGGTGGTATACAAATAAATTATTATTATTATTAAATATTATTATTATTATTCCTTGGAAGACATAATAATAATACTAATACTTTATTTCTAACCCGCATCCATCTCCCCAAAGGGGACTTGGAGCGGCTTACATGGGGCCGTGCCCGAACAACAAATACAAAAAATATCACAAGCATCAGAAAACAATAAACACAGTAAAACAATAAACACAATAAAAATACATCTATACAACCACAACAACATAAGTGAATGTCAACAGAAACCAGGTTTTCAGTTGTTTTTTAAAGGATTCCAGTGAGGGGGCATTCCTAATCTCTCCTGGGAGGGAATTCCAAAGTCGGGGGGCCACAGAGGAGAAGGCTTTCTCCCTAGTGCTCACAAGCCGGGTCTGTGAGACTGGCAGGGGCGAAAGGAGGGCCTCCCCTGAAGAGCGAAGGGCTCGGGCTGGCTCATGGGAGGAGAGCCGGTCACGAAGGTAGGCGGGTCCCAAACCGTTTAGGGCTTTATAGGTAATCACCTGCACCTTGAATCGGGCCCGGAAAATAAATGACAGCCAGTGGAGCTCTTTAAACAGGGGGGTCGATCGCTTCCTGTAACCTGCCCCAGATATTACTCTGGTAGCCGAGCGTTGGACAAGCTGAAGTTTCCGGGCCGTCTTATTATTTATTTATTTATTTCCAACATTTCTACCCCGCTCTTCTCAACCCCCGAGGGGGGATTCAGAGCGGCCTAACAAAAGGCACAATTCGATGCCAGCATAAATACAATATAAAACCAAAAACATATAGCATTAAAATACATTAAAATACAATTAACATTAACACATCATACACATTCTCTTAAGTTAAAAACAGTATTTCGTCCATAACAGGAGCATTGAGCCATATCCATCAACTTGCCATTACAAATCCAGTCCAAAGTGCTGCATTGTGCTAATGTGTCTTCAAGGGAAGCCCCACGTAGAGCGCATTGCAGTAATCCAATCTAGAGGTAACCAAGGCATGGACCACCATGGTCAAGTCAGACTTCACGAGGTATGGTCGTAGTTGGCGCACGAGTTTTAACTGTGCGAAGGCTCTCCCAGCCACCGCCGACACCTGAGCATCAAGCGTCAGCGCTGAATCTAAGAGAACCCCCAAACTGCGGACCTGTGACTTCAGGGGGAGTGTAACCCCGTCCAGCACAGGTTGCCACCCAATACCCCGATCAGATGAGCGACTGACCTGGAGGACCTCTGTCTTATCGGGATTGATCCTCAGCTTGTTCCTCCTCATCCAAACCGTCACAGCGGCCAGGCACTGGTCCAATATCCGAGGGGCTTCCTTGGAATCTGATGGAAAAGAGTAGTGGAGTTGGCCGTCATCTGTGTAGAGATGGCACCATACTCCAAAACTCCGGATGACCTCGCCCAACGGTTTCATGTAGATGTTAAATAGCATGGGGGATAAAATAGATACTTGCGGGACCCCACAGGTCAAAGGCCAGGGGTCCGAGCAGGAATCCCCCAGCTTCACCAACTGGGAACGACCTTCCAGGAAGGATAGTTTGTCCTTGAAGTATAGCCTAATTGCTTTTTGTTTCTTTCAATATTTTACTATAATATGTGATTGCATTTTAATTTTCTATGCTTTTTTTGCTTCCATTTTCCTACAAAGAGGCCTTGCCATTATCTAAAACATTTAGTCCAAAGCATTTTGAAAAAGCCCATAGAGCTAAGCGAGCAGCAACTAACTGTGTTTGGTTTGAACACTGCAACACCCAGGATGTGCAAATCCGCTTACATTTGAAATCTGCATTCTGCAAATTGAATCACAAGCACTAGATTTCTTCCAAATATCTGTATATTGATGCAAATCAGATATCTTGATTCCAAGCATTTCACTGTTGATTGTATTTGTGGAGATAAAAGAATTGGAAAGGGATTGACTTCAAGCGCCTCTTGTGTTTGCAGGGGCTGCGGCCAAAGCGGAGAATGAGCGGCGGCTAAGCGTCCAATACAAGGCCGGAGAGGAGCAGCCGGATAATGTCTTCTTCCCCAGCTCCCGGACGCCACACCTGGAACAGCTGCACTACCAGGCCCAGGCTGGACTGAGATCCTTGCAGGACCAAGGTACTGGTCCAAGTGATAATGATGGGCTCGGCACAGGGGGTGGGGGGTGCGGGGGAGCACCTCAGTGTCCTTTCTGTAGTCTCTGATAGTATTGAGGTGGAAGAGCATCCCTGTCTGAAAGGCAAGGGGCCAGAAGTGTGGTTTGTTGGTATTTGGGGGGGGGGGATGTGCGTTATGAGATCTCTTGGAGATGGGACCCACGCCCAGGCACAGTAGCCATTTGTGTTTCCTATTATTTGGGATTTTGGATGTTTTGGAATACAGGCCATACCCAAGTTACAAACATCTGACTTCCAAGAGCGTCCTAGTTAAGAATGGGGCTGAGACAACAGGAAGTGAGAGAAATCTACTCCTTGGAAAGGAAATTCACTCCTGAAAGAGTTATCAGGGGAAAAGAGGTTTCCACTGAAGCTTTAGCCCCGATCCTTGTTTCCACAACAAGACAAATGTTCAAAATCCATTTCTCACAGGGACAGAAAGTAAGGTGAAATCTTCTGAACAGCAACACAAACTCCGTAGGGATGTTAAGCTATCCAAAGCTCCCCCCTTCTCAGTGTGTTTATGTGTGTGTGTGTGTGTATGTATGTATGTATATACACACACGCACACATGCACGCACACATATTTGGCTGGAGCTGCACTTTAAAAATGTACCTGTTCCGACTTACAAACCAATTCAACTTAAGAACAAACCTATTGAACCGATCTTAACTTAGGGACTGCCTTTACTTGTATATCCAGTCCCCTTATTCACATAGCCTGAAAGTCATTTTATACACACTATTTTAAATAGTTTTGTGTACATTTTATACACGATTTATTATTATTATTATTATTCTTTTACTGACACAAAAACACAGTAAGACACAGCAAACGAGATATATATGCTGGATTTCATATCACAAAATCACACTTCCCAAGCATTTAGGACTGTGTGATATATTTTCGAATGATGCATGCAGATCCAAATAAGGTGTCCTTTTGCAGTTGATAGATCGTGATTTTGTCAATGTTTATCTGTTTATTGTTTCCAAATGCCAACTGAGATCTTTTGGCACAGCACCCAGTGTGCCGATTATCACTGGGACCACCTGTATTATTATTATTATTATTATTAGATACATAACAAGATTAGTACACAGCAAGCAAGATCACTATGCTGGTTTTGTATTTTATCACATGTCGGATACTTCCCAAGTTTCTAGGACTGTGTGATGTATTGGCGAATAATGCGTGCAGATCCGAGTAGGGTGGCCTTTTGCAGTTGACAGATGGTCATTTTGTCAGCGCCAGTTGTTTTTAAGTGCAGGCCAAGGTCTTTAGGAACTGCACCCAGTGTGTCGATCACAACCACATAATAGTCGTCATCGTCATCCCACTTTTATCTCTTGACCAAGATGCAAATAATTTTGTGTACATTTTATACACAATGTATTGTTGTTGTTATCATTATTATTATTATCATCCCATTTTTTATCTCTTGATAAGGCGCAAAGTGACTCACAGTATTAAAAGAAGTATTATGCAATTTAAATTGCAGAACGTACAAATAATTCAAATAGAATTAGACATACACGTCAGATAGATAAAGACAGAAAAGTGTGATGATGATGATGAAGACGTTAGGGCCGAAACACACCAAAGTTGATGTTAAAATAGCCAGCTGCTTAACAGTGATGGGTATAGGAGTTGGAAGCTAGTGGCCATAGGGATCTCTCCTTGTTCTAAAGCCATAGGGCTTGGACAGTGGTGACCAAGGAAGTTGCTTCAGGTCATGGCAATGGTGGCCATTGGAGTTTTGACCTGTATTCTTATATTATAGAATCACAGAGTTGGAAGAGACCTTGTGGGCCATCTAGACCAACCCCCTGCCAAGAAGCAGGAAAATCGCATTCAAAGCACCCCCAACAGATGGCCATCCAGCCTCTGTTTAAAAGCCTCTGAAGAAGGAGTGTCCACCACACTCCAGGTCAGAGAGTTCCACTGCTGAACAGCTTTCACAGTTAGGAAATTCTTCCTCATGTTCAGGTGCCATCAAATCTAATGCACACCTCAATTTTCAAAACCCGGAAAGCAAAAAAAAAAAGTATTTGCCGCCAAATGTAATTCATGGCAGCAAAAAGTGCCCTCTTTGTAATCTGGCCAAAGAGGTGTGCATTACAGTGGCTGCCTGCCTATAATTCCTTCTCTAAAAACAAAAGTGCTGGAACACCAACACTTTTAGCAATGGAAAAGAAAAGCTTGGGTGTATCTATGCTGTAAAATGAATGCACTTTAACTGCCCTGGCTCAGTGTTATGGAGTCATGGGGGCTGTAGTTTGGGATCATGGGGGCTGCCAAAGAAGGCGGATACCTCACTAAACTAAAAATCCCAGGACTGTATAGCATTGAGCCATGGCCATTAAATTAGAGATGACCTCCATCAAAAAGGAGTTCCAGGGGCTCCTGAAGCAGCTTATCCTTTTGCTTTGGCTCAGTACTAAGATTAGGGGGCCACTAAGTTTAGGGTTAAACCACTAAGCTGCAGAACTTGCTGACCAGAAGGTTGGTGGTTTGAATCCATGGAACGGGGTGAGCTCAGCTGTTAGGCCCAGCTTCTGCCAACCTAGCAGTTTGAAAACATGCAAATGTGAGTAGATCAATAGGTACTGCTTCGGTGGGAAGGTAACAGCGCTCCATGCAGTAATGCTGGCCACATGACCTTGGAGGTGTCTACGGACAACACCGGCTCTTTGGCTTATAAATGGAGATGATCTCCACCCCCCCCCCTCAGAGTTGGACACGACTAGACTTAATGTCAAGGGGAAACTGTTACCATTACCTACTAAGATTACCATATTATGCTACTCTATTGCACACCCTAATTTTGGGAAGGTAATCTAGGCAAAAAAGTGAGCGTTAGATTCAAGTAAATACAGTAAATTCTTCCTTTGGTGAATCGCATCTTTTGTAATCTCCCTATTAAGTTCTCTGGGTGGTGCATAGAAAGGCCACTCGCCTCTAGTTACCCTTTGCAGCTGCGCAGGAGGGACGGCATGGGGCCAGAGTCCAACCGGTGACCCTTTCCTCCTGGCCATTCTGGGTGACCATTCTGGCCAGAGCAGGGGACGCAGCCAGTCCCAAGACAGAGGCCAGCGGGTGGGTTTGGAGAGTCCCCTCCGCTGTTTCAGAGACACTGGACCCCCTTTTACCGCCCTCCGGGGCTCCCCGTCCCAAGTTACGATGTTTCTTTTGCTGTTGCCTTTTAGAGAAACACAAGCAGACCAAGAGGGCCTGGGATCACAGCGATGCCAGCAGCATCCAGGTAAGCACTTTCCATTGCCGTTGCAATGCCATATCTCCCCCCCCCCCCCCTTAAAAACTAACTCTTTGCTGTCCCGCTTTCCTCCTCTCCCTGTTCTATCCATTGAGTTGTTTTGTTTGCTTTGCCATCAGAGCCTGTGCTTGGATTTCCTCTGCGCTTTAAAACCAAATCAAAAATTCTAGGTTTTCTTTTCCTGCTGCATTAGGGTCACAAATGTAAGCTGGCCTTGTGTGGTTAGAGTTGGAAGGGATCCCCAAGGGTCATCCAGTCCAACTTCCTTCTGCCAGGCAGTAAGATACAATCAAAGCCCTCCCAACAGATGGCCATCTAGCCTCTGCTTAAAAACCTCCAGAGAAAGGACTCCCAAGCAGTCTATATTTCGCTAGATTTGAAAGGGATCCCAAGCACCATCCAGTCCAGCCCCATTCTTCCTTGCAGGAAGACACAATCAAAGCCCTTCCAACAGATGGCCATCCAGCCTCTGCTTAAAAGCCTCCAGAGAAAGAGACACCACTGAACTCCCACACAGTCTATAATAATAATAATTATTATTATTATTATTATCTCAACTTCTATACCGCCACTCTCCGGAGGCTCGGAGCGGTTTACAAGCATAACGTATAAAAACAGAGAACATACAGAGAACATACAGTACTAATACAGGAGACAATTTAAACAATTTAAACAATTAAACAATTTGAGAACTTAATCCACCACATAGAGATCTACTGGGAGAGATCCGATGGCCTATAGTTCTCAGAAAGGCCGCTTACACTCCAGCCGTGGGGCCGGAGTGTAACTTAAGTCCCTTGCTGGTATCTTAGGGGGAGAGGACCTGCTCTGCCCTGCTGGTTTTTAAGGGCTGAAAGGCACATCTTGTTTCTATCCCGGATAACATACTCTGGAGCTGGGGACCGTTCTGAGATCTCACCCAGCTCCTGTAGCCAACATTCCAGAAAGTCCTAGGCCGAAATCTCCTTCATCTCTTGGCTGGTCCCAAATTCCCCCATTGGCCAGGACCGGATGGAATGGCCCCCAACGGGGCCCCGCTAGCAGCAATAGCGCTGACTCCCACAGTTGGGCTCCGGCTCCAGAGGAATTTACGTTACCTCGAGCCCGAGCCGGGAAAGCATCACCAGTCAACTCGCGCGACGTTAGTACAGACTTCCTGCGACTACGTATATGTCTTCTCCTGCACCTGCGCAGTAGGTCCAACGGTGCGGTGTGGCTGGTGGTGTCCTCAAGGCCATCTGCCACCATCTCTCCTGGCCCGACTCCCAGTGCTCCAGTCTTCAGGAGGTTCTTCCATGCCTCCCTTTCGGCCAGGTCCAGATACTGACGGCGGCAGCAGGCCCCCTCGTGTGGCAAGGCGGACTCCTCATCAGGTGCCCCCAAAGGGAACACTGCAGCTCCAGGAGAGGCCTCGGCAGTGGCCCCGTGGGCATCCAAACCCCACTGCATGGACCAGGGATTTGAAAAGGATCCCCTAAGCACCCCCAAGCACCACCCAGTCCAGCCCCATTCTTCCTTGCAGGAAGACACAACCAAAGCCCTCCTGACAGATGACCATTTGAGAACACAGAAATGCTGTGTTATTTGAGAACACAGATATGCTGGACCACTCTTGACAACTACCATGTCGGATTACACAGAGAAGCCATTAAAATCCACAAGCATGTGGACAATTTCATCAGAAAGGAAGAAGCCATGAAAATGAACATAATCTGGCTCTCAGTATTAAAAAAAATTCTAAAATCAGGACAGTAAATAAAGAACAACATTAAATAAACAGGGGAATTCCAAATATGAATCAATCGGGCAGCTAACACCTCCCAACAAAGAATTCCCCAGGCAGCAACCAGAGAAGCTTTGAATCTGCAAGGCCATTAAATGCTAATCAAATTAAATTGCAACATTCACATCTGCTTCAAACGGACAAGAGTTCTTTCTCCCACCCTGATCATTCCACAGATATATAAACCTCACTGATCTAGTTTCCAACAGACATCACAACCTCTGAGGATGCCTGCTATAGATGTGGGCGAAACGTCAGAAGAGAATGCTTCTGGAACATGGCCTGGAAAACTGGAAAACTCACAGCAACCCGGTGATTCCGGCCATGAAAGCCTTTGAAAACAGATGCTTCAAAACCTTCAAGGAAGGAGAACGCAATATAATCTTAGTCACGAGATTTGGAAGGGACCGCCAAGAGCCATCTAGCCCAGCCCTATTCTTTTTTTTCCAGAAGACACAACCAAGCCCTCCCGACAGATGGCCACCTAGCCTCTGCTTTTAAAAACCTCCAGGAAGGAGGTAGTGAATGTCCATGTAGGTGCAAGAGACAGGCAGCAAGGATCGGACCCATTGGTGGAAATCCTTGCTGTGCCTGCAGAAACAGTTCTGCAAGCGGAGAGCCTTCTTGTACTTCTGCGCATGGGCGTGTATGCGTTTGCTTTTGTCCTTATTTACCTTGGCTGGAGCCAACTGCACTTTGCCCCTTGACTTCCCTGCGGCCTCCTTTCCCTTCTCTCCCCATTGCATTTTGGGTCAGAAATGCCTATTGTCCTCAATGCTCCTGGCACCGCATTTGGGTGCATATTTGGGTGAATATAAATAAAGTAAATAAATAATAATAAATATTTGCTCCAGGTCAGGGATCCCTCTGCTCACAGGAAACCTGTTGGAGAAGTGGCTTCCTTCCCTGTCAATGTGTCAATGCGGTTGCGAGTCAATTCAAACCCCTTTGAGCCTTTTCTGGCAACGAGTTCTACATTTTGAATGGCTCCTTTCCATTTGGGAGTCAAACCTGGAACAATGTATTGTCAAAGGCTTTCATGGTCAGAACCACTGGGTTGTTGTTTGTTTTCCGGGCTGTATGGCCATGTTCTAGAAGCATTCTCTCCTGATGTTTCACCTGCATCTATGTTAGGCGTCCTCAGAGGTTGTGAGGTCTGGCTACCACTTTAAACAAACTCTAAAAACAGGACAGTAAATAAAGAGGAACATTCAAAAGGCAGGAGAATTCAAGACAATAATCCATCAGGGTCAGCTAACACAAAGGTTTTCCCGAGGCAGCAACCAGCCAGGCTTTGAAGCTGAAAGGCCATTCAATGCTAATCAGGGTTGTCAGTTGCCACACTGCTGAAGAAACCGGGTCTAGATGGCTCGGTTCCCTCCAATTACCTCCCAGTCTCGAATTTACCATTTCTGGGCAAGGGGATTGAGAGGGCAGCAGTGGGACAGCTGCAGCAGTTCTTGTACGATACAGCCGGATTAGATCCCTTCCAGTCCGGCTTCTGTATTGGGCATGGGACAGAGACCGTCCTGGTCCCCATCACAGATCAGCTTCGCTGCCAGTTGGACCAAGGTGGGTCAGCGCTGCTCGTGTTATTGGACCTCATGGCAGCATTTGATACAGTAGATCACGCATTATTGATCCACCGTTTAGCTGAGACGGGAGTTAGGGAGACGGCCCTTAAATGGGTGGCCTCCTTTCTTCAAGATCGGGGACAGCGGGTGGAGAGGGGAGGGCCCCCCTTGAGAGTGGGGTCTGCCAAGGGGCTATCCTCTATTATTTTACATCTATATGCGTCCACTGGCTCAACTGGTGTGTAGTTTTGGTCTGGAATGCCGTGAAACCAGTTTTCCCGACAGTCCTCCAAATACGTTGGATAGCAAACAATATCGGTTACCTCCAGACTGCCCAATGAATGGTCCTTCTGGCTGGGAATGATGGATGCTGTAGTTCCCTGGAGTTATTGCCTAACCTCCGAGTTCATTAGGTTCAATCCTCTCTTTGTCACGCTCTGATCTAATGAAAAAGAAGGCTTTTGAGGTGAAATCAGCTAAAACTTAAATTGCAAGGTTTTCTGCTTAATAGGAGAATCACAAGGTTTTGAAGAGAGAAAGAGATTGTTTTTTTTTCCTTGCTGGAAATAAATGTAGTTTGACTCCACTTTCACCACCTGAAATGTGATTTTGTTTTTACTTCTCGCTTGTATCCTATCAAGCAGCGTTGTGTTTTCTAGAGTATTGTCCTGATAGACCAGGCATGGGCAAACTTAGGTGGGTGTTTTGGACTTCAACTCTGGGTGTTTTGGACTTCAACTCCCACAATTCCTAGCAGCCTCAGGCCCTTTCCATTCAGGAAAGTTTGCCCATGCCTGTGAAGCCAAGCCTCTGCTAAGCCATGTTGGCTTCCATATACAAGCCAGGTTTGGCTTGTTCCTGAACTCATTCATTGGCCTTTTTTAGGAGTCCGCTGCATCCGCCGTCTTCCCAGATTGAACCCCAAATATTTAAATAAATGCAAAAAGCTAAGCAGATTGTGCTCTGAGTTCATGGCTGCCTTTAATCAGCAAAGAAGATTCCTGAAAGAGACTGATGCTGCTGATAATAATAATGGAAATTATGTTGGTTCATACTGCCACCTGGTGGACAGGTGGGGTATTGCAGCCTTTGTAGTTGTGTTGTTTGTTTTCTTTGTATTGTCGAAGACTTTCATGGCCGGAATCATTAGGTTGTTGTGAGTTTTCCGAACTATATGGCTGTGTTCCAGAAGCATTATCTCCTGACATGTCGCCTGCATCTATAACAAGTATCCTCAGAGGTTATGAGGATGCCTGCCATAGATGCAGGCGAAATGTCAGAGGGAATGCTTTAGGAACATGTCCAACACAGCCTGGAAAACTCACAACAACCTTTGTTTTCTTTCTTTTAAAAATATCTTTTAATCATGTTTCAACTTAAAAAAAAAACATCGTCGAAAAGGACAAAAAAAGAGGACACCCTTGAACCAAAAAAGCACAACATAATCCAATTAAATATTAAAGACACTATTTCGGTGTCTCGTCTAGACTTCATTATATCCCTTTGAGGTTAATTGATTTGTGTGTTCCATTTGGTAAAAAGAAAACTTAAATACTTAATGGAGTGCTGTGAGTTTTCCAGGCTGTATGGCCATATTCCAGAAGCATTCTCTACTGACGTTTTGCCCACATCTATGGCAGGCATCCTCAGAGGTTGTGATGTCTGCTGGAAACTAGGCAAGTGAGGTTTATGTATCTGTGGAATAACGTCCAGGGTTGGAGAAAGAACTATTGTCTGTCTGAGGAAAGTGTGAATGTAACAATTGGCCACCTTGATTAACATTGAATGGCCTTGTAGCTTCAAAGCCTGGCTGGTTGCTGCCCGGGGAAATCCTTTGTTGGGAAGTGATTAGCTGGCCCCGATTTATTCTTGTCTGGTATTCCCCTGCTTTTTGAGTGTTGTTCTTCATTTACTTTCCTGAGTTTTGAGTTTTTGCATACGGGTAGCCAGATTTTGTTCATTTTCATGGTTTACTCCTTTCTGTTGAAATTGTCCACATGCTTGAGGATTTCAATGGCTTTTCTGTGTAGACTGATATAGAATCATATTGGAAGAGAACTCGTGGGCCATCCAGTCCAACCCCCTGCCAAGAAGCAGGAAAATCACATTAAAAGCACACCCAAAAGATGGCTATTCAGCCTCTGTTTAAAAGCCTCCAAAGAAGGAGCCTCCACCACACTCTGTGCATATGGTAGTTGTTCTAAAATAATATGATCTGTTCAGGTTTGTTCATTATATGCTGAAGGCTAATTCAACCTGAGAAATTAGCCATAGCAGAGAAGCCACTGAAATACAGGGCCAACTAATACCTCCCAACAAAGGATTCCCCCAGGCAGCAATCAGCCAGGCTTTGAAGCTGCAAGGCCATTACATGCTAACCAAGGTGGCCATTTGCCACATTCACACTTCCCTCAAGCAGACAAGAGTTCTTTCTCCCACCCTGGACATTCCACAGATATATAAACCTCACTTGCCTAGTTTCCAAGAGACCTCACAACCTCTGAGGATGCCTTTCATAGATGTGGGCGAAATGTCAGGAGAGAATGCTTCTGGAATATGGCCATATAGCCCGGAAAACTCACAGCAATCCAGTGATTCCAGTCATGAAAGTCTTCAACAACGCATTAAATACTTAATGTTTATTTGTGTTTACAGAGACAACCATGGCTTCCTTACTCCTCTAACATTTACACTTTTAAAGCTTTTTGAGTCCTTCTTTTTAGAGTTGCTCACTATATCCACGAATTCCCTGTTCATATTTTATTTATGGGAAATTGTCTGCCCTTCCTGTTGTAAAACATGCTTCTTAAGATATTGCTCCACTTTTCTCCCACTCTTTCTGCACCTTGCTTAGACTGCTCCCCTTCATAATCATAGATCATTTGTCCATTTTGTGCTTGTTTGGTTGCTGTTCGTTTTCAAGCCATTTTCTGGCATTTCCCTTATTAACTCTTCTCTCTCCTCCCTCCAGTCTTCTCCATCATCCATAGAAGGCGACGACATCTCGATCCGGAGCCAGACGCCATCATGCACCACGGAAACCACCTCCGAAGATGCCCTCTCTGTTCGCTCCGAGATGATCCAGCGCAAAGGTATTGGCTTTGAAGCCCTGGGTCCTCATTGGATTCGTCTTCTTTGCATGGGGTTCTGCCTCGAAAGGAGATGGAGAACTCACTCGCCCCGTCACACAGCATTGCTTCTTCCCCTTTGTAGCACAACCATCCGCTTTATTTCCCATCACACACGTTGGCCTTTCAACAGGATCTCCCCCTCTTCTTGTTAACCCCTCCCTCCTCTTGGGTGCTTCCCTCCAACAGGCCTCCAACAGGCCCGGATTACCCATAAGGCCAGACTAGGCCATGGCCTCGGGCGGCGGATTTTGGGGGCGGCATTTCCGGCCCTGAAGGAAGGGGTGAAGGAAGGAGTGGCGCCCAGGACAAGGAGCCGGGGGGAAGTCCCGCCACCCCTAGGGTGATTGACGCGGCGGGCGCCACTCCTTCCCTCAGTGAAGGGAGGAGGTGCGCTAGTGCAGCGCGGCGGCAGCGGGGAAGCTGCGTGAGTCTCCCTATAGGGGCGGGACTTCCAGCGGCGCCATTTGCGTCACGCCGGCAGCGGCTCCACCCCTCCTCCCTTCACTGAAGGGAGGAAGGGCGGAACCGGCGAGAAGGAGAAGGCGCCACCGGAAGTCCCGCCCCTATAGGGAGACTCACGCGGCTTCCCCCGCTGCTGCCGCCGCGCACACACTGGCGCACCTCCTCCCTCACTGAGGGAAGGAGTGGCATCTGCCGCGTCAAGGAGTGGCGCTCGCCACCTCCTCCCTTCAGTGAAGGGAGGAGGTGCGCTGGTGCAGCGGCGGCAGCGGGGAAGCAGCGTGAGTCGCGTGAGGGCGGGACTCCGGCGGCGCCTTGTGCGTCACGCCGCCCCGCCCCTGCAAGAGGCCCCGCTCTGGGGCGGGCGTTTAGACAGGTGGCCTTGGGCGGCACAGGCCGCTAATCCGCCCCTGCCCTCCAATGGTTCCTCCTTTCCATCCTGGAAATAAGTGCCATATAGAGCAGAGGTGGGCAATTATTTTTTCCAAGGGTCCACACGAGAGCCAAAAAATATTATGGAGGGCCGCACCTAAAGGCAGAACTACATTCTAATCTACATTATTTATTTATTTATTTATTTACAATATATTACACATCATTAATATTAACATATTAATATATCAAGAAATATTCATATATTATTAGTATTAATATCATAATTATTATATTATAATATAGACATTATAATATATTAAAATTATAATATAACATTATATTATATCATTTATTATATTATTATATTATTATAATAAAATTATTATAAAATAATAATAAAAACCACTAAAATTAAATTAAATTCAAGAAGACAAGGTGCGAACCAAGATGAAGGCTGACATCCTCAAGAGAGGAAGGATCCCAAGATGGAATGGCCCAATGGATCCAGACCAGAGCATGGCAAAGCGGACCCAGCCGCCGCCGCAGCAGAGCAGAACAGCAGGCGATTGGAGGCTGCAGGCCTCCGCCCGCTGTCGCCAGCCGTTCCCCAGCTGATCGCCCTGCTATGGAGTGCCTGCCATCCCTGGAGGCGATCCAGCCCAGCAGGGGGAGCAGTCAGCGATCTGAGGCGACTTATTCGACCTGGCGACCCAGAAGACGATCAAGTCTTCCAGGTCGCCAGGGCGATCAGCCCCCGTAGGTCGCCGAGTGCTCCCGCTGCAGGCCCCGATGGCCTCCAGGGATGTCAGACACTCCAAAGCCACCGCTCCTCCGGCCTGTCTGCCGACACAGGCCCCACAATGGGATGGCGGCAGCGGCACCCCTTCCTCTTGGCCCCGCCCCAAACGCCCTTCTCCCCGGGCCAGACAGAATCGGCTTCCAGGCCGCATCCGGCCCGCGAACCGTAGGTTGCCCACTCCTGATATAGAGGGTTCTGTCCCGGGCCTGGGCTGTCCAACATCTTTATTAATGAGTTGGATTAAGGTTTAGAGCAGCGCATCTCAACCCTGGGGTTGGAACCCCTGGGGGATCGCGAGGGAGTGTCAAATGGGGTGCCAAAGACTGTAAGAAAACATAGTATTTTCTGTTGGTCATGGGGGTCCTTTGTGGGAAGTTTGGCCCAATTCTATCGTTGGTGGGGTTCAGAATGCTCTTTGATTGTAGGTGAACTATAAATCCCAGGAACGCCAAGTCCCAAATGTCAAGGTCTATTTTCCTCCAAACTCCACCAGTGTTCACATTTGGGCATATTGAGTATTCATGGCAAGTTTAGTCAAGATCCATCATTGTTTGACTCCACAGTGCTCTCTGGATGTTGATGAACTACAACTCTAAACCTTGTTTCACTCCATCAGTGTGTACAGAGCTATCATACTGTCTATTCTCCTTTATGGGTCTGAAACATGGGTCACCTATCGCCAACACCTACGACTCCTCGAACGCTTTCATCAGTCCTAAATATACACTGGACCGACTATGTGACGAATGTTGCTGTCCTTGAGCAGGCAGGGATCACCAGCATTGAGGCCATGCTATTGAGAACACAGCTGCGCTGGGCAGGCATCGGGAGGCATGGAGATGCACTATCCACAATGCTGCGGCCTCTTTTGAGAAGACACGCCAAACGGGTCTCGAAGAGAAACAACAATGCAGAAAGAAGCGCAACTTGGAAACAACATCACCCAATGAGACTTTCTGCTGTGCTTTCTGCAACCAGACTTGCCTATCTCAGATTGGCCTTTTTAGTCATCAACGCGCTTGTAAAAAGCGTGGGATGAGTCCTTCCTAAGAATCTTCGTTCGCGAAGTAATGCCGAGAGAACAACTCTAAAACTCAAGGTCACTGCCACCAAACTCTTCCAGTATTTCTGTCGATCATGGGAATTCTGTGCGGTGGTGCGGAGGGAGGAATATGTGCCAGCTTTTTGATTGGTTGCCACTGTGGGATTATTTGCATAAAGGACACTGATTGGCCAGCCTCAGAACTCCAACACTCTAAGGCACCAGATTATTTGCATAAAGGACTCTGATTGGCCAGCCTCAGAACTCCAACACTCTAAGGCACCAAACAGAGGGCATTGGTTGCCACTGAGGAACTATTTGCATAAAGGACTCTGATTGGCCAGCAAAACAGAATGCAACCGAATGCTTGAGTTAGCCAAATGACAGTTTTTTTCCATTGGAAATGGAATGTTCATCTTCTGGGAGGTGCGGAGGTGCCAAGGAATATGTGACAGCATTTCGATAGGTTGCCACTATGGGATTATTTGCATAAAGGACTCTGATTGGCCAGCCTCAGAACTCCAACATTCTACAGCCCCAGACAGAGGGGATTGGTTGCCACTAAAATGGTATTTGCATAAAGGACTCCGATTGGCCATCCACATTCCAACATTTTAAGGTGACACAGAGAAAAAAGGAAAGGCCTCAGGCAGTCAGACACTGCAGCCCACAGCAGTGACGGATCAGGACCAAACTTGCCCATTTCACAACGCAACCCTCACCCAATGACCAATACAGACCAAAATTAGCACACAGAGCCCCCTTGACCCACTCTACACCCTGGTGCTGTTTCAAGGAGGATGGACCACAGATGATGGGACTTGAAATACCTTCACTCACCTTCCGAGACTGCTGCAACCCTCATCCAAAGAATGATCAAGACCAAATGTGACACACAGAGCCCCCATGACCCACTCTACATCCTGGTGCTGTTTGGAGGGGGAAGGACCATGGCCGATGGGACTTGCAGTATCTTCACTAAGTTCCTGAGACCACTGTGAGCCACATTAACATCTGATAAGGAACAACCTTGGCACACAATGCCTTTATCAAATAACCCGGGCACCGCCGGGTCCCCAAGCTAGTTATAAATAAAATAAATAAAAGTCAATATGGTAATTTAGTCTCTGTCCGCATCCAGGTTCTACTTTCCGGCCGCATGATTCGTTTCCGAAATCTGGGAAGGGAGAGAAGAGGAGGAGAGAGCGGAGGACCACAGTCCTGGGGCTACCTCATCATGTGCAGAAGGAACTTGGTGAGTCTCTCTTAGGTTAAGGGTGGGGGTCTTGCTGAGAGGCATCTGAATAAACCCATTGAATAAACACGTTCCCGCAAAGCACAAAATGGGAGCAGTGGACCTGGAAAATGTGTTAGGATGTCACTGGGGTGCTGAATCCACTCTAGATTTTTAGTCCAGAGGTGAAAGGCACACAGTGCCGAAACTTCTCCTCACAATAGGCTAATGGTGGGACTAAAACCCAGAGTGGACTCACTGCCCCATCTGATATGGGAATTGGCCTCTCCTGGATGCAACCAAGGAAACAGATGGAAATTCAACGTATCGATCTAAACTTCTTGGTGCATTCAATTCTGGCTGGGTAGATTGCTTTCCTGGCAAGCGATTGACTTTCTAGAGGGGCCTGGGAAAGAGATTTGTGGACATTGGAGTCAGACTGAGGTTTGAGAGCCAGGAAACATTTTAAGGGCCAGACATCTGGATGCAAGCATTCTTAATTGAAGTGATACGGTGCTTTTGCTTGTCTCTTTTTTGCAAAATGCATGGTCTACTCTATGAGTGGAAAATCCTGTTGTCTAGATGATGTTGGATTACATCCCATCCTATCCCTGGCCAATATAGCCTTTAGTGAGGAAGACGGGGAGGAGGGCAGTCCAAAAATATCTGGTGGGTTGCATTTAGCTCATCCCTGGTTTAACCGTAACTGTGTGAATCAGTGGAATTGGGACATTAGAAGGGAACTCAAGGGCTAACCAGTCCCCAACATCCCTCTGACTTGAGTGTACTTCTGGGACTGGTATGTTCTGGATTCAAATCCTGCCACCCTTTTCCTGCTTTCTATTATGTTGCATTCAGGTGGATGATCTTACCTCTCTTTTGTGTCCCTCCACCAGGCCTGAGCAATGGCTACGATCCAAAGAAACGCCCGGGCAGCATCGCAGTCAGATCCACCCCCAGTCCGCAGCCCCTGGCGAATGGTGGCCAAGTGGCTGGCAACACCATCCTCATCCCCACCATTGATGGCAAGCTCCAGCCGGCTGCTGTCCCCAGTGGAGGTGCCCGCGTCTCTCTCCAGGCCCTCGAAGTAAAGACAGCAGCGATGGCACCAACGGCGGCACTATCTGCGGCAGAATCAGCCCTCCAGCGCCACATTGACCGCGTCTATTACGACGACTCTCTTCTGGGCCGCAAGACGGAGGCCAAGCTCTCCCCACTGGTGATGAGGCCCAAGTCGCTCGCTGTTCCCTGGATGACTACCCAGCCGGGCTCCCCAGAGCTCTTGGGCCCGGTCATGTCCATCTCCCCGCAGGGCACCTACCTGTCCAAGATCATCCCCAATGCTGTCATGCCTCCCATGGTGGACGTCATTGCGCTCTCCCGCAACCGGGTGCGCACCCTCAGCCGCTGCAGCCTCTCCACGGCCAGCCCAGCCCCTTCGGTGCGCTCCGTGGGCCTCTTCCCCCCGATGCCCCGCAGCCGGGAGCACTCCTCCTCCAGTGACAACTGGAGCCATTCCCAGTCCACTGAGACCATCGTCTCCAACACTTCCACCATCTCCTCGCATGGCGGGAAAAAGGACAACAGTGACTCAGGGCCTAATAGCCAGGCCTCCAGACAGCATGAACCGGACCAGCTCAGCACCTACAGCTCTGTCAGTGGCACTGGCTCCAGGGTTGGTGCCGTCCCTGCTTCTCCCAGCCTTTTGGGAGTGACACGGCTTCCGGGTGGAAGTGTTGGTGGCAGCAGCGGACGGGCTTCTCCAGCATACAGCACCGGCAGCGTGGCGGACAGTTCGGACAGTGTGAGCCTGCGGAGTGACCGCTCCTCGACCCGCAGCGTCTCCCTCCGGAAGATGAAGAGAGCCCCTGCTCCTCCCCGCCGAACCTACTCTTTGCACCAAAAGGCTCAGCAGCTGGAGGCCGAAGGGGCACCCAGAGCCATGGGGCTTCCCCCGAAGCCAGACCGCCGGCTGGCTCATAACAACAACAGCGAAGTGTGGGTCGTGGGGCAGCAAGTGAGCCTAAGTTTGACAGGCGAGGATGAGGTCTTCTCCCCATCTTGCCCGAGCGAGAGCAGCAGCTTGGCCTGTTCTCCAGACATCTCCCACCGAAGCCCCATCACTGTGGACAAACTCCGTGAGGCAGAGGAGCTGAGGGCAGCTGAAAACCAGGGGCTCCCTTCCAAGAACAGCTCCCCTGACCGCTTTGGCCGCACTATGTCTCCCTCCAGTGGCTACTCCAGCCAGAGCGGGACGCCCACCCTGCACACCAAGAGTCCCCTAGGCCAGGCCTCCTCGCCGGGGAAGAAGCGGCCGCAACCAAAGAAGCCAGAACGGGTTTGCTCCCTCCAGTCCCCAACAGCGGGGCTCTCTGTCTCCTCCTCGCTGACCTCCTTGTCCTCTTCCACCTCAGATCCGGCGACAGTCCCGCTGTTGGCAGTCGTCACTGATGGCACCATGTTGAACAAAGCAGAGCGTTTCATCATTCCTCCTCACCCCAAGGTCCCGGCTCCCACCTGCCTTCCACCCACCAAGGCCCAATCAGCTGAGCCAAAAACCGATAATGTGGCAATCACCAACATGCAGAAACCCAGAAATGGCTCTCCTCCTCCGTCGCCTCCTCCGGCCTACCACCCGCCGCCACCCCCTGCAAAGAAGCCTGACTCAAATTTGGAAGCCCCCACTGCTCGTGCTACTGCGGTTCCCAATCCTTTGGAGGTTGTTGCAGAAGCTCCTCCGGACTCCCTGTGGCCCCCTCCACCGCCTCCAGTACCCGAGGAACAGGATCTCTCAATGGCCGACTTTCCTCCCCCGGATGAGGAGTATTTTTTGCTGCTATCGCCAGAGTCACAGCCAGTGGCAACGGCCAAGGAAATGCCTTCCACTGATGCTACTGATGGGCCTCCTCTTGGGGTCCCGCCAACCAACCAAAGAGCCGTGTCTGCAGGGGAGGACAATGCGCCCACCTCTCTGCCTTCCTCCTCCTCCACCATGGCGTCCTCAAAGAGCCAACAGCAAGGAGTCCCAGGGGACTCGGCACTGCCAGCTCCTACATCGGAGCCCCCTCCACCTCCCAAGCTCCCAGCAGTGAAGGCGGAATTGCCCACTGCCCGGAAAAACCACCACAAGCCTCCAGCCACAGTGTCATCGTCATCTGTGCCCTCGCCCACCACCTTCCAAGTTCCGTCAAACCTCAAGAAGTCGGCCAATGGCCTCCACCCTGATCTCAAGAAGGAGCCGGCTGCTCGGAGCAAGAGCAGCTCTGTGCCAAAGGAAGATGCTAATCTGCCCATCGTCACGCCCTCCCTGCTGCAGATGGTGCGCTTGCGCTCGGTCAACATGGATGCCCATGGTCCGGCAGCTGTCCCGACAATAGGCAAACCGTTAGCTGAGCAGAATGGCCCAAGCATGGGGCTCAATGGGAAAACGGGGCCGCAGCCGCCCACCGCCCCCCAGAAACCTATCCGGAAGTCCCTCTCCTTGAGGGGCCACCCATCTGCGTCTAAAGAAGCGTCCTCCTCGAACCCTTTGCACAACGCGGTGCGCTTGAAGGCCTCCACCTTGTCTTCTAGAGACGCACCCGGCCTTGGAGCGGCGGCGGAGAGGAAGGCTGGGAATCGGATGACATTGCCTGCATTCCCCACTTCGGCTTTCTCTGCAGCCAGCGAGGTGAAGGATAGCCCAGCATCCCCGCTGCACAAATCCCCGGCATCTACAGCCAGCTTTATCTTTGCAAGGAGCCCCAAGAAACTGGTGATTGAGAGCCCGTCTTCTCCGGAAGCCCAGGCCAACTTGCAGAAGAATCTGGTAGCCGAATTGATGACCGTTTCTGGCCAGCGGTCCGTGGCAGCCCCAGGGCTTCACCACCAGGTCTCCGGGAAGGTTCCAGGCGAGAAGGCCCAGAAGGTGCCCCCTCCCATCGCCAAGAAGCCTTTGCTGGGACCAGGCCACTTGCAGCCTCCCAGGAGCCCAAGGTCAACAGGAGCCGAGGAGCTGAGCTCCCCACTGGCGGCGTTTGGGGAGAGGACTAAGAGCAGCGGGTCTGGTAGCCATGCGGTCGTGGCAGGGGCTAATGGAGCCGGCCCCTCCACAGTGCCAGGAGCCCCGCTGCAGAGCCCCCCAGCACAAGGTACGGACGTGGAATGTGGGGGCGGGATTGGGTCGACCCCTTTGGACTGCATCCGGCAGTCCGAAGCCTCCAAACCTGGGGGGTTGAATCAAAGTTTGCATCTTCTTCCATTTCTGTTACCTTCTTTTAAAGTTGGTAAGCACTTCTTGGAGGTTTGCAAACAAGTACACTCCCTCCATGTCTTGTTTTTGACAGGAGAAATGCTTGAATGCTAGCTACTCTTATATGTTGGTGCTTGGATTAATAATACTGTAACACTACAGAGAAATGCAAAGGATTTCCTTGAAAAGGCATCTTGCAAAGATAGCGCCACAACTAAAATGACCCAGCAGTTTGTAACAAGCCAGCACAATTTAGGCAGCAAGAGAACTGAGAGCAGTGGATCTAAAGCTCAGACAGATGGCCATCCAAGCCTCTGTTTAAAAGCCTCCAAAGAAGGCGACTCCACCACACTCAGTGGCAGAGAGTTCCAGTGCTGAACAGCTCTCATAGTCAGGAAATTCTTCCTAATGTTAACAAGCAATTAACAGTAAGAGCACAAAGCTATGGAAAGAGCATTACAAAAACAGGTATTCACACCTAAACTTTGCTTGCATCTCTCCAACTAAGTTCCAACAGCCTTGGTGAATTCGACTGTGAAGCCCATTTTGCAGTTGCGAAACCGAGGTCAAGGGTAGGTCATAGGGCTCTTCAGTCAGGCAGAAACTGAACCCTGCTCTTTGCACTTCAGACCCTCTCCTCTGACCTTCCTCTTCTTCTTGCAGACCCACGGCAGGAGATGGCGTGAAAGAGGACCCATAGGTACGAGTGCCCTCCTTGCAGAGGAGCGTAAGACAAACACACAATATCTCAGGGACCTGAGCAGGCCAGGACTTGGGGACAAGGAAGGAAAGAAAACAGAAACAGCCTTAGCCTCTGATGGCCTTGATATTTATGCAAAAATCGTGTTGGTTTCGCTTTTCTCACACCAGAAGACCAAGTAGCACAACGCCTTCCTCCTTGCGGCTGCCTCCAGTTCTTCCTTTCCTGAGCAGCCTTCTCTTCGCTGGATTTGCTAGTGTTTTCTTTTTCCCACCGGAGGCTGTTTGGTGCAGAAAGAAAAGGCTTTCAGAAGTTACAACGAGGAGGATCGCGACAGCCGACCTCTTGGCAGAAGAGACACGGGCAAAGTTGAATCAGCTTGGTGTGTTTTCAAAGGCTGAACCCTTGGCTTCTTCTTTTTCTTTCTTCTTCTTTGTGGATTGCATTGTTGCCGGTGGAAGATGGGAGACTCGCCTGGCGCTGGAACAAAACGGAAGCACTTTCTCCAAAAATCAAGGTGGGGACGAAACAAGACTGTTTCTTCCCAAATCTGGACAAGGCCTCCACTCTCTCTGCTGACAGACATCCTGTGGACCTTTTGCACTTGAATGGAAGATGGGCTCCTTTGGGGAAACTGGATGATTTGGGGGAGCAAAAAATGGGCTCTTTATTTTTCTTACTTTGCAGACCCAGTGAGATTTCGGCAGAGCACAAACTGGGGCTTTAACAGGGGTGGGAAACGGGATCAGGGTGGCAAAAGCATATGGGATTGTTCCTTGCCTATTATTTTTCTTAATTTCCTGCCCCATTTATTTCCTCCGTGCCTGGAATTGTCTCTTTGAAAGGCTTCCTTTTTTCTCAAAAGAGGAAACCTTTAGAAGGCGCCTTCCGAAAGGGAGCCGTGCCTGGCAATGCAAGGTATGACAGGGTCTAACACTTCAGTCAGCAGGTGCCTTAGAAAATGCGATTGTCTCAGCCTGGCAAAGGAGCAGTTAAGAGCACCCCAGAACCTACAATGCGCCCAAACCTGCCTTTTCACTGCCACAGTAAAGTTATAGCACACCTCTGCCCTTTGCCCCAAGAGGCCCCAGGCATTGAGATCCTTGCTCCGGTTTCGGAGAAGGGCTGCAAGACCAGATGCGTTCAGTGCAACCCTTTTAATGCGGATTCCACAAAAAGGGCGTTGGCCTTTTAAAGATCCGAAATGACAGGCGTTGTGTGGTTGCTGACACCTGAAGTTGCATTTTATTTGGGGATTTTGGGATTTCACGGTAGAGTTGAAACCAGCTGGGGAAACCAACGGTGATTTGAAAAGACTGTGCTGGAACTGCTTTGCGGTCCATTTTGAGAGAGGCGGAAATGATACAGAGCGTATATATAATGGTACAGAGCAGTGGTTCTCAACCTGTGGGTTCCCAAATGTTTTGGCCTTCAACTCCCAGAAACAGTTGGTAAATTGGCTGGGATTTCTGGGAGTTGTAAGCCAAAACACCTGGGAACCCACAGGTTGAGAACAACTGGTATAGAATGTATATATACTATATGGAAGCATTCAAAGTTTATAGTATATACACAACAATTGTATGATCCACAAAGAGTATTAATATTGGCAAAACCATTTCCAACAAGGATCTCCTGTGCTGGGCCTCCTCACCTGGACTCCTCTTGGGGTCCAGGTGAGTTCTGTTTGTGCTGAAATCTCTGTCAAAAATTACAAAGCCTGGAAGGAACAAGACAAAGCAAGACAAACTAAACCAAGGCTGGGTTCAGTTACCCAATGAGAGTTGACTCTCGGCAGCTTCGGCTTTAAGTCAACAGAGCATTATAATGTGTTGATGGTGTGGATGAGAACTTGGGAGTCCCATCGGCCACATTGTGTTCATCTGTGGGGCAGAGCATTATAGCTGCCTCTCTTGGGCCCCATGTCTGCCGTTGCCGACTGTCTGGGAGAGGAATGCCAGGAGTGACTTGAGAAACTGCAAGTCGCATCTGGTGTGAGAAAATTGGCCGTCTGCAAGGACGTTGCCCAGGGGACGCCGGATGTTTGGATGTTTTTTACCATCCTTGTGGGAGGCTTCTCTCATGTCCCCGCATGGGGAGCTGGAGCTGACAGAGCGAGCTCAGCGGCTCTCCCCGGATTCAAACTGCTGACCTGCCGGGACAAGGGTTCAACCCATTGTGCTACCGGGGGCTCCATTAAACCTCGGCACCTTTTGCTCAGTGACATCTTTTGCAGAGCTGTTCGATAGGCATCAGGAAGTCAGGAAATACATCCAATCCTTGGTGTCTCTAAAATTAGCATTTGAGAGAAGTCCTGTCTTCTTTTGAGAGCCATCCTGGTGAAAATGGTGGCTTCACTTAGTAGATGGAAAAGCTTCACTTTATACTGCCCCAGCTCTTGCTGCCAGCCTTGTCCTGAGTGAATGGCTTCCAAAGAGCAGCCTCCTCGCTCCTCTCCGCAGCGTTACTCTCCTTGAACCAAGTGTGCCTGATGCTACAGATCCCATAAGTGAGTCACCTGACACCCAGGTAAGCGTCCAGTTCCGCCTGCCACTCAGTGGAGGAAGGCCAGGCCTTCAGTTCCCCATAAGGGGCTCAGAGCACAAGGAAAGGCCCCTCCTGGCTCCCCAATTACAAAGCTAGGCTGTTTTAGGGACCCCGCAGCACTTTCGAAAGACAGGAGAAGAGAAGAAATGTGGACATACCAGGAAAAGGAGGGGACGGGTGCCGCGGTGAGGCCGGGCCTTTCGGAAAGGGGACCAAACACCTCCCGCTTTTGATTCTCCCATTCCCCCTTTTAAGCCTTGGCTTTCCTTTCTCTAGGAACACTAGATTACCGATTTATATACATTGAAAAAAAAAAACAAATCCTGGGGTCATTTGATTTGATTTCCATGATTGTAAAAAAAAACACAAAAAAACAATACCCAAGAAATAATGAAAACAGAAACCAAGAAAATCTACCTTTAAGAAAGGAAGGAGTGGAAATGAGGGTGAACTCCTTTTTTTAAAAAAAGAGAGAAAAAAAGGTGTATTTGTAAAGATGAATGATTAAAGCTTGCTTGCTGATTCTTTTACTTCAGTGTTTCTCAACCTTTCTTATGCTGCGACCCCTTAACACAGTTCCTCATGTTGTGGTGACCCACAACCATAACACTATTTTTGTTGCTACTTCAGAACTGTAATTTTGCTAGTGTTATGAATCACAGTGTAAATATCTGATATGCAGGGTGTACTTTCATTCACCGGACCAAATTTGGCACAAATACCCAATATGCCCACATTTGAATACTAGTGGGGTAGGGGTGTGAATTGATTTTGTTATTGGGGAGTTGTAGTTACTGGGATTTATAGTTCACCTACAATCAAAGAGCATTCTGAACTCCACCAATGATGGGATTGAACCAAATTTGTCATACAGAACTCCCATGACCAACAGCAAATACTGGAAGGGTTTGGTGGACATTGACCTTGAGTTTCGGTAGTTCAACTATATCCAGAGAACACTGTGGACTCAAACAATGATAGATTTGGATGAAACTTGGCATGGATACTCAATATGCCCAAATGTGAACACTGGTGGGGTTTGAGGAAAATAGACCTTGACATTTAAGAGTTGTAGTTGCCGGGATTTATAGTTCACCTACAAGCTAAGATCATTCTGAACCCCACCAACGATAGAATTGGGCCAGACTTCCCACACAGAACCCCCATGACCAACAGAAAATATTGTTTTCTGATGGTCTCTGGCGACCCCTCTAACACCCCCCCTCGTGACCCCCTCCAGGGGTCCCGACTCCCAGGTTGAGAAATGCTGTTTTACTTCCTTGGTGGTGAGTTGAATATCTTCAAGGATGGAATTGAACCAAGCTTGTCACACAGAACCCCCATGACCAACAGAAAATACTGGAACGGTTTGGTGAGCATTGACCTTGTGTTTGGGAATTGCAGTTCACCTACATCCAGAGAGCACTGTGGACTCAAACAATGATGGATCTGGACAAACCTTGACATGAATACTCCATATGCCCAACTATGAACACACATAGAGTTTGGGGGAAATAGACCTTGACGTTTGGGAGTTGTAGTTGCTGGGATTTATAGTTCACCTACAACCAGAGCATTCTGAACCCTACCAACAACAGAATTGGGGCAAACTTCCCACACAGAACTCCCATGACCAACAGAAAATACTGAAGAGGGAACTGACCTTTCTTTCTGGGAATTGCAGTTCACCCAGAAACAAACTGACCTCCAGCGATGATGAGCTTGGCAAGGGGCGAGTGCTAGGAGGCAAAGGCTCCCTGAACAGCCAGCCCATGTGGGAGCCCTACTCCCAGCTCTGCCCCACGCACAACCCTCACAACCAACAGCAAATATTCAGGAAGGAAAGGAATGAGGGAGGGAGGAAAAGCCATCCAGCCAGGCAGGAAGGAAGGAAAGAGGTGAGGAAGAAAGGAAGGGAAGAAAGGAAAGAAGGAAGGAGGAGAGGAAGAAGGAATGGAAGGAAGGAAGAGGGAGGGAGGAAAAAGGAATTAACGGAAGGGAAGGGGAGGGAGGAGGCCACGTTCTCCCGAGCTAGGAAGAAAAGAGATGGGAAAGGAAGGAAGGAAAGAAAGAGGGAGGAACAAAGGAAGGGAGAACAGAAGGAAGGGGAGGAAGGAAGGAAAGAAGGCAAGGCAAGAAGGAAGACAGGAAGGAGGGGAGAAAGGAAGAAAGGAGATTAGGAAGCAAGGAAGGGAAAGTAGGGAGGAAGAGAGGAAACAAGGAAGAACAGAAGGGAGGGAGGGAAAGAAGGAAAGGATAGAAGGATGGGAAGTAGGAAAGGAAGGAAAGAGGGAAGGAAGAAAGGGAAGAAGGAAAGAGTGAGGGTGAGGGACAGGGAGGGAGAAAAGAGGAAGCCCCTTCACCGGCTTACCAACAGCTCCGAGTCCCAGTCCATGCTGCCTCTGGCCACGCCCCTCTTCTTGGAGCGGCCTCTGGCCAAGCCCCTCTTCTTGCTGCGGGTGCGCTGTGGTGATTGGGGGCAGGGGTTGCTGGAGGTGGCGGCCCTGCTCCTTGTCTTTCCTGGTCTGGCAAGGCAGCAGGGCCTGGAGGCATGGACTGGGACTCGGAGCTGTTGGTAAGCCTCTTTTCTCCCTTCCTGTCTCTCACTTTCCCCTCACTCTCTTCTTCCCAAGGCAGCCGGGGGGAGGCTCTGCGCGCCTTCAGGCCTCGCCAGCTGGCGAGACCACGGAGGGAGGGTTTATGCGACTCCAGGCCTCGTGCGAAGGAACCCCTGGCTGGCTTGCAGCCTTGGGGGCGGGGTCTAAGGAGGCAGCCTTGCGACCCCGCCGAAAGAGCCACATGAAATCATGGAAAGAGCCAGATATGGCTCGCGAGCCATAGGTTCCCGACCCCTGACCTAGGCCTTCAAGAGGACACAGTTTGCATCTCTGCTCATCCATGGAAGCCTCAAAGTGACCTTTGCCAAGTCTCAGCCTCTATACATTTATTAAAAGAAAGAATATGACATATGTTTTACTTTTCTCACATTGTTTCCTTCATTGCTGGTCATTCGCAGCCTAAGTCGCTTTGAGTCTCCTTTGTGGAGAGGAAAAGTGGGGTATAAACAAACATAATTATGTAATAATAAATAATTCTTTTAGACTTAATATTTTGGTGAATAATAATAGCTGCACTATGTAACACGATTTTTGTTCCTGGATCATAACTGTCATTTCCTAATTGGTTCTATCATAAATGGTTCTATCATTTTGTGATCCGCCCCGAGCCTGCTGGGAGGAGCGGAATATAAAACCGAATAATAAATAAATAAATAAATAAATAAAGCCATGGGAAAAATTTATTAAACTACAGAGACCTTTTTTTGTGGAAGGGACATCCTGCAGCACCCTTTGCGACAGTTTTTCAATACTCAAGTATAAGCCAAGTTTTAAGGCTATTTTTTTAGGCTGAAAAAGCCCCCCTCGGCTTATACTCGAGTCGAAAGTTATTTATTATTTTACTCTGTTGTTATTATTATATGTATTATTTATCTCTATTTCTTATTTTTATTACATTTATTATATTATTTTACTCTATTGTTATTATAATTTTATTTTACTCTTTATATTATTATATTTATTAATTTTCTTTTTTATTATTACATTTATTTTACTCTTACTACATTTCCATTATTTTACTCTATTATTGTTATTACATTTATTATTTTACTCTGTTATTATTATATGTATTTCTCTCTATTTCTTATTTTTATTATTAATTTATTATTTTAATGTATCTTTATTATATTTTTATTTTACTCTTTATATTATTATATGTATTAATTTTCTTTTTATTATTACATTTATTTTACTCATTACATTTCCATTATTTTACTCTATTATTATTATTACATTTCCATTATTTTACTCTATTATTATTGGAAGGATACATAAGCACATTGACATTGAAGAAGGTTAGAATAATGGTTTAATCAGAGTTGGGCAATTTTATCTTAAATTAGTTTTATGTAAATATTCAAAAACTTTTAACCTACTTTTTCCCACGCTCGGCTTATACTCAAGTTAATACGTTTTCCCAGTTTTTTGTGCTAAAATTAGGTGCCTCAGCTTATATTCAGGTCAGCTTATATTTGAGTATATACGGTAGTTTGTGGCAGCCACAAAAACAATGTTTCTGGAGTGTCAGCAACTACTTTCAAAGTAAGCATCACGCGAATAAACAGAAAATAACATCAGGAACAAAGTATTTCAAATTGTGTTACATAGTGTTGTATTATTCACCAAAATATTAGGTCTCAGATAAAGGTAATGTCAAATCTCTGGATGAAATCTGGAGATCCAATGTGGTGCAATGGTTTGAGTATTGGATTTGTATTTAGGGAGACCAGGGTCCGAATCCCTGTTCAACCATGAAGACCCATTGGGTGGCACTGGACAAGTCAAACGCTCTCAGCGTCGCAAGAAGGCAAAGCATGCAAAAAGACCTTTCACTGCCCTTGGATTTCTCAGTTTCCGTGTTAAATTAATGGATTCACATGATACACGTCTGCCAGCTGTGTCACCCAACCCACTAAACTCCTGCCAACTTGTCTTGCTACAACTTCTTTCACAAGTTCAAAAACATGACATTTCAAAGCTATTTTAAAAAACGCACCCAGAGGGAATTTCGTATTTTGCTCCCAAATCTGTACAAAAGGTACTCGAATAAAATAGCAGAAATCACTGTTTAAAAAGACCCAAAAGCCATGTTGTGACCATTTTATTTGAGGATGAATAACAACTCGATTTAGAATCCAGTGTTCATGACAGACAGAAATGTAACCTTTGTTAATGTGATGGAGACCCTCTCCTGCACATTTTGCCAGCCTGGATCTGGGTTTAACAGAAGCTGTTAAAAGGACGGCGACTTCTAATATGGACACAAGGCTGCAAACAGACCGGAGGGGTGGAACACTGTGGGACTGCACCTTCCATGAGGCCTAGATGGCATTGTCAATGGTAAGGAATGATGGGAGGTGCAGTCCAGCTATTTTTGCAAGATTTCCCACTTGGGCCTGAAAGACAGACTGGTTTATGGACAGTCTCTGCCTTGCACCTTTGAAGCATTTGCAGGATCCCACTTGCAGCAATGGGCTCGTTCCTCCCCAACAAACTTGCCTTGATTTCAGAGCCGGGTCTCCAACCAACGACCTCCTCTGCTTTGGGATGCCCCTTTTGCCCCCCTCTGGAACCTTGAAGCCAAGTCCTCTCCCAGCATTTCTTCAATGGCAATGGCACGTAAGGGATGATCTTTGGGCAGGATGCAGTGCGGAGGAGAAAGACCCCAAAGAGGAGGCCTAGCGGATGGTGCCACCTTTCAGGGTTTTGCAGGTGAGTTTCCCCAACTTGGTCATGAAGGGCTTCCCTTTCCACTGGGCCACGAGGTCCTCGGAAATCAGGAAGTCGGCCTGGAAAGAGAAAGGGCAGGGAGAGTCATCAAGCCAAAGGGCACCTTAGAATCATAGTGTTAGAACAGGGCTGCCCAGGAAGTTGATTGCGATCGACCAGTCGATCCCGGGACAGAAGGAGGTCGATCCCAGCCGGATGGGGCACTTCTCAGAGGGGGCGGAGCCAGGCCATGCCAAGCCCCGCCCGCTTCCCCGGCTTCGGCACTCCCAGCAGCTGCGCTAGGTTTGAGGAGGGCAGGACCAAGCCAGCCTTGTGCTAGCTATGCCACCACTGGCTTGGCATTGCCATCCTCAAGCCTGAGAAGCTGCTGGGGGCTCCAAAGCCAGAGGGGGTGGCGTGGCTTGGCGTGGCCTGGCTCCGCCCCTGTGGCTTCTGCACTACCAGCAGCTGCTCCAGGTTTGTGGAGGGCAGGGCCAAGCCAGCCTTGTGCTAGCTATGCCACCACTGGCTTGGCATTACCATTTTCAAGCCTGGAGAATGCTTGAAGCTCCAAAGCCAGAGGGGAGGGGGCGGGGCTTGGTGCAGCCTGGCTCCGCCCCCTCTGGCCAAGCCCCGCCCCGCCCTCTCCCCTCTCCATCCTTGAGGAGGTAGGTAGATCTTTCTGACTTGGTTTTAATATAAGTAGCTCGCATGCTGAAAAAGTGTGGGCACCCCTGTGTTAGAAGCTCTCCATAAAAGAGAACTTGGGCAAGATAAATGGCTTAAATCTAGACAATTACTAAATAAATAAAAGGGAGACCTGGTTCTTAAAACACAGGAAGAAATAAAAGATTTAGAAAATAATAATAACAACAATAATTTATTTCTAGAGTGCCCTCTCTCCTCGGAGAGTCTCAGGTCGGTTTACACGTAAAAAGGCAAACATTCAATGCCTCAAAAATAAGTGGAAACACATCAAATAAAACAAAAATAATGAAGCGTAACAACAGAACATTTACAACAAGGAATTAAGCATCAAAATAAAAAAAATTCAAAAATCCATTAAGACATTAAAACTAAAACAAACACTACAATGTACACCCTAAAACAAATGAGACATTACATTAAAAATGGCTGACAACAGTGTTACATGTAAGACATAGCATTACAGCCATCTCATACACGTAGATTAGCCAGCAGTCCTTCTCCTTCTCTCCATGTGCTAAAGTGCATAGGTATGTTTTTAGAAGTGTCTTAAAGGAGAGGAGGGTGGGGGCCGTTTTTATTTCTTTAGTGAGGGAGCTCCAGAGATGGGGAGAGATCACAGAGAAGCCCCCCCCCCTCGTTCCCACCAACTGAGCTTGTGACGGGGAAGGACTGAGAGGAGGGACTTCTCTGAAGACCACAGTGTAGTGCATGTGATGGTCTATACAGGGGGATGCGATTTGACAAATAGCCTGGACCCAAACCATGTAAGGCAGGGGTGCTCATTAGGTAGATCGCGATCGACTGGTAGATCCCGGGACCGAAGGAGGTCGATCCCAGCTGGATGGGGCGCTTCTGAGGGGGCGGAGCCATGCCGCGCCAAGCCCTGCCCCCTCCCCCGGCTACAGCGCTTCCACAGCTTCTGCAGGCTAGAGGAGGGTAATGCCAAGCCAGCAGTGGCTATATATGCCACCACTGGCTTGGCATTACCCTCTCAAGCCTGCAGAAGCTGTGGAAGCGCTGAGCCAGTGGGGGAGGGGCGAGCCAGGCAGCGCCAAGCCCCGCCCCTTCCCTTGCTCCGCCCTGCTTCTCTCTTGGTAGATCTTTCTGACTTGGTTTTATTATAAGTAGCTCGCATGCTGAAAAAGTGTGGGCACCCCTGATGTAGGGCTTTATAGGTAATGACCAGCACTCTGTATTTAGCCCGGAAGTGGACCAGCAACCAGTGGAGCTGTTGCAGCATGGGAGTCATCCTCTGCACTAACTGCAGCTTCCAAACTATCTTCAAAGGCAGCCCCACGTAGAAAGTGTTGCAATAGTCTAAACGCGAATGTGACTAGGCATGGAGTACCATGGCCAAGTCTGATCATGTGAATCCCCAGAAGACACAAAATTGCGGAGTTTTCTTCCCCTTCCTGCTCACCTGCAGCTTCTCAAACACCTTCTTCTTGGGTTTCAGCTCCTCGTCAATTTGACCGTTCTCATAACCTTCCACAAACACTCGCTCCCCAGGGCACGATCCTGCCGGTGGGTCCAGGGGCTCTATTTGGCAGGGTTCCCCAGTGCTGTGGAGGAGGAAGAGAGACTGAGAAAACATATACAAACTGGTACCAATAAAGAAGCCAGGTTCGATTGGGTCCTTTTCTCAACTAACAAAAACGTATCCAAAGTGGGGAAAACTTTCCTTGGTTTAACGACCAAATTCAGTTTTTGGGGAAGCCCTCAGACAACAGGGAAAAAAGGGGTGCCAGCATATTTTAACCGGCACTCCTTTCTCCCTGTCCCCTGAGGGCTTTTGGCCAACTCTGAATCATCTTAGGCCCAGGAGAGGCTTTGGATCCAACCACAAGTAAGCCAGATGTTGGTTCAAGTAACAAGATGTTGCTTCATGGGACAAAAAAACAACCCAAGGGCCCCAAACAATGGCAACATTGGGACACAACCTAGAGAGCAGTTAGGATTTCTGGGGTGGGTGGGGCAACTTCTATTTATTTATTGTTAAATAGAAATATTTTTCTACACTGTGTCCTGAGGCTATATGCAACTGATGCACCCTTTCCCCAATGATTTTATTGAAACATTCTTACTCCCCAAAAGGTATCTGAAATGTTTTTGGGTGAAAAAGGAAAAAACAAACCAATGGCATTATGGGGAATGGGGTGTGATAATCTAGGGCAGGGCTGCACAGGAAGTCGATCGCGATCGACCAGTCGATCGCAGGACCAAAGGAGCCAGATGGGGCGCTTCTCAGAGGGGGCGGAGCCAGGCCCCACCAAGCCCCGCCCCCTCCCTGGCTTCAGCACTCCCAGCAGCTGCTCCAGCCTTGAGGAGAGCAGGGCCAAGCCAGCCTTGTGCTAGCTATGCCACCACTGGCTTGGCACTGCCATCCTCAAGCCTGGAGAAGCTGCTGGGAGCTCCAAAGCCAGAGGGGGTGGGGCTTGGCACGGCCAGGCTCCGCCCCCCCTCTGGCTTCCGCTCTACCAGCAGTTTTTCCACGCTTGAGGATGGCAGTGCCAGGCCAGTGGTGGCATAGCTAGCACAAGGCTGGCTTGGCCCTGCTCTCCTCAAGGCTGGAGCAGCTGCTGGGACTGCCAAAGCCAGAGGGGGGCGGAGCCAGGCTGCGCCAAGCCCCGCCCCACCCCTCCCTCTCCAGCTGTGAGGAGGTAGGTAGATAATTCTGACTTGGTTTTATTATAAGTAGCTCGCATGCTGAAAAAGTGTGGGCACCTCTGATCTAGGGCATGTGATGACGATGATAATAATAAAAAAAATTCCATGTCAGGAGCAACTGGAGAAACTTCTAGTCACTTCTGGTGTGAGAGAATTGGCCGTCTGCAAGGACATTACCCAGGGACATGCCCAGATGTTTGATGTTTTTACCATCCTTGTGGGAGGCTTCTCTCATGTCCCTGCATGGGGAGCTGAAACTGACAGAGGGAGCTCAATCCGCTATCCCTGGATTTGATCCGCTGACCTGTTGGTCAGTAGTCCTGCCGGCACAAGCATTTTCTCTCCACAAAAAAGAATCAAAGAGGCTTACATTGACAGCATTTCAATGCAATTTATAATTTACTAATATGCAAACATTAAAATGGAATTAAACATCAATTGTATTAAAATCCATCAAAAAGTATTCAAAGCTAAAAATCACAGCATCCCCTGACCTTCTTTAAAAGCCTGTCTGAATAAAAAGGTTTCAGCCTGTAGCAGGAAGGAAGGATAGCAGGGAGCTTCCCTGGGAAGGAGGAGGAGGAGGGAGTCCTAGTGTCTAGGGCAGGGGTGCCCACACTTTTTCAGCATGCGAGCTACTATATGAACAACCAAGTTGAAAAGATCTACCTGGCGCGCGCGCACTCCTGCTGCCACCTTCCGGCCACACGGGGCTTCCTCCTTGCCTGCCCACGAACGCTCTCTCCATCTCCTCACCGCTGCATTCGCCAAGCAGGAAGTCCCCATCCCTTCCTGCTTCCTGCGTGCACAGCAGTCCCTTCCCATGCACGCAGCAGGAAGCGCTCTCTCCATCTCTTCGCCGCTGCATTCACCAAGCAGGAAGTCACCATGGGAGGGGCGCACATCCAAGTCAGGAGCGCGCATCCTGCTGGGAGGGGCTTGCGCACGCACACAGCAGGAAGGGATGGTGACTTCCTGCTTGGCGAACGCAGCGGCGAAGAGATGGAGAGAGCGTTCGTGGGCAGGCAAGGAAGATCCCCTTCCCGTTGCCATCCCTTCCTGCTGTGTGCGCAGCAAGCCCTACCCACGAATGGAGCAGGAGCGCGCTTCCTGCTGCGTGCGTGGGAGGGGCCTGCTGCGCACGCAGGAAGCAGGAAGGGATGGGGACTTCCTGCTTCACGAAAGCACGCAGTAGGACGGAGGAAGGCGGCGAAGAGATTGAGAGAGTGCGCGCGCAGGCGAGGATCCCCTTCCCGGGTGTGTGCGGCGGCAAGTGCGCGCGCGCAGGGCAGAATTGCCCCCATCCGGCTGGGATCGACTTCATATGGACTCGGGATCGACTAGTCGATCGTGATCGACTTCCTGGGCAGCCCTGGTCTAGGGGCAGCCACTGAGAACTCCCACTAAGAATGGAGTTTGCAATGGAGGTGGGACTGAGAGAAGGGCCTCTTCTGAACTGCAGGCCACACAGCTTATACAAGGAGATGTGACCAGCCAAATAGCCTGGACATGAGCCGGGTAGGGCTTTAAAGGTTATAAACAGCACTTTGAATTGTGCCCGGAAACAAATCGGCAGCCAGTGCTGGAGGGGGGTTGTCCACTCCCTTCAGCCAGCTCCAGTGAGCAACCTAGCTGCAGCTTTTTAGCTCTTGAGCTCTCATTTGATATTACCCATATTGACTCAAATCTTACGCACCATTGAATCTAATACACACCTCAATTTTCAAAACCTGAAATAAAAAGTACTGTATTTTCCAACATATAAGACGACTGGGCGTATAAGATGACCCCCAACTTTTGCAGTCAAAATATAGAATTTGGGATATACTCACTGTATAAGACTACCCCTCTTCCAATGCACACTAAAATAGATTTTTTTAAAAAAAACATCAGATTTGATTTCAATATAATTTTTCTATTCCCGTACATCTTCTGCCTCTGAAATCTCGCATATGCGTGCCTGCGCCGCTTCACTGCAGTCCTCAAGAGCGAGATCTGAGAGGCAGAGAAGGAGGTAAGGTAATAGGATACAAGGGCGAGCCAGACGGGGGAAAGAGGCATACTTTTCTGGGGGTTTGAGCTCCCCCCACCATATGCGGTGACCGCATATTCTCCAGTCTGGCTTGGAAGTTTCAGCACCCGCCCTATAAGACGACACCCAGTGTATAAGACATTTCCAACTTTTGAGATTTTCCTGGGTTAAAAAGTAGTCTTGTACGCCAGAAAATACAGTATTTGCTGCCGAATGTAATACGCAGTGGCAAAAAGTGCACTCTTTTTTCATTTGGTCAAAAAAGATGTGTATTACTGTTGCTGCCTGCTTAGAATGCCTTCATTATAAATAATTGCGTTAGAAGAGCAAAGCTTCCAGCGATAGAAAAGAAAACCTTGAGGTGCATTGTTGTTGCAGAACGAACCCACTTTAATTGCCTTGGTTCAATACTATGGAGTCATGGGAGTTGTAGTTCTACAAGGCCGAGTCTTCTCTGCCAAAGGATGTTGATGACTCACCAAATGACAAATCCCAGGATTTGCATAGCATTAAGCCAGGGCCATTTAATTAGAGAGGACATTCCCTCAAAGAGGAGTTCTAGGTACAGCTCCTGAAGTTCCTTCCACTTTTGCTCTGGCTCAACACTAAGATCATCATTTGATGCGAATCTAATGTGCACCCCAATTTTGGCAAGGTCATTTAGCCAAAAAAAAAGGTGAGCATTAGATTCAAGTAAATGTGCAAACCCATCTAAAAATACCCAAAGAGTGACTATATCAATTAGCCACCCTCCTGATTCCTCTTCCAGAACCCAAAGCCTTTCTTCAAGGCCCCATTTCCCTTTGGCACCTGGTGGCGCAGAGCAGCATGGCTTGACTCTCGATCCCTCTCATCTTCTGGGGCCTCATGTTGCACACCACGACCACCAGCCGGTCCTGGAGCTCTTCTTGTTTCACAAACTGGACCAGGCCACTCACCACTGTTCGTGGCTCTGGCTCCCCCACCTCGATCTTCTCCACGTAAAGTGTGTCGGCGTCAGGGTGCTGCCAGGGGGGAGAACAGCAGCATCATGACTGGGAACACAGATAACAATTCTCTAGTACTGCCGGCATGAGCTGTACCAGCTCTGCATAGGCTAAAGTTTGCTAAATGTCCCTTTTGGGGTGAGAATGTTGAGCTGTGTGTTGACACATGAAGGAACTGTCTGAATAAGTTTACCCTACTTAGAACTAACCAACTCTAGTAGGAAGTACCCAAGAGGTTTCTGACCATACATTCATAGATAAAGGTAAAGGTTTCCCCTGACATTAAGTCTAGTCGTATCTGACTGTGGGGGGTGGTGCTCATCTCCATTTCCAAGCCGAAGAACCAGCATTATCCGCAGAAGCCTCCAAGGTCATATGGCTGGCATGACTGCATGGAGTGTTGTTACCTTCCCACCAAAGCGGTGACTATTGATCTACTCAAATTTGCATAGTTGGCAGAAGCTGGGCCTAAGTGGGAACTCACCCTCCTCCCCAGATTCTAACCGCCAACCTTTCGGTCAGCAAGTTCAGCAGCCCAGTGGTTTAACCCACTGCACCACGAGGGGGCCCCTTCATTCCTAGATAGTCCATAACTATTCCCTAATCCCCACCACACACCACTTGAATCCCTGGCTTTGCCAAAAAGGCACCCATGCATTATTCCCCTCTGCACAATGATACAAAAAGCAGGCATGTTGGCACAATGTCAGTATTCAATGTCAGTCTGGAGTAGCGCAGTCACTGTAAAACTAAATACAGATATAACACCATGCAAGTAGGACACAGGATCTTGAGCCTACCTTCTCCACGCTAAGCACCTTCCCAATTCGGAGGTCCACCCGGGATGGGATCAGTTCTTCAGGATCTGAATTCTTCGGAGGGTTCTTTGCAACCGGCTCTGTGTTTGGGCAAGAGATAGGAAAGGTGGTTATGGGAGGGCAACCCTCTTTTTGAGGATTAGCAACAAAATTGCCGGGGGGGGGGGGGGAGAGTCCTGAAATAGCGTTCTGGAGATCAATGCCACCACAGAACAGAGCTAGGATTGGCCCTGCCCCTTCACTTCAAAGGAATGAGTGGAACAAACAACATTGGGAAAAGAGAGGGAACAAAATGGAGTTGTGTTGAGTGAAAGCTATAGAGGCAGGATAGAAAAAGGAAGGAATCTTTTTGAATGATGGGCCTCACTTTGGGGCTACTCTTACTGGAGGCCTTGGAGAGTGTTGGGCCTCACTCTGGGGCTACTGTCACTGCAGGCCTTGGGAGGTGATGGGTCTCACTCTGGAGCAATTGTCACTGCAGGCCTTGGAGAGCAATGGGCCTCACTCTGGGGCTACTCTTGCTGCAGCTCTTGGGGAGCGATGGGCCTCACTCTGGAGCTACTCTTGCTACAGGCCTTGGGAGGTGATGGGTCTCACTCTGGAGCAATTGTCACTGCAGGCCTTGGAGAGCAATGGACCTCACTCTGAAGCTACTCTTACTGCAGGTCTTGGGGATGGATGGGCCTCACTCTGGAGCTACTCTTGCTGCAGGTCTTGGCGAGCGATGGGCCTCACTCTGAGGCTACAGTCACTGGCAGGTCTTGGGAAGTGATGGGCCTCATTCTGATGCCACAGAATCAATGTCCACACTATTGCTTTCATGAAATGGTAACGATTTATTAACTGGTCTTGGGTCTATCTCCACCCAGGCACTAACTTGATTTCTCCACAACCAAGTCCATATTTAAAATTTGAAGGGTAACTGATTGTTCCTGAAGCTGCCAGTCATGGAAGATTTCTGAGGAGAACAGATGACAGTTTTCCTTGCTGTCTCTAGTATAAGGGCTTTTGGGGCACCCAATGAGTTAACTAGTTAATCGTTATTAATTATTGGAGCCCCCATGGTGCAGTGGGTTATAGCGCTGAGTTGCTGAACTTGCTGGCCGAAAAGTCGCAGGTTCAAATCTGGGGAGCAGCATGAGCTCCCGCTATTAGCCCCAGCTTCTGCCAACCTAGCAATTTAAAAACATGCAAATGGGTAGATCAATAGGTACTGCTCCGGTAGGAAAGTAACGGCACTCCATGCAGTCATGCCAGCCACATGACCTTGGAGGTGTCTACGGACAACACAGTTTGGGGGTCCTCCTGGACTCAGTGCTGACGCTTGATGCTCAGGTGTCGGCGGTGGCCTAGAGGGCCTTTGTGCAGTTAAAGCTTGTGCGCCAACTGTGACCATACCTCGAGAAGTCTGACGTGACCATGGTGGCCCATGCCTTAGTTACCTCAAGATTGGACTGCTGTAATGCACTCTATGTAGGGCTGCCCTTGAAGACGGTTTGGAAACTACAGCTGGAGCAAAGGTCGGCAGACAGATTGTTAACTGAAGCAAGTTACATACAGGGAGCGGTCAACCCCCATTCAAACAGCTCCACTGGCTGCCAATAAGTTTCCGGTCCCAATTCAAGGTGCAGGTTATTACCTATAATGCTCTAAATGACTCAGGACCTGCCTATCTTTGTGACCACATCCTCCCCTACGAGCCCTCTTGGTCCTTAAGATCTTCCGGGGATGCTCGTCTCTCACTCCTACCCCTGTCTCAGGTGCGGTTGGTGGGGACGAGAGAAAGGGTGGTGGCCCCTCGTCTCTGGGAGATTAGGCTGGCACCCTCCCCATCCACATTCCGCAAGGAACTAAAGACGTGGATGTTTCCTTGTGCACTCAACTGACGACTCCTTTGACAGATGGTCTCTAACCATGACCTGAATTCAAGTTCCTATATTTGATTACTACACTTTTAAGTTAAGCTGAAATTATCCTGTTTAATTGCTCTATTCCTATGCTACTATACCTTCTATCCACCTTATTGACCAGCTTATCCTTTAACTCGTTTTACACGTTGCCCCCACCCCCAATGAGTCTAGAGGTTATCTGTGTTGTTGCTTATGATGCTTGTTTATTATTGATTATGCTGTTTTATGCTATTTTAACATATTATTGTTCTGTTTTTAATTGTATGTTGTCTGAGCTTGGCCCCATGTAAGCCGCCCCGAGTCCCCTAGGGGAGATGGAGGCGGGGTAGAAAAATTAAGTTCTTCTTCTTCTTCGGCTTAGAAATGGAGATGAGCCCAACCCCTTGTCTACGGGAGCTCAAGGGAGGACTTAATCCACCTGAAGGACCTCTTTCTTCATTACAGGAAACTATGGAGGGATGTATTGTTGCTGGGTTTGCCAAACTCTATTAGCCAGAGTCCTACTGGGGCTCCACACTAGTGCAGTTACAATGGGGATGGTGGCAGATGGGAGAGGAAAGGCTGTAGGCACCACAAGGGCCATGCCCTATAGTGTTCCCCTACAGCACACTTTCTCCCCATTTTGAACTGAAAGCCTGTCCCCACTATTTCATTTTCTTGCCCCCCGCCTCATTTGCTATCCCCTATTCCTATCTCATCCAGGGTTTTATCATTTTATCTTGCTCACTTGACCTGCCCAAGGGCCGGGGAGATAGCACAGTGGTAACACAGCTGTGCTTGCAACCTGAAGGTTGCTAGTTCGATTCCCCGAGCTGGCTTGGACAACCAGCTGTTGAAGCCCTGTCCTTCTGCTCACCCAGCAGTTTGAAAGCAGCCCAGCTGTGAGTAGATAAAACCGGGAACCGCGAAGCGGGGAAGGTTTTTACAAAATGACTTTACAACGCCTGAAATTTGGTTGTCTGGAAGGTGGAATGAGAAACAGAAGCTCCCGTCATGAGGATGGAACAACAGCACCCCCTTGTGACGTAGCGACGCAATGACATAACAACAATGACGTAATGGAGCAATTCACATCCAGCGACGCACACCCTACGAGGCAGCCAGGAAGAAGGAATCTTCTAAAATTGCACTGTGTACTGTGTATGGTCATTTGTATGTCTTCCGACAGGGACTGTCTGTCGTATGTGTGATGTAATCCGCACTGAGTCCCCTTCGGGGTGAGAAGAGCGGAATATAAATATTATTATTATATTATTATTATTTGGTTTTTATTGTGTGAATTTCTTGTATCATTTTATTTGTTATTGCAACTGTATTTTCTATTATTATTTCTAATGTATTTTGTTTTGTATTTTACTGTGTTGTATTGTATTTTAGAAGGGCTTGGCCTCATGTTAGCTGCCCTGAGTCCCCATCAAGGAGATGGTGGCAGGGTATAAATAAAGAATATTATTATTATTGCTGTGTAAACTCAGAAACAGTGCAACGTATGACGTAGAACAGTGATTTTCAACCAGTGTGCCGCAGAACACTAGTGTGCCGTGAGAGATCATCAGATGTGCCGTGGGAAATTATTTTTGAACTTCATTCATATATAAACTATAAGGCCCTTTAAGAAATGGAACCATAGCACTCTTGCGTCACCTAAGAAGTGACGCGAGAGTGCTATGTTCGCGTCATCTTGGATTCGCGCAGACTAAGTACACAAAGTTAGAGTTAGTGGTGCAGCTGCACATCAAGTGACAGTGGCAATTTGGGATCACAGCAAGACAAGCGAGTGACAGTGATGGAGAAGTTTTTAAGAAGGGAAATTGAAATGCCGAGCAGGGCCCTGGACAAAATTATGACACAGATGAAGGCCCTAATATGAGTGGTGGACAAAAGAAAAAAGAAAAGGCGGTGAGCTCGAGGCAATACAGCGAAAACACCGGGGATGCGACGGCACCGACTCTGCTGTGCTTGGTGTGTGGTGAGAAGCTGTCCAATAGCGCCATGGTGCCAAGCAAGCTTAAATGCCATCTCCAAACGAAACATCCTTCCGTTCATCGAAACAGGCCCAGGTTTCACACTGAGCGTATAAATACATTTAAAAACATATTAACTATATGCATTACTGTGTTAGAGTGTCATTTTGTGTCATTTTGGTTGGTGATGTGCCCCAGGATTCTGTAAGTGTAAAAAAAATGCGCCGCAGCTCAAAAATGGTTGAAAATCACTGACGTAGGACACCCAAAACATTCCAGCCATAATTTACTTCCAACTAGGAAAGCCAGGCTTGGACAATGTTGAACCAGATTCAAATCTAACATGTGGATTTGTTCCAAAAGAAAGGAATTCAGAAAGAAGAGTTAGGAAAGAGCCAGTGCACCAGGGTCAAAGGATGGGGAAACATCTGGAACCAAGGTATATTTGAGGGATGGAGATGCAGGGAAGCAATAGCTAGAAGGCCCACAGTAGCCATCTACTGTTAGGGGATACTTGTGGCTCAGGAGGAGGTGGGACAAGACCACTGAGGTCTTCAGCTCTTCTAGGCATCGGTGGAAAGCTTTTGATGGGGAATGTGTTTCAACTTGCTTGGCTCTATTGACCAACAGGGCAAAAGGAAGATGAGCTGGGGGCATGGGTGCCTCATGGAGGGCTCTGACTAGAGAGCAGAAGTATTTGAAAGAATGTGAATGCATATACTCACGTCTGCCTTCCATATATATTGGGATATATATTGGGATTGCCTTGCTTATATGCATGTGTGTTATTGTGATATGCTATATACTGTGTTTTGATATTAATATATTGATATATTACAGAGTTTATATTTATATCGTGGTCTGTTTTACTCTGTGGCGCTCTGCTACCATCTACTGTTCAGTGATATGATTGCATCAGCTATAACATTTCTTTTACTTTCAACCATTATTGACCATAGTGTCATGGATTCTTAGCGCTTTGCTGCCATCTACTGCTTTGGTATATTACTACAATATCTGGCATATTTATGTATTCTTGACCCTTTTGTGTTTTGTCTTGTAGTAGTTTAGCAGGCACCTTTTCTGTGTCTGTTTTGTTGTAGAGAGCAGAAGAGACATCTGTTAGCGCCCTTCCCTACTTACTTGCTTTGGACGGATCAGGATATGCACAACTGGTGAGCTTCTTCATCTCGGGGCTGTTGAACTTCTGTCTGATGGGCTCTAGGAGCTTGTTGAGGGCCACCTCCACTGAGTTCTTCAGGTCCCCAGGATGGACAGCCTGCCGGCACAAAGGAGGATAAAGAGCCAAATGATCATTAGGACTACTGAGCTGATTTGGGGAAATATGCAATAGGATTCTAAGTCATTATCATATGTGATTTTGCATAACTACATGGCTCAACTTGCCTGGACACCCAAATGTTACAGGCTACCAAATCAAAACAAAGAAAATCAAATTTTGAAAGTGTGAATTATCTTTCTCCCGCATGTGGTATGTATGACAAGCGTAAAAGTACTTTAGGAAAATTTGGAGCCCTAATGCATTCTTGGCCTTTGTATCATTTTCCTGCCTCAAGACAGATAAGTGAATGCAAAAAAAAATGTTCATACAAGTTAATTCTTTCCTGCCACTGGACATTGTCTCTCACCCTTCTCAGCACCTTACCTGGTCAGCAAACTCCTTCTCTAGGTCTCCAAAATCTGTGTAGGTCTTATTTCCTCCCCATTTCTCATCTCGAAGGATCACAAATTCTGTGAGAAAGGAAAGTCAGAATCACACGAACAAGAGCCAGGTGCATATCCAAGCAACGAGAAAGGTGGCCCACAGACTCCTCTGAATTCGCCACTTGACAGCAAACCAACTTCTGATCCACTCCTGTCCCCACCCCATAGATCTGACCCGCCTTTTGGCTGCCTAGAAGCCAGTACTGTGCATTATTCAGACCATTGAAGGTTGCTAGATGTTTGCTATGTAATGTATTCTGTGGTTGTTTGATATTGTTTGAATTTTTTAAATGAATTTTGTTGTTATATCTATACGGGATGTAATCCATGCTCTGGTTACATCCCGTATAGATTACTGCAACGCTCTCTACGTGGGGCTGCCTTTGAAGACTGCTCGGAAGCTTCAATTGGTCCAACGGACAGCAGCCAGGTTGATAACAGGAGCGGCATTCAGGGAGCGTACAACTCCCCTGTTGTGCCAGCTTCACTGGCTACCAGTCTGCTACCGGGCACAATTCAAAGTGCTGGTTTTGGCCTTTAAAGCTCTAAACGGTTCTGGTCCAACTTACCTGTCCGAACGCATCTCTCCCTATGAACCATCAAGATGCTTAAGATCATCTGGAGAGGCCCTGCTCTTGGTCCCACCTGCTTTGCAGGCGCAACTGGCAGGGACGAGAGACAGGGCCTTCTCAGTGGTGGCTCCTCGACTTTGGAACTCCCTTCCTAGTGACATCAGATTGGCTCCCTCCCTCCTGACATTTCATAAGAAAGTCAAGACTTGGCTTTTCGAGCAAGGATTCGCAGATGAACTTTAATCGAGATCAAGGATTACTATGACGATGAAACGGAAACCGATTTTAAGATTGTGGGGCTGAGATTTGAATTTTGTAGTTTTTAACTGTTAATTTTATATGTTTTTATATGACTGTTTTTATCTTGTGATGTATTGTATATGGGCATTTGTTGCCGCTTGTTCACCGCTTCGAGTCGCCTTCGGGCTGAGAGAGGCGGTATAGAAGCAAGGCAAATAAATAAATAAATAAATTGTCCCCATGTAAGCCACCCCGAGTCCCTCCGGGGAGATGGAGGCGGGGTACAATTTTTAAAAAACTGACACAAAAACACAGTATGACACAACAAACGAGATATATATGCGGGATTTCGTATGACAAAATCACAAGTCGAAAATAATAACAACAACAATAAAAATTATGATTAGAAGCCATTACCTGATCTGAGTGGGAACAGGACGTGCTTGATGAAGGACAAGACCCCGTTGTTCTCCACATTCCCCGGTTCGCAGAAGGCCTTCTTGAGCTTCTTCTTTACATCCTCTTTGCGATCCAGGAGGTCAATCTTGGACTCCTAAAAAAAAGGAATGGGCAGTGATTCAGAAGAATGCCCTAGTATTCATTTTCGTTGTATACTGGAGTCAGAATGCTTGAATATCTGAAAAATGGCAGAAGGCAGCTGATCTTTTCCTGGAGTGAAGTGTCAAGAGCTACCCTGGTAACAAGCAACCAAGTAGTAGGAGGTAGCCAGCATAAAAAGATATGAAGCAATCTTTAGAGTAGAGTCCATGAAAACCTATACTAGAAACTTCTTCTCTCAGTCTCAAATATTCTACAGAATTCCTTGATATCCAGTTTGCTCACTGTTTATATTACCTGATGCAGGTAGGAGGCATCTTAAGGGGAGATACCTCTCCAAATCTAAGTTTCCCTCCCTCCAGGACACAGCTCTTTTGGTGTGTATCAAGTTTGGAAGCTTACCTCTTCTGAGGAACTCATCTTGCTACCGGTCAGCCCTGGCACCATGGGATTCATGAGATGGATGCGCTTGGCATAACCCAGAGAGGGAAGGTACTAGAGAGAAACACACAAACACATCACATGGACACCGTCCTAACTTTAAGATCTGGGAAGGCTTTCAAGGAAGACACAAACCAACGAGTAGGGCTAGAAGTAGACTAGGTAAACACCAGGGGTGTTGAGTATAGATAAGCAACACAATAGTAAGAATGTACTATGTATTATACAAGCTTTCAATAAAGATATAAACATACAAAGTATTTGATGATATTAAATCATACCGACTGAAGCCATACCGACTGAAGTCCAGGAACTGGCGAAATCACGGTAATGACCGATCAATAAGGTAAGTTCCGTATGGAGCAATCTAAATGCCAAAAGATGTAATTTCTGATTTGGGCATAACTTCAGGGCTAGTTTCGGGTGAAACTACTAACCAAGGTTTATTATTCATGACTTGTACCTTAGATGTATCGGACGCCATATTACCTATTGTTTACGCCTTGTTAAAGCCAGCAATGGTGAAACGGTTTTTTGGCCTATCAAACAGCATCTGCTTGCCGTCGGCTTGAGTTCCTGAGCCTCCTACACCTCTGAGGGTTTTACTCCTTTCCCTCCGTGTCCATGGTATCCCTCCCAACCGGGGAGGATTACCTCATTCCGCTCCTGTCCGGAGCTCTTTCAACAACTGTGGAACTTTACAAATTCTAGCATTGGCATTGTCTGGAGCCTCATTTGCGATTGTGGAACTATACAAATCCTGCTTTGTTTGCTCACATTGGACTACATCTTTTGGCATTTAGATTGCTCCATACGGAACTTACCTTATTGATCGGTCATTACTGCGATTTGGCCAGTTCCTGGACTTCAGTCGGTATGATTTAATATCGTCAAATACTTTGTATGTTTATATCTGTATTGAAAGCTTGTATAATACATAGTACATTCTTACTATTGTGTTACCCTTTCAAGGAAGACATGCAGACTTTTTTAATTGAATGATTTTTATTAGTTGTTTTTGCCAAAGAATAAAACAAGAAAAGAAAAAAGAGTGGGAGGATAGAGTAAGGGATGAGGTTCGGGGCAGGGTAAGGGGGGGGGAGTTCGTGAGGGGGGAGATGGGGTAGTAGATAGGAATTGGGGGTAGAAGGAAAAGAAATCTGCTTCCAGTCCGGGTGTATGGGGGGGGTCAGTCCTTGCTTGATATCAACAGAGTCGAAAATATAGGGTTTTTTTTTCCCACCCCTTGGTCTGTTTGATTGAAAGTACGACATCAGAACTTTGTTCTTTTCACATAGTCTATAACAGGCTGCCAATCTATCCTTTTTTTGGATTTTTATTATTAACCATATTTTGCAGAGTGTCCATGTCTGAATATTCGACAAGCTTGGAAGCCCAGTCCATCGTCATTGGGGTTTTTTCTTTTTTCCAGTTCCTTGCGAGAATAATTCTTGCTGCAGCCGTAATGTAGTAGAAGATTTTTTCTTTGTGGACCTCAAATCTGCCTCCCGTCAAATTGAGTAGAAAGACTTCTGGTTTGAATTCAATGTCCATCTCGAGCATTCTCTGTGAGTGTGCGTGAATGGTTTTCCAGAATTTTTTGACCTTGCGGCAGCCCCACCAGCAATGTAAGACTGTACCTGTTTGTTCTTTGCATTTCCAACAATTTTTGTTGAGGCTCTTGTAGAATTTGGAAAGTTTTTGAGGGGTCAGGTGCCACCGATAGAATGTTTTTAACCAATTTTCTGAGGCTGTCGTTGTCCCGGTGTAGCTTTTGTTTTTCCTCCACACTTCTTCCCATTCCCTTAATAAGATGGTATGTTTAAAATCCTGAGCCCACTTTATCATATTGCCCTTCACCAGCTCCGTCTCCGTTTCCCAATCTAGCAAAGTGCTGTATAGGGTTCTTATCTGTTGCTTTTCCTTTCTCATCACAGCATCCCATGGCGTATCCTGTTGGGCAAAATTATTTTTCTTATCAATTTTGTAGAGGTCTTTGAGCTGAGCATATTGGAACCACGAGAGGTCAATGCCAGATGAGTTTAGCTGCTCTCTGGTCTTTAAATTCCATTCTTCCCCTACTTTTTCTAGTAGGTTTTTATATCTGTGCCACTCTGTTGGGGGGAGTTCGCGTTTATATTGGGCTTCATTTGGTGAAATCCACATAGGCGTGGCCTGGTAAAATCGATGTTTGTATTTAAGCCACGTTTTGAGCAGGGCTGCACGAACAAAGTGGTTAGTAAAGTTTTTCTCCAGTTTGGCCTTGTCATGCCAGAGATATGAGTGCCAACCTCTTCTGACATCATATCCTTCAAGGTTAAGCAATCTTTTCTTAAGTGTGGCCCAATCGGCTACCCAAGTCAGGAGAACCGCTGCCTCATAGTAGAGCTGGAGGTTTGGTAAAGAGAGACCTCCTCGTTCTCTCTTGTCCGTCAAGTTCCTGTATTTCACCCTGGCTTTCAGTCCATCCCTGTTTTTGTGATATGTGTGATTCTTGCAATAAAATAATATCATATTTCCCCTTTTTCAAATTATTCCCAATTAATTTCCTTTTATGTGGCGAGTTTAGCCCGTTTACATTATTCGAATAGACTGAAATCTTCCTCATCGGGGGTTTCTGGGTGTGTCTCTTCCTTTTCTCCTCCCACCGCTCCTTCCATGGCGTCCATATCTTCGGAGGAGCAGGGTCTCTGCCTTTTTTTATCTTGCTTCTTATATTCTGGATCCTTATCCTGTTCTTTGCTGGGTGCATCTTTTGCCTTCTTTCTACGGTCTTCTCTCTTCTTTCTATCTAGGTGTTTCTTCAAATCTTTATGGAAGTCTCTGGCTTTTTCCTCCGATGTGAGCCAATACTTGGTGTCGTTGAAAAGCAGGGATATACCTTCTGATCTTTCCCATTTAAATTTTATTTGATGCTTTTTAAGTTCATCGACCAGAAAGTAATATTTTTTTCTTTTACTCATTGATGTTGTGGTGAATTCTTTTACTATAATTATGTTTTTCTCCTTATAAGTAATGGGACACCTGGCCTTGTTTTTAAGAATGTTTTCTCGGCATGTTCTGTTGGTGAAGGAGACCAGCACATCTCTGGGAACTTTGTTCCCGCCTTGCATAACTTGTATTAATTCTGGACACTCGATCTATATTTGGAAGCACCTGTTCGGTATTGGTATCCAAAATTTTAGCAGTTATTTGTGCTATTGTCTCCTTCAAATCTTGTCCCTCTTCTTCCTCCAAATTTCTATATCTCAATTGAAATTCAGTCTCTCTAATCGCCCACCGCTCTTGCTGTTTTTCTAATTTCTCTTGCATTTCTTCCATTGTATTTACTTTCTCCTCTAGTCTTCTCTGCATCTTTTTTGTGGCTGTAGTTTCTACTTTAATGCCCTTGAGTTCTTGTTGCATACCTTCCATCTCTTTCTTCATCTCTGAGAGTTCTCCTTTGAGCTCTTCTTTCATGCAACCCAGCTCCTCCTTGAACATCTCTTTAATCTTGACCTCCATTTTTCCTCTGTTATCTTGCATTTGTTCCTGCATTTGTTCTCTCATTTTTTGTATTTCCAGTAGCAGCTCTTTCCCTGACACCTCTCCAGACATCGAATTTCTTCTGCTTCCTGATGTCCCTGTCGCCCCTGACGTTTTGTTTGTCTTCATTGTATTAATAAATTTGTCCATCCAGCCCGCAAGCTTGCCAAAGGAGTGGTTGTTTTACTCCAAACATTTAAGAAGCTATCAATTGTGCTCTGAATCTGTTTGGGTCATAGGGCTCAGTCCCTGGCACTTATCACTGAAAATCTGGACTAAATCCCAGAGTAGTTTCACACAAAGTAGTGTCTAGATCCTGGGAAGTCATGCTACCCCTCTATTCTGCCTTGGTCAGACTACACCTGGAATACTGTATCCAATTCTAGGCACCACAATTGAAGGGAGATGTTGACAAGCTGGAATATGTCTAGAAGAGGGGGACTAAAATATCAAGGGTCTGGAGAACAAGCCCTATGAGGAGTGGCTTCAAGAGCTGGGCATGTTTAGCCTGAGGAAAAGGCTGAGAGGAGACATGATGAGGGCCATGGATAAATATGTGAGGGGAAGTCATGGGGAGGAGGGAGCAAGCTTGCTTTCTGCTGCCCTGGAGACTAGGATGCGGAACAATGGCTTCAAACTACAAGAAATGAGATTGCACCAGAACATTAAGAAGAACTTCCTGACTGTGAGAACTGTTCAGCAGTGGAACTCTCTGCCCCAGAGTGTGGTGGCGGCTCCTTCTTTGTGGAGGCTTTTAAACAGAGGTTGGATGGCCATCTGTTGGGGGTGCTTTGAATGTGATTTTCCTGCTTCTTGGCAGGGGGGTTGGACTAGATGGGCCACAAAGTCTCTTCCAACTCTATGATTGTGTGGAAGTTGTCAAATGTTGCAGGTAGAAACAGAACACCAGCTGAGAGAGGATGTGCCCTCTTTTCTGATGGAGAGAATAGGTTGCTGGCTAGCATTTTCCAACTCAGTGACCCAAATGCCTTTCATTAAGTCAAGGCACCTAACTCCCGTCCCAGCCTTGAAAAACAACCCCATGATGGTCTAAAGGCCAGGCCTTTCTCACAGCTCACCTTTTCTGCAAAAGTGAAAATCTTTCTCTGATCCACTCCTCCAAACTGGGCATCAACCTTCAGATACTCTTCATCTAGGGCCTGTAGAGAGAAATAGACAGCTGTGAAAGGAATGTCTATGACAGGGGTGCTCACACTTTTCCAGCATGCGAGCTACTTGTAAATTAACCAAGTCAAAAAGATCACCTACCTTATGTGCTTTGCGCGCACGAGCAACTTCCGCGCACCGGACCTTGCGCGAGTGCGCGCACGCACCTTCCTCCGCAGGCCCAGCCTTCCTCTCCGCCTGCCCCTCTCTCGCCCGGCTCCATGGTGAAACCAGGCGAGAGAGATGTGGGAGGAGCACCAGGCGGGGCCTGCGGAGGCCCAGCCTTCCTCTCCACCGCCCCTCTCGCCCGGCTTCATGGCGGAACCAGGCGAGAGGTGGGAGGAGCGACTACCCCCCTCCCGTAGGCCTCTCCATTGCCGCCGGAATCCCGCCGCTCTGATCCGCACATCGCGTCATCCACAGCCGCCCCCTCTTTTGCCCTTCTGCATTCCCCCTCCCTCCTTCTCTGGCAACTCAGAGTCGTCACAGAGCAAAGGTGGGGGCGGCCGTGGATGACAAAATGTGCGGCTGCCGCTCCGCGTGCATGCGCAGAAGCGCCCCATCCTGCCTCTGGGACAAGTCATGCTCACTTGGAGCGTGCAGGCGGCGCGTGAAGAGGACCAACGATGGAGGAAATGCGATTCACCTGGTCAGGGCCTGAAGATCTACTGGATGAGGCCCAAAGATCGACCGGTCGACCTCGATCGACTTAATGAGCAGCCCTGGTCTATGATATTCTTTTGGCCCGGAAAAACTTGGCAAATGCAGATTGGTACCTGAAGTCCTGGGTAGAGGAGGCCGCTGAGCAAGGGGTACTCCACCTGCTTAACCACTTCGGCTCCTGCTTTCTTGGCGTCATGCTGGGTGACGACGGAGGAGAGCCGGTACACGTCCAGTGTGTATTCCCTGAGTGAGATGAAAACCCAAGTTGTTATGGGGGAAATACTTCTTTCCCTCTGAGGAAAACGTCCAATGGGCTGTTCAAGGTTGAGAAGGGAGAGGCTGAGGCTCTACATCTGCTCCTAAATCCATCATCCCCAACCATCATGGTCGCTAGACAAGCTGAATGTGGGGATAATCTGGGGAGTTGTTGACCAAAAATGTTACTTTGCCAAGCTTTAGCTCTATTGCGTATCTCGACCAAACCAGATATTGGCAGGATATGCAACAAGGTTTCTTGAGTAACAATTTTTAAATTTTATTGTATACAAGTGGCAAGCAGAAACAAAAATTACAACTAGCAAAAACTAGCAAAAAAGATACATTACAACATCCTAACAAATCAAGGTAATTAAATGCAACATATGCTAATTCAGGTGATAAAGTGCAACATTCACACTTGCCTCCTCCCAACCTAGGCCTTCAACAGATATATAAACCTCCATTGCTTAGTTTCCAATATATCTCACAACCTCTGAGGATGCCTGCCATAGAAGTGGGCGAAACGTCAGGAGAGAATGTTTCTGGAACATGACCATACAGCCCGGAAAACTCACAGCAACCCATCCTAACAAATTCTTTCCCTCCTTCCTCTCACCTGTGAACCCACCAACTATTGCTTCTGTCACTACTCTCTGTGACTCTGATACCTAATAAAGCCTACTCTTTCAACTACCTTCGTAGATTCCCCTTGCAGCTACTTTTAAAGCTACATTTGTATTTCTTTCCAGATATTCAAATGCCAGTCTCCATTTTTTTTGGCAAACTCTTCATTATTTCCTCCCCAAATACCATTGGATAGCTTGGCCATTTGGATATAGTCTAATAACGTTTCTCTACAATTCTTTTTAGATGGTTCTTTTTCACCTTTCCAAGCAACAAAGTTTCTTTAGCTGACCCCAAATAGCAGCATGGTGGCCCTGGAGAGGATATTCTTTCCATTTTTCTATGCGCCTTGTAGGAAACTGTCACCAACTTCCCTTTGCAAATCAGTTGCCAACACCAGACTAAACCTCCGGAGGATTAAGCGCATCTTCTCAGCATCAACAGAAATGCCAACCAAAGACTTCTGAAGAGCTCTATATGCCCTCAGAAGTTCAGAGCACTCTCTTCTGAGTGGACTTACTTGCTCAGCTGATAGTCCGTTCCCCGGATGAAGGTGAGCTTCTCCAGGGGGACCCCGATGCTCTCCAGCATGGCCTTGATCACATTCTCGTAATACTGGGTGCGCAGCTCCAGCAGCTCCCAGGGGGCCTTCATGTTGTCCAGGTAAGCATGGAGGTCAGCAAATAGGATTGTCACCTGAGAGCAAGAAAAATACACTTAGAGAGACCAAAGCGATTTAAATATTGCCTGTCAAAGATGGTTTTGTGGTTTCCTAGTCTCTGAAACAGCAAAAACAAACAAAAAACAACAACGCATAAGATCATTCCATCTTCCAAATGATATACTTTCAAATATTTGCAGATTTCCACTCCCAGGGGAAAAAGAGCCAAGGGGAACAGGATCAGATGGATTATGCCAGGGCTGCCCAGGAAGTCGATCACGATCGACCAGTCGATCCCAGGACCGAAGGAGGTCGATCCCAGCTGGATGGGGCGCTTCTCAGAGGGGAGCAGAGCCAGGCCGCACCAAGCCCTGCCCCCTCCCCGGCTTCAGCACTCCCAGCAGCTGCTCCAGGTTTGTGGAGGGCAGGGCCAAGCCAGCCTTGTGCTAGCTATGCCACCACTGGCTTGGCATTGCCATCCTCAAGCCTGGAGAAGCTGCTGGGAGCTACAAAGCCAGAGGGGAGGGGGCGGGGCTTGGCACAGCCTGGCTCCACCCCCCGTGGCTTCCGCTCTACCAGCAGCTTCTCCAGGCTTGACGATGTCAGTGCCAAGCCAGCCTTGTGCTAGCTATGTCACCACTGGCTTGGCATTGCCATCCTCAAGACTGGAAAAGCTGCTGGGAGCTCCAAAGCCAGAGGGGAGGGGGCGGGGCTTGGTGTGGCCTGGCTCCACCTCCCTCTGGCCAAGCCCCGCCCCCTCCCATCTCCAGCCTTGAGGAGGTAGGTAGATCTTTCTGACTTGGTTTCAGATCGCATGCTGAAAAAATGTGGGCACCCCTGGATTATGCTGTCTCACCTCACAGCCAGCCTTGAGGAAATCTGCTATTTTGGACATGGGCACAAAGTAGGCAATGTGAGGCTTGCCCGTTGTGGCTGTCCCCCAGTAGATCTTCAGCTCACGCTCCTTCAAGATTGCCTTCAATTTATCCTCGCCAAGAACTTCCTAGAAGTTAAAAAAGCACAATATCACTGTCAAAAAAATGCTATATAAACTTAAAGAAGTCAAAGATGAAAGCCTGGAAGTTTATGTGTTGGAGTGCAGCCTATCTGGGGAATGGGCTGGTTGGAATTAGCCCCTCTCCTCTAAAACAGTTGCCCACACTTGTGTTAGAAGTACCTGCAAATTCCGGGTGATCAGCTGGTACTTCTCTTCTGCTGTCAGTTCATGCCCCATGATGCCAAAAGCTGCTCGTTTCAAGCCCTGAAACTAAACAAAACACACGTAATTCAGGGGAAACCTGAGTCTTAGGTCCCTTCTACGTTGTCCTATATCCCAGAATCTGATCCCAACTTATCTGATTTAAACTGGATTATATGAGTCTCCACTGTCAGATAATCTGCGATAAAGAGATAACCCGGGATCAGATCCTGGGATTTAGGGGCAGTGTGAAAGGGGCCTTAGAAGAAAGCTCCAGATAGTAAGAGCAGATTGAAAGTGAAACAGACTACCATGGAAGGTGATGGTTAACTCTCGCTGAAAGGTTTTAAATAAGAGTTTGGATGGCCACTTACCCAGGATATTTTAGGCCTCATCTACACTGCTATATAAAATCCGTATTATCTGATTTGAACTGGATTATATGGCACTGTATAGTAATATAATCCAGTTGAAAGCAGATAATCTGGAATTTATATGGCTGTGTAGAAGGGGTCTTAGGGCCCTTCCAGACAATACTATATCCCAGCACATTAAAGCAGGAAATCCCACAATATCTGTTTTAAACTGGGTTATCTGAGGGCCCTTCCACACAACCCTTTCTCCCAAAATATCAAGGCAGAAAATCCCACAATATTTGCTTTGAACAGGGTTATCTGAGTCCACGCCCAGATAATGTGGAATCTTTTGCCTTGATGTCCTGGGACAAAGGGCTGTATGGAAGGGCCTTGAGTCCACACTCGGATAATGTGGGATTTCCTGCCTTGATATTCTGGGGTATAGAGCTGTGTGGAAGAACCCTGAGTTATACAATTCTGGATTGACAAGTAAATGAGATCAATGACCTTTGGGGTCTTTTATCTCTACAATTCTACTGAATTGTGAAATTGGAAAGGGATCCCATCAAGTCCAACCCTCTGCCAGCACAGCAATCTACGTCTCCATCATCACTGACTCACAGGGCCCTTCCACGCAGCCCTGTAGCCCAGAATATCAAGGCAGAAAATCCCACAATATCTGAGTGTGGACTCAGGGCCCTTCGGAAACAGCCCTATATCCCAGAATATCAAGGCGGAAAATCCCACATTATCTGAATGTGGACTTAGGGCCCTTCTGCACAGCCCTATGGCCCATAATATCAAGAGAGAAATCCCACAATATCTGCTTTGAACTGGGTTATCGGAGTCCACACTCAGATAATGTGGGATTTCGTGCCTTGATATTCTAAGACATAGGGCTGTGATGAAGTTGTGTTGTTTGTTACAAGATAAATGTATAGTTTGTTATTGCTTATTTGCCTATATGTTTGATGGTAAAATGTTTAACAAGCCACAGAGGGTTGGCGGGGAATGTTGGAGCAGCAGGCCCCTGTGAAGGCTGTTGCCGTGGAAGTGGAAGTTAGAGCTGCACCGTTTTAGAACTTTCAGATTTTTAAAATAAGTCGGTTGGTGGGAGGGAAGCTGTATTTCGGAGCTTTTAGAAAGCAGTTCGGTTAGGGGGTTGAGAAACCCAGGTGAAACTAAACACTAAAGGGAAGCATGAATACCAAAATATTCTCAATCTATTAGTAGTGTAAATAAGCACGTCAATACACATGAATTAAAGGCGCCATACAGAGCCCACAAGCCAAATATACATCACCCAGTAACGTAGGATATGGAAGGAACAAATAGCGAATGGGAAAGTGAAGACCAGGGTAGGAAAAAGTTCAATCCAGTGGCAAATCCAGTTCTAGTTCTTATAAGGTTCAAGTTCAAACAAATATAGTGTTCCAAAACAATGATCCTAGGAGAGGTAAAATAATCCAGATAATCCAAATAGCGGGTGGAGGGCTTGCGAGGTAGAGATTATACAAATTGCAATTCTGAGGGTTGTATTTATTGTTTATTTTGTGATTGTGGTAAAGTTTATGTGGGCCAGTCGACACGACATCTTCGCCTGAGAATGTCGGAACACAGGTCTAGAGTGCGCACCGGGATGGACAACACCATTTTGTACAGACATTTTTTGGAGGCGAAACACGCCCCGGGTTCCTTTAAATTTACAGGACTCGAAAAGGTGAAAACCTTCCCCCATTGTAACATCCATGATCTGCTTATCAGAAGAGAAACCTGGTGGATCATGCACCCACAAACTGAGTATCCATTAGGGTTAAACAAACCCCTCTCCATCTCCGCCCTCCTCACCTGAATTAACTTTGTATTGCTCTATTTAACACTCGTTTGCTGGATGTAGCTCACCTTCGGGTCCGCAGGAAACTTTATGACAGATTCCAACCATGATTTGGTATGTTTGGGACTACTCTCTGCGTACTACTATTGTAGAAATGGGTTGCTTGCATTTATTTGAATTATATATTATTGTTATTACAGATCATGTATTTTCCTGTGTCACGCCGCTTTGTATTGTTGCCATCTGCCGCTTGATGAAGCCCGAGCAGGGCGAAACGGATCGGGCCCGCAGTTCGACCGTTGCGGCCCCTCTGGGCGCCTCTCCACCTCGCAAGTCCTACGTTACTGGGTGATGTATATTTGGCTTGTGGGCTCTGTATGGCGTCTTTAATTCATGTGTATTGACGTGCTTATTTACACTACTAATAGATTGAGAATATTTTGGTATTCATGCTTCCCTTTAGTGTTTAGTTTTGCATTTCTACAGTTATATTGTGTGTTTGCAAACCCAGGTGAAAGACAGACTTTGTCCAAGTTAGAGTAGAAAACTAACTTAATAGATGGGTAACACCTATAGTTGGCTATTTACCTGCTGGAGCAATTAGTTATTAGGACTGCTTGGTTCTGTGTTAGGAAGTACATTGGAAACTGTACCCTATTGTTGAAACGTTGTGACCGAAAGATTTGTACCTCTTAGGAGACTTGTTTGTAACCAACTAAGCTCTGAACTCTGTTATAAAATAAACTGTTGAACATCTTTATTACAACACCTCTCAATGTCGTTCTCTTTAAAACACAAGCCTTAAAGGAACAAACCCTCACATCGTTGGCTGATCTGATACAATTGGTGGCAGCAATCAATCAATCAAAACTTTATTACGGTCACAGACCAGCACATAGTGGCAGCAAATATATTAACTGGTGGCAGTTTGAACATCTGTAGGTGAGGCTCAAAGGGAAAATACCCACCCTACCACACTGGGAAGAAAGCCTTACTGCCCATAGTTATAAAAGGGTTCGTTCCTTACATGTTAGTGGCAGTGGTAAGTTTTGCAAAGTAGACCTGCCCTGCCACGGTTAACATAAGGAGCCTGGAAACCTCCTTTAGATACTTCATTACATTATTTGGTGGCAACATATTTACTGTAAGAGTCAAGGGGTCTGAGCCCTGACATATTTGGCGGCATGGTAGGATAGCCTGCCGTGCCACACCAAAAAAGGAACGGTCAGTGGTGACTGACCAACGGGCCAACCCTGATCCCTTACTATGTGGAAGGGCTCAGATAACCCTGTTCAAAGCAGATATTGTGGGATTTTCTGCCTTGATATTCTGGGATACAGGACTGTGTGGAAGGGCCCACAGGTATGGAATCTGCTTACATACCTCCAAGGATGGAGAGTCCACTGCCTTCTTTGGTAGCCTTTTCTGTTGTGATGCTATGGGTGAGATTGATGAAGAGGTTCACTGAGGAGGCACCAGTGTAGTTGTCCAGCAGAAAAAGAACAGAACCGAAACAGAAAGAAGAGGCTGGCTGCCACTCCTACCCTCAGCCCACCTGGGGCTGTGCCAGATAGGATTTAGTCTTTGCTGACATCTGTCAGACCAGGATCTGAGAGACACCACCTTAAATCCTGTTTCACTATTCCTCTTAAGTTTCCTTTGAAAGAAGAAAAATAAGCTAAAAGATGGTGTGCATTGTTTCAGGTTGCGTGCTTTGGGGGGTCTGCATCCTGCCTTGAGATACTTGAATACCAGACTGAATACACAAAATGTAAAAGAAAATATTTATTTATTTACTTCTATACCGCCCCTATCAGCCCAAAGGCGACTCGAGGCGGTGAACAAACGGCAGCAAGTGCCCACAGACAAAATACATCATAATATGATAAAAACAGCCATATAAAAACTATACAAATTAACAGTTGAAACTATAAAATACAAATCTCAGCATCTCATTCCTAATATTGGTTTCCGTTGCATTGTCATAATATTCTGTTGGTCTCAATTATTTAAAGTTTGTCTGCGAATGCCTGCTCGAACAGCCAAGACTTTTTTACGAAATGTCAGGAGGAAGGGAGCTGATCTGATGTCACTAGGAAGGGCGTTCCAAAGCCGAGGAGCCACCACTGAGAAGGCCCCGTCTCTCGTCCCCGCCAGTTGCGCCTGCAAAGCAGGCGGGACCGAAAGCAGGGCCTCTCCGGATGATCTTAAACATCTCGATGGTTCATAGGGAGAGATGTGTTCGGACAGGTAAGTTGGACCAGAACCGTTTAGGGCTTTAAAGGCCAAAACCAGCTCTTTGCATTGTGCCCGGTAGCAAACTGGCAGCCTGTGGAGCTGGCGCAGCAGAGGAGTTGTACGCTCCCTGAATGCCGCTCCTGTTATCAACCTAGCAGCTGTCCGTTGGAGCATTTGAAGCTTCTGAACAGTCTTCAGAGGCAGCCCTATGTAGAGAGCATTGCAGTAATCTATACGGGATGTAAGCAGAACGTGGACTACCGTGGCCAAGTCAGATTTCCCAAGTCTCTCTGGAGGCAAGGACCAGTTGCCCTGCTTTTATAATTATATGTTTACGAAATAATTATAGGTTGATCATCTCTTATGCAAGAGGCTGATGTTTCTCAGGTTTGGAAATACTTTTAATTGCACACATAGGTAGTCCCCAAGTTACAAACATCTGACTTACAAATTCATACAAATGAGTTTTTTGTGTGTCAGGAGCGACTTGAGAAACTGCAAGTCACTTCTGTTGTGAGAGATTTGGCCGTCTACGAGGAGGTTGCCCAGGGAATGCCCAGATGTTTTACCATCCTGTGGGAGGTTTCTCTCATGTCCCCGCATGGAAAGCTGGAGCTGACAGACAGGAGCTTGCCCTGCTTCCCGGATTCGAACCACCGACCTTTTGGTCAGCAGTCCTGCCAGCACAAGGGTTTAACCCACTGTGCCACCGGGGGCTCACAAAAACAGAGGGGTGAGATAACAGGAAGTGAGAAAAATCTATTCATAGGAAGGGAAATTTACTACTGAAAGACTTTTCATGGGGAAAAGGTGTCTCCATTGAAGCTTTATAACCAATCCTTGTTTCCACAACAAGCCAAAATTTCCAAAATCCAATGATCATATAGACAGAAAATTAGGGGAAATCCTATGAACAAGGGCACAGACAGCAAAAGAAAGACCACAGGGGTGTTACCCTTTTCCTATGCTATCCAAAGCTTACACACACACACACACACACGTACGTACGTATACATATCTGAACATGTGTGTGTGTGTATATATATATATATATCTGAATTTTCATTGAAAAAATGTATCTGTTCTGACTTACATACAAATTCAACTTATTTTGTTCATAACTTGAGGGCTGCCCCCACCTCCATCATGAACCGTTTTGCAAATGGGAGCCAAATTTAGACATGACATTCATGTCTTTCACATATCATAGGATCAAAGAGTTGGAAGAGACCTTGTGGGCCATCTAGTCCAATCCCCTGCCAAGAAGCAGGAAAACTGCACCCCCAACAGATGGCCATCCAGCCTGTTTAAAAGCCTCCGAAAAAGGAGCCTCCACCACACTCTGGGGCAGAGAGTTCCACTGCTGAACAGCTCTCACAGTCAGGAAGTTCCTCCTCATGTTCAGGTGGAATCTCCTTTTCTGTAGTTTGAAGCCAATGTTCCACGTCCTAGAATCCAGAGCAGCAGAAAACAAGCCTGCTCCCTCTTCCCTATGACTTCCCCTCACATATTTATCCATGGCCCTCATCATGTCTCCTCTCTCAGCCTTCTCTTCTGCAGGCTAAACAGGCACAGCTCTTTAAGCAGCTCCTCATAGGGCTTGTTCTCTAGACCTTATGGAGAAGGCCTATGTTTATGGTGTACATCGAACAATCAGGAAGCAAAGGCGTCACTCTTGTGGGCACCTACATGAACCATTTTTGGAGCATTTCAGATTTCCAGAGAAGGGATACCCATGTTTTATAGGTTAAACAGAAAATATGGAACTGGTTAGTCTTTTTGACATACCCCTGTTAAGGAAATAATGATATACCTTCCGAAAGAGAGGGGGTGAATGGAGTGGGATTGGAGATCAAAGACTTAAAGCAACCCCTCACATTCCTAAAACACAAACCATTTCTATTCAGGAGATTATGCTGAATCAGCCCCAGAGGCCAACCTGAATCAGCCTTCCTTCCAGTTGGGTTGGGACCACAAATCCCATTCTCCCTAACCAGCATGGCCCTCAGCAGGGAAATACATACTCAGGAGACTCTACTGGGTGAACCTCAGTCCTTCTTCCAGGTGGGGCAAGACTACATCTCCTATCATCCCCAAACAGAAGAGCACTTGAGAGGGGAGACTGGAGATGGGTGATATCAAAGACTCTTCCACCCCCAAAACAGAAGCCATTTCCATTCATGGGAACCTGCTGGATACATCCAGAAGGAGCAGGACTACAACTCCCATCGTCCCCAGCCAGAATGACTGAAGGTGGTGAGATGTTGAACGTGAAGGGCATCAACTAACCTCCCCACCCAACATTCATTCATTCATAGATAGCTAGATATAGATAGCTCAGGCATGGGCAAACTTTCTAACTTGGGGTCCGCTTGGCGGGCTGGAATGGGGCAGGTGGGCTGGAAAAGAGGGGGGGGTTCCCAAGTCCCCTCCCTGCCCTTTGCTCCCCTTTCTCTTTTCTTTCGGAGACAGAAAGTGAAGGAAAGATGGGAAACGTTTGGATCCCAAAAGGGTTATCCTTGTTCAGAATGAGATGGTGGACGGGAGAGAAATATGTATTCTAACCCATTAGACCCCATGTTGCCTACTCCTGTTATCGAATCCTAGAATCCTAGAGCTGGAAGAGACCCTCAAGGGCCATCCAGTACAACCCCCTACCATGCAAGAAAGCACAATCAAAACACTCCCGATAGACAGCCTCTGCAGAAAAGCCTCCAAAGAAGGAGACTCCACCACACTCTGAGGCTGCCTATGCCACCATCCAGGAAGTTCTTCCTAATCTTTTCAGTCAAATCTCTTTCCCTGCCAGTTGAAACCATTGCTCCCTGGTGCCCTGGTCTGTAGAGCATCAGAAAGTCACTTTTCTCCCTCTTCCTTCTCAATGGGACACCCTTTCAAATCTTGAAACCTTCCCATGTTCCCTCTCTACCTTCTCTTCTCCCAGCTAAACATATTCCAGGATGAAAGGAGGAAGGGAGAGAGGGAGGAAGAGAAGGATGGAAGGAAGGGTGGAAGAGGAGGGAGGGAAGGGAGGAGAAAAAAGAAGGAAGGAATGACAATAGAGAAGGAAGAAAGATGAAAGGGAGAGAGGGAGGAAAGAAGGAAGGAAAGGTGGAAAGGAAGGGTGGAAGGTGAAAGTGGCAGGGAAGGAAAGAGAGAAGGGAGGAAGAGAGGGACGGAAGGAAGAGTGGAAGAGAAGGGAGGGAGGAAAGAGAGAAGGAAGGAAAAGGGAGGGAAGGAAAAGGGGAGAGAGGGAAGGAGGGGGGAAAGAAAGAGGGAAGGAGGGAGGAATCAGGAAAGGGTGAAAGGGAAAGATGGAAGGAGAAAGAGGGTGCGTGGGAGGGAAGAAGGAAAGAAAGAGAAGGAAGAGAAGAATGGAAGCATGGAGGGGATGAAGGGAATGGAGGGGAGGGAAAGAGGAAAGAGAGAAGAAAGGAAAAGGGAAGGAAGGAAAAAGGGAGAGAGGGAAGGAGGGAGGAAAGAAAGAGGGAAGGAGGAATCAGGAAAGGGTGAAAGGGAAGGAGGAAGGAAAGAAGGAATAGGATGGTGTGAGAGGTGAGGGCCTGAAAAAAGAGCTCAAGGGGCTCATCCGGCGCCAGGGCCTGGATTTGCCAATACCTGAAATCTATGTATATAATAAAAGTCAGTGTTTCCGGAGGTGCAGAGGAATATGTGGCATCGTTTCGATTGGTTGCCACTGTGGGATTATTTGCATAAAGGACTCTGATTGGCCAGCCTCCAAACTCCAACATTCTAAGGCACCAGACAGGGGGGATTGGCTGCCACAGAGCGAGTATTTGCAAAAAGGACTCTGAATGCCCAGCATCCAAGAATACAAGCCTCTACATTCAAACAACATGACTGGTTGCCACTGAGGGAGTATTTGCAAAACCGGCTCTGATTGGCCAGCATTCCTACATCCCAAATCTCCACTCAACTCCCGAGAACGCTGCCAGAGAGGGTAAAAGAAAGGGCCTGGCTGAATTAACAGTACGCCTTCCTTAACTGGATTTTTCCAGACTAGGTCTCAGTTACTACATAAAGGGCCTGAAAGGGCCTGACTGCATTAACAGTAAGGCTTCCGAAACTTTATTTTCTGGACTAAGCCTCAGTTACTGGGCTACTACGTAAGGACTGAGTTAACAGTAAGGCTTCCTTAACTTGATACTCCAGATTAGGCCGCCGATCATGGGATCCTGTGTATGGCCTGAATTGACAGTAACACTTCCTCAACTAGATTATCATGACTAGGCCAAAGTTACTTGGATACTGTGTAAGGACTGAAATAACAGTAAGGCTTCTTAAACTTGATTTTCCTGACTAGGCCTCAGTTACTGTGATACTGTGTAAAGACAGATCTACATTTACTGTATGTATCATGCTGTGTAGATACAAGGGACATATACCTTTAGGAGACGCCATCTTGGTTTGGGCAGTTAGCCAGTTGACAGTTTTTTCCGTTTGAAATGGAATGTTCAGTACCTTCACCCAATACACTTCAAAAAAAACACTGTAACCCCTACAAATCACAGACTAGGCCCAAAATTGACAGTAAGGCTTCATTAACTAGATTTTCCTGACTAGGCCTCACTGAATGGGATACTGTTTAGGGCATGAATTGACAGTAAGGCTTCATTACATTCTTGATTTTGGACCATGGATGGTGGGACTTAGGCCTCAGAACATCATAAGGGACATGCTGTATGGCCTGCCCATTGTCCAGCAGTAAGTGGCCCAAGTTGTACACGGGATCTCTAGCAGACAGAGCCCCTCACCTGACCCACCCCTACATTCTACTGCAGTTTGGAGGAGGGTGGACCATGGATGGTGGGACTTGAAGTACCATCACGAGTTATGGGATTTGTAGTGCTTTCAAACCCTTCATTCCCCACAGACCACTGCATCCCTGAACAAAGACCGATAAAGACAAAACTTGGCACACAGTGCCCCATGACCCACACTCCATCCGACTGCAGTTTAGAGGAGGGCGGACCATGGATGATGGGATTTCAAGTACCTCCACTCACTTCCCGAGCCCGCTGCGACCCTCATCCAGTGCATGATCATGACCGCACTTGGCACAGAAAGCCCCCATGATCCACTTTACATCCTGGTGCAGTTCAGAGGATGGTGGACCACGGATGATGGGACTTGAAGTACCTACACTCACTTCACAAGACCACTGCCAACCTCATCCAAAGACTGATCAAGACCAAACTTGGCACACAGAGCCCCCATGACTCATTCTACATCCCGGTGCAGTATCGAGGAGGATGGACAATGGATGATGGGACTTGAAGTACCTCCACTCACTTCCCAAGACTGCTGCAACCCTCATCCAATAAATGAGCAAGACCAAATTTGGCCCACAGAACCCCCATGACCCACTCTACATCCCGGTGCAGTTTGGAGGAGGAGGGACCATGGACGATGGGACTCCCAGTACCTTCCCTCACTTCCTGAGACCACTGCAAGCCACATGAACAACTGATAAAGACCAACCTTGGCACAAAAGGCCTTTCTCAAATAACCCGGGCAGCGCCGGGTCCCCAAGCTAGTAGATAATATATTTCCATTCATCCCCTTTCCCAGAAAGTTGGAGGACTATAACTCCCATCAACCCGCAGCCAGCCATGATGGAAGTTGTAGTCCCGGCCCTTCTGGAAGGAGCGCTGGCCTACTTAGCTACCCAGGGACGAGCCTGTCAGGCCAAAATACCCCCAAATCCTCTGTAATTCACATCCAAACCCCAAATCCCCCACTCTTCCTCACCATATTGTCATTCTAAACCACGTGTTCCGTCCTTCCCACCTCTCTCCTTCCCCAGGACTTTCCCTCAACCCCTTTGGAGCTTTCCCCCCATTCTTTAAACATGACCCCCCCTCATCAGTCCTCATTCCCTCACCTGTGAGGCCGCTGCTCTCTAGATTGCATCAGCTGCGCTCGGTGCTCCTCCTCCCCGCCTGCAAACGCCGGCGGACTTCCTCTTCGCCGAGCGCCGAGCGCATCGATCGAAGGACTTCCTCTCCTCGCCCCGCCCCCGTTCAGCGCCTCCTGAATGGTTGAGCGGACACAAAGGGGCGTGGCCAGGCGGCCTGGCCCGGCACAGCACGAGGGGGCGTGGCTCAAGAGTCTCTTGGAGCAAGATGGCGGCGGGTGAGCGTCTTCTTTCTCTCGAAACAGGAGAAAAATGGCTGAGGAGAGCTCGGCTTCGCGTTTCCTTGGAAAGGGAGATTTCTAAAGGCCCAAAGGTCCCTTCTGTGAATGAAGCCTTCTAAGGGGCTGCGGGGGCCTGTGTTTAGAGCAGGCATGGGTAAACTTCCCTCCCCCCCCAGGTGTTTTGGACTTCAGCTCCCACAATTCATAGCCTCAGACCTCTTAAGCATCTGAGGGGGAAAAGGAAAGGGCCTGAGGCTGTTAGGAATTGTGGGAGTTGAAGTCCAAACCACCTGGAGGGCCCAAGTTTACCCATGCCTGGTTTAGAGTGATGGAAAACGAAGTGAGGGTTGGGTTGAGGATGGGGCTAAAGGCTGGTTTGGTGGGAAGAATTGAGGAGGCCAAAACAGCTGGGGAAAAGTTACTTCTGGGGTCCTACCTGATGGTCTATGGAAATTGCATTCCAAAAAAAGGAATTTCTCATTGACAAGGAGGGCGACTAAAATGAGAACAAGCCCTATGAGGAGCGGCATGTTTAGTCTGAAGAAGAGAAGGCTGAGAGAAGACAAGAGGGCCATGTGAAAATATGTGAGGCAGGGCCGTAGCCAGTATTTTGGTTCGGGGGGCTGAGTTTGGTTCGGGGGGCTGAGACTGGGTGAAAGAGGGTCTACCCTAGCAAACCTTTTGTATTGTTATCCCAATAGCCCCATTAATGTGGGATATAATGAGCATGGTGATCAGATCATGATAAGAATAAACATAACAGTTTAAATAATGTACCAGTAAGGCCTTCTCGCGGACCACCCTGAGAATTTCGGGGCCGAAGCCCCGTTAGCCCCCCCCTGGCTACATGCCTGATGTGAGGGGAAGTCCGAGGGAGGAGGGAGCAAGTTTGTTTTCTGCTGGCCTGAAGCCTAGGACGAGAGACGGGGCCTTCTCAAAGGTGGCCCCTGGGCTCTGGAATGCCCTTCCCAGGGATATTTGATCGGGCCCCCCCACCCTCTTAACATTTCATAAAAAAGTTAAGACCTGGTTATTTGAACAGGCTTTTCCTGAAGTGTAGCTGATAACTCTGATCTCGGAATGGCTGGACAACGCGACTGGACAATGATTTGGTAATGAATTGCGGAGGATTTATGGTTTTATTATGTTTTTATATGTAATTGTAATTTTTAACTATGTTTAATTGTTTTATCTGTTTTCATATTGTTGGCATCGAATTGTGCCGCTTTGTAAACCACCATGAGTCGCCCTAGGGCTGAGAATGGCGGTATAGAAATGTAATAAATAAATAGGACGCGGAACAATGGCTTCAAACTACAGGAAAGGAGATTCCACCTTGAACATTAGGAAGAACTTTCTGTGAGAGCTGCTCAGCAGTGGAATTCTCTGCCCCGGAGGCTGGATGACCATCTCTCAGCGGTGCTTTGAATGTGATTTTCCAGCTTCTTGGCAGGGGTTGGACTGGATGGCCCATGAGGTATCTTCCAACTCTATGATCACTTTGGATGCAAATTATTTATTTATTTATTATTTACATCATTTCTCTTCTCAACCCAAAGTGCTGCATTGGGGGGACTCAGAGCAGATTTCACACTTTTCCTAACAAAAGGCAACAATTCGATGCTGATACACAATATAAATACAGTATAAAACCATAGACATTCAGAATTAAAATACAATTAGCATTGACACATAAAACCTGGGAGTTGGAGTTTGGTGAGGTACCTCTTTTTTTTTTTTTTGCAGAGAAGGATTATTATATTTATTAAATTTATATCCCCCATTAAAGAGACTCAGCATCTCATAACACTGTCATCTGCAGCATATAAACATTGAAATGGAATTAAGCACAGAATTGTTAAACACAAATAACTAAAATCATACAGAACCATTAAACTTCTTTTAAAAATGTTAAAGCACATGTGCTTGAAAACCTTCCTCTTTAAAAGCTTGTGTGAATAGAAGAGAGAGGAAATTGCAGTATATAAAATAACAATTAAAATAATAATAGAAAGGTTTTTGCCTGCTGCCAGAAAGACAATAGAGTGGGCACAATTCTGGCATCCCTAGCCAGAGAATTCTTGATATTAAAACTTTGTAAACATGCCATAACATTGAATCCTTGCAGTTCAAGTGATGTCAAAGTATATAAGTTCCTACTGCATGGATCCATATCTTCAAATATCTCACTTACAAATGATTCATAGTTAAGAATGGGGCTGAGACAACAGGAAATGAGAAAAGTCTACCTCTCCGAAGGAAAATTCCTTCCTGGAAGAGTTATTATCATGGGGGAAAGGTGGCTCCATTGAAGCTTTATCATTAATCCTGGTTTCCAAAACAAGCCATTTTTTCAAAATCCAATTATAACATGGACAGAAAGTGAGGGGAAATGTCTGAGCACATCTCCCTTTATGAGCCAACTAGAGCTTTAAACTCTCCTGGGGAGGCCCTGCTCTTGGTCCCACCCCCTTTGCAAGTGCAACTGATGGGGACAAGAGACAGGGCCTTCTCAGTGGTGGCCCCTTGGCTGTGGAGCTCCCTTCCCAGTGACATTAGGCTGGTCTCATCCTTCCCGTCTTCAGGAAAAAGCTAAAGACCTGGCATTGTGCACAAGTGTTTGGAGAATAGGGTAAACAGAATTTGATTTTAACTTCCGAATTGTGTGCATGGGAAAACTTGAAAATTATGACTCGGCACTTTACAGGTTTTAATCTGTTTTATTGTTTTACTAGCTTGGGGACCTGGCGGTGCCCGGGTTATTTGAGAAGCGTATTAGTTGGTCTTTAGCATTTATTTATGTGGCTCGCAGTGGTGTCAGGAAGTTAGTGAAGGCATTGCGAGTCCCATCGTCCATGGCCCACCCTCCAAACAGTACCAGGATGTAGAGTGCGTCATGGTGGCTCTGTGTGCCAAGTTTGGTCTTTATTGGTGATTGGATGAGGGTCGCATTGTTTTCAGGAAGTAGGTGAAGGTACTGCAAGTCCCATCATCCATGGTCCATCCTCCTTCAAACTGCACCAGGATGTAGAATGGGTCATGAGGGCTCTGTGTGCCAGGTTTGGTCTTGATCAGTCATTGGATTAGGTTTGCAGTGGTCTCAGGAAGTGATTGGAGGTACTTCAAGTTCCATCATCCATGGGCTGCCCCCTCCAAACTGCACCAGGATGTAAAGTGGGTCATGGGGGCTTTGGGTGCCAAGTTTGGTCTTGATCAGTCAGTGGATGAGGGTTGCAGGGGTCTCGGGAAGTGATTGGAGGTACTTCAAGTCCCATCATCCATGGTCTACCCTCCTCCAAACTGCAGTAGGATGTAGAGTGGGTCATGGGAGCTCTGTGTGGTAAGTTAGGTCTTTATCAGTGTTTGTTGGGGGCCACAGAGGTCTGTGGGAACCAAAGGGTGTGAAAGTACTACAAATCTCAGAATCCGTTGCCTGTCCTCCCCCAAACCTCACCAGGACAGAAAGGGGGTCATAGCAATTATGTGTGCCAAGTGTAGTCTTGATCAGTCATTGGATGAGGGTTGGAGTGGTCTCGGGAAATGAGTGGACGTACTTCAAGGCCCATCATCCATGGTTCGTCCTATTTGAAACTGCACCAGGATGTAGAATGGGTCATGTGGGCTCTGTGTGCCTAGTTTGTTCTTTTTTGGTAATTGGATGAGGGTCGCAGTAGTCTCAGAAAGTGAGTGAAGGTACTTCAAGTCCCATCATCCATGGTCCACCCTCCTTCAAACAGCACTGGGATGTAGTATTGAAATGTTGTATTGCCTCTCTACAAATCTATGGTGAGGCCACATTTGGAGTACTGTGTACAATTCTGGTCTCTGCACCTTAAGAAGGATATAACGGAACTGGAAAATGTACAGAAAAGGGCAACAAGAATGATCCAAGGGATGGAGCGGCTCCCTTATGAAACCAGGTTGCAACGCCTTGGTCTTTTCAGCCTTGAAAGACGGCGTTTAAGAGGTGACTTGATCGAAGTGTATAAAATCATGCATGGGATAGAAAAGCTGAATAAAGAAAAACTATTTTCTTTGTCACAAAACACTAGGACTAGAGGGCACTCCCTGAAGCTCCAAGGTAGGAAAATTAGGACTAATAAAGGGAAATATTTCTTCACCCAGAGGGTCATTGGGTTATGGAACTCACTTCCAGAAGAGATTGTGACAGCTGTCAGCCTGAACAACTTCAAGGCAGGATTAGACAGATTCATGGATACCAAGTGTATCGGTAGTTACTGAAAAGGACATTCAAGTGCCACCGGAGTTGGTTGAGGTAGGCAGGATTTCCCTGGGTACTGGTTGTGGGGGTCGGGAGCAGGTCAGGGTTTTGCCCTCCCTTCTGTTCGAGATCCCCGTGTACAACTGGTGGGCCACTGTGTTATACAGAATGCTGGACTAGATGGGCTGAGGTCCGATTCAGCATGGCTCTTCTTATGTTCTTATGTTCTTATGTAGTTACAGAGATAGTTTCTACCATGTTTCACCCACAGATACAAAGTAAGACCCCAAAAAATATTGTATTGTACCAGCTCTCCTTGGAACTAGCAAGCATACGAATTGGAGGATTGCTCGTGAAGGAGAATTCTCTTTAATGAAAAAGCTTGCATGTCTTCAATCTCATGCTTGTTCGAGGTTGTACTCAAAGCTGCTTCGAATCACTTGCATGTGAATACTGACACTACTCATTGGAAAAAAGGTGAGTGGTGTCTACTTCTAAGTAAATGCGATTCTTGGAGGACAGAGGTCCAAATCAATTGAGTGACTTGCCTTCTCCCAGCGGAGATAAAAGGTATGGGAATGAACAGATAAGTCTTTTTTGTCTGGCTCTTTTTACTTTCCTTTCCTTTTTTTTTTACAGGTGACAAGGGGCTGATTTGACTGAAGGAAAGGCTGAAGTTTAGGACCCCCCAATGTCATGCTACAGAGAGCCTAATTTAAAGAAACAAAAATCTAATGCAGCCCTGAAATTCCTATCATGGCTAGTGATATTTCCCACTCCTTTGTGCGCCAAGTCTTTAATGGTCTAGTTTCCAGAAGTAAGAGACCTCTTGATTATACAGAAGATGGTGACTCACTGGACAGCAAGCGGTGGCGCCCATCCTCACCTCACAATTCCTTCCCAAGCAATGGGCTGGCCCCTTCCCTGGTCCATGACTTGGATGATTCCCTTTTAGATGCTTCAGATGGGGAAAGCCTAAACTCTCCCACAGACCTCTCTCCTGAGGCTGAGGACGAACTCCTTGCCAGTGAGGATGGAGAGATGAGTCCATACACAGAGCCTTTCCATCCAGCTCCCAAGAAAACCTCTGTGTGTCCAGAGACTTGGAATCATCTGAGCCAGGGCTCCCAAAATCAAGCCAGACTTGATTTAGACTCCAAGGGGCCTTTACTTCCAGAAAGTACTTCTGTAAATTTGGAGAATGGGAATGATGTTCCCAGTGCCATAGAAAAGGTATCTGCAGAGCCAAGGAGAGAGACCAGTGCAGGAGGTGAAAGGCCCTCGGTCGGACAGGCTTCCATAGAACATAAGGAGCCACGTGGGGAGAATGCAAGCAACACTGCAGTTAAAGTAACTGTTGACTCACAGTTCCAGATTGCACCATCCTGTTCCGACTCTGCCAGGGAACAAAGAGAAAACCATGGACAAAATCCTCAGACCAGAGAATCAAACAGGTCAGAGCCTTTTCCCTCTGTGCTCCTGCTGTCTGCTTGTAGCTGGTTGTTCTGCCTTGCTTGGATTCCTTTGTAGAATCTAGGGATTTGTTGTCTTGTGCGGACATATTTGTCCTATAGTACTGAGCCTCCTCTGAAATCCCATTCCTTCCCGCTAGGTGGTAGCAGATGCCCAATTTTAAAACTGAAAAAGTACTGTCGTAGGGTTGTGTATTTCTGTAAATGTTGTGCTCGTTGGTTAGAATGAATAATTTAAGCATTTTAATATTTGCTGCAAGAACATAATCGAAAATGCATCGTTCATAAAGACTATTCGCCGCTTGGGAACTATTCCATGCAAAAAAGGCACGTTGTTGTAGCTTCCAGCAGAAAACAACTCATTTCCTGGACAGGGAACACTGTTTACTGTGCACCCTCCCCATGCACAGCATTTGTACAGATTGGGTTCCAGCATAGAAAGATTCCTACCCATTTAGGATTCTTCCTCCCAAATCATTCAGGAAGTCCATTTGGCAACCCTATTTTTGAATACTCTGTCCATCTCCCATACCCATTTTTCTTCTGTTTCATTTAGAAACAACAATCTTATTGAGTGTGTGTGTGTGTTTGTGTGTATATATATACTGTGTGTGTGTGTGTGTATATATATATATATATTCAGCTCTCCCCGTTTACTTCTTTGCGTGTTTTCTTCTGAGACCTTCTGTTCCCATTTTTTCCTAAAGCCCCACAAAAATCTCACTGAAGGAAAATTGGTATTTCTTGCTGAGTCTTCCCCTTGCAGTCACAATAGCAGAAATTTGCCTTTCCTAGATACTGCAGATCTGAAATTCTGAAAAACTCATTATACAGATTGCTTACATCAAATGTCTGGTGAAGCTCCAGGCCTCGCTGAAACCTTTTGCAAATTGAGAGAGCTGTGGACGTGTGTGTCTTCTTTGGATGACGCCAGGCATTGGCTCTCCCATGCATATCAATCACTTTGGCTTAGTTACGGTGGCAGCACTGAAATTGCAGGTGTCTTCCATGCGTATAAAGAAGGTGACAATTGTCACGTCTGCAGTTTGTCTCCAGGTTGTTGTTGTATCTGGGAACCATGAATTATTTTTAATTCTTGAAAGTGGGATAAACCTTCCTTTCCTCGCCAGGATCTCAGAGAGCTGTTGCATGACAGATTTATTGATGCTTTACTTATGTTTCTACCTTGCCTTTCCTCTAATGAGCTTGGCATGTGTGATACCTGTCCTCACTTTATTCTCACAACAATTTTGTGAGATAGGTCAGTCTGAGTAGATGACCGGCCCATGGTTATCTATTGAGTTTCATGCCTCAGTGGAGGCTTGACTTTGTCCTAGTCCAATTGCATAATCACTCTTAAGTGAATAAGAATATTTTTGATAGGTGTGTCATTTTTTAAGCCTTCCAGATGGAAGTACAGGTTTACTTCAGTTCTAAAATGTACTTTCCCCCCTATATAAACATCTCTAAAAATGAAGTGGGTCTTAGAATTGCAAGTTTATCTTATGTATTTTTGTTGGTGGTAGTTCTGAAATTAGGGTGTGTCTTACAATCAGTGGCATGTTATAATGAAAGACATTTCGTTATTGCTGTAAACCACCAGGAAAACACTCCACTTAAGACAATGCTGTGTTGTCTTTAGCCCCTTCACCATTTCCATTCTCTTAGTACTCCCCTTTGCTCCACTTTTCCATGATGTTGGGCTCCATTGAGGATTGCTAATGGTAGTATCTCCCAACCCGTATGGGATTTTGCTGAGGAGCCAGACATAATGTGTCAAACAGTGACTGGATGTCAAAATATTGGATGTGAAGGGTCTCCAGAGGCAGCAATTACTGCTGCAAACCATTCCTGAATGGCTTTTATTTTGAAAATCCTGTGATGAGACAGTCCAAAATGAATCTAAAAATGAATAAGTCCAAGAGCAAATCAGGCCTAAATTCTCAACTCAGCCATGGCTTCCATACTTTGGCCATATCTATAAGACAACATAACTTCTCAGGAGAGGCAATAATGTTGGTTAAGTGGAAGACAACAGGAAGAAAGGAAAGCTATATTACAGGCAGATGCCCTGAGTTTGCAAGGCCTGAGCAGGATGGCTGATACATGTGGCTCCTTAGGTCTTTCGTTCATAAGGTTGCCATAAGTCAGAGTAAACCTAGCGTCACCCTTGTCCAGGGTTGTTTTGTATGGCGTTTTGTCATTTGCTTTTCCTCTTCTTCATCCCCGCAAGGCCTAGACGCATATGCATCCAGGAGACGGACCTCGAATCAAGCAAAGAGAAATACATCAATGCTGTGCTCAACCACGCTTGTCGCAAAGAACCCGTCATAGGTGAGCCTGGCGGGGACAATGGGGCACGAAAGCCTCGTTCATGGAATGTTAGACAGGCAGGGGTAAACTCCAGGGTTCTGCTTGAATGGAAAGGTTTTGCAGCCAGAGCAAGATCGCGTCTTCCTTTCTTTGTGTTAGACATTTAAATATGTGTTGGTGGTGGTGCCTTCTCAAACTTTGTTTTTATGTGTTTTTTTTCTGTTTTCTTTTCTGGAGTGTTTTTTTTGTGTGAAGTTTTTTATGTTCCTTAGCATAATGGGATAAGGAATAATTGTTTTTTGGTGATCTGACACAACACAGACTTTTTCTTCATCTGTCTTTGTGCGTGATATATGGTGATAGCCATGCCTACCATCCCATTTGCAGCATTTGCCTTGAGGATCATTAATGTGGGCAGAAGGGAAGATCTAATGAAGGCCCTCCTTTCCATTCCCCTTTGTGTTTTCCCCATTAATATGCGAGGTGTACCTTCGGAGGCCTGGCATTTCACGTCGGGAGACGCTCGCGAGTGCTTCCTGTAATGAATCCAAGCTGTTTGCTTATTAGCACTAACAGATTTTTATCTCGGATGGCTGTAGGCATTGAGATGGTAGTTGAGGGCAAAGGGAGGGTACTTTCTGGCTACAGCAGCCCACCCAGACATGCACTCCTTTTAAATACAGAGGAGGTTTTGAAACTGTATTCTGGGGGCTCCTTGTCAGAACCCTTTATCTTCACAGCTTATTTTTTACCTTGATTACCCTCAGAACATCCTCCGAGTTGATAGATGGCAGGCGTGTTTGCATTTTTTATAAATGTGGGACTTGTTCAGAGTCGGGCACCGGGAATGGAGAAGGCATTGGTCCTGAAATGGCTTTCAGAGGCTGATTGGATGGCTTCTTGGTTGGGCGGCTCAGGGAGGACGTGTGGCAGGGAGCGCCTGCTGAGTGTGGGCACAACACGTCCTCGCTTCAGGTAAAAGCCTCCAAAGCAAAGGAAGCACAGAAAGCCTGAGACCATGAGCGCTGCTTCCCAGAGGTCTGACCATGCTCAGGGTGCATGCACAGCTTAATGCATTTCAGAAGATTTTATGCCTTAACCCTGCCCTTGCTGAGAACCCATTCATACTACACAGTTATACTGCTATGATTCCACCTTAATTGCCATGGGGTTTGTAGTTTTAGAAGGCACTGGAGTCCTCTCACTCAGGATTCTCAGTAAACTCATTAAAAATATAAATAAAATAAAAACAGTTAAAGTGGAATCATACAGCTATAATTGCATAATAATAATAACATATTTTTGTTTCTGGTTTATAAATGTCATTTCCTAATTGGTTCTATCATTAAAACATGAAAAACTCTATTAAACTGCAAAAACTTTGTTTTTTCAGGACATACTGTACATTTTGCTATGGTTTTTAACTGGATATCTCGTAGAGTCTCAACCATAGAATCATAGATTCATTGAGTTGGGAGACCTCGTGAGCCATCCAGTCCAACCCCTTTCTGCCAAGAAGCAGGAAAATCACATTTAAAGCACCCCCGAGAGATGGCAATCCAGTCTCTGTTTCAAAGCCTCCAAAGAAGGAGCCTCTATTACACTCCGGGGCAGAGAGTTCCACTGCTGAACAGCTCTCACACTCAGGAAGTTCTTCCTCATGTTCAGGTGGAATCTCCTTTCCTGTAGTTTGAAGCCATTGTTCCATTTTCTAGTCGTCAGGGCAGCAGGAAACAGACTTGCTCCCTCCTCCCTAGGACTTCTCCTCACATATTTATACATGACCCTCCTCATGTCTCCTCTCAGCCTTCTCTTCTTCAGGCTAAACATGCCCAGTTCTTTAAGCTGCTCCTCATAGGGCTTGTTCTCCAGACCCTTTATCATTTTAGTTGCCTTCCTCTGGACACATTCCAACTTGTCTCCCTGCTTGTTAACATCTCCCTGTCAACATCTCCAATTCAACATAATTTGTGGCAGCTACAAAAACAAAGATTCTGGAATATAACAATCACTTTCAAAAGTAAATACCACACAATTAAACAGGAAAAACACTTTCAAACCAGGACTGGATTTTTTTCTCCAAATTTTGTTACATAGTGTAATTTTATTATCTGTCTCTCAGTGTGGCTAAAGGCAGGCCACAACATAGTTAAAACATATCATAAATCATTATTTGAAATATATAAATTAACACATATTACTGTGAAGTACATATATTAAAATGCACAGAACAAAATTCACTGGGTGAAAGGACCCTTGAAAATGTGCTCCACTCAACCTGAAATGGCTTAGGTAAACTTCAGATGTCTTTATAGTGGAAAATAGCTGATCAAAAGGAAACGTTATGAGCAGAGGAGACCATAATGCCATTGCTGGTCTGCACATTAATATACGTCCGCGTACAAGCTATATAAATATCTGAAATGAATACTGAATGCTCTCCTGCTTGACACCTTGCAGCTGTGGGCGGAACGAAAATTTCACTGATCTCTCCAGAGGAAACCCCATCCGTCTGTGCCTGACCTGACATTTCCTGTGAGGCTTTAATGCAAGAGGGTGATTAATACGAATTCCGGCTGTCATGGAATGGCATGCAGCAGATTGGCTCAAAAGAAAGGCATCTGCTGAAGCCATTTCCTTCTGGTTGTCGGGAACTTCGAGAGATCTTTGGTTCCAGCAAAAATACTCCTTCAGATCATAGCAGGAGCCTGTGTGATCCCGAAACTTTTGTGTAGGCTTCAGTGCTTGCCAACGGAAGGGATCTTACATCAATTTGGTTTTCCAGATTCTAATTCCGAAGCTGTTACGATTTTCAAGCCTAGGTACACCTGGGTTTGAAAAAGGGCTGCTTGCCCACTTGAGGCAGGTATACAATACATCAGGATTTTTTGACCCAAGGGTTTGAAGACGTTGGCTGGCATAATGTTTGTTTAGTCCAAACTAAAGCTAGCCCAGTCAATCAATAGATGAATCCTTAATGAACATATAGATTAATGGATTTCATGGTCTGCTCTAGTCAGGACTAGTAAGAGAATTGCACTATGGTTTTCCTGCAATGAAGACTGAAACAATTGAGATCCATAACATCACTTTCTAGCTTTTATGTTTGTTGCAATTGGTCATGGTTCAGCATTTTAGGATAATAATTCGTGCATGGTTGGGAATCATGCAGTCCTCCCAAGTGTTGAACTACAATTCCCAATTTTTCTCACTATCGGCTGTGCTGGCCCAGGGGCTGCTGAGAGTTGGAAGTCCAACAGTATTTTGAGGATTTGCTTCCTGGAGCATAAACAAAGGTCAAATGTTACCTTGTTTTAATTCTGCTTGGTTTGCAATGACACTCTGGGTCCTGAGGCATTTTTCCCAATGGCACTGGACGGGAATGCATACATGAAAGGGATCCATTCATTTCATGCACTAAATGTGTTATAGGGCTTTTTAGACATTGCTGAATTTACATTCTGATGCTCCCTTTGAACATTGCTCTGTGAAATCCTGCTCATCTGCTTTGTCTTTGTGACTTCCTGTTTGCAGAAGGCTTTCTTGCTTTCTGCTCCCCCTCCTAAGCCTCTCTGTTCAGGAAATAAGCTTTCAAGGGCCATTAACGACATAATTAGGCATTTCCAATAGCGACTCTGCAGCCCGCTGCCCAGGTAACTTCTACAGCAATATTTGCATTGGCGATAGCCTACTTGAGTCAAGCACCGTAATGGGAGAGGAGATGGAATTGCCGCTTCTAAATTGCCTGCATTGTCTGAACTCTCATTGCATTAAGGTAGCAAAACAAATTACACAGGTAGTAACAAATGTCATGTCTGCCTGTGTGTGTGTGTGTATGTAGATAGAGAGGCAGTCTCCATGTTACGAACAAGATAGGTTCTGCAGGTTTGTTCTGAAGTTGTATCTAAATAGAGGCTTTCATGCATGCTTTGGATAGCATAGGGGAGGACTAAAACCCCTGTGGTGTTTCCTTTGCTGTCTGTGCCCCTGTTCAGAAGATTTCACCCCACTTTCTGTCCATGTGAGAATTGGATTTTGAAAAATGCGGCTTTCTGTGGAAACAATGGTTGGCTTCATTGGAAACACCTTTCCCCCATGATAATAACTCTTCTAGGAGTTAATTTCCCTTATGAGGGGTAGATTTCTCTCATATCCTGTTGTCTTACACCCATTTGTAACTCTGAGTTTCATAAGGCAGATGTTTGTAACTTGGAGACTGTGTGTGTGTGTGTACACTGCTGAAGGGTCCAGTCACGTCTTGGGATAGAATTACCGTATTTTCCGGCATATAAGATGACCGGGCATATAAGACGACCCCCAACTTTTTCAGTTAAAATATAGTGTTTGGGATATACTTGCCATATAAGACTACCCTTCTTCAAACGCATACCAAATAAAAATTTAAAAAGCATCAGATTTGATTTCAGTATGGTAATTTTCCTATTACTGTACCTCCTTCTCTGCCTCTCAGATCTCGCACATGCGCACCTGCACCGCTTCACTGCAGTCTTCAGGAGCGAGATTTGAGAAGCAGAGGAGCAGGTACGGTAATACAGTAGGATACAAGGGTGGGCCGGACAGGTGGAAAAGGTGTGTTTTTCTGGGCCCAGAGCCACTCTATTTTCTCCATACCCTGGGTGCCCCAGACGCCTGCAGTTTGCTCCGCCCTTCACTTACACCTTCCTGGTGAGCCACCCCTTCACCTCACCATCGGGATCACATTAAGTCCACGAATCCTGATGAATGGATTTTCTTCTACCATACTTGTACAGCGTCGCCCTTAATGCTTTTTCATACAATCACTGCATATGGCAGGGACACGGCCACTGCCATTTTTGAGCTCCCCCAACCATATGCGGCAACCACAGATTCTCTAATCCGGATTGGAAGTTTCAGCACCCGCTCTATAAAATGACTCCTGGCGTATAAGACTAATCCCGTGTATAAGACGACTCCCACGTATAAGACGTCCCCTGACTTTTGAGGTTAAAAAGTAGTCTTATATGCCAGAAAATATGGTAGCTTGTTCCAGGTGAGGGTAATTCAAGCTCAGTTAGATATAGGAAGATTTATAGTTCCTTTCTCCTTTGATTGCCAAGACCAGACAACCCCAGTCTGTACATGGCAGCATTAACCCGGTCCTTCTCTGTCCTACATCTGAGGAGACATCCAGTTGGTTGTTCTTCATGCCTTTTCTTTAAAGGTGCAAAATGTCCATCATTCTTTCCCATTGTTTACGCTGTCCAAGGCTGCTGAACCTTTCAGTCCAAGTGCCACCACTGCTTTTTGTGCTCCCTCTGCTGGGTTTTGCCAAGTTTTCTCCTCCTGGATCTGTCATCTCTATGTCCCAATTTTTCTGCAATTATGTCTATACTCAGAGAAACCTTCTCTCTGTCCCTCTTTTATCTCCTGTCATTGGAGTTCACGCACATTTAAATGATAGCCCTTATTGAAGCTCCTTTTTTTTGGTCTCTGGCTTAAGATGACTCATCCCTGGCTGGAAACTCCATTCTAAGAAAGGATGCTTCAGTTTTTCAGAGGAAATTACATTTGGACTTCCCCAGTGTCCTTGTCAGTTGCATTCAGGCTGGATGAAATTAGGACCTGCTGGCTCTGGCTGGCACCAAAACTGGCTCACAAATACACTGCATTGCATATGACGCGTGCCAAGAGAAGTAGTTGGACTTGCAGATGGGGCCTTTAGATGGGAGAAGTTGTCTTTGCCTTTATCTTTCCTGGTGCTAATATACTTGTTTTTCTTGATTAATTCCAGGTGCAGTCAATGAGATGCTTGCGCTGATGCAGAAGGTCGCTTCCGAATACAAGGGCTACAGATCTCAGCACACAACCGACCTGACTGTGAGGTACGTCCCCTTTCATTTCTGTCTGGGCCAAATCCTGTTGGCAAGCTTTCCTTTCTTTAAAAATACATTTTTTTAAAAAAAAACGGTTAAGAGTCTTTTAAAACAATTTGAGAATAACAGAGTAATCCCACAATTTGAAGCTCATACTTATTTTGGTGTGACCAACATTTTAAATGCTGGAGTCAAGTTGGCACGGTGCCACTTTTTCTTCCATGTTTCTAGTTAGCTGGGTATTTCGGCCCCAAATTGTGCCTTATGTTATCTGGACCCCACAAACTGAGAGCAAGAAGATTAGAGCCAACGGTGCTTTCAACAGGTGAAATCCCATTTTGTTTCATGCCAAATGCACGAAGCATATCTGGCCCCAGAGAGTGAGCCTGTGTGGCTCACAACAGAACATTTGGTGCATGACAAAATGGACTCAGGTAAGGGTCCATCTGTTGTGAATGCACCTCACACCCACTCTTCCTATTCTTGGTTCTATTGAAAATTAAAAGTTACATGAGAGGCAAGGGCTGTGTAAGGCCCACCTCAGGACACACCAGTGGCCCTAATTTCCAGGAGAGCTCTTGATCCCTGAAATTCCTACCAGAGGCCCTCCTTTGAATGTGAATTTAGATCAGTGGTTCCCAACCTTTTCTTGACCAGGAATCACTCTCCAACATTAGAACCAAAAGGGTTACAAATCAGTTTTTGGTCAACTTTAGATACAGTTTGGTTATTTGGGGTGCTGATTCAGAAAATTGCATTGGATAGACCACATCAGCTCTAGTTTCTGATACAGAACATATGCCATCCAGTAGTTTCCATCTGCTCACCCACAGAAAACCATGTTTAATAAACCTCGGCACTATAAGAGGGTTTCGTGAGACCAGTTGCTCTTGTTGCAGTGTGTAGTAATTGTGTGGCTGCGGACCAGATTTTAGTTCTTGCAGACCACTGGTGGTCCATGGACCACTGATTTAAATAGACCAGCCTTATGTTTATGGGTAAGTCCAGAGCTGGCCAGGCAAGAGAATAAGCTTCCATGATGCCAGAAAAACCAAGCAAACCTTACTGAGATGCGTTCAAGGGTAATTCTGAGTTATATATACAAATGTAATAGCAGAGCACAGGTGGGTGGCTGTGATATTATTGGATTGTTGAATCCACCTTGAGTTTGAGTCTGAACTTTAATGGAGAAGTTCAAGCTACTGATCCTATTGTGATGGTAGCGCCTTTAAAGTTTGGAGTGAAAATCAGAATGGATTCATCATTGGCATTGGATCCGTCCACCTCCAGTGTGCAGCAGGGTATAAACCCTGGGATCACATGCATAATTCACAGCAGCAGGAATCCGCCATGGCTTGAATACTCCCAAGATTCCCATTAATGCAATTCCCGTTCATGAAGCTTTTGCTTTCTGAAGCACTCCTTTAAGGCAGGAAAATAAAGGTTGTCTAATAGCAGTCTGCCTTAGGGAGGGGAAGAACCCAACCTCCGAATGCTTCAACTGAATGGAAAGAATGCCTTTCATCTCCTGAAAGCTGTACGTTTGTCGATTTCCAGTAACCCTTTGAAGAATGTCTTCCTGTGCCCTCCGCTTGGCACCCTAAAGCTAGTCTTTTAATCTGCAGTGATGCAGCTGAGAGAATGAGCAAAGAAAGGCATGTATGATATGTAAGGCATGGCGTTTCCCCCCAGGGGTCAACACGGATCTTGCAGCTGCCTTCCCTGACACACACAAAGGAGATGCTAGGTGTCCAGGGAGCGGGCAGTGGGGTAGCCCTTATGTGTTTCCTCAAAGCACTTCATGAAACCAGGACTCTTCCCTTGAAAGTGGTGTCCGAACCTTCGCGGGGGAAGCTTCCTTCTTGCCAAGAGCCAAACACGCTCAGATGCACAGACACAGCCCTGGTTTCCTGACACTCTCCGGGAGTCTAGTCGAGAGAGATTTTGTCACTAATTGGACTGACTCATCCCTTGCATCCAGCAGCAACAAACAGTTGGTGGAATTGACTTCCCTAAGATGTAATGATGGCAGCTAGCGCTTGGCTGGCTTTTGGATTAGATAAGGTGAACAGAGTATGGGAAGTTGCACTGTACTGGAATGGACTCCTCCTGTGGACACTCAGTGTGGGAGGAGTAGGGCCAAGCCAATTTGTGGGTGTCTCCGTGTTTAACACAGAATGTTGAATTATGCAGTGGCTGAGATCCTGCGTTTGGGCATAGGGGGTATCATGCCCCATGCAATCTCACTAGCTATGCACTTTGGGGTACTTCTATTGCTGCCAAATGGCTTTGTGGACAGAAATGGTGATGCTGTTGGGACTGCCCCCTTTCTGTGGTTTGGAAGAAGAACTCCTCCTCTGCCCTTGGGCATCAATAGTTATCACTGAAGGTGGCTGCCATATAGCTTCCTTGCCTACTTTTGGTTGTTGTGTAAGTGCAACTTGTTTCTGACTTATGGCGATTCTGTTGCATGTTTCTTTGGTGAGATTTGTTCAGAGAGGGCTTTCCCTGACCCTCATCTGAGGCTGTGCGACTGGTCCAAGGCCACCCACTGCATTTCCATGGCACAGCATGGATTCGAACCCACAGTTCAGTGCTCAAACCTTTACAGTGCCCAAACCATTCTGTCTGCTTTGCACAGCCATTAAACAACCTTTGTGGCAACACTTTCTGAGGGTGCACATGACAGAAACTTGGAATGGGGCTCAAGGGAATAGAAACTCTTCTTCTACTTGATATAACGTGTTACCAGTGCAGTCTTGCAGTTTGAGTGTTGGATTAGAAATCTGTCAGACAAGGATTCGAATCCCTTCTCATCCCTGGAAAGAGGAGCATTGGGCAAGTCTCAGGGGAAATCTATGGCAAACCCTTTGAATAAATCTTGCCAGGAAAACCCCTAGGATCAGGGTCAACATAACCCCATGTCACCTCGAAGGCACATAACATTAAAATCCTTTCACCTATCTTGCTGACGAGACTTTGGGTCTGATTAAAAACCCAGCGTGGAGAAAACGGTCAGAAATATTTAAAATTAACTGGGTATTTTTGATTACAAAAGTGTGAGTCAAGCACTGAAAGAGTTAGTAGGCTGAAGCCTGTTAGAGTCAGTGAGCCAAAGCTAGTGTCGTCCTGAGGAGAGTGAGTACAATACAATACAAAACTTTATTACGGTCACTGACCAGCACAGGAGAGGGAGTAGGCCGAAGCCTGTTAGAGTAAGTGGGCCAAAGCTAGTGTCCTAAGGAGTGTGAGGCAAACCTCTGTGTGAGAGAAGCCTCATGTTTAAAGCTCTAACGTGTGAATGCTGCTGCTATGTATTAGTTTATTTGTGATATAGAAACCTTGTTATTGTAAATAGTGCAATTATATTATTTTACTACAAAGAAAAGCCTCCTATAGAAGACACAACATTGGTTTGTGTGTTTTTGTTCTTTTTATCACTTTGAGCTACTGGGGCTGGGTTACGCTGCTGCTGCCGCCGAGTTACTCTGCTGTACATTTATGAGGAGGGTCTTTTGTTATTAAGCCCAGTCATCCAACAAAAACTTTGTGATAGTGAAAGAAACGATGATAAAATGGGCCCAGGAACTCGGCCACTCAATTTTGATAAAAGATTGGGAAACAATTTGGAAAGTGAAAATAAGATACTCCGGGTTAACTAACATCACAGAGAACTGGTACAAAATGTTTTTTCATTGGTACCACACCCCGGTGAGCCTGGCAAGATGTTATCCCACTTTGAAGGACAGATGCTGGAGGTGCAGAGATCGGAGGGGCAGTTTCATGCACTGCTGGTGGACCTGTAGGGTCCTTAAGAAGTTCTGGAAGAATGTACACCCCCACGTGGAAAATATTCTCGGCAGAAAGTTGGCAATGAGTCCTGACTATTATTTACTTAATATTACAGATGATGAAATGGAACAGAACGACGACAAGATTTTTTTCTTTTTATCGGCAGCAGCTAGATTAGAGATAGCGAAAAATTGGAAAAGTCGAGATGCTCTGTCGGTGAGCTGCTGGCTTCTTAGAGTTAATAGATTTGGACAGCTTGAAAAGTATAATCACTGACCAAGGCTATAAGAATAGGATCGACTGGGGAAAAGTTAGACAATATTTGAAGGAGGTGAACCCCAGAGGCTAAGGAGGAAGTAAGGGTAAGAATATAAAAAGTCGAGCAGGAGGGTGAAGGGGAATTGGTTGGATGCCCGCGGTAGGGCAAAAAATTGCAAGGACTGACTTTCGACCCTGTGGACTGGACGGGAGTGATAGCAATGTTGTTAATTCTTCATTTTCCCTGTGTGTCTCCCCTTCCCCTTCTATCCGTCCCCCCCTTCCCCTTGTTTTATATAGTGTTGTAAAAGGCTTAAAATAAAAAATTTTTAAAAAACTTTATGATAGTGCCTGTGATTTTGCTTCTCTCTTGTCCCTTTGCCTCTTTCGCTCTCACCGTGTTGCCTTGCGCCTCATCTTCTGCCCCTTTCTGTGTGTAGGAACTACGCACAGCGCAGAAAAGACCCATCCCGGACCTTCAGCCTTTCCCAGTGGGTCGAAGAGAACGGGCGCAGCATCCCTCGATTCGCCTCTCTCCCAGAAGACTTCCAGCGCAGTCCAATCCCAAGCTAGACGACACCTCAGAGCAGAAGGTGTATTTTTTTTATCCTTCACTTTGAAAATCAATTCTGACTTTATTTTATTTTTTTTAACATGAAAGCCAATTCAGACCTAAATCCAGTGTCTCGCCCTTTCAGAATAAACCCATCGACTCAGTGTAATTTATGTAAGCCTTGGTTTACCACCTAACAGTGGATTCAGTGGATCTTCAAGTTCAGTGTTTATATTTTTGTTAGAAAGAGATGTCTTGTCCTTGGTTTGTCTTCGGAGGTGTTTTAGCTTTGACTATTCTGAAATACGTTTCACTGTGATAAACTTTATAAACATTTTTTGTCTTTTCAATATCCTGCGTTGTGCTTACCCTTCTTGCTCACTGTGGATTGTGGTTGACTGCTTTGCATGTCAATCTCATTGGCATTCCTTCCCCATTTTTAGAAATCTTGAGAAGCCTTCAAACACATTTGTTAATAGTCAAAGCCACTAAGGGATGACTGAATGGGAGGAACAGCTGTCCGGGTTCAAATAACCGTAAGCAAATATTTCGTATCACGTCAGACATAGAGCTTTGAAGTCCGCATATTCAGCTGCTGAAGCATGCGATGCTGACAGATCCAGAAGTAGAGCAATGGGGATGCAGGACCAAAGGCCACAGTAGGTTTTTCAGAGGCTCGTTGCTAGGAAATTTGGTTGGGAGGGATGTCCTACTTGGAAAATCATTGAAAAGCCACAGGCGGGGCAGCAAGGGACAGAATGACTCCATTTTTCCATATGACTAATGGCAACAAATTACATTTGAAACACATGAATAATGGGAACAAATTGCTTCTAAAAATAAACGTTCCTAGCTGCGCTTTAAACCTCCCCTTCTCCCCTTTTTCATATTTGTGTGTACAGAGGGGATAAAACAGTGCATCTGACCCCATTTTAGTTTTCCACCCCCAAAAATGTGTCCCCTGAGACCTTTCTTATGGGACAAGGGATACTGGGAACATCCCAAAAAGCTGGATACAAATTCCAGGATAAGAGATTTCACCTAAACATTAGGAAGAACTTCCTGATGTTCAGAACTGTTCAACAAAGGAATATGCTTCTACCTGGGAGTCCAGTGGAGTCTCCTTCCTTTTCTGGAGGTTTTTAAGCAGAGGCTGGATGGCCATCTGTCGCAGGTGGTTTGATTGTGTCTTCCAGCCTGGCAGTAGGGCATTAGACTGGATGGTCATTGGGGTCACTTCCAACTAGGATTATTTGATTCTCCGAAAATGGTTTATTTATGTATTTACTTTATTTCTACCCTGCCCTTCTCCCACACGGGGACTCAGGGCGGCTTCACTTCTGCTTTAGCTGGACCAAAGTTTAACATTTATTGTAATAGAATCATAGAATTGGAAGAGATCCCAGGGGCCATCCAGTCCAACCCCGTTCTTTCTGCCATGTAGGAAAAGCTCAATCAAAGCTCTCCTAACAGATGGCCATCCAGCCTCTGTTTAAAAACCTACAAAGAAGGAGCCTCCACCGGACTCTGAGGCAGTGAGTTACACTGTGCAACGGCTCTTCGTATGGTTAGGAAGTTCTTCCGGATGTTCAGGTGGAATCTCCTTTCCTGTACTTTGAACCCATGGCTCCGAGGCTTCTCTCACCTTTGCGTGGATTGCAAAACCAAAGAAAGGATGGCTCTCCAAAGATGATACTGAGCATAGCTACACAAGATAGCACCTGCTCCATCAAATGCTTCATTTCTGAAGCTTTCTCACTGTCTCAAACAACACAAGTTTAATTCCTTGTTGAGAAGGCAATCCTTTCCATGAGATCTCCCAAATGAGATATCAGTGACACAACGGAGTATAGAGTAACCTTTGAAAAGCAAAGACCCAGGCCAAGATTAACTGCCGGCATCTCACTATTTATGGTCCCCACCAGCCATAATAACACTCAGGAATTGATAAAAGGGCTTTTTGGCCTTTGGCACCATGTGCTACTGGGGAATTAATGCCTGTAAAACACCCACAGCAAGGGAAAGCATGGTGCTTATCAGGAGGAGGATCTCTCGTATAGAGATTTATGGTTGGGGGGTAAGGAAAGGTGGAATTGCACCCCTGGAATTGTTGGGAGTGAAGGAAGGCTATTAAAAATACCGCAGCATGGCTTATAAAACCCACCACATTTCAAAATCAGCAGGAAAGTTTGTCACCAGGAAGAGGTGACAAATGTGGAAGCCATGCTAAACGCCTCTAAAAGGGGACCCCTGTGCACTGCTGTTTTTGCCAAGAGCTCATTTGTACCTGCTCTTTCCTTCCAGGGACAAAACCGTCTTTCTCTGAGAACTTTGCTGATTGTCCCTGCCACCTCCACAGCCTCCGCTAATCTCCTTGCAATGAAAACAGCAGGGATGCTTTTGGCACTGTTTCCGCTCTTCAAAGAGTACAAAATACCAAGCTGAGCCCAAAAAAGGGGGAAGCTATATGGATTCCCTCTGATTAACCTGGTTTTGATGCCACAAGGGAAGTTCAGAGACGAAGGCCAAATTTATGAGAACTAATATTGATCAGCACGAGATGAAAACAAGTGCAGAGTGCATCCCTATGGGAATGTTTATTCCCCCATCTCAAAATAAGGGTCCATCCCATACAAAGTGAGCAATTCAACATCTCAGCCTCTAGACCAGGGTTGAAGCGCTGGCTTTCTATATGGAGGCAGGCATTTTCATAGAATCATAGGATTGGAAGAGACCTCCACAGGCCACCCAGTCCAACCCTATTGGATCAGGCAGAAAAACACAATCAAAGCACCTCTGACAGTTGGCCACTCAGCCTCTGCTTAAAAAGCTCCAGATAAGGTGATTCCATCAGACTCCCAGGCTTCTTATCCAGGTTCAGGTGGAATATCTCCTCCTGCAATTTGAATCCATGGCTCCGCTGTGCCCCAGTCTGTGGAGCAGCAGAAAACAAGCTTGGCCCCTCCTTCTCAATGGGACATCCTTTCCAATATTAAACATGTCTCTCATGTCCGCTTTTCACCTTCTTCAAACTAAACATACCCAGCTTTCTCGAAGGGATTCATGGTTTCCAGACCTTTGGTTACTGGTTACTCTTCTCTAGGTATCTTCCATCTTGTCCACCTCCATTTTTAGTTGTTTTGCCAAGAGCTGGACTAAAGTTTTAATTCCAGGGATGGTCTAACCAAAGCAGAATAGAGGGGGTCTGTGACTTCCCTCAAGCCTCAACTCCTATGGATGCAGCCTTTTCACTGCTGCATCCCATTATTGGCCCACGTTTAGCCTGTGGTCTACTAAGACTCCTAGATCCCTCTCACGTGGAACTGTGTTTTATATGGCTTTCTATATACAAACAGGCCTTTGCTTGCTTGAGATGCTTACTTTCTATAGGGAGGAAGACTGTCGCTTTCTTTGTGGCCTCCTGAGTGAAATAATACTATCCCAAGAACTTCCCTTTCTACAAAATGTGTTTAAAGACACTCTGGAGGGAAAACGTGGATCTTTAGGCAGGCTTGTTCATGGGTCCACATAATGAATTTTTAATTGCCTTGCTAAGAAACCCAACATATCATGGTCAGGTTCAAAGCAATCCTTTCAACTATGATCTCTTTACATTCAAAGGGAAGGGCTTTTCCATAGTGCGTTTAAAAACATAGTTTATTGCTCAGACGGTTATCACAGCTAACAACCTTTTCCTTGGTCGCCCAAGTCGGGCAGTTCGGGGTGGCTGGAAGGCTCCGGAAAGGGCTGCCGTTCCCTCGTGCGACAACACAAGTGTGCAATGGTGAGCAATGCATCCCGGAACGGATCACACCTCGTATTTGAAATTAACCAAGCCCTCAGCTTGAAAAGTGAGCTTTATACGCAGATGGAAAGCTAGGGAAAACCCCTGTTTTGTCTCCATTTCGAACAGGCCTCCTTGGCTAAAAGAGACTTAGTTCCTTTTCCCTTGGAACTTAAAAAATGGCACAAAAGATGGAAGCAAGCTTGAGAAAGAAATCTATATGGTATTCCTAAGAGTTCTCAAAATGTGACTAGTGATGTCATCACAGTGACATCATATAGCATGACCTAGCACTGATAAAAGAATGCTTTGGAGCAACAGGTGCGAATGGTGCTATGAATCGTTAGTCAAAACATTAAAATACCTCCCCATGACACTGAGCCTAAACCAGCTTCCTAAGTTAAATACTTCCTTCAATGTTTGGACTAATGTTATTGGGGTGGGGGGTGAAGTGGCTACTCTGAAATGAGTTAGAGGGGGATTACAATGAATGCACCAAATACATTTCATAGAAGTCACATTTTAAAAAGAAAACTTAAGTCCTATAACAAAAACACATTAAGGCAGCGACACGAAGGAAGGACGGCAGTCACCATTTTGCAGCACTTCCTTCAAAAACACAAGCCATTTTTATAAATCCAGGATGGAGATGTTTGCGGTATTTGTGTACATTGTCACAGCTTTGGATGGATTAGTTCAGATCCGAATGAGATCAAATCCTGGATTCAAGAAGGGTCTTTCTGCAGCAAAGGTTATATCTAATGGAGACTTGTGGCTCCGATTAGATATAATTTTAGTCTGAACTTCGAGAAGCTAATCCAAAGTGCTGGGTCTCCATCTCTCCATAATACAGTGGTTCTCAACCTGTGGACCCCCAGGTGTTTTGGCCTACAACTTCCAGCTGTTAGGATTTCTGGGAGTTGATGGCCAAAACATCTGCGGACCCACAGGTTGAGAGCCACTGCCATAATAGCTTCAGGTGTTTGGAAGAGTCTCAAAGTTTGGACTAAAATCCAGAACAAATATATACACTTCCTAATGACAATCCTGCAGACAGATAGTGCCGGTTGGACCTGGATTTACAGCTGTTTTCTTCAATGACACAAGGCTGAAGGTGAACGATGGTTAAATAAATAATGCACTTTGAGCTTGCCAAAATGTGGGGGGAAAGTGTTGGGGGAGGCATCTGATAAAACCGGCATTCAATCCAGGAAAAATGGAAGAAAACGGTCACAAAACGAGCCATTCCTTGGCAGGGCTACAACGTGCGACAGGGGCCATTCATTAGTTTATGCTGCCTTCTTGAAAAAAAGGATGGAAAGCCTTCCTGTTTGGGGTCAACACATAAGGTTATATCGGATCAGAACCTTCTTTGTGATTTATAGTGGGAAACACAACACAAATCCTCTTCTTCATCCATATACTATATGTTATACACACACACATAGTAAGTCCTTTTTATGCTACAGTGCAAGGAGGTATCCAGTACCTCTTTTCACAATGCATTGTCAATGGCTTTCATGGCCAGAATCAATGGGTTGCTGTGAGTTTTCTGGGCTGTCCGTCCATGTTCCAGAAGCATTCTCTCCTGATGTTTCGCCCACATCTATGGCAGGCATCCTCAGAGGTTGACACCCTTCAACCTCAGAGGATGCCTGCCATAGATGTGGGCAAAACGTCAGGGGACAATGCTTCTGGAACATGGCCATACAGCCCAGAAAACTCACAGCAACCCACCTTTTCATGATGGTTTCTGGGTCAAAAGACTTCTTCCTCGCTCAAATGGCCAATATTGGACACACCCGCAAACCTTCAATGCCCAACCATCCTAATGGCATTAGTTTTAGCTCAGATTTTCCATTTTTAAAAACCCAAAGATTAAATAAGATGCCTGTCCAAATGCAAAGACTAATGGGAAAGGCTTTTAGGGCATCTATCTGTCCCCAGTTGGAAACAGGATTTGGAACTCGGTCAACCAGCCCCTTCTTAATCTGGCCCTTTCCAAATTGACTACGACCACCATCACCCCCAGACAGTCTAGTTAATTGGGATGATAGGATTTGTAGTCCAAGAGCATATCAGGAAGGTTGCACATTGGAGCAAATCAGTCCTTTTCTAAATGTCTTGGGCTACAACCACCATCACTTCCAAACAGCCTTGTTGAGGATTATAGGATTTGTAGTTCAAGAGCATATCAGGAAGGCTGTAAATTAGGGGAATCAGCTCCTTCTCAATCCGGCCCTTTTTAAATGTCCTGGGCCACAACCCATCATCTCCAAATAGACTTATTGATGGGGATGATAGGATTTGTAGACCAAGAATGTATCAGGAAGGCTGTAGATTAGGGAAATCAGCTCCTTTTCTAAATGTCCCAGACTGCAACCACCATCATCCTAAAACAGCCTCGTCAACAGTGAGGACAGAATTTGTAGTCCACCAGGAAGGCCATACATTGGGGGAAACCACAATAACCACACTGGTAAAGCTCTTTCTACATCTGTACAGTTTCATCACATCATAAAACAGCCATTCCTGGGATTTTGGATGTATCTACACTGTAGAATGAATGCAATTTGACAACACTTGAACTGCTCTGGCTTAGTGGTCTGAAATGATGGGCGTTGTAGTATTACCAGGTCTTTTGCCTTCTCTGCCAAAGCGAGAGCAAGCCTCATCAAACCCCAAATCCTAGCAGATTCCATCACATGGAGTCATGACGGTTCAAGTGGTTTTAAACCGCATTCATTCTACAGTGCAGACACCCAGCCTTGGTGAGAGGAGCCACAGCAGGCAGATAAACTGGTATAAAATACATACACTTTTGCAATCAAGTGGAGAAAAAAAACCAGATGCTTTTTGGGTAGATCTTGCCATTATGCAGCGCTGAAAAAACGGGTTTGGTTTTGGCTTCATTTTTTTTTCTTTTTTGCATTCTCTGTTGATTATTATCCGATGAGGGAACACGACGCACAACACGCACCGGAAAGAAGAAACTCACAACTGCTCAAAATAACCTCTAAAGAAGCAGCTGGTGGAGTCCTGAGAACCCAGGTGGAGAATGTCATGTGCTTGTGTTTATTTATGGGAAACGGCCCTCGAGGCCTGCGAAAACGGCAGATTTGGGGGCAACGTCCTTCGTCTTGGGAGGAGAGGGGCTTCCTTTCCATGAAAAGGGAGGTTGGAGGCATCTGAGATCATGGGTAAGCATCCCCTATGTTTAGAAAACGGAGCCATGGGAGGAAGCGGAACCACAGAGAGAAGAAACAGAGACGGACAGTCGAGGTGGACGATGGCACTGTGATTCGGCCTCTATGGCACAGGCGAGTCCAGCAAGTCCAAACCCGACCCTCGAAGATGGGAAAGTTTCCATTCTCTCATCCCAATAAAAGAATTTTCTATCGCTCCACCTTGGGTTAAGTTTGCTTGGCTTGGCCCTCCTCCTCCTCCGTTGAAAGATGGAAGCAGTTTAAGTCTCTGGCGGCACAAAGGACAACCCTGTTTTCAATTTCCCGGCGGCCAAATTTGGGAAGGAAAAGCAGCAGGTGCGGAAGAATGGAGCCAGTCCATCCGGCTGTCATGCTTCGATGATGTTCACCGAGGGCTTGTTTTTGGGGAACTAGAAAAGAGACAGAAAGAGGGAGTGTAAGGCCAGCAGAAAGGAGGAAAATGGAAATAGGAAGAGATGAGCCAAAAGTCAACATCATTCTTGCATAAGATAAGTGTAGGAAGAATAATAATGTTGACACTATATAGCAGGCATGGGCAAACTTCGGCTCTCTAGGCCAGTGGTTCTCAACCTTCCTAAAGCCATGACCCCTTAATACAGTTCTTCATGTTGTGGAGACCCCCAACCGTAAGGTAAATATCTTATATGCAGGATGTGTTTTCATTCACTGAACCAAATTTGGCACAAATATCCGACAGGATTTGAAAGTTTTGTGTAGCACCTGGACTCTTTGGTTCAAGAAGGCAAAAGACCTTGCAAAACCATATAAGCATTGAGCCATGACGATTAAAGTGTGATCAAATTGCACTGATTCTACAGTGTAGATCAGTAGTTCTCAACCTTCCTAATGCTACAACGCCTCAATACAGTTGTGGTGACCCCCAACCATAACATTATTTCTGTTGCTACTTCATAACTGTAAATTTGCTACTGTTGTGAATCGTAATGTAAATATCTGATATGCAGGATGTATTTTCATTCAATGGACCAAATTTGGCACCAATACCTGATATGCCCAAATTAGAATACTGGTATGGTTGGGGCGGGATTGGTTTTGTCATTTGGGAGTTGTAGTTGCTGGGATTTATCATTCACTTACAATCTAAGAGGATTCTGATCCCCACCAAGGATGGAATTGAACCTAACTTGTCACACAGAACTCCCATAACCAACAGAAAATACTGGAAGGGTTTGGTGAGCATTGACTTTTAGTTTTGGAGTTGTAGTTCACCTACATCCAGAGAGCACTTTGGATTCAAACAATGATGTATCTGGACCAAGCTTGGCATGAATACTCAATATGTCCAAATCTGAACACTGGCAGAATTTGGGGAAAGTAGACCTGGACATTTGGGAGTTGTAGTTGCTGGGATTTGTAGTTAACGTACAATCAAAGAGCATTCTGAACCCCACCAACAATAGAATTGGGTCAAACTTCACACACAGAATCCCCATGACCAACAAAAATACTGGTTTTATTATTGTCTTTGGTGACCCCTCTGACAGCCCCTCGCGACCCCCAGGGGTCCTGACCCCCAGGTTAAGAATCACTGCTCTAGGTGTTTGGGACGTCAACTCCCACAATTCCTAACAGCTAGTAGGAATGGCCAAGGCTCAAAAAGCAACATTTTTAATGCTGCATCCCATTAGTGTGTGTGTGTGTGGGGGGTCAATTCATAAGATGACCAAGGAGATGTAGTCCAAGTCCAGCTCCCATGTTTCCAAAATCTGCAAAATGCAGTGCCATGAATAATGAGCTAATGTGTACCCCACAATTATTTATTTATTTAAAATTTTTGTACCCCGACCTTCTCACCTCTATAGAGGGACTCAGACCGGCTTACAGCAATAATTCAATGCTATACAAATTAAAACCTGTTACAGCAACATTATTAAAGACTTAAACACCAAATTACATACATACAAATACATTGCCATTTAAAACAATTCAATTCACAATTATTAATAGTTGTGGGTGGCTGGGTGGTGGTCAGTGATTCACAATCTCCCCCAATGTCACCTACCTTGCTACGCAGGAGCCCCCCACTCTGGTGCTCAGGGGTGCTGTTCTCGGAGGTGTTCTTGGCCTTCTCCTTGTTGTTGTTCGGCTCGTTGTCCTTAATTATATCGTACTGCCGGCAGAAGAGCGCAATCACCCCTGTCGCAAAGAAGAGGGAAATATCAATGCTCAGCCTGCTTCGACTGAGGTCAAGGGAGCTCGGGCCAAAGGGGCCGACACCAGCAAGGCCATACAAAGTACATTGGTGCTTGCTTAGCCCGACTCAAAGCCCCAGTGAGGCTTGGAGCTGTAAGGTGATGGTGATGATTATGATGATGATCATTTTAGCAGTTAGTTTATGGATTGTGGGATGATGATGAGGATGATTTGTACCCCACTTTTTTTCAGGAAATTGCATGTAACTTTAACATCTATACAATTAAAGCATACAAAGGACGATAACAATAGTAACCCTGGCAAAATGAGGCTGGGATTGTGGGATGAAGATGATGATGACAATGATGATAATGGAAGAGCTAATGCTGGAATTATTATTATTGCTTGTACCCCACTTTTTTCTCAGGACTGAGATGCAAAATGGCCAGCAACTTAAAATATATATACATTTAAACCAAAGAAAATATGGGGCAGTAGGTTAAACTGCTGAGCTGCAGGACTTGTTGATCGAAAGATCGCAGGTTCGACTCTGGGGAGCAGCCTGAGCTCCCGCTGTTAGCCTCAGCTTCTGCCAATCTAGCAGTTCAAAAACACACAAATGTGAGTAGATCAATAGGTACCGCTCTGGCGGGAAGGTAACAGTGCTTCATGCAGTCATGCCGGCCACGTGACCTTGTAGGTGTCTATGGACATCACCGGCTCTTCGGCTTAGAAATGGAAATGAGCACCAATCCCCAGAGTCGAACATGACTGGACTTAATGTTATCTCTAATAACAATAACAACATCCCTGGCAGAAGGAGGCTTGGGACTGTGGGATGGTGATTATGATGATGATGATTGTATCCCACTTATTTCTCAGGACTGAGAACCCAGGCAGCTCACTACTTTAAATATTATGCAATCCAAATATACAAAATATTAAACTAGATTTATTATTATCTTCATCATGATTATCATTATCCCAAAGGGCATACAACAGGCCCCTGGATCTGCCATGGTTGTCCACGACAATATTACAGCTCTGGATGAATAACTACAAATCTGGAGATAAACAGTGCCCCATATAAGATGTGTTTTGCTGCAGGGGTTATTTAGCGCTTCTTCAAACAAAGCCCAAAGTCATTTGTGATCTTGTGCCGAAAGGCCAAAGGCAACGCTGCATCTTCTTGCATGGCAAATGCAGATCTCTGTCCAGCAAAACACACAGGAGAGGAGAAGAGAGGACAAGAGAGGAGAGGAAAGGAAAAGAAATAGAAAAGAGAGAAGAGGAAAAGAAAGGAGTGGAAAGGAAAGTAAAAGAAAAGAGAAAAGGAAAAGACAGGAGATGAGAGGAAAAGAAAGGAAAGGAGAAAGAAGGAAAAGAAAAAGAGGAAAGGAAAAGGGAGGAAAAGGGGAGAGGAAAGGAAAGTAAAAGAGAGGAATGAAAAGGAAAGGAAAAGACAGGAGAGGAAAAGAAAAAATAGAAAAGGAAGAGGAAAAGAGGAAAGAAAAAGAAAAAAGTGGAAAGGAAAATAAGGGCAAAGTGGTGGAATTGCCTTTGTCTTAGAGAGACTGCGCCTGTGATTTGGTGGCTAAAGCAAATTGACAACAGTCTGTTTTTCCTGCAAACCAGCCGACTTTGTGCTCGAATAGGCAGCCTTTCTCTGCACAGGTTGGGCAAATGCAAAACAACAAGTGTTCAGGCAGAGGAGACAGTGGCACAAGGGACGAGCACTGCCTTCAAACACGTGCGGGAAAAGTGGCATTTCTATCAGCACCAATGGATTTCCATTCCTTCCACCGTTTCACAGATGAAAACTAGGGTTGCATCTAGTTATTTATTTATTTATTTATTCAAATTTCTATCTGCCGCCACTCCCAGTGGCTCAGGGCGGCTTACGTGAGTCAATAAAAACACAGCTAAAATCTCAAATTAAACATTTCATTAACATCACATCAAAACCAGGAACACAATAGAGGTGTTTAGCAAGAGGGGGGCCATGGCCATTCATGTTCCGAAGGCCTGCCGAAACAGCAAGGTTTTACAAGCCTTCCGGAATGGGAGAAGGGTCTTAAGAGATCGAATCTCGGCCGGCAGCGCATTCCACAGAACTGGGGCTATAATCGAGAAAGCCCTTCGTCGGGTTGTGGTCAGATGGAACGTCTTGGGGCTTAGAATAACCAGGAGGTTATGTTCTTCAGAACGGAGGGATCTGGTGGGATAATATGGGATAAGGCGGTCCCTTAGATACACTGGCCCCAGACAATTTAAGGCCTTAAAAGTCAACACTAACACCTTGAAGGTAATCCGGCATTCTACAGGAAGCCAATGCAGTTCGCGCAGAATCAGCGTGATGTGATGGCTCGTCGGGACTCTGGCGAGAAGTTGAGCTGCCGTGTTCTGCACTAACTTAAGTCTCCGGATTACCAACAAAGGAAGGCCAATGTAGAGAGCATTACAGTAGTCAAGCCTTGAGATTACCGTGGCTTGGACCACTGTGGCCAGGTCGCGTCGGGACAAGTAGGGGGCCAGCTTCCTCGCCTGGCGAAGATGGAAAAATGCCACTTTGCTGATGGTGGAGATGTGAGACTCCATCAACAGCAAAGGGTCACCCCAAGGCTCTTTACGACTGATGACGGACGTAGTGTCACACCGTCCAGGGTTGGAAGCTGAACATCCCCACCGCCCGGGCGACCAAGCCACAGGATCTCTGTCTTAGCCGGATTCACCTTCAACCTACTGGCTCGCAGCCATCCAGTAACGGCCTCAAGGCAACAATGGAAATTATCAGGTACGGAGTCAGGTCGGCCCTCCATCTTCAGAATGAGTTGGGTGTCATCAGCGTATTGGTGGCACCCAAGCCCGAAGCTACGTACCAGCTGAGCAAGTGGTCGCATGTAGATGTTAAATAACAGAGGGGAGAGAATTGCCCCCTGAGGCACCCCGCACAAAAGCGGGGAGCCACTGGAGACAACCTCGCCCCTCCTCACTCGCTGTACTCGGTTCTGGAGGAAGGAGGACACCCAATTAAGGGCGGTCCCTCTCGCCCTGGCAAGACGGTGAGTCAATAGATCATAATCGACTGTATCAAACGCTGCTGTGAGGTCTAATAACACAAGCAGCGCCGATCCGCCTTGATCTAGCTGGCATCGTAGCTCATCTGAGATGGAGACCAACACTGTCTCCATCCCATGCCCCAAACGGAAGCTGGACTGGAAGGGGTCTAACCAAGCTGTGCCATTTAGGAAAGTGCAACTGCTCCATTGCTGCCCTCTCAACCACCTTGCCCAGAAACAATAATTTCGAAACTGGGCGGTAGTTGGAAGGGACCGTTGGATCTAATCCTGGCTTCTTCAGCAATGGAGAGACCACAGCCTCTTTTAAGCACTCTGGAAACACTCCTTGCTCAGGGGAGGTATTGATTATATTCAACAGAGGCTCTCGTAACCCCTCCAGGCAAGCTTTCACCAGCCAGGATCGAGGGAGCACGTGGTCGGTCTAGATGCAGTAACAATCCTATTGACAGCTTCTGCATCCAGTGGTGTGAACTGGTCGAAGATGGGCCCGGCAAGAGGCCACGGAGTCCCAAGTCCACTAACTGTATCAACAGGGCCAAAATCTTGTCTGCAAAGAAGCTCTGGAAAACCTCGGCGGAAAGGGCCTGATCATCATTGTTTGGGATGGTAAGGACCATAGTAAGTGACCTAATTACCTTAAACAATTGAGCCGGGCGTGAGCTTGCAGACGCAATCAAGGTTGCATAGTATGAATTTTTCGCTTCCTTGATTGCATGCTCATAAGCATCCATGAAAAGCTTATAAGCTGATTTCGAACCTCCGTCACGGAGTTTCCTCCACACGCTCTCTAACCATCTCTTCTCCCATTTCATCGATCAAAGCTCCTCGGTAAACCAAGGTGATCGATTTCTACGGGGTCGGAGAGGGCGTCTAGGGGCAATCTCGTCAAGGGCTTTAGACAAATTGATGTTCCAGGCATCTACTTGCTCCTTGACCGAGACACTAGCAGACTCCAGATCCCTTAGAGCATTCAGGAACCTAGCATTCAGGAATCTAGACTGCAGAACTGATGCAGCTTGACACCACTTTAATTGTTATATCTCAATTTATTATTTATTTATTTACTTCATTTCTATTCCGCCCTTCTCACCCCGCAGGGGACTCAGGGCGGATTACAATGTACACATTGCATTTAGACACACAAACACAGAAGACAGTCAGAGGCAATTTAACATCTGGCCACCAGGGGGAGCTGTCACACTTCTTCATTCCTCAGCATGTTTCCTGGAGATCTTTTTAATGGCCTCGTAAATCAGTTAAATTAAGCCAATGCTATGGAGTTGTAATTTTATAAGGTTTTGGGCCTTCTGGGTGCATCTCCACTGCAGAATGAATGCACCTTTACCCCATTTTAACTGCCACGGCCCAATGCAATGGTGAGAATCATAGCTTTACAAGGTCTTTAGCTTTCTCTGCTAGGGCCTCGCCAAACTACAAATCCCAGGATTCTTTTGGCAGTTATAACAGTGCCAAAAGTGCATAAATTCTACAGTATTACTATTTTTGCCAAATGGGGCATCATGGAACAAAATCCCAAATATTTTGGGAGACCAGGGCTGGATTGACACTGTCATATAATGCAGTTTGAATCTGCATTGTATGGTCAGTGTAGAGTAGACCCACCCCAGCTGTATCACTTTTTCATGGTCTCCAAAGGATGGCCAATACAAAAGAATGTCTGCTGAATCAGAGGGTTGTTGTAGGTTTTTCAGGCTGTATGGCCATGTTCCAGAAGCATTCTCTTCTGACGTTTCGCCTACATCTATGGCGGGCATCCTCAGAGGTTGTCAGACTTCACAACCTCTGAAGTTGCCTGCCATAGATGCAGGTGAAACGTCAGGAGAAAATGCTTCTGGAACATGGCCATACAGCCTGAAAAACCTACAACAACCCAATGCCAGCTTTTCTATATTGCAAAAAACTCCATTAAAACTCAGTTTTGTTATTTAAAAAACGAATGCTTTGGGTGGGCTCTTTGGCACCCAATTGGGCAGCTCTCTTCCGATTCTAGCTACACAGTTCATTAAATGCATTGGTTTTGCTCCCATTAATTCAGATGGCTCTCTCTGGCCTTCCTCTGTGATGTGCCTATATGCTGCAAACCTCCCCAGAGAAAGCCACATCTTGCAAGCGATGCTAGCCGACATGATTTCACCCGAAATGCCTCCCCTTTTCTCCTTCCCGGAGGCATCCCTCGCTTTCTCTCCCTCCAGCGAAAGCAGACGGAGGCCTTCATGATGCTTCTTTTCTGTCTTCATAAATGTTTCATGTCTTGGAAGTAGCCAAAGCAGGCGTTAAATGGAGCCGGGGACGGAAAAGCAGAAAGCAAACAAAATGCCACGGTAGCATTGAGCCATCGCAATTAAAGTGGCGCCAAACTGCATTAATTCTGCAGTGAAGGTGCACCCTAACAGAGCCCAAATATGAACACAGATAGAGTTGGGGGGAAATAGTCCTTAACATTTGAGAGTTGTAGTTACTGGGATTTATAGTTTACCTACAATCAAATAGCATTCTGAAACCAACCAATGATAGAATTGTGCCAAACTATCCACACAGAACCCCCATGACCAACAGAAAATACTCTATTCTCTGGTGGTCTTTGGTGACCCTTCTGACACCCCCTCATGACCCCACAGGGGTCCCGACTCCCAGGTTGAGAAATGCTGCCTTAAGGCCATCCAGTCCAACTCCCTTCACCAGGGCAAGAAAACATCATCAAAGCCCTCCTGATTAAGAACCATCCAGCCATATAGATAGATATGATTCACACATAAACACATATATGTATATGACATATAGTATCATACCGTAGATATGAAAGGGACGCCTAAAGAAGGACAATTATATGTTGCATGTTCCAGAGTAGGCAAACCAGAGAATCTCTACATCAACACTGACCTCGAAGAAGAAGACGGCATATATATATGTTATCGTACTGATGCTGGCTTGTTCAACTTAAGCCGTCTGAGGGCTCAAACTAAGACTCTAAACTATCTAGTCCGTGAGCGGCTTTTTGCTAACGATGCTGCCCTTGTCGCTCATTCAGAAGCAGCTCTGCAGCGCCTAACATCCTGCTTTGCAGCAACTGCAGAGCTGTTTGGGCTGGAAGTCAGCCTGAAGAAAACGGAAGTCCTCTACCAGCCCGCACCACAGGAAGAACACCATCATCCCCACGTCAGCATAGGCAAATCTGTGCTTAAGTCCGTTCAGCAGTTCACCTACCTGGGAAACATCATCTCTTCAGATGCCAAGATTGATAAAGAGATAGATCACAGATTAGCAAAAGCATATAATGCATTTGGAAGGCTTCACAAAAGAGTATGGAGCAACAAGCACCTGAGGCAAAGCACCAAAATCAGTGTGTACGGAGCTATCGTACTGTCTATTCTCCTCTATGGGTCTGAAACATGGGTCACCTATCACCAACACCTACGACTCCTCAAACGCTTTAATCAGCGCTGTCTTCGCACAATCCTAAATATACACTGGACCGACTATGTGACTAATGTTGCTGTCCTTGAGCAAGAAGGGATCACCAGCATTGAGGCCATGCTATTGAGAACACAGCTGCGGTGGGCAGGGCATGTCTCTAGGATGGAGAACCACCGCCTCCCAAAGATTCTATTCTATGGTGAACTCGCCACAGGTCAGCGCAAGAGAGGCGCCCCCAAAAAGAGATATAAGGACTCCCTGAAACAACATCTCAGACTCGGCCAGATTGATCACCAACAATGGTCCACCCTGGCCTCACATCAGGAGGCATGGAGTCGCACTATCCACAATGCTGCGGCCTCTTTCGAGAAGACACGCAGAATGGGTCTCGAAGAGAAACGACAACGCAGAAAGAACCGCAACTTGGAAACAACATCACCCAAGGAGACTTTCTGCTGTGCTTTCTGCAACCAAACTTGCCTATCTCAGATTGGCCTTTTTAGTCATCAACACACTTGTAAAAAGCGTGGGATGAGCCCTTCCTAAAAATCTTCGTTCGCGAAGTAATGCCGAGAGAGATTCCAGAGTAGGCAAACCAGAGAATCTCTACATCAACACTGACAAAGAAACAACAATAAATACTGTTTACCCACATGCATAAAGAAATTACATATATTAGAAACCAACACTTTCTCATTACTTTATTTTCCAGATCACCAGACTGGGCCACAGCAATGCATGGCAGGGGACGGCTAGTATTGCAATATTCACTCTCCCAAAGCAAAGCCTTCTTATTTGCTGGGCATTATTTGGCCGGCACCTGAATGGGCCAAAAAAGACTCAGGCAACATTTGGGTCTATTAAAAGATTATGTTCATTTCTTTCTGGCAAGGGAGTCATTCCTTTGTTCTGAGCAGACCAAGGTTGGACTAGATGTCCTCTGGGGGACCCTCCAACTCATGAGTCTTATTGAAATGGAAATGGGAGTCAAACCGACCTGCCCACATAAATAGAACCACAACGATGATGAGGACCTCTCCCGCTCGTAGCTGCTGGTTTTTCTCCCCCATCTCCTTCATTGTCACCTCATCTGCAGAGAGAGAGAGAGACAGACACACAGAGAGAGAGAGAGAGAGAGAGAGAGAGAGAGAGAGAGAGAGAGAGAGAGAGAGAGAGAGAGAAAATAAGCTGTATTGGTTGGCTGTGGATCTCTGAGAGCCATTTCCCAAAGAAGCAACTCCCTAAATCTTGCCTTCCTATATAATTTGACAGCAAAATATTTGTATTGATAGACATTTGAGCATCTCTTATCTGAAATTCTCCAAAAACCCAATCTGAGTGACTTTGCTTTCTGACAATTCAATGGAGACAAATCTGGTTTCATGCCCAACATTACTATATATACCACATAGAATTACCATCATGTTATGGTTATTCTATGTGCACCGGGAATGTGGCGCAGCTGGCTGGGTGTCAGCTGCATAAGATCTCTTCTGACCAAAAGGTCATGAGTTTGAGGCCTGCCCAGGTCGAGGTGGGCTCTCGATTTATTGTGTAGTCTGTTGTCGACCTTTGCAATCTGAAAGACAGTTGCATCTGTCAAGTAGGAAATTTAAGTTATATTCACTCACCACTTAGTGAGGAGGCTAAATTTAACTGATTTACGAGGCCATAAAAAAGATCTCCAGGAAACACGCTGAGGAATGAAGGAGTGCGACCGCTCCCCCTGGTGGCCAGATGTTAAATTGCCTCTGTCTGTCTTGTGAGTTTGTGTGTCTAAATGTAATGTGCACATTGTAATCCGCCCTGAGTCCCCTGCGGAGTGAGAAGGGCGGAATAGAAATGAAGTAAATAAAATAAATAAATAAATAAATAATGGTTATAAGGTATGCAAGGAGCATAAATGAATTCTTGCTTTTCAACCTGGGTGCCATCTCCCAGATCTCTCATTATGGACATATATGCAAATATAGAAGACTCTTACTTAAAAAGAACTCAGGCAACTGGACAAAGAACCATATTTTAAATAAACATTTAAATAAAATCATTTTAAACTGTCATTTAACTAAAACAGCACACTGCGTTCACAAAGCTGTTTTTATAATACAGTCAGACTATGTGACATTAAGTTGTCTTTATTTATGCTAGTAATGGCTATCAATATAGAGTTTATAGTATGGCGTAGTATATGGGGTATAGTGTTCTATTTTGAATAGTAACTCTCAAGCAACCAGAAACTGCTTGCTTGGTTTATGGTTGGGGGGGTGGTGGTTAATTTAGAGTCTACTATATTCATATATAGAATCTGTCAAAAATAAAAATGAATTAGGTATTTTTAATTACTAAATGGGACTCAAGCACTGAAAAGGTTAAATGGATGCAATGACTCAGTAAAAGCTGCAGTTCAATATAAGTAGAGTTCAATATAAGTGCAGTTCAATATAAGTGCGCCTGTAGCTTAGTAGCCCTCAGTCTGTGAGGGGTCTTTATGGGAGAAGGACTTCAGTGTGTTAGTAGGCTTCAGTATGAGTAGGTCTCAGTGTTAGTTCACCTCAGTCTGAGAGAGGCCTCAGTGTGATTAGGCTTGCCGTGAGAAGCTTTGGTGAGAGAAGCCTCCGGTTGGAAGCCATTGTGTGTGAAGGCTGTTGTGTGCAAAAAGCTACTGTGTGAAGCTCCTGTGTAACTTCGGTGTGAGAAAAGGCTCTTGTGAGAGCAAATCTGCTTATCTGCATGAGAAAGAAGCCCAGCGTGGAAGCAAAGAAGGAAGTGTAAAGAACTTTATTTGGGTTATGGAAACTTCGTTCTTGTAAATAGTGCAACTATATTATTTTGCTATAAAGAAGAGCCTCCTATGGAAGAGATAACATTGGTCTGTGTGTTTTTGTTCTTTTTATCAATTTGGCTACTGGTGCTGGGTCACACTACTGCTGATAAGTTACTCTGCTGTACATTTATGAGGAGGGTCCTTTGTTAATAAGCCCACTCCCCCAACAGAATCATAGAATCTTAGAGTTGGAAGAGACCTCTAAAGGTCATCCAGTCCAACCCTCTGCCAGGCAGGAAGAGAACAATCAAAGCACCCCGACAGATAGCCATCCAGCTTCTGTTTAAAACTCTCTGTAATGAATGGACTGTATGTTTGTGGTCTGGCTGGGGCTTATTAATGTCTGGCAAGACTGAAAACATCATCCTAAAAATGGAACCTGGAAAACTGCATTATGGAGAACAAAGAAGGCAAAGAATTTTATAAACAGTGGCATGAAAGTGCCAATGAGAAAAGTACTGAACTGAGAAACTTTGGAGTGCAAATAACCCATGCTTACATAGTCAAAGGCAATAACTCTTTAAGTTAAGGAAGTTAAATAACCTATCTGTTCGGCATCAATGAGGCTACAACAGGTCTGAGCTGAATGACAGGGGTTCTCTAAACCAGTGTTTTTCAACTTTTTTTGAGCCACGGCACATTTTTTACATTTACAAAATCCTGGGGCACACCACCAACCAAAATGACACAAAATGACACTCTAACTTACTATATTGTACTATACCATTATATTGTAATATTATTAGTACCATTACAAGTAATATAAAATATATAATTTCAATATTGTATTATTTTTTAAAGTGTTATCTTGTATTACATTATAATAATATAAATATTATAGGTACATACAATATATTATCAGTAAAGCACAGGAGTTAATCCTGATGGTTATAATTACTCTCATAGTCAATAATGTCATACACCATGACGATGACAAATACTGATAATATAACAATATAATAGCATATACTAAGGGAAAATAATAATATGTCAATACATAGTTCATAATAATAATAATAATAATATAGCCCATGAGGCTCCTTCCACGTCACATCACAGTCTCTGAGGCCTGGTAGGCTGCTCGTGTACCTGCCCGGAGGTGGGCCCCATTGTTTCCCGCATCGTGGCAGCAGTGGGCGAAGCGGCAGCAGAGCCACGGGTAGGAGAGGAAGCCCGTGAAGGCGAAGGCGAAGGTGCCGGCCAGGGCCAGGCTCAGGCTCAAGGGCTCCACCGCCCCGGCTGGCCAGACCAGCACCAGCCCGCTGCCAAGCCCAGCACCGTCAGGCAAACCTGCCACCGCATCGCCTCAGACGAGGCACTTCCACTTCACTGGCGTCCCCTCAGGCAAGGCGCTTCCGGTCCCGCTGCCTCCATCTTGATGTTGGCAGGGAGTTCAAGGCCACCGTGACAGGATTGGCCCGCGGGGAATAAAGGGGTGTGGCTAACTCAAGACTCGAGAGGTTCCAATTTCCCACGGCACACCTGATGATCGCTCACTGCACACTAGTGTGCTGCGGCACACCGGTTGGGAAACACTGCTCTAAACAACCAAGTAATGGATAACCAAACATCACTACATAAGAAGACCCTTTTCCTTTTAGACAATGTGGCAGATTTGCAAGGAGTGCATCTGTCCACCCTCCTCTCTTCTCCCAACAACATTAGGCCTGAACTCAGAAGGGATGGTGAGTATGAATGATGAACGTATGGGAGTGAATGCTAGAGTAAGCCCGATGGTTCTCCTTTGTTTGTGTAGCCAACACAGCTATTTATAAAACCAGTACTGGGTCTGTGTGACTGGAAGGAAAGGAAGGAAGGAAGGAGAGAAAAGAAGGAAGGGAAGATGGAGGGAAAGGAAGGGAGGAAAAGGGAGAGAGGGAGAGGAAGGGAGAGAGGAAAAAAGGGAGGGAGAAAAGGAAGGAAGGAAATGAGGAAGGAAGGGAGTAAAGAAGAAAAGAAAGAATGAAGGGAGGGAGGGAGAAAAGGAGGAAAGTGCCTGATGTACTCTGTCCCACTGAAAACGGATTACAGAATGTGTTTAACATTTTAAAAAGTATTCATGACATCTCCAAAGAAGGAGTCTCCACAAACATACAGATACTCCATGCAAGGCAGTGCTCTTGCTCTGAGATTCCTCCTCTTTGCCCCAAAGACTAGAGAAAAGAGGACCGTCTGCCTGCTCATTTGGCTTGCCTTTATTTTTGGAGGCCAGCTTCTCAGCTTCGCGGGGTGTCTTGAAGATGAAGGGCTCGCTTGCCGGGCTCTGGCCCTGGATGCTGATGGACTGGACATGGACAATATACTCGGTGTCCTCCTCCAGGTCCCAGAGGGAGCAAGAGCGCGTGGTGGTGTTCACCTCCTGGATGAAGCGCAGCATCCGCACATCCTTTTTCTGCCGGGAGAGAAGAGCCAGACACGTCTCAGGAGGACATGGGCAACAGGGCCTTCTTGGCGGCTGCTCAGAAGTGGTGAAAACCCACCCAAGAGAGGTTTGCCTGGCCCCCTTCTCAGCCAAGTTTCCCTTTTTTTATTTTCCAAGTACTTTAAAAACAACAACAACTACAACAACAACATGTATCTCAATTTTTGTTCCTGGGTTATCAATGTCATTTCCTAATTTCATAAAAACATGGAAAAAAGTTTTATTAAACTGCAAAACCTTTGTTTTTGTGGGACACACTGGAGCACATTTTGCTATAGTTTCCCATTGAACATTTCATCAAGTCTCAACTAATTCAACGTCGTATTGTTGAAGTCTTTCATGGCCGAATCACTGAGTTGTTGTGAGTTTTCCAGGCTTTATGGCCATGTTCCAGGAGCATTCTCTCTTTCCAATTCCCATGTGTCTTGGAACAGCTTTTCCCCATAGAGATGTGCAATGTATTTTCGAAGGTTCAAAGATACACGGATATTGGAAAAGAGAGAATCCTTCTGGAACATGGCCACACAGCCTGGAAAACTCATAACAATCCTGTGATTCCGGCCATGAAAGCCTTCGACAATACATTGACCATTTCTATAGGGAGAAACTGTTCCAAGACACATGGAAATTGGAAAGGAGATAATGCTTTTGGAACATGGCCATACAGCCCGGAAAACTCACAACCACTTAGTAATTCAACATAGAATCATCGAATCATAGAGTTGGAAGAGACCTCGTGGGCCATCCAGTCCAATTCCCTCCCAAGAAGCAGGAAAATTGCATTCAAAGCACTCCCGACAGATGGCCATCCAGATTATGTTTAAGTCTCCAAAAAAGGTGCTTCCACCACACTCCGGGGCAGAGAGTTCCACTGCTGAACAGCTCTCACAGTCAGGAAGTTCTTCCTAATGTTCACATGGAATCTCTTTTGTGGCAGCCACAAAAACAAAGTTTATGGAGTATAACAATGACTTTTGAAGTAAAGACTGCATAATGAAACAGGAAATAACACTTTCAAAACAGGAACAGAAAAATTTTCAAATTTTGTTACATAATGTTATTACGTGAGCTGCTTTACTTACTTACTTACTTACTTACTTACTTACTTACTTACTTACCTACTTACTTACTTACTTACTTATTATTTCGACTTATATACCACCCTTCCCAAAAAGGCTCAGGGTGGTTCACAGCAATGAACAACAAAACACAACATACTTGAAAACAATAAAAACAGATTAAGACCAGAGTAGGGGTTACATCTTTGCATCTCAATCAAAGAGAAAAAAGCGGAATATTAAAAAATATCATCATCCTCACCACCACCAAAGATGTTGTAGTTTGAGTCCACTTTAATTGCCCTGGCTTGATGCCAGGGTTATCCTGGGAGCTGTAGTTTGCCAAGGTCTTTCTCTGCCCAAAAGTGCTAGTGCTCCAGCAAACTACAACTCCTAAGATTCCATAGAATTGGGCTAACTAAGTTCAAGTAATACCAAACTGCATTACTTCTGCTGTGTAGATGCACCCGAATATCTTGCCAAACTACAACTTCCAGATTGCATAGTGGTGTGCGATGAAAGTGGTGTCAAACTACATTCACTCAACAGTGAAGATAGATTTCCTGTCTCTTTTGATCTTCTGGAGAGGGGGATTTAGGGGCTCTCCAACACTGAAATTCACACATATTTCCTCCTGGAAATATCGGCTGATAGAGGAGGAGGAGGGCAAGAAGATAAACCTGGCCTAGAGGCCTTACCTGCTGGGAGATGGCGAATCCAATGACTACTTCCTCTTCCAGGACATCCCAGGTCACGATGGCGGAGTTGGCATTCAAGAGCTTGACCGAGACATTGACTGGAGCAGAGGGACTGTCTGCAAAGAGGGAGAAAGGAGAACCCAGGAAGATGCTGATGGGAAAATGACCTCAAACCATGGCAGCCATTATTCACCTCTATGGCCTGAAGGTCCCTTTGCAAGTGGCTACTGTCACCTATGCAATAGGACCATGTAGCTGCAGGGAACACAGCCCCAGTTTGGGGGATAAATGTGATTGCAGTGGTTTCGTTTATCCACCCTTCTTGAAATGAAACACAATACAGAGTTTATAGTATGGAATAGGCTGCCAGTATTCCAGTACTGGCCAATAAAGCCCTAAACGGTTCTGGCCCAGTTTACCTGTCTGAATGTATCTCCCTATACGAACCATCTCAGAGACTAAGATCATCTGGAGAGGCCCTGCTCTTGGTCCCACCTCCTTAGCAGGTGCGACTGCTGAGAACAGGAGACAGGGCTTTCTCAGTGGTGGCCCCTCAGCTGTGGAACTCCCTCCCCACTGTGTTAATGTTTTTTAAATGTTTTACGGTGTTTTGGGACATCGAATAGTTGCTGCTGTAAACTGCCCTGAGTCGCCCAAGAGCTGAGAAGGGTGGTATACAAATGCTAATGCTAATAATAATAATCCGCCTTGAGTCCCCTTCAGGGTTGAGAAAGGCGGGATTTATAGCCCAGTTCGGAGTGAGCTTCCGGCCAATTGTGTAGCTTGTTGCCAACCTTTGCAACCCGAAAGACAGTTGCATCTGTCAGGTAGGAAATGTAGGTACCACCTACGTGTGGGGAGGCTAATTTAACAAAATTTACGAGGCCATAAAAAATCTCCAGCAAAAGCATGCGGGGAATGCGGAAAAGTACTTCATTAGTGTCACAGATGGATGATAAAGTGACAGTGGCCAGAAGTTGGAATATTAAATAGCCTCTGACTAACTGTCTGTCTATATTTGTTGTGTGTCTATGGCGATGAATGTTTGCCATGTATATGTGCATTGTAATCCGCCCTGAGTCCCCTGCGGGGTGAGAAGGGCGGAATATAAATGACGTAAATAAATAAATAAACCTATTTTAATGGTAACTCTCAAGCATCCCTTCTAAATATGAGGCTGAAACCTGGAGTGGAATTGGGGCTCCGGTTATCAGGAAAATATCCCATTCTCCCCTTCCTTCCTTCCTTCCTTCCTTCCTTCCTTCCTTCCTTCCTTCCTTCCTTCCCTCCCTCCCATCCTTCTCTCCCTCCCTCCCATCCTTCTCTCCCTCCCTCCCATCCTTATCCTTCCTAAACTTCCTTCTTAACTTCCTTCCTTCCTTGTCATTCCTTCCTTCCTAACTTCCTTCCTTCTTCCCTCCCTCCTTCCTCTCTTCCCTTCGGGGGTAGAGATGAGACGGGATATAAATACCAGAAATAAAAATAAATAAATAATAACTTCCTTCTTTGTCATTCCTAACTTCCTTCCATCCTTCCTTCCTTGTCCCTCCTAACTTCCTCACTTCCTCCTTCCCTCCCTCCTTCCTCCCTTCCTTCCTCTCTTCCTCCCTTCCTTCCTCCCTTCCTCCCTTCCTTCCTTATCTCTCCTAACTTCCTTCCTAACTCCCTCCCTCCCTTCCTTCCTTATCCTTCCTAACTTCCTTCCTTGTCATTCCTAACTTACTTACTTCCTTATCCTTCCTAACTGCCTTCCTAACTTCCTTCCTTCCTCCTTCCTTCCCTTCTTCCTCTCATCCCTTTGGGGGTAGAGAAGAGACGAGATATAAATTCCAGAAATAAAAATAAATAAATAAATAAATAAATAAATAATAACGTACTTACTTCCTTGTCATTCCTAACTTCCTTCCTTCCTCCCTTCCCTCCCTCCTTCCTTCCTTGTCCCTCCTAACTTCCTCCCTCCCCTCCCTCCCTTCCCTCCTTGTCCTTCCTAACTGCCTGCCTGCCTTTGCTGGCTTTGCAAAAGAATCTTCCCATTTGCCCAAGAGCCTTTGAGCTCAATTTGTTCTGAAGCAGCATGGAGTCCAAGGAAACCTGTAACAAGGCCAAGCAGGTAAGGTTTTATAGGTCAGTTTGTTCCTGTTCCACAGCACTCTGGAAAGCTCACACATGCCAAAACCGTCAGCAAAAAGGAAAAAGTACTAAATAGTAGACATGTGCATTCGGGGCTTACCTTTATCCATTATGCGTCTCAACCTTTGTTGGGCCCCCGATCCATTTTGTCTGAGCCTCCCAAAATCGGGAGGTCAGACATTTGTTTGGTTTTTTTTTTTCATAGCCGAAAGAACCATTTTCTTTCAGGCCATTATTGGGAGTGGGACTTCACTTGTAGGTGGTGTAGACACGTGTTTGAGGTAAAAATCACAGGTATAATCATATGAACATATTCAAGTGCTAAATAGCATAACAATCTCACAAAAAGGACAATGCAATACAATTCATTCACAGTGTTCCAGATTCCAGCCCGGGAGATGACTCACAGCATTGACATGTATTCGAACGCGGAAACGCGAAATCTCCTGTATCGACTTTGAGTCCTTATTGTGTTACTACAACACTGGGGAGGAGTGGTCAGAAGTTTTGAGTGCCCTGAGGAAGCGGAGTTTACGTGAAACGGCCATCTTGGCGTCGTCAGCTTACCTCCAGCCCTTGGCGCCTGCCCATCCAGCAGCTTGCCAGCTCTTCAACCCACCAAGGCTCCCTTACTGACTCAGTCGTTAGCCTATGAGTTATTATACTCTTGACTATTGATAGGGGAACACAGACTCTATTGGAATATTGTACTTGGCCCTATACCATTGTAGGGGCACTACTAATGTTATTATGTGAATCTGGAACACTGTAAATGAATTGCATTGCATTGTGCTTTTTGTGAGATTATTATGCTATTTAGCACTTGAATATGTTCATATGATTATACCTGTGATTTTTACCTCAAACACGTGTCTACACCTTTATTCCCATAGATCTGCCCCTTTATGCCCTGTGGTTTAGCTTTGTGTATAGTGAGTTGTTACCAGTGATTGCTCTGTTTGTGTATTGAAGACTTCACTCGTAGGCCCAAAGCACCCGGGACTATAGGTGCAGGCTTTTTGGCCTACTCACCCGGGCCTGGCAGGGCCTGCTGCCGAGAGCTGAGTAAGGAGCACTCCTTACTCAGTACTTGGCTAAAGGCCCTACAAAGCCTGGGTGTGTAGGCCCAAAGTCTGCACCCGTATGCCCAAAGTGCGATGGTGCCTGCAGCCGAGCGCCAAGTAAGAAGCGCCCTTTAATCGGCACTCGGCTGCAGGCCCTGGCACTTTGATCCGAAAAGCAGGCTTGGAGCCGGTACCCACTCCTGTTTGCCTTTTGTTTCGAATCCATTTTTGTTCCAGGAGGGGCCTTCCTGTTCTGTGCCTTCCAAATGGACGGAACAGAATGGAAACACAAATCAAACAAATGGGACAAATTTCGGGCCCATGACTAGTAAATAACCCCGCTTTTGCAAACATATCTCAGGGCTCATTTAGCAGGCATCGGCACTGTAAAACGAATGCAGTTTGACATCACTTTTACTGCCATGGCTCCATGCAGTAGGATACTGGGAGCTGTCATTTGGTGATCCACCAGCTCTCTGTGGCACAGAAGTCAATGGACTTTGTAAAACTACAACTCCATTGATTCTATAGCTCTGAGCCACTGAAGTTAAAGAAGTGCCAAACTGTATTCATTCAACAGTGTAGATGTAGAACGAGGCAGTAAAACTATTTGGGATTTCTAAAGACTTCTCCATAGTGCTGAACTACCTCCAAGACATAGATTCAAAGCCTCTTTAACATGTAAATTCTAGATTTCTAGCCCCCACCCTTGTACAAAAAGTCTTGCAATGTTGATCTAGAACCCAGAGTGGATTTTGATCTAGAACCCAGTGTGGGTTTGTTATATCCCTGACTGGGAACCCCATTATTTCTAATGCTATGGAGGTTTCCCTGGCATTTTAAATCCCATATAAGACTTTGAATCGACTTGGCTTTGCCCAGCTAAGAACGGAGAAGGACTTAGCAGAGAGTGTGTCTATACCCAGCATAAGCAAACTTGGGCCCTCCAGGCATTTTGGACTCCAACTCCCACAATTCCTAACAGCCTCAGTCCCCTTCCTTTCCCCCCTCAACTGCTTAAGGTCAGCATCGGCTGGGTTCAGTGTTCTCTGAATATGGGTGAACTATAACTCCCAGGATCCAAGGTCAACCAGCCCCAAACCCCACCAGTATTCAAAGTTGTCCATGGCGGGGGGTGTCTATTTGCCAAATCTGAACCAGATTTGTGATTGGTGGAATTCTGTATTCTCTGGATGCAGGTGAACTACAGCTCCCAAAATCAAGGCCAATTCCCAAAAAGCCCTGTAGTATGTTCAGTTGCTCATGGGGCTTCTCTGTGCCAAGTGTGGTCCCTGTTGATTGTTGGTGAGGGGCACAGTTTCTTTGGATGCAAATTAACTGCGAGCATAACACCCATCATTCTATACTATAGAAATAGTGTGGTTTGATACCACTTCAATGCAATGTGGATTGTGCCTTCCTGCATTGAAGACCCTTGAAAACCCAACATGCAAATGTTTTTAAACTGAAGCTGAATGGCCATCTGTTAGGAGGGCTTGGATAGTGCATTCCTGCCTGACAAAAGAGGCTTGGACTGTATGACTCTTAAGAGTCCCTTGCATTTGTGGATGTTTTGAAACAGAAGCTGAATGGCCATCTCTTAGGAGGGCTTGGATTGTGTATTCCTGCCTGGCAGAGAAGGGTTGGACAAGATCAGTGTTTCCCAACCTTTTTTGAGCCTCGGCACCCTTTTTACATTTCAAAATCCTGGGGCACAGCACCAACCAAAATGACACAAAATGACACTCTAGCACAGTAATACATATAGTTAATATGTTTTAAAATGTATTTATACACTCAGTGTGAAACCTGGGCCTGTTTCGATGAACACAACATAGATATCCTGGCAGGAATGGCAGAAAGACACACACGAAGGTCTTGCTCAACAGCTGTCAGTCTCTCTGTGTGTTTAGAAAAAAATGTGTCCATCTAGCTTCAAAGCAGTCCACTAGTACTGTTCTTATGCATCAATACACCTCATGGAACAATAAGGAGGCTTCCACCTTCAATATACAGTATCTGCTCCTGTATCATTCCTGGTGGGCATTAGACGAGTCCCTCGTGTATAACTGGTGAACAGGAGAGTTGTTACACAGTCCCTAGAAAGGCTATTGCGTCCAGTCAATGCCAAATGTAGTAATAATTGGTACACATAAACACGAAAACGGCTGAAGGAGGTGCTGCCCCAGCTCCTTCTTCGCTGCCGCCCGCCCCTTCCTCCTCTTTCTCCCCCCGCAAGCAGCAGCAGCAGGAGTTCGGCAGGAGGGGGAAGAGAGGTTTTCCCGCGGCACACCAGGTGATCACTCATGGCACACTAGTGTGCCACGGCACAGTGGTTGGGAAACACTGGACTAGATGACCCTCGGGGTCCCATATGTAAACATGTTTAAACCGAGGCTGGATGTCCATCTATTGGAAGTGCTTGGATTGTGTATTTCTCCATGGGAAGAAAAGGGTTGGACTGGATGGCCTTTGGGGTGCCTTTTTTCCAACTCTGCCAACTTATGAATATATGAAATGCTAAAAGAAGTGAATAAGCCAATGGTGGTGCGTTGGATGGCCTCAAAGGGCCTACAGAATCTTGCAGTCTCCAAGTGCAGCCACCCACGGTCTCCTGTGGCCCAGCGATTATGGTCCGCCTCCGATCTGCATTTTCTGTTCTGTGTTGCTTTTGTTCTCCCCACCCGAAATGGCAAAGGAACACAAATGTTCGATCCAGGTGCCCAAGCAGCACTCCCCTTTGCCTTTGTTTGACTCAAGGCCCCAAATGGCCGAGGCGGGTCTGGGCTTTTGTGTTGCCTAGGCACTTTGGAGACAGGTGGGCAGCCTTCGCTCAAAGACCCCATAAGTCAGCCATGCATCAGAAGCAGTGGGAGCTGGACCCGCAGAGTAGAGGCAAAGGAAGGGGTTGAATGGCAAAGCAATGGGGGACGGAAGCTGGTTCTTTCATATGTTCTCCCTCGCTTCCAAGAAAAGCCAAAGGAGGAGGAATAGGAATGGATTCAAAACACAGAAAGATTAGGGAGGGAGCAAAGGCCAAAAATGCATTATCACCCTGCTCATAAATTTCTCATTTTCGTAATCAATGGTCCTTGTAAGCAAAAGGCCCTAATCCTGGCAGACTCTGGGTGCATCTGCACTGTTGAATTAATGCAGTTTGGTGCCACTTTAAGTGCCATGACTCAATGATAGGATTTGAAGGTTTCGTGTAGCACCCAGACTCTTTGGTTCGAGAAGGCAAAAGACCTTGCAAAACCATATTGAGCCATGGCGATTAAAGTGTGATCAAATTGCACTGATTCTACAGTGTAGATCAGTGATTCTCAACCTTCCTGATACAGTTGTGGTGACCCCCACCCATAACATTATTTCTGTTGCTACTTCATAACTGTAAATTTGCTACTGTTGTGAATCGTAATGTAAATATCTGATATTCAGGGTGTATTTTCATTCAATGGACCAAATTTGGCACCAATACCTGATATGTCCAAATTAGAATACTGGTAGGGTTGGGGGAGGGATTGGTTTTGTCATTTGGGAGTTGTAGTTGCTGGGATTTATCATTCACTTACAATCAAAGAGCATTCTGAACTCCACCAATGATGAAATTCAACCAAACTTGGCACACAAAAAAACCCATGACCAACAGCGAATACTGGAAGAGTTTGGTGAGCATTGACCTTGAGTTTTGGAGTTGTAGTTCATCTACATTCAGAGAGCACTATGGACTCGAACAACATAAGAACATAAGAACATAAGAAGAGCCATGCTGAATCGGACCTCAGCCCATCTAGTCCAGCATTCTGTATCACACAGTGGCCCACCAGTTGTACACGGGGATCTCGAGCAGAGGGGGAGGCAAAACCTTGACCTGCTCCCGACCCCCACAACCAGTACCGGGGAAATCCTGCCTACCTCAACCAACTCCGAGGTGGCACTTGAATGTCCTTTTCAGTAACTACCGATACACTTGGTATCCATGAATCTGTCTAATCCTGCCTTGAAGTTGTCCAGGCTGGCAGCTGTCACAACCTCTTCTGGAAGTGAGTTCCATAACCCAATGACCCTCTGGGTGAAGAAATATTTCCCTTTGTTAGTCCTAATTTTCCTACCTTTGAGCTTCAGGAGTGCCCTCTAGTCCTAGTGTTTTGTGACAAAGAAAACAGTTTTCTTTATTCACCTTTTCTATCCCATGCATGATTTTATACACTTCGATCAAGTCACCTCTTAAACGCCGTCTTTCAAGGCTGAAAAGACCAAGGCGTTGCAACCTGGTTTCATATGGGAGCCGCTCCATCCCTTGGATCATTCTTGTTGCCCTTTTCTGTACCTTTTCCAGTTCCGTTATATCCTTCTTAAGGTGCGGAGACCAGAATTGTACACAGTACTCCAAATGTGGCCTTACCATAGATTTGTAGAGAGGTAATACAACATTTGCTGACCTATTTTCGATTCCCTTTCTGATCATGCCTAGCATAGAATTTGCTTTTTCACTGCTGCTGCGCACTGGGTTGACATCTTCATTGAGCTGTCCACCAAGACCCCAAGATCCCTTTCCTGGTTTGTCTCGGAAAGCTTTGACCCCATCAATTTGTAGGTGTAGTTGGGGTTGTTTGCCCCGATGTGCATGACTTTACACTTGTTTAGGTTAAAATGCATTTGCCACTTTGTTGCCCATTCACTCAATTTCAAGAGATCTTTCTGGAGCTCTTTACAATCAGTTTCATTTTTAACTACCCTGAACAATTTAGTGTCGTCTGCAAACTTTGCTACCTCAGAATTCACTCCTACATCCAGATCATTAATGAATAAATTAAAAAGTAACGGACCCAAAACTGAACCTTGGGGTACGCCACTTCTCACCTCTTTCCACCCAGAGAAATGTCCGTTTATTACCACCCTTTGTTTCCTACAGTTTAGCCAGGTTCCAATCCAGGACAAGACCTGTCCTCTGATTCCATGGCTGAAGAGCTTATTTAGGAGCCTTTGGTGAGGGACTTTGTCAAAAGCCTTTTGAAAGTCAAGGTAAACAATATCAATTGGGTCCCCTTTATCTATGTGTTTATTTACACCCTCAAATAATTCTAACAGGTTAGTAAGACATGATTTGCCTTTGCAGAAACCATGTTGATTTTCCTTCAGCAATGCCTGTTCTTCTATGTGCTTAGTAATTTTTCTTTAATAATGGTTTCCATCACTTTGCCTGGAACTGAGGTTAGACTAACTGGCCTATAATTTCCTGGATCACCCCTGGATCCTTTCTTGAAGATCGGAGTTACATTTGCCTCCCTCCAGTCCTCGGGTACAGTGCCTGATCTTAGAGAAAGGTTATATATTTTGGCTAGAATTTCAGCAATTTCACACTTGAGTTCCTTAAGAACTCTGGGGTGGATGCCATCTGGCCCTGGTGATTTGTTGACATTTAGTTTAGTAAGGCATGTGAGAACATCTTCCTTGTTTATCTCTATCTGGTTTAATTCATTTAATTCCCTCCCTGAAAAAACTGACTCAGCTGCAGGCATATGTTGTCTGTCCTCCTGTGTGAAAACGGAGGCAAAGAAGTCATTTAGCTGCTCAGCAATCTCCTTGTCTTCGCTGATTTTCCCTTTCTGACCATTGTCGTCGAGTGGCCCAACTGCTTTTCTAGTTGGGTTCCTGCTTCTGATGTACTTAAAGAAGTTTTTGTTGTTTTTTTTAATATTCTTTGCTATGTGTGCCTCAAAATCTCTCTTGGCTTTCCTGACTGTTGCTTTGCATTTAGTTTGCCAGAGCTTGTGTTCCTTTCTGTTCTCCTCGGTAGGAAGAGCCTTCCATTTCTTAAATGAGTATTTGAACTCAAACTTGGCCCAAATACTCAATATTACCAATGTAAACACTGGTGGAGTCTGGGGAAAATAGACCTTGACATTTGGGAGTTCTAGTTGCTGGGATTTATAGTTTACCTACAATCAACAAGCATTCTGAACCCCACCAACAATAGAATTGGGCCAAACTTCCCAAACAGAACCCCCATGTTCAACAGAAAATACAGTTTTCTGATGGTCTTTGGTGACCTCTCTGACCCCCACCCCTTCTCGTGACCCCCCACAGGTCTAGATGAAAAATGCTGGTCTAGATGCAGCCATTGCAATTCTGGACGCATCCCTGATTTCATTCTCACCCAGAGCATTTGGGTCAAGAGAATAAGAGCATGTCTGCTGCCCTATATACACAGTATTCCTGCTCTGGGTTCGCATAATAATAACTGGAAGGAAACACTTTGCTGAGATGTCAACACAAAGCTCTTTCAGCTTTTCATAAAGTGCACAGTTTGGGAGATCTCCTCCTGAGCAGATGTTCACTGTTTCTTCTTTGTCTCCTTCTGAATTCCCAGCCCCAGGGACCCATTTGCTCCTCTGCTGCACCACACTGTATTTCAACAAAGGTTTTGCACACTTCAGCTCCTGCTTTTATCACGAACCTTTGAGTAACGGGCAACCAGTCTCTAACAGCTCAAGGGTACTAGACTATGTCTGGAACCCGGACTTCCAAGCCATACAGACATGGTTTCTTGGCAGTTTCAGCCCCTGGAAATTGATGTGCAAAGGGGAAAGAGGCTCCTTCCAAAGCTATGCACAGCCTAAAAACCCCACTGTCACTTCCCCAACAAAGGTGGATGCCAAATCATCTTTCTTGCTCTCCAGTTGCTGAAAAAGCTCCAATTCCAGAATCCATTCTGGAATAACCTAAAAGATTATTGTTCAGACCTAGAAAATTAACCTAATTATGGTATTTGCCCCTGGAATTTGCCACAAGTAAAGGCGTGAGTTCAGATTGTCCAAGGCTCCAAAATAAAGTTCTGACTAAAACCCAGAGTGGATTGAGTGCCCCACTGGCAGAGAAGCCACTAGCTGCCATTCATGATGCTAAGGCGAACCTCATGGAATCCTAGAGTTGGAAGGAACTCCACAGGCCATTCAGTACAAATACTTTTTGCCAGGCAGGAAGACACTATCCAAGCTCTCCCAACAGATGGCCACCAGCACTTTGCAATTGTGCCCAGAAATGGTCAGAAGAGCTATTGAAACAATGGAAATGTGTACATCCTGCAGTCGCTCCAGGCTACAATCTGATTGCAAATATTTGGGCTGAGTGAAGTTCCTTAGTCCTTTTCGAAAACAAACCCACATAGAGGATTTTGCAAAAAAAAAACCCAAATGGGCACATGTTGTTGTGTATGAATTTGATTTGCCAAGGTGGTATGGGAGGAAAGGGTGGCTTTTAAGGAAAGAAAGACAGAAGAGCAAGGTTTGAGGGACCCCCTTTCTCTCACTGGCACCTTGTAGCTATCTACTTCCCCAAAATCCCAAGATTTCCCCCCAAAAGTCCCAAAAATTTTCCCTAGACCAGTGCTTCTCAACCTGTGGGGCCCCAGATGTTTTGGCCTTCAACTCCCAGCAATCTTATCAGATGGTAAACCAGCTGTGATTTCTGAGATTTGTAGACACCTGGGAACTACTGGCCTCAATGGTCCCACAATTTCCCCCTAAAAGTCCCACAATTTCCCCTAAAATTCCCATGATTTTCCCTAACAGCCCTACAATTTTCCCCTGGAAGCTTCACAATTTCCTCCTAAAAGTCCCAAGTTTTTCCCCTAAAAGCTCAAAAAATCCCCATTTTTTCTCTCTAAAAATCCCAAGATTTTTGATGTGTATGTGTGTGGAAAATGTATGGCGAAGCAAGGGAAGGCAGCCATCTGAGCAATCTGGATTTGGGCACCGTTGAGACCCAATGAATGCATTATTCCTATTGGAAATGGCATCTCGTTGGGATGGCAAACCCATTCCAGATTTCAGCCTGAGCTTAAGGAACGATCCAGGGAGCAGAACCTATTTTGGTTCCATCAGCATCTCCTTTAAAGTTCAGACTAAAACCCAGATTGGATCCCTTCCAGTATCACAAAAGCCATTCCTGACATTGGTTATTCTTCATGTTTGGTATTGGGAAAATGGAGAGAGGAAAGACATCATTGAAATGACTCAGAGGGTGCCTGGATGTGCAAAATACGCACTCAAAGCAAACAGACATGGCTGTGTTTCTCTCGGAGGGGGGACGCTTATCTCAGGAAAGGGAAAGACATTTGGAACCGAAAACATCAAGTCCTTCCCTTCCTTCTGTTGACTTTTTCAGTCACAGCAGCTTGACTCAAAGGTGAGCTAAGGATAGGGTGAGAGGAGGAGCTGGTGAGAGGAAAAGGCTATTCGAATCGCAAAGGCCTTCTTTGGTGTAGAAAGGCAACGTTTTGCAAACACCTTCATAAACCCGAAACAGCCGGACGTCTGTAGTTATACCTTCCTTTGCATTAAAGGCACCTGTGTCTAATCCAAAGGCACTTTGGGTATTTGTGCAGACTAGGGCTGTGTTATTTTCCTATCCCACTCCAAGCAAAGCTGATGGGCTACATGCAATAGGGAAAAGGCAACCATACAGCGCTTGGGGAGAGAAAGGGTCGCCCAACTGATCCAAATGCAAATGATGCAGGCAATAGGGGCCTCCTTTTTAAGGGATGGAATTGAAGGGCACGTAAAAGGGCACCTCTGAGCCGGAAGGTTTTCCTGTTACAAACAAGGCCAAGTTACATAAAGCTCTCCTTGTTGTGCAAGACGTCACCCAAGGTGTGCTGAAGGTCAAAGATAACTGGAAACGATGGATGGAAATGCTTCCTCTCCTCTATCAAGTTGTATTCAAGGAACCCAAATCCCATCCTTTGGGGAAACCCATATACACCCGCTCAGTTTGCATAACACAGCATGAAACATGACAGGGTTCTGCAACTGGGGGAAGAAATGAAGTGTGGCCCCAAAGCCATAACAACGGGGAGCTTGCTGTACAACATTTTCAGGCCACCTCCCATCAGGAGCAAAAAGCATGAAATCCAAAAGAGACATGTGTTGTGCAAATCTTTCTGATAAAAAGATCTTTGTGGTCACTAACATAATGGCCTTCTCTGGGCTGCTTCCCCTTGTAACTGTTCGGCTTTTGTTGTCTTCCTGTCCATCACTTTCTTGGGATGATTGGATAGAAACAGGGCCTTTCCAATGTCAATGGTTGTATCTCACCTTGAGCCCCAGTGAGTGACGGGTAATAAATTTATTATTATTATTATTATTTATTGTGTTGCGGAAGGCTTTCATGGCCGGAATCCTGGGTTGTTGTAGGTTTTTCGGGCTGTATGGCTATGTTCTAGAAGTATTCTCTCCTGACATTTCGCCTGCATCTATGGCAGGCATCCTCAGAGGTTGTGAGATCTGTTGGAAACTAGGAAAATTGGGATTATATATCTGTGGAAAGTCCAGGGTGGGAGAAAGAACTCTTGTCTGTTGGAGCTAGGCGTGAATGTTTCAATTGGCCACCTTGATTAGCATTTGATGGCCTGACAGGTTTTAGGTGTGGCTTGTTACTGCCTGGGGCAATCCTTTGTTGAGAGGTGATTAGCTGCCACTGATTGTTTCTTGTCTGGAGTTCCTCTGTGTTTGAGTGTTGTTTTTTATTTACTGTTATGATTTTAGTTTTTTTAAAAAAAAAATACTGGTAGCCAAATTGTGTTCATTTTCATGCTTTCCTCCTTTCTGTTGAAATTGTCCACATGCTTGTGGATTTCAGTGGCTTCTCTGTGTAGCCTGACCTGGTGGTTGTTAAAGTGGTCCAGCATTTCTGTGTTCTCAAATAATATGCTGCATTCAGGTTGGTCCTTCAGCTGCTCTGCTATGGCTAACTTCTCTGGTTGAAGTAGTCTGCAGTGCCTTTCATGTTCCTTGGTCAATGGTATCGAAGGCCGCTGAGAGGTCCAGCAGAACCAACAGGGACACACTCCCCCTGTCGAGCTCCCGGCATAGATCATCTACTAAGGCAACCAAGGCTATCTCAGTTCCATGTCCTGGCCTAAAACCAGACTGTGCTGGATCAAGATGTTCCATGACTTTGCCCAAACCCAGGCAGATGGGTTTTAGAGTCCTTCTTAGCACCAATGCTATTGGGGGCAAAGGGAGTGTCAACCTATGTTTTGTCAGCTTCGTTTCATAGTTTTGCTTTAGGCTGGCAGTTTGGATGCTGGGGAAAGAGATAGAAAACAAGCTCTCCTTTTGTACCAAATCGCAACTCCACAACAATCATGCATTTGCACGGCAATGTCCTTTGCTTGCTTCCACAATGGGAAACCCTTGGGATTTTATCTTTTTGGGGGTGCTGCCAGCTTAGGGGCTCAATTGAGCCAGCCATCGAGAACTACACACCAGCAAAGAAGAAGTCTAAGTAAAATAAGTCACATAGGGAGACCCAGTTTGACCCTCAAAGGCAAAAGGATGTTGGGAACCATCAGCTAAAGGGTTTTAATGCTGTTCTTTATGGCAAATCACCTGCTGCATTCATGTATTGTATGGCAACAAAGGTACCAAAAGACATCTTGGGAAGACCGGAAACGGCACACAGATTTAAGGGAACACTCCTCCGGAACGCCGATTTCCTAGCATTGTCATGATGTACATTCAGAAGCACAGTTGAGGCGTCCCAGGAAATGCAACAAAGCAAATGAATGCCTTCTGGGCGCAGAGCATTTGCAACAGACCCCACTGTCTTGCAACGCTCGAAATCTGGAGTGGGGGCGGAATCATTTTGCGAGGCCGAACTATTTTTGGGAAGACGGTGCTCTCATTCATTTTGTCCTCTGTTGGGCACAACCATGTTCCAGCTCAAGACAGGATGCAAGATTGACCTTTTGAGACAGATGGTGAAACCCAGCATTGCCTTGCAATGTTTTATATGGGGGGGAAACACATTTTGCAAGAGAATTTTATCATGGGAACTTTTCGGGGGACATTTTTAGCAGACGGTTTTGGAAGCCAGGGGAGGGGACCCTTGGACTCATCAAAGTTGCCAAACCATTGCCTTTTTCCTTCTGGTCTTGACCTGTTTTGGAGTGCTATCATTTGCCTCTAGCTCAGGCCTGGGCAAACTTGGGTCCTCCAGGTGTTTTGAACTTCAACTCCCACAATTCCCATCAGCCTCAGGCTCAAGTTTGCCCAGGCTCAGTCTAGCTCTTTGGTCACTTTTGCCATTCGGTCTGCTGAGCATTGCCTCCTGGACCGTTGTACCATAGTTTACTAGACTATGAGCATCTTTTTAGTGGTCCTGAGCATTTCAGAGAAGGGGTACATAACCTGTATTATAAAGTAGACAATTAGAAAGAAATAAAAGCAACCCCCACCCTCCTCTCCTTTAAGAAACTTTTGAAGATGCACTTATGCACTTTAGCATATAGAAAGGAGGAGGATGAACCCATTTACACTATATGATGGCTATGATACATTTAATAAACACCTGTGTTAGCCATTTCAAATGCAAATCATGTCTGACAGTTTTTAATGATATATGTTTAATGTTTACACGTCCTCATTTATTGTCTAATTCACCATTTCTCAACCTGGGGTTGGGACTCCTTGGGGGGGAGGTCATGAGGGGGTGTCAGAGAGGTTGCCAAAGACCATGAGAAAACAGTATTTTCTGTTGGTCATTGGGGTTCTGTGTGGGGAGTTGGCCCAATTCTATCATTGGTGGGGTTCAGAATGCTCTTTGATTGTAAGTGAACTATAAATCCCATCAACGACAACTCCCACATATCAAGTTCTCTCCCCCCCAAACTCTACCATTGTTCACATTTGGGCATATTGAAGATTCATGCCAAGTAGGGTCCAGATCCATCATTGTTTGAGTCCACAGTGCTCTTTGGATGTAGATGAACTACAATTCCAAAACTCAAGGTCAATGCCCACCAAACCATTCCAGTATTTTCTGTTGGTCATGGGAGTTCTGTGTGCCAAGTTTGGTTCTATTCCATCATTGGTGGAGTTCAGAATGCTCTTTGGTTGTAGGTGAACTGTAAATCCCAGCAACTACAACTCCCAAATGACAAAATTAATCATTCATATCTGGTATTTGTGCCAAATTTGGTCCAGTGACTGAAAAAACATCCTGAATATCCGATATTTACATTATGATTCAGAACAGTAGCAAAATTACAGTTATGAAGTAGCAGCAAAAATAATGTTAATGCTGGGGGTCACCACACCATGAGGAACTGTATTAAGGGGTCATGGCATTAGGAAGGTTGAGAAACAATGATCTAATTGGTTTATCCATCATTTCAACGTTTAATTCTTTCATTATAAGTGTATTGCTATTATTGTGTATTATTTTGTATTATTCCTGATGTTGCTTGTTACTTTGTAAGGCATTGAATGTTTGCCTGTTTTTGTGATGTAAACTGTTCTGAGTCTCTTTTAGTAGAGAGATGTGATCTACAAATAAATCATTATTATTCTTATTATTATTATAGAAGGATATCTGTTCAGTTCTGCTGAATACAGAGGCCAAAGGAAATATATTATGAGTGATGATTATATTACCTGCAACATGTGTGTTTTTTCTTTGATAATGTTGTTACATTTTAATATCCTTACTTTTAGTTGTAACAACTATTCATTATGGAGTGACGTGGTTTCATTATATACCATCAAGTCAGCTTTGGCTTATGGCCACTGTATGAATGAGAGGCTGATTATGAGCTTTCTATTCCAACAGGCCTTAGGAAACTGAATGTTTTACAGGTAAAGGGATTTTTGTTCTGTTTACTTGCATGCTATGCTTTCAAATTACCATTCCAACTGGTTTTACTTCTTGAACACTTTAATCTTAGTGGGTTGCTGTGAGTTTTCTGGGCTGTATGGCCATGTCCCAGAAGCCTTCTCTCCTGACGTTTCGCCCACATCTATGGCAGGCATCCTCAGAGGTTGTGAGGTCTGCTGGAAACTAAGCAAGTGAGGTTTATATATCTGAATGTCCAAAGTGGGAGAAAAAACTCTTTTTTTTCCTTTGAGGCAAGTGTGAATGTTGCAAGTGGCCTCCTTTAAACAGCCTTGCAGCTTCAAAACTTGGCTGATTCCTGCCAGTAATTTAAGTAAATAAATCAGGACAGTAAATAAAGAGGAACACTCAAACCACAGGGGGATTCCTGGCATGAAACAATCAGGGCCAGCAAACACCTCCCAATAAAAGATTCCCCTGGGGTAGGTTGCAGCCAGGCTTTGCAGCTGCAAGGCCATTCAGTGCTAAACAAGATAGCCAATTGCAGCATTCACACTTTCCGCAAATAGACAAGAGTTCTTTCTCCCACCCTGGACATTCCAGATATTTAAACCTCACTTGCCTAGTTTCCAACAGACCTCACAACCTCTGAGGATGCCTAGTATAGATGTGGACGAAATGTCAGGAGAGAATGCTTCTGGAACATAGCGATACAGCCTGAAAAATTGGAATGAATTAGCAGATATTGACAGATAACTATGAGCATCTTGTCTATAGCTGCGTTCAGCTCCAAGGAGAAGAGCTGCCTTAGCATTACCATCACAAGGAGAGATGGTGCACCGGGGAATACAGTTATTGCTTGCAGTTCAGCCCCATTTTTCTCTCCTTCTCCCCGAATGAAAGATGCACACACACATACATGTAGAAACAAACAGAGAAACATAGGAAGAAAGAAGAGGAAGAGCAAACTTGGGGGATATTTGCACTGGGCTTGCTCTTTGGGTTTCCCTGGCAAGCTTTCCAAAGAGGAGGTTTCCTATTGCCTTCATGTGAGGCCGAGAGAGTGTGACTCACCCAAAGCCACTCAGTGGTTTCCACGTCCAAGTGGACACTCAAACCCTGATCTCCATAGTCTAACATTCCAATCACTGCACTCACCATACTGTCTCTCAAGACCGGGGGTGCTTTGAATGCGATTTTCCTATGTCTTGGCAGGGGGTTGGACTGGATGGCCCACGAGGTCTCTTCCACCTCAATGGTTCTCTATGAGTCTATTATCTACACTGCTATATAATGCAGTTTCAAACTGGATTATACGACATTGGGGCCCCAAACTCTAGGAAAACTTGAATTAAAGCCTGAAGCGGATTTACTGTCCCATTACACAGGAGCCAAACAAGGCCTTCCTTTTTAAAAACTAAGCATAGCAATAACAACAAAAAGAACAATGGTTTTATTTATTTTAAATATGCATTTTAATAAGTACCACGTTTATTTCTATTGGAGCCTCCGGTGACGCAGTGGGTTAAACTGCTGAGCAGCTAAACTTGCTAACCAAAAGGTTGCAGGTTCAAATCTGGGCAGCGGTGTGAGCTCCTGCTGTTAGCTCCAGCTTCTTCTAGCAGTTCAAAAACATACAAATGTGAGTAGATCAATAGGTACCACTCCGGCGGGAAGCAACGGTGCTCCATGCAGTTATGCTGGCCACATAGCCTTGGAGGTGTCTACGGACTATGCTGGCTCTTTGGGTTAGCAATGGAAATGAGCACCAACCCCCAGAGTCGGACATGACTGGACTTAAGGTCAGGGGAAAACCTTTACCTTACCTTATTTCTATTTGGATGTTTTTATGCTTTGGATTTTAATGTACACATTGTATGGTTTTTAGGGTTAGCCACTGTGAATCTCCTTCAGGAGAGAAGTAGGATATAAATACAAACAACAACAATTATTATTCTTATAACTACAATAATAAAACAATAATGGTTTGATTTTAAATATGTATTTTAATAAGTACTATGTTTAATTCTATTTTTAATGTTTGTATACTTTGGATTTTAATGTACACATTGTATGGTTTTTACTGTTAGTCACTTTGAATCTCCTTTGGGAGAGAAGAAGCAGGATATAAATGCAAATAATACTAATAATACTAATAATGCCTGTGTTGTCATTGTTGGAAATGATCTTGGTATTTTAGGTGCTTTGAAGAGCTCACCTATACTACTTTGATATTGGGATTTGTTGCACAAGCCAGTACTATGTCATCTTACTTGCCCTAGGCCTTTGCCATTAGAGATGTAAGGTTCAGCCTATATATCTCTTGTGCATCCCTTCCTGGCTCTAATGCTAGTTGCAAGCCAGTGTGTTCACTAAATAGGCATAGTAAAGGTAAAGATTGGTCAGCAAGTTCAGCAGCTCAGTGGTTTAACCCACTGTGGTACTGGGGGCTCCAATAAGCATAAATACCCCGAAAAAAGGCATAAATATCCTGAAAATAGGTATAAATACACTGAAAAAGCAAGGGGTGGTCTCTAGGACCCAAATTGTATTGCAATCAGTTAGTCCCTTGTACATTAAGGGTAGATCTCATGCTAAGCATGCCTGCCTGTGCATATCCATTTTGGATTTTAGTCTGAATTTTGAGGGATAAATATTTGAGTATTGTTTTGATTCCAGAAGCTCAATGGACAATGGTGTGGCAATATCATTTTGGGTTTGGGCTTGGGCTTCAAAGGTGCTCTCTATCCCTCTGCAAATATCCTTTTTCAAGTTCCAGCTGAAATCGGATTCTCCGCTCCACTGGCATTGGAACGGCTATCTTTCATCACAAATCATGTGAATTTAGTCTGAATTAAACCCAGCTTGCAGTGGCATCCCCTGCCCTCTTTCTCCCCTGCAAATTCCAGAAATTGGGCCCACGACTGGCCTCTTTCCAAGAAACCCGCAAAGAACTGAGTTTCCAAGAGCAAAGAGGCCGACGCCTGCCTTCCAATGCCTGCCTTCCAATGGCATCCTATGATGATCACAACATCATGAATTATTTTTTAGGTAATGGCTCCTCTTTTCCTTCAGTCCCAGCTGGATAAAAGGGATAAACATGTCTCATAGCCCACAGTGGCAGACACTACAATACACAACCGACAGTGAAGCTGCTTTGGGTTTTAGTCTGAACTTGAGGTGAGAGGCCTAAGGTAACCGTTCTCAAAGGAAGCCTCACCACGAAATCCCCTGAATTGCTACACGGTGGGGTTTCCATAAACCAGAAATGACTTGGAAGCAGAAGACAACAACAACAACAAGGGATGAGCATCTTGGATAGCTTTGGATATCGAATAACACAGGAAAGCACGCCAATAACAACAATAATATCAGCTTCCAGAATGCAATCGATCCCATTCCACTGACATACACATATAGGGATTGCTCCTACATTCTCCCAAATCCTGGATGCCTCTAACAACCATTTTCTCAACAACCCAGCTCCCCCACCCCATTTCCTCATCTCTCTTTCCAAAGGCCTATTAGTGCCCCACTTGTTGGCATGATGTCCCTTCCCTGAATCCTGTCGCACTACTTCCACAGGTGAACCTGACCCTTTTATTTTCCCATGCACTCCCTCTGCAGTGGGTCCCTTTTGTTCAGTGGGTCTGGAAATGGGGTGGGGGAGATTGCCCCCGGGACTTGGGGTGGAGACCTTTCACATGTGGGACTCCCAAGAGGGTTGGGAGGAAGGCCTTTGAGGAGGGAGAACCCAGTGCCAGAGGGAGATGGGAGCCTTCCCATTTCCCCAGGCCTTCGGGTATTTCCCTAAACGTATGGGGCACCCAACAGGTCTGGGGAATGGAGGAGGTCATAGGGACCCCTAGCAATGGAAGAGAAGAGCATGGGCATCATCCTCCCTTCTGGGCCCCAGGTATCACCTGACCAAGTGATACCGGGCAGATCCCTGGGTGAATCTCCCAGTCAGGAGAGTGATGTTCAAGCCCTTCTCTTCCAGTGCTAAGGGTCCCTCAGGTGCCTGCTTTCATGGGTCTGCCAGGGAGAGGGTGGTCATCTCTCCTTTTGGACCCCAAGTGAGCACTTTCCAGGTAAACTCTTCCCAGGTGATTCCTTCTCAGATGAGTCCTTCCCAGGTCAGTTTTCCCCAAATGATCCTTTCCCGGGTGAGTTCTTCTCAAGTGAACCCTTCCCAGGTGAGTTCTTTCCAGGTGATCCCTTCCCAAGTGAATGCTTCTCAAGTGATCCCTTCCCAGGTGAGTTCTCCCCAAGTGATCCCTTCCCAGTTGAGTTTCCCCCAAGTGATCCTTTCCCAGGTGAACTCTTCCCAAGTGAACTCTTCCCAGGCGATTCCTTTCTCAGGTGATCCCTTCCCAGGTGAGTTTTCTCCAAGTGGTCCCTTCCCAGGTGATTCCTTTCTCAGGTGATCCCTTCCCAGGTGAGTTTTCCCCAAGTGGTCCCTTCCCAGATGATTCTTTTCTCAGGTGATCCCTTCCCAGATGAGTTTTCCCCAAGTGGTCCCTTCCCAAGTGGTCCCTTCCCAGATGATTCTTTTCTCAGGTGATCCCTTCCCATGTGAGTTTTCCCCAAGTGATCCTTTCCCAGGTGATCTCTTCCCAAGTGAACTCTTCCCAGGCGATTCTTTTCTCAGGTGATCCCTTCCCAGGTGAGTTTTCCCCAAGTGGTCCCTTCCCAGATGATTCTTTTCTCAGGTGATCCCTTCCCAGGTGAGTTTTCCCCAAGTGATCATTTCCCAGGTGATCCCTTCCCAAGTGAACTCTTCCCAGGTGATTCTTTTCTCAGGTGATTTCTTCCCAGGTGAGTTCTTCCCAAGTTTACCCTTCCCAGGGGATCCCTTTCCAGGTGGTCCGTTCCCAGGTGATCCCTTCCCAAGTGAACCCTTCCCAAGTGATCCCTTCCCAGATGAGTCCTTCCCAAGTGAACTCTTCCAAGGTAAGTCCTTCCCAGGTGGCTTCTCCCCAGGTGATCCGTTCCCAGGTGCTTCCCACCCCAGGTGCTTCCCACCCCAGGTGTGTGCTTCCCAGGGGGCCTCTTGCCCGGGCCCTGCTTACCTGGGTCTGCCAGCGAGAGGGTGGCCCCGTTGAAGTAGAGCAGGAGGGCGGCGTGGAGGCAGAGGAGCCGGGGGTCCATCCTCAGGTGGGGGTCCATCCTCCTGCAGCCACATGGGCGAAGGGCGCCCCGAGGAGGGAGGGCGAGAGGGAGGGAGGGGGCAGGAGGAGGAGGAGGGCGCCCCGGATCAGAGGGCCCCGGCCGCCCCCCAGGAGGCCCCCGCGTCGCCCTCGCCCTCCCCGGCCTCCCCCATTTCAGCACCACGGAGAGGGGCCCCGAGGAAGGAGAGCAGCAGCAGCAGCAGCAGGAGGAGGAGAGGGAAGGAAAGGGAAGAAAGGCCTCTCCCTCTCTCCGCCCCGGGCCCTTCTTCTCCTCCTTCGGTGGCGTCTCCTCGCGGGCAAAGTTTGGCAAAGGATGGGTGGGTCTGGGGGTCTGTCCGGGGGTCTCTTTGGGGAGCCTCCGGTTTGGAGCAAGGGCCTCGGAGGAGGCCAATCGGCGTGCCTCGCCGTCTTCTTCTTCCTCCTTCTCCGCCGCCAGTCAGTCAGTCAGGCAGCTCCATTCATAGAAGGGAGGGAGGGAGAAAGAGGGATGGAAGGAGGAGAGAAGGAGGAGAGAGAGGAGGGAGGGGGAGAGGAGTAAGAGGGAGGGAGGGGAGGGAGGAAAAGGAGGGGAGGAAGGAAGAGGAGGAGAAAGAAGGAAGAGAAGGGAGACAGGAAGGAAAAGGAGGAGAAGGAAGGGAGGTAAGGAAAGAAGGCAGAAGGGGAAGGAAGGAAAAGTAGGGAAAGGAAGGAAAAGGAGCGGAAGGAAGGGAAGGAAAGGAAAAGGGGGTGAAGGAAGGAAGTTAGGAAGGAAAAGGAGGGGAAGGAAGGAAAAGAAGGAGAAATGATTTATTTATTTATTTCATTTCTAACCCGCCCTTCTCTACCCCCGGGCGGCTCACAAAAGGCAATAATTTAATGCCGCATACAAGGAACAGAACAACAACATATCAAAACACAACAAAGCAGATTAAAAACAGTTACATATCAATATACCCCGATAATCCCCGTTCAATATTCATAGGCTGTCCAGCCACTCCGCGGTCCACCAACACAACCCTATCCTACTCAAATTGTCCGTCCGCTGCTCTACATCAACCGAACGCCCGGTTCCAAAGCCACATCTTTAGCTTTTTCCACAGGCGAGGGGCCACTACCGAGAAGGCCCTGTCTCTCGTCCCCACCAAACGTATTTGTGACGAAGGTGGGATCGAGAGCAGGGCCTCCCCGGAAGATCGTAAATTTTGAGGTGGGATGTAAGGGGAGATACGTTCGGACAAGTAATCTGGGAAGGAAGGGAAGGAAGAAAAAGGAGGGGAAGGAAGAAGGGAAGGAAGGAAGGAAAAGGAGAGGAAGGAAGGGAAGGACTGAAGGGAAGGAAGGAAGGAAGGAGAGAGCAGAGCTGAAAAAAGGGAGCAGGAAGGAGGGGGAGAAATAAGGACAGAAAGGAAAGAAAAAATAAGGAGAAAAGAATGAAGGAGGGTAGAAGGAAGGAGAGGTGATGAAGGGAGAGAAAAAAGGGGGAGAAGGAGGGAGAGAAGAAAGAATGGAAGAAAGGGGCGAAGGGGGGAGAGAAAGAGGGATGAAAAGGGGGGAAGGAGGGAAGGAAGGGGAGAGAAGGGCTGGAAAAAAAGGGGGGAAGGGAGGAAGGAGGGGGGAGAAAGGGAGAAAGGGGAGAAGGAGAGGGGAGAGAGGGCTGAAAGGAGGGCAGAAGGAAGAATGATGAAGGGGACAAGGAGGGATGAAAAGGTGGAAAAGGAGGGAGTGGAGAGGAAAAGGAGCAGAAGGAAAGAAAGAGGGCAAAGGAGGGAGAGTGGGAGAAAGAGGACTGTAAAGAGGAGAAGAGGGAAGGGGAGTAGGTAAAGAAGGAGGAAAGAGAGCAAACTTGGATCCTCCAGGTGCTTTGGACTTCAACTCCCACCATTCCTAACAGCCTCAGGGATTTGAGGGCAGCTGCTGTTGCCTTGCCTCTTGTAGGAAGGCCCAGGCGGTAGCATTCGCTAGAATAGAATCCAATTTTCCCACCTCTCACATTGTTTCTGCTGGAAAAAAAAGACAGAAAATGGGAAGGAAAATAGAGAATATGGCTGTACCTATACTGCAGAATTATAGCAGTTTGACACCACTTTAACTGCCACAGCCCAGTGGTATGGAATTCTGGGAGTTGTAGTTTGATGACATGACAACACTCTATGGCAGAGAAGACTCAAAATCTTGTCAAACTACAGCTCCCAGGATTCCATACCATTAAACCGTGGCAGTAGTGTAACTTTGTGAGATATTTCCCCTTCTCAGTCAGAGACCTCTGGGGTCTCACCAAACTACAACTCCCAGGATTCCTTAGAAGGAGCCACGGTAGTTAAAGTGGTATCAAACTGCTATAACTCTACCGTGTAGATGCTTCCCTAGCCTACCTTTTCCTTCTCATTCTATCCTGTTGGAACTTTTGTTATAGTTTTGCAGCATGGATGATGGGAGATAGGGGAGTGTGGAAAGAGTTTTGCAAAAAGGAACTGTTTTGCCAGACAAATGGTTGTATCCTTGGAGTTAGGTGTGGTCATAATGCCTATGTGTATGTATACACATTTACCCATATATAGACACATATCTAATGGTAATAAAACAGTATGCATACAGCATGTGTGTGTGATTACAGAAAAATGGCTATTGAATTCTTTGTATGTGTGTGTATATGTAGTGTGAGAGAGAGATGGGGGATAAAGGTTTCCCCTGACATTAAGTATAGTCGTGTCCGACTCTGGGGGATGGTGCTCATTTCCATTTCGAAGCTGAAGAGCCAGTGTGGTTACATTGAGTGCCATTACCTTCCTGCCAGAGTGATACATATTGATCTACTCACATTTGCATGTTTTCAAACTGCTAGGTTGGCAGAAGCTGGGGCTAACAGCAGGAGGTCACCCTACTCCCTGGATTTGAACCACTGATCTTTTGGTCAGCAAGTTCAGCAGCTCAGTGGTTTAAACTGCTGTGCCACCAGGAACACACACACACACACACACACACACACACACACACACACACACACACACACACACACACACACACATATATATATATATAGAGAGAGAGAGAGAGAGAGAGAGTTTAGGTATTCACTCAGCATTGCCTGGGTTTTCATCTTGCAATGGTATTTATTATTAGAACTAATTGTTAATGATTGTAGGGATGGTTCCCTCACGAGACTATTTGTAGTTCTCAACCTGTGGGTCCCCAGATGTTTTGGCCTTCAACTCCCAGAAATCCTAACAGCTGGTAAACTGGCTGGGGTTTCTGGGAGTTGTAGGCCAAAACACCCGGGGACCCACAGGTTGAGAACCACACAAAGCAGTACTTCCTCTGTCCCTCAGATTGTTACACCTGTCCAATTTAGGTTTCCACGGCAACACTGCCATGGCCTCTTCGAGACACAGCTGGCTCTTTCCCATGACCCTCTATTGACCTCTTTGGGCCACAGCTGGCTCTTTCCTACAACATAATGTTCCATTACAAGTTTCCTGCAATATACTCCACAGCAACAACATGACGCACATCACTGAACACTTTCTCTGACAAACCAAGCTCTTTTTTTTTGCAAAACTTCAGAAATCAGAATGGCAAAAGGAGCAAAGGAAGGTCTTTGACAGCTTGAGAAGTCTTTGGTCCAGAAGAAGAACACTGTGTCGAATCGCTCAGGTCTCGTGAGATGTTCCTCTTTTCCGCAGGCAGTGAAAATGCTGCCTTTTTGCATACATCCTTAGCTGATGGCCGCAAACCTTCGGTGCCATTTCAGGAGGGATTAATGCAGCTGGATGGTGTGATCTAAAATGCTGAGTTCTCCAAGTATTAGACAGGCCACTGGAATTAATGTGCATTTAGGTTAATTAAACTGGCCGTGGCCTGATTTATGGTCACAGGCCAATGGGAATAGAAAGCTCTTTCCTCTCCCGTTCTTGAGCCGTCAAGAAAAGTGACACCAAATGGGCCAGGAAGGCTTCTTGGCATCCCTTGTTGGCTCTGCCGGCGAGAAGTGAGAGCAAAGCTTTTAAACTCTGCTAATCCTCAACTCAGATCGGAGATTAAATGGGGCTTGCAAACACTAGCTCTCTGCAAAGACTTTCTGCATGTCCGAATCGGACTGTGGGCAATGGAGCGGTCAGCCTGTTAAGGAGCCAAAGGGCCCGATGGCCTGGAGGTCAGTGTCAAAGCCAAGCGGAGCCAGCCAAAGTTGGTCTTGGAGGCTGGACAAACTGCAGGAATATCAGAGGTCAAGCCAAGGTCAGGGCGACCAATGGAAAGTGGGTGCTATTCTGTTGTTGTTGTTGTGTCTGGACTCTAGTGTCCAGGCCAAGTGAATTTGGCCAAAGCCGGACTTGGAGACTGGATAAACTTCAGAAAATGAGAGGTCACGTCAAGGTCAGGGCAACCAATGGAGATTGGATGCCATTCTAATAATAATAATAAAATTATTATTATTATATAATATTATTATAATATTTGTGCCTGAACTTCAGTGTCCAAGACAAATGAATTCAGCCAAAGCTAAACTTGGAGACTGGACAAATTATAGATTGAACCAAAGTCAGGGCAACCGATGGAGAGTGGATGACATTCTAGTATTATTATTTTAACAACAACAACAATAATTGCCTGGACTTCAGTGCCCAAGCCAACTAAATTTGGCCAAAACTGGAGACTGAACAAATTATAGGTTGAGTCAAAGTCAGAGCAACCGATGGACAGTGGATGACATTCTGTTGTTGTTGTTGTTGTTGTTGTTGTTGTTGTTGTTGTTGTCCTAGCCAACTTAATTTGGCCAAAGCTGGGGACTAGACAAATTATAGATTAAGTCAAAGTACTTCATCACGTTAGAGAATTAATCTACTTCAAATCCGGTTTCTGCTTCCTGTAGAATTGTTGTGTTTGTAGTTTAGTGAGGCTATTAAAGGCTCCTCCCTAAACTACAAACCCCAGAATTCTGCAGGAGGCAGAAACCGGATTTTAAGTGGATTAATTCTCTAGTGTGATGAGGTCAAAAGTCAGGACAACCGATGGAGAGTGGATGACATTCTGTTGTTGTTGTTTGTTTGTTTGTTTGTTGTTGTTGTTATTGTCCTAGCCAACTAAATTTGGCCAAAACTGGAGGCTGGATAAATTAAAGATCAAGCCACGGTTATGGCCTTCAGCGGGGAGTGACTGTTGTTCAATGGTGGTAAATAATAATAATAATAATAATAATTGATGATGGTGGTGGTTCAAGTCAGGTAAGGAATATAAAAATACATATATTAACCATAATTGATCCGTATTCAGGATTTCTATGTCACTTTACAGAGAGTTACAGACCCATAGCTAAATTATTAATTGATAAGTGCAATACTGAATGTCAGATTATGGTTATGATATTAATGATAACACAAATACTAACAATAATAGCAAGACAACCTGTGGATCATGCCCACCTGCTGTCTCCCCATTGTTCCACTGTTTCCCTTTGAGTAACAATAAGAGGTTTTGGCCTCATTTTCAGTGGGATATTAAACTCCTTCCTGGGTTTTAGTCTGAACTTTCAGGGAGGTCCTGAAGCTGCTGAGCTTTACATTGCGGAGATCATTTAAAGTCATGGAGTCTATGGGATCTTATTTGGTATTCCATTTTATTTTATTCAAATATTTATAACCTCGCCTGAAGTCATGTGATCCCAAGGTGGAGTGAAATCCATTTAAGCAGTTTAGAAGTATTTAAAATTTTAAACAATCAAAATAATTCAAGCAAGCTAACAGCATAGTAAACAATTTAACAGGCTTTAGAAAAGGGCACATTTTAAAACCAGGTACATGGGCATTTAGGACTTTTTGGAAATCCATTGGGCCCCAAAGATTTTCTTTAAAAGCCGTACTTTTACTTTGTTGTTGCTGTGTGCCTTCATACGATTCTGACCTATAGGAACCCTAGTGTGGGGTCTCCTTGAGAATGTTGCCTTTGCTTTCCTCTGAGGCTGAGAGAGTGCAACTTGCTCAAGGTCCCCACATTCTAGAATTGATGCAGTTTGATACCACTTTGGTACAATGCTATGGAATCATGGTAGTTGTAGCTTGGTGAGTAACTAGCACGCTTTCATCGTAGCGTGGAGTTGGGAAGAAACCCCCAAAGGATATCCAGTCCACTCTCTTCTGTAATATAGGAAAACACAATTTATTTATTTATTTATTTATTAACTTTATTTATATTCTTCTATTCCAAAGGGGACTCTTCTCAACAGACAATCCCTGCCGTTTTCCACATACACACATATAGATGAACAGAGGCAAACTTACAGGTGCACATAACTTAGCAGACAATCCCTGCTGTTTTCCACATACACACATTTAATGGCCTCATAATTCAGTCAAAACAGTACCCTTAGGCAAACTCTTTGGCCTACAAACCAGGGGAGCTGACGGGCAGGCCTCGAACTCATGACCATCTCTCAGCGATCCCAGAGTCCCTTGTGCAGGAATGATTCCCTTCCACCTTCCATTAGCCTCAGCCTCTACAAAAGGCCTGGAGTTCTTTAATGGCCTTACTATCAGGAAGTTCTTCTTAATGTTTAGGTGGAATCTCTTTCCCTATCATTTGGCAGGCTCAAGACTTCATAAAACTACAACTCCCAGAGGTCCATAGCATAGAGCTCTGACAATCAGTGTCAAACATCATTATTTCCACACTACAGATGCACCCTGAGATGGATACCATATGACTGTTATTGCAGCTCCTTGCATTCTGCATCATTGACTCATGCTGGCTGCAAGTGTGTGATGGGAATTGCAGTTCAGCAATGTGCAAAGAGCTGCATTTTCCCTGCTGTTGTTGGTGCAAAGCCTGGTTTGCCTTTTCCAGGTACACACCCTGCAAACACTAAGGAATCTGGGACGGAATTGTGAGAGTTTGCTGCCTTTTAGTGGCAAATGTTGAGACTGCAGCCATAGCAATGAAGGATTAAAGCAACATCATAATATTGCATCTCCAGAGCTGTCCATGGCTTAATTTTTAATGCATTTAGGATGTTTTCATTTGTACCACCTGACTTGTTGTAATGTGCAATTTCAGAGATTATACACTGGACTAATGAATCCATATCACAAAGTAGAAGATTCAGGGCAAATATCAGGGATGCAGACGAAGGATGTGTCTACACTGGAGAACGAATGCAGTTTGACACCATTTTAACTGTCATATCTCAATGCTATGGAATATGGGGTCGCTAGCCTTCTCTGCCCAATATACTGGTGTTCCCAGAATTCCATAGCATTGAGCCAGGGCAGTTCAAGTGGGGTCAAACTGCATTAAATCAACAGTGTAGATTTATTTTTATTTACTTTATTTACTTTATTTACTTTGCTTCTAGACTGCCTCTCTCAGCCCGAAGGCGACTCGAGGCGGTGTACAATTGGCAAAACTGCCCAAGACAAACATATCAACAATTATCAACACAATTCCATCATATACAAATTAGCACTTAACATTAAAAACACAATATCAGCGTCTCATTATTAAATCGGTTTCCAATTGCGTCGTCGTCATCCCGTAGGTCTCTATTTGATAGTCATACTACATCTGCAAATGCCCGGTCAAACATCCAGGTCTTGACCTTCTTGCAAAATGTCAGGAGGGAGAGGGCTGATCTGATGTCATAAGGAAGGGCGTTCCAAAGCCGAGGAGCCACCACTAAAAAGGCCTTGTCTCTCATCCCCACCAATCACGCCTGCAAAGCAGGTGGGACTGAGAGCAGAGCCTCTCCGGATGATCTTAAGCATCTTGAAGGTTCATAGGGAGAGATGCGTTCGGACATGTAAGTTGGACCAGAACCATTAAGGGTTTTAAAGGCTAAAGTCAACACTTTGAATTTTGCCCGGTAGCAAACTGGTAGCCAGTGGAGCTGGCGCAACAGAGGTGTTGTGCGCTCCCTGAGTGCCGCTCCTGTTATCAATCTGGCTGCTGTCCGTTGGACCAGTTGAAGCTTCCGAACAGTCTTCAGAGGCAGTCCCACGTAGAGGGTGTTGCAGTAATCTATATGGGATGTAACCAGAGCGTGGACTTACCGTGGCCAAGTCAGACTAGATCAGGCATGGGCAAACTTTTCATGTGACGTAGGGTGCATCTAAACCAGGGATGGGCAAATTTTGGCCGTCCAGGTGTTTTGGACTTCAAGTCCCACAATTCCTAACAGCCTCGTGCATTTAAGGAATTTGGGACTTGAAGTCCAAAACACCTGGACGGCCAAAGTTTGCCCATGCCTGATTTAGATCACATGGAAAATCAACAAGTTCAATTGCAGACTGTTGAACATTTCTTTCTCCTTTCAATGCTCATTTATCACATAAGGATCTCATAACATCTTCATACTAGACCGTTCATAGCATCTTTGAACATCACGATACGCAAGAATTTGGGACTTAGCTGTCTCAGAAAAGTTAACACAAAGACTCAAAGAAGTGATTCCACAGCATCCAGTCATGGCAGTTCAATTCAAGCTGCAACATCATCATCATCATCATCATCATTTAGGTTGTAAGTTTAAAGCCACGGGTCGGTGTGAGCACCTGACTGTCAGCCCAGCTTACTGTTTACCTAAGCAGTTTGAAAACAGCTTGAGCTGTAAGTAGAGAAATTAGGTACCGCTAAAACAAGTGAGGGAGGTATTTTACAACACCCTAAAGCAAAAGATCAGAAAATGCCCAGTGATCAAAAGGAAGGAGGAAGTCCTGATGGCTCTTCATCATAGATGATGGAGCAACAGCACCCCCTGTGGCTGGATTCGAGTACAACCTTCAAGGCGCCAAAAAAAAAAAGCTGGACATCGACAAAACATTCCTTCTTTCTGTTTTGTCTGTCTCTGTCCTGTCTAATCAAAACGGCATTGAATGTTTGTGTTGTATGTTTACTGTGATCCATCCTGAGTCCTCTGTGGAGATAGGACAAAATATAAATTATTATTATAATTATAAATTATTATTATTATTATTATTACACACCTCTCCTTGCAGGTTGAGGCAGGGTACAACATGATAAAGAGAACACCAGAAAAAGAAAACACCAATAAGAAACATTACAACAAATATACACAGGTAAAATGCAGATGAATGATGGGTTACTGTGAGTTTTCCAGGCTGTATAGCCATGTTCCAGAAGCATCTATGGCAGACATCCTCAGAGATTGTGAGGTCTGTTAGAAACTAGGCAAGTGAGGTTTATATCACAGTGGAATAATGTCCATGTTGGAAGAAAGAACTCTTGTCTGTCGGAGGCAAGTGTGAATGTTGCAATTGACCACCTTGATTAGCATTGAATGGCCTTGCAGCTGCAAAGCCTGGCTGCTTCCTGCCTGAGGGAATCCTTTGTTGGGAGGTGTTAGCAGGTTAAAATTGCCAATAAAAGGTAAAGTTTTCCCTTGACATTAAGACTCTGGGGGTTGGTGCTCATTTCCATTCTAAGCCGAAGAGCCGGCTTTGTCTGTAGACACCTCCAAGGTCATGTGGCTGGCATGACTTCATGGAGTGCTGTTACCTTCCTACTGAAGCGGTACCTATTGATCTACTCACATTTGCATGTTTTCAAACTGCTAGGTTGGCAGAAGCTGGGGCTAACAGTGGGAGCTCACCCCACTCCCCAGATTCGAACTGCCGACCTTTCGGTCAGCAAGTTCAGCAGCTCAGTGGTTTAACCCGCTACGCCACTGGGGGTTATTAAGTTGCTAATAAATGCAGGTTAACAATCATTCTACAGTGCAGACATTAATTCTGGAGACCGGGCTTTATGTTATACATTGTATAATACTTTGCAATGCTTTTAATTCATTTGCAGACTTTGTTTTACATTCATGTATTTTCAATAAAAGTTTAAACAAACAAAAAAGTGGACCAGGATGTAAATGAAACAGGTTCTCCAAAGTGGATTTGATGAGTGGATTCAAAAGTGATGCAAATGCATTCAAACCAATTTGCAGAATTCCATGTCACAGAGTAATGTCGCTCATGTTTCTAGTTGCACAAGCCCTATGTTGTCTATAGTTGTGACCTGACTGGCATTGCTTTCAGTGCAATCCTCGAAATAAAACAAAGCCAAAGCAAAATCTTCCAACGACTCCCTAAACAATCCAAAGGGGGCGCCCCAAGATCATAGTCCTGAAGGGTGCGGCTGCAATTGGCTGTTGCCACTGCCCATGTTCTATTATTGCTCCTATTTTAGGGAATGTAACTTTTTAGCCACACATTTAACACATTTAGGAATGGAAGAGGTTCCTGGCATAGAGGACAGTGGGAGGAATAGCTTTGCCTGTGCTATTGTTTCATTTCTTACTGCAGAGTTTTGCTGATGCCTTAAACCGGAGTGAATTCTCCTGCAGGAGTAGATGGATATTTTTGTGCCTGATTTGGAGCATCTCCATTCAGTTCAAGGCATTGTGTCTGCAATGTGCATAGATGTGCCATGCATGTGCACACGGGCATTAGAGTACATTGCATGTTTTGTATCAGATGATACTGCAATGAACTAATGAGGCAGCATTGCCTCTGCATTGACTCCATAAGTAATTCTTGAGGTCCTGTATTGGAAGACATAAAAATTCTGTAGAACACATTACCTTCCATTTAATAATAATAATAATAATAATACACTTTATTTATATTCTGCCCTTCTCACCCCGAAGGGGACTCAGGGCGGATTACAGTACACATCTCTCTCTCGGCATTACTTCGCGAACGAAGATTCAGGAAGGACTCATCCCACACTTTTTACAAGCGTGTTGATGACTAAAAAGGCCAATCTGAGATAGGCAAGTTCGGTTGCAGAAAGCGCAGCAGAAAGTCTCCTTGGGTGATGTTTTTTCCAAGTTGCGGTTCTTTCTGCGTTGTCGTTTCTCTTCGAGACCCATTCGGCGTGTCTTCTCGAAAGAGGCCGCAGCATTGTGGATAGTGCTTCTCCATGCCTCCCGATGTGAGGCCAGGGTGGACCATTGTTGGTGATCAATCTGGCCAAGCCTGAGATGTTGTTTCAGGGAGTCCTTATCTCTCTTTTGGGGGGCGCCTCTCTTGCGCTGACCCGTGGCGAGTTCACCGTAGAGTAGTATCTTTGGGAGGCGGTGGTCCTCCATCCTAGAGACGTGTCCTGCCCAGCGCAGCTGTGTTCTCAATAGCATGGCCTCAATGCTGGTGATCCCTGCTTGCTCAAGGACAGCAACATTCGTCACATAGTCGGTCCAGTGTATATTTAGGATTGTGCGAAGACAGCGCTGATGAAAGCGCTCGAGGAGTCGAGGTGTTGGCGATAGGTGACCCATGTTTCAGACCCATAGAGGAGAATGGACAGTATGATAGCTCTGTACACACTGATTTTGGTGCTTTGTCTCAGGTGCTTGTTGCTCCAGACTCTTTTGTGAAGCCTTCCGAATGCACTATATGCCTTTGCTAATCTGTGATCTATCTCTTTGTCAATCTTGGCGTCTGAAGAGATGATGCTTCCCAGGTAGGTGAACTGCTGAACGGACTTAAGCACAGATGTGCCTATGCTGACGTGAGGATGGTGGTGTTCTTCCTGTGGTGCGGGCTGGTAGAGGACTTCTGTTTTCTTCAGGCTGACTTCCAGCCCAAACAGCTCTGCAGCTGTTGCAAAGCAGGATGTGAGGCGCTGCAGGGCTGCTTCTGAATGGGCGACAAGGGCAGCATCGTCAGCAAAAAGTAGCTCACGGACTAGATAGTTTAGAGTCTTAGTGCGAGCCCTCAGACGGCTTAAGTTGAACAAGCTACCATCAGTACGATAGCGTATATATATGCCGTCTTCTTCTTGTAGGTCTGCCATAGCCCTTTGGAGCATCATGCTGAAGAAGATTGTAAATAGGGTTGGTGCAAGAACACAACCTTGTTTCACTCCATTAGTTATGAGAAAGGGCTCCGAGAGAGCATCGCCATATCTGACTTGACCGTGCTGGCCCTCATGTAACAGGACAATCATTTTGAGGAACTTGGGGGGACATCCTAGACGTTCCAGGATCTGCCACAGACCTTTCCTGCTCACAGATACAAGCAGACAATCCCTGCCATTTTTGTATTTGACATACAGTACATACAACATATACAGTACATTTACCAAGTACAGCCATTGATTCCCACTATCCAGTAAATAGCTGGACTGGCTGAGAGTTTGTTCATTGTACATAGTTAGTAGAGAATCTGCAAAGACCAAAAGAGTGTGTTTCAAAGGCATAAACTAGACCAATTCTATCATTGGTGGGATTCAGAATGCTCTGTGATTGTAGGTGAACTAGAAATCCCAGCAACTACAACTCCCAAATGTCAAGGTCTATTTCCCCCCAAGCTCCACCACTGTTCATATTTGGGCATATTGAGTATTTATGCCAAGATTGGTCCAGATCCATCATTGTTTGAGTCCACAGTGCTCTATGGATATAGGTGAACTACAACTCCAGTACTCAAGGTCAGGTCAATGCCCACCAAAGCCTTCCTGTATTTTCTGTTGGTTGTGGGAGTTCTGTGTGCCAAGTTTGGTTCAATTCTACTGTTGGTGGGGTTCAGAATGCTCTGTGATTGTAGGTGAACTATAAATCCCACCAACTACAACTCCCAAATATCAAGGTCTATTTTTCCCAAACTCCACCAGTGTTCATATTTGGGCATATTGAGTATTTATGCCCAAATATGAAGGACGCGGTTACCACTTCTGTTCTTCAAACACCGGAGTTGACCGGCATAGAATGCCTGGGGGCAACCCTTGGAGAGGAACTAAAGACGGGGATCCTGGTCGTCTACCGGGCCCCTGGGGCCCCCAAAGAAGCCACTTCCGCCTTACAGGATCTGATCGTGGACTGGGCCTTGAAGTTTCCCCGGCTTCTTATACTGGGCGACTTCAATTTCCACCCGGACACAGTCCCCCTCTCACCCGCTGCACGAGAATTCCTTATGCACATGGATGCCCTCGACCTCTCCAGGACAGCCACTGGTCCCACCCACCAAGCTGGCCACGCACTGGACTTGATTTTCAGTCAGGGTCTTGCAATACAACATCGTGATACCAGAGCAGTGCCCTGGTCGGACCATCTGACCGTGAGGGTAGAGGTCAACATCCCCCTCGCAACGCTACCAGAGCCTAGGCCTATTCTGGCCCGCCAAAAGAGCGCGATGACCCCACAGGCTTTTGCAGCGGCGCTGGAACCCTTGGAAGTCCCCGGAGGATCTCTGTCAGATCTGGTCGCCAGATGGGATAGTGTGCTCTCTAGGGCCATTGACCAGATAGCCCCAAGGCGCCCCTTCCGCCCAAGGAAAACCTGCTCTCCATGGTTTACAACACACCTGAAGCAGATAAAACATCGGAGGAAGCAACTTGAATGCTCCTGGCGACGAAAGCCGAGCGCAGAAACCAGAGCCGCTTACAGAGCCCAGCACAGGCTATACGAACTCGAGATTAAAAAGGCAAAGAGATCCCATAACGCAGCCCAGATTTCTGCCGCGGGCTCCCACTCGGCGCAGATTTTCAAGGTTGTCCGGAGCCTCCTCGCCCCCCCACAAAGGGAACTCAACAACTCGGCGTTAACTGCTGACGACTTCCAAAGACACTTCATTGGAAAAATCGCGGCCCTTCGGAAGGATTTACCATCGATCCCCGAGGAAGATGGCCCGAGGTCCCAGCCCCCCTCTCGGACAACCGGACAGCGTCTCTCAGAGTTCAGCCCTCTAACAATGGAGGAGGTGAGAAAGCTGGTGACCGGGGCGAGAGCGACGACCTGCCCAACGGATCCCTGCCCATCACATCTAATCAAGTCCAATATTGACATCTTGTCCGGCGCTCTGAGGGACCTGGTGAATCTCTCTCTCGAAACAAGCACTTTTCCGGACTCCCTGAAAGAGGCGAGAGTCACCCCCCTCTTGAAAAAGACATCGCTTGACCCCGAAGTCCCTGCCAACTACCGCCCGGTTGCCAACCTGCCCTTCCTGGGCAAGCTCCTTGAACGAGCAGTTGAAAGCCAAATTCGGGTCTTCTTAGACCAGTCCGGGGGCCTGGACCCGTCCCAGTCGGGCTTCCGCGCGGGCCACGGAGTGGAGTCCGTTCTCGTGGCAATTACTGATGACATCCGCCGTCAACTGGACCGGGGAGGCTCGGCAATCCTGGTCCTTCTGGACCTTCTGGCGGCCTTTGATACCGTCGATCACGACCTGCTTCTTCATCGCCTGGCGGCCTCCGGGATCCAAGACAGGGCTCTGTCCTGGCTGGAGTCGTTCCCTGAGGCCGCTCGCAGCGGGTCGAGTGGCAGGGTCAAGTCTCTCTGGAAAACACATTGGAGTGCGGAGTTCCTCAGGGCGCCATCCTATCTCCCACCCTCTTTAATATCTACATCCAGCCCCTGGCCAGCATCGCTAGGATACAAAAAGAAACAGGCGCCGGATGCAATACGTTCCCAAAAGTACTTGCCCTATGGCGAATGGTCGCTGGTAAGGTCCGCTCTCTGTGTTAGGCTGTATAGCGGCTCGCGTTCAGCATGGGCCGATACGCGAGCAGGGAGAGGAGGCGCTGAGTGATGACGCTTGCCTGCGCCTGATGCGGACGTCGTGAGGACAATGTTATTGTGATGATGCCAGCGCGTAGGAAGTGATGTGCGGGATCCCCCGGAAGGATAACAAACTTGAAGTGGGGAAATCCCCGTGTAGCAAAAAGGGAATCCCGGGCGTCCTGTTAATCCAGCCTGGCGGTCTCGCGTCTCTGTGGTGCTCAGTTGAGCCGAAAGCCACAGTAAGGGAATCCCTGGAAATGACGCGGGAGGGGGTGGTGGAATCACAAGCGGGTGGGTTGGATTACAAGAAACACAAAGCAGGTCCGATTGAAGAGCTTCAATGCTCCAGAGGGGCAGAATTACCCCAGACTAAGCATGGAGGAAGAGGCGGTGTGGCTTCTTCTTCACATGGAGGCTTGGAGGTTTAGCAGAGCCGACGGCCAGCTGATGCTATTTATTTTCCGCGGTTTTTTGAAACCGTTTCGGAAGGCCCCATAGGCTCCCTTTTTCAAGGCTCTTGTAGCTATACCAAGCAGTAGTCACTAGAGATATAAATATTACAGGGAATGAATATCCACCAGGTACATTAATAACACAAATACACAGCCACATATAATCATTACAAGTATAATACATACCATATCAGGTAGAGAGATGCACATAACCCTATGCCATGTGGATAGGGTGACCCAAAGGTACTGAGTGCGAGGAATCATACAGTTTATAACAGCATGGAGCTGATGCAGATTGGGTCATTGAGGCCAGCTGGCCATTCTGTGTTTAGGCGGAGGGTCCATAGGTTTTCTAGCCTAATTAATTGCTCACTTGTATCCCTTTGAGTGTTTGGATTAACCTTCTCCAGGATTCTGACTCTTAAAGAGGCAGGTGTGTGATTCATATGGACACAATATGGAGGATCCATTGTCATCTTGGACTCCGAAATCTACAATAAAGAATGCCTAAATCAATTAAACAATCCTAAATACTATAAAAGGCTACCCATGGACCCCTCTAAACAATACATAAGGATTATAAATCTCACTTTAGAAGAAGCCCTCAGCCAGGGAGACATAGACAATATAACTAGACAATTTCTATCCAAGGAACACTATAGGATCCCCAAATTCTATTGTCTCCCAAAAATTCACAAGAACACATTTCCCCCCCCAGGGAGACCAATTATCTCGGGATGTGATGGAATTCTTCAACCCTTATCAATATTTCTCGATGAATTCCTCCAACCAGCAGTTAAAGGGACCAGGGCATTTATTCAGGACACCACAGACTTTATCAAAAAAGTAGAACATTTCAAACTAGCCCCAGGTGACGTCCTATATTGTGCGGATGTTGCCTCCCTTTATTCGAATATCCCATTACCTGAACTAAGAGAAGTTATTGAGTCCACCCTCAACAACAGGAATAATCAGGATCCACCCACAGGTTTCCTGTTAAGCCTGCTGGACATAATTCTAGATTACAATTATTTTCAATTTCAAAATGACTTCTTCCTTCAAATTCATGGAATTGCCATGGGCACCACGGCAGCTCCATCCCTAGCCAATTTGTTCATGAACAGTCTAGAAATGAAACACATCTTCCCAGACAATCCCAACCATTTCTCCAGATCGGTTAGACTGTACACCAGATTTATAGATGATGTCTTCCTTATTCTTAATGACTCTGTACCCATTAGGGAATTTGACAATTGGCTCAACAGTTGGCATCCCTGCATTCAATTTACATCCACTAGCAGTCCAATAGAAGTGAATTTCTTGGATGTCACTGTTTACAGGAACATGGACTATTTACAAATTAGGAATTACCAAAAACCCACCAATCAAAACACTTACCTCCATTTCCAGAGTTTCCATACACAGAATCTTAAGAGAAACCTTCCATATTCTCAATTTCTGAGATTAAAAAGAAATTCCTCATCACACTTTGACTTTAAAAGGATGCTGACAAGATGACCACAGACTTCATTCAAAGAGGTTACCCAATCAAATTGATTAAAAATGCTAGAAAAAAAGCTGAAATCACCAATAGGAATAACCTCTTTACTAAAACAAACAAGACAAACCCCAAAGAATCATCTGGCCATTGACTTACTCTCCTCACAGCAAGGCACTGAGATCAATTGTAAACAAATACTGGCCACTTGTAAGTAACATTGATGGCCTTAACAACATACCTATGATTGCCTATAGAAGGACTAAGAATCTCAAAAACTATTTGGTACACACCGAACAACGCAGTCCAGCGATTAGAAGCACCCTATCGCCAGGCACAGTAGCATGTACACATTGTTCTATTTGTAAAAACATTTGCACTGATAAACAAATTTACAGCCCATCTAAAAACAAACACTTTTGGGTAAAATCCTTTGGAACATGCATTACCAAAATGATTATTTATGCCATCCAGTGCAGCTGTGATTTAATTTACATAGGCCAATCGAAAAGAGAGCTCAAGACCAGATTTATTGAGCATCGTTCAAAAATTAATAACAAGAGTCTAGATTCAGCATTCTACTCCCATTGTGTCCATATGAATCACACACCTGCCTCTTTAAGAGTCAGAATCCTGGAGAAGGTTAATCCAAACACTCAAGGGATACAAGTGAGCAATTAATTAGGCTAGAAAACCTATGGACCCTCCGCCTAAACACAGAATGGCCAGCTGGCCTCAATGACCCAATCTGCATCAGCTCCATGCTGTTATAAACTGTATGATTCCTCGCACTCAGTACCTTTGGGTCACCCTATCCACATGGCATAGGGTTATGTGCATCTCTCTACCTGATATGGTATGTATTATACTTGTAATGATTATATGTGGCTGTGTATTTGTGTTATTAATGTACCTGGTGGATATTCATTCCCTGTAATATTTATATCTCTAGTGACTACTGCTTGGTATAGCTACAAGAGCCTTGAAAAAGGGAGCCTATGGGGCCTTCCGAAACGGTTTCAAAAAACCGCGGAAAATAAATAGCATCAGCTGGCCGTCGGCTCTGCTAAACCTCCAAGCCTCCATGTGAAGAAGAAGCCACACCGCCTCTTCCTCCATGCTTAGTCTGGGGTAATTCTGCCCCTCTGGAGCATTGAAGCTCTTCAATCGGACCTGCTTTGTGTTTCTTGTAATCCAACCCACCCGCTTGTGATTCCACCACCCTCCCGCGTCATTTCCAGGGATTCCCTTACTGTGGCTTTCGGCTCAACTGAGCACCACAGAGACGCGAGACCGCCAGGCTGGATTAACAGGACGCCCGGGATTCCCTTTTTGCTACACGGGATTTCCCCACTTCAAGTTTGTTATCCTTCCGGGGATCCCGCACATCACTTCCTACGCGCTGGCATCATCACAATAACATTGTCCTCACGACGTCCGCATCAGGCGCAGGCAAGCGTCATCACTCAGCGCCTCCTCTCCCTGCTCGCGTATCGGCCCATGCTGAACGCGAGCCGCTATACAGCCTAACACAGAGAGCGGACCTTACCAGCGACCATTCGCCATAGGGCAAGTACTTTTGGGAACGTATTGCATCCGGCGCCTGTTTCTTTTGTATGTTTAATGTGATATACTATGTGTTATTTACACTATATAATAATATAGACATATTTTGCATACATTGGTTGTTTTCCTTGATCCATAACACTGAGCCTATAGAGTCTGACCCCATTTGGCAATTCCACACTGCTGTTTGTATTAGCTTGTATTACCAGCCAGCTCGTTTTTCTTTAACAGCATCGCTAGGAGCCATGGGCTCTCCTGCTACCAGTATGCAGACGACACGCAGCTGCTCCTGAAGCTCGACCCGGGGTCTTCGTCAGTACCGGACAGTTTCAGCCTCGGACTGAGGCGGTGACGAACTGGCTCAGAGCATATAGACTCAAGATCAACCCGGCTAAAACGGAGATCCTCTGGCCTGGCCGTCCCGACCCCGCCCTCCACTCCCACTCTTCGAGGCGAGTCCTTGGCTCCTGCCCGGCGGTAAAAGCCTGGGAGTGATCCTAGACGAAAAGCTCACGATGGAGGCCCAGATCCAGGCGGCAGCTAAGGGCGCCTTCTTCCACCTCCGCAGGGCCCGACGGCTGGCCCCCTACCTTCCACCAGAGGCCTTGAGGACGGTGGTCCACGCCACCGTCGTCTCGCGCCTCGACTACTGCAACGCCCTTTTGTGGGCCTCCCCCCCAGATAACAACTAAGAGGCTGAAACGTATCCATAACGCCGCAGCTAGACTCATTTCCGGGTCATCAGTGAGGATCACATCTCCCCATTCTTAAAGAACTTCACTGGCTGCCCTGGAGTTTAGAGCCCTTTACAAACTTTTGGTGCTCACCTTCAAAGCCCGGCACTACATTGGGCCTTCCTATATGATCGACAGGCAGGCGGCCCAATGAAGCGAGAGGCCCGCTCGCTCCATCAACGGTGACGGCCTGATTACTCCGGGAGTGCGGGAGGCGAGACTGGCGGAAACTCGGCGGAGAGCCTTCTCCGTTGCGGCCCCGTGACCTGGAACTCACTGCCGTCCGCCCTCAGAGCCTCTCTGACTCTATCTGGATTCCGGCCAGCCTTGAAGACCTGGCTTTTTCGCCTAGCGTTTTGGGACTGGCTCGGTTGCCTGAACTACCTGAGCCACCCCTCCGGATTATCCTCCATGTTTTTAAACTGTTGTACACTGTTTTAACTGTTGTAAGTCGCCCGGAGCACCGTCGGTGGAGGGCGACTCACAAATATTAAAGTATTATTATTATTATTATTATTATGCCAAGATTGGTCCAGATCCATCATTGTTTGAGTCCACAGTGCTCTCTGGATGTAGGTGAACTACAACTCCAAAACAATGGCTACCAAACCCTTCCAGTATTTTCTGTTGGTCATGGGAATTTTGTATGCCAAGTTTGGCCAATTCCATTGTTGGTGGAGTTCAGAATGCTCTTTGATTGTAGCTTGACTATAAATCACAGCAACTACAACTCCCAAATGACAACGTCAATGCCTCCCAACCCCACCCAATTTGGGCGTATTGGGTATTTGTGCCAAATTTGGTCCAGTGAAAAAAAATATATCCTGCATATCAGATATTTTCATGATGATTCATAACAGCAGCAAAATTACATGAAATAGCAACGAAAATAATTTTATGGTTGGGGGTCACCACAACTGTATTAAGGGGTCGTGGGATTAGGAAGGTTGAGACCCCTTCCTCGAATGTTTCCCATTTGGCAATTAATCCTCAGCCATCATACTATTCCAGCTGCTTTTGGAATGTCCTGGTTTCTCTTTCCTCCTCCCACCTTTGTGTTTTATCCTCATTTGCTGCAAACTGAATTCAAAGGGCACAAGTAGAAGGAAGAGAGGAAGAGAGATGAATCTGTCTCTTCCCAGTAGATTGAAACAAAAGCAAACTGCTGCATCTTCTCCTTGGTTAGGTTTTCTGCCACATTAGCAACCATTTCCTTCCAAAGACCACGGTGCGATTCCTTGGTCCCATACGTCCTGGCTTTCATCTGTGAAATGTTGGAGGTGGCATGGGATGTTTACCTTCCTAAGTCAGGAAGATGTTGTCAGCTTCCTCCGCTCCTCCATCTCAGAGCAGGGTTTTGACCTTTCTCTAAAGAGCCAGATTGCGGCTCAAGGCAAAGGGCCAGGCTGGAATCACTCAGCTGGAGGATGGCCAGCTGCCCAAAGAGGCTGGTGGTCATCTGGGAGGGCTGCCATGCTCCTTCCAGAGCAGAATATGTTGCCATGGAGACAACATCCCTGCTAATTGCACCGTTGCACCAGGGAAGCCCCGCAGGACTTTGCATCTGTTTGTTTGTTCTGGTTTTAAAAACAACAACACCGTTTCCTCCACCATGTTTTTTGATCTGGGGGGGGAAGGGGGGGTCAAAGTGGGGAAAGGTCTACCCCCATTTCAAAGGGAAGACCTTGCAGGGAGGGTCACCAATCCCAAAATATCGATCTTCTGAATCGAGTGGGTTGGTGCCAGTGAAGGGTGATAAATCCACTCTGGATTTTAGTCTGAAATGTCATTACTGTGAGTTTTTCGTGCTGTATGGCCATGTTCCAGAAGCATTCTCTCCTGATGTTTTTGAAACTCTAAAATCAAGACGGTAAATAAAGAACAACACTAAAAAATAAAACCAGGATAAATCCAGACAGGAATCAATCAGGGTCAGGTAACACCTCTAAACAAAGGATTCCCTCAGGCAGGAAGCAGCCAAGCTTTGACGCTGCAAGGCCATTCAGTGCTAATCAAGGTGGGCTACTGCCACATTCACACTTGCCTCTGACAGACAAGAGTTCCTTCTCCCACTTTGGACATTCCACAGATATATATACACCCCACTTGCCTAGTTTCCAACAGACCCCAGAACCTCTGAGGATGCCTGCCATAGATGTGGGTGAAATATCAGGAGAGAATGCTTCTGGAACATGGCCATACAGCCTGGAAAACTCACAGCAGTGATTCTGGCCATGAAAGCCTTCGACAACACATCACCTTTAATGTCCTGACTTAATCCCAGAGTAGATACACCAAATCCACCACCACCACTGTTGTTGTTGTTGTTGTTGTTGTTGTTGTATTTATACACCAATTTCCTCTCTTATCAATACCCAAAGCAGCTTACATAGCTACACAGAATTTGAATGGAAACTTTTCTGAATATTCAGTCTGGGAAAGGTCTATAACAACATAAAAAAATAAATTATTTTTCTGGGTTATTGTGAATTTTCCGGGCTATATGGCCATGTTCCAGAAGCATTCTTTCCTGACCTCATAACCTCTGAGGATGCCTGCTATAGATGCAGGTAAAATGTCAGGAGATAATGCTTCTGGAACATGACCATACAACCCGGAAAACTCACAACAACCCAGTGGTTCTGGCCATGAAAGCCTCCGACAATACAATTATTCATTTAATTTCTCTCAGAAAGAACAATGCAAGGATGGTTTTCCTCCCTTCCAAATGCCAGTTTCTCAAATGGTTCTGGATTCTAATCTGAACCTTAAAGCAGTGTTTCCCAACCTTTTTTCAGCCGCGGCACACTTTTTACATTTGCAAAATCCCGGGGGACACCACCAACCAAAATGACACAAAATGACACTCTAACACAGTAATACATATAGTTAATATGTTTTTAAATGTATTTATACACTCAGTGTGAAACCTGGGCCTGTTTCGATGAACTCAACATAGATATCCTGGCAGGAATGGCAGAAAGACACAAACTTCCCACACAGAACTCCCATAACCAAGAGAAAATGCTATAAGAGCTTGGTGGGCATTGTGACCTTGAGTTTTGGAGTTGTAGTTCACCGACATCCAGAGAGCACTGTGGACTCAAACAATGTTGGATCAGGACCAAGCTTGGCATGAATACTCAATATGCCCAAATAGGATCGCAGATGGAGTTCAGGGGAAATAGACCTTGCCATTTGGGAGTTGTAGTTGCTGGGATTTATAGTTCCCCTACAATCAAAGAGCATTCTGAACCCCACCAATGATAGAGCTGGGTCAAACTTCCCACACAGAACCCCCAGGAGGCAAGAGGAGGTCTCTACTTGGAGAAAGGGAGGCGGACCTTTCCAATGCATGGAGAGGGAGAGACCAAGTAGACAACGGGTGGGGAGGGGGGGTGTTTGTAATTTTGTGCCTTTATCAAGGTAGGTTTCTTAGGTTTTTATACTTCAACACACTAGACTCTCCCCCCTCCCCTCCTGGAGGTTCCAATTTCCCACGGCACACCTGATGATCGCTCACGGCACACTAGTGTGCCTTGGCACACTGGTTGGGAAACACTGCCTTAAAGGATGCATTGACGGTGCTGCTGGACCTGCTTTGGGCGAATGCATTCAGCCTTGGATTTCAGACACTTTCAGGACTTTGGACAGTTCCTCCAAAAGTTTGCTCTGACCTCAAGGGACCTCTGCCTCCGCCAAATGGCTCCAAATGGCACCAGAGGCTTCTCGGGGTCTTGACCCTGCAGGCTTCAACTTTGCAAGTGTTGGAAAGGGGGAAAGGAGTAGGGTTCTTAGGAGGAGTGATGCTGGAAGGGCTCCAGAATGGCGTGCCGAGGAGGAAGGCGGGGGTGGGCAGGGAATATCTGTGGGGTCCAGTCCTCGCAGTGATTGACGGATGGTATTTCCAAGTCCTCTTTCTGCCTGAATGCATTCGAGAGAGGCACAGGCAAACGTGGGAGGCAGGCCTTTCACAGAACCAGGGAGCTCAGGCCCACTGTAACTGGCATTTAAAGAATCCTAGACTTCAAAGAGACCTTAAGAGATCATCCAGTCCAGCCCCCTTCTGCCAGGCAGGAAGGCAGAGAGCCATCCGGGTTAAAGAGAGTTGAAAGAGATCCTAGGGATAATCCAGTACAACCCCTTCCGCCATATGGGAAGGCACAATCCGAACCCTCCTGGCAGATGGCCATTCAGCCTCTGGTTAAAAACAATGGGAAGAGACCCTAGAATTAAAACCTTAGAATCAAACGGTTGGAAGAGACCTGAAGGGATAGTCCAGGCAAGTCCTGTTCTGCCAGGTGGGAAGACACAATCCAAGCCCTCTTGACAGATAGCCATCCAGCTTCTGCTTAAAGATAGAGACCCTAGAAGCCTAGAGTTAGAATCCTAGCATTGGAAGGGGCACCCAATGGCCATCCAGTCCAACCCCATTCCTGCCAGGCAATGAGGCACAATCCAATCCTTCCCAACAGATGGCCATCCATTCTCTGTTTCAAGGCAGTTGGAAGAGGCCCTAGAACAGTGGTTCTCAACCTTCCTAATGCCACGACCCCTTAATACAGTTCCTCATGTTGTGGCGACCCCCAACCATAAAATTATTTTTGTTGCTACTTTATAACAGTAATTTTGCTACTGTTATGAATCGTCATATAAATATCTGATATGCAGGGTGTATTTTCATTAAATGGAACAAATTTGGCACAAATACCCAATACACCCAAGTTTGATACTGATTAGGTTTGGGTGTGTGTGTGTTTGTGATGTTGTTTGGGAGTTGTAGTTGCTGGGATTTATAGTTCACCTACAATCAAAGAGCATTCGGAACTCCACCAACGATGAAATTGAACCAAGCTTGGCACACAGGACTCACATGACCAACAGAAAATACTGAAAGGGTTTGGTGGTCATTGACCTTGAGTACTGGAGTTGTAGTTCACCTACATCCAGAGAGCACTGTGGACTCAAACAATGATGGATCTGGACCAAACTTGGCACTGATACGCAATATGCCCAAATGTAAACACTGGTGGAGTTTGGGGGAAATAGACCTTGACATTTGGGAGTTGTAGTTGGTGGGATTTATAGTTCACCTACAATCAAAGAGCATTCTGAACCCTGCCAAGGATAGAATTGGGCCAAACTTCCCTCATGGAAACCTCATGGCCAACAGAAAACACTGTATTTTGGGATAGTCTTTGGTGACCCCTCTGATAGGGCCTCATGACCCCCCCCCAGGGGTCCCAACCCCCAGGTTGAGAAACACTGCCCTAGAATTATAAGAGTTAAAATCCGAAAATCATACAATTGGAAGAGAATCTACAAAAACCAACCCCCATCTGCCAGGCAAGAAGACACTATCCAAGCCCTCCTGGTAGAGGGCCATAGAGACTCTTTTTCACAATCTCCAGGGAAGGAGACTCTGCCAGACTGCATATTCCATTCATTATCTTCCAATCAAGGCATGATAGAAAACCCAAAGTCCTAGGATGTATCTATGCTGTCAAATGAATGCATTTTGGCACCATGGCTTGGGGTTATGGAATAATGGGAGTTGTAGTTTAGCATGGTCTTGAGCCTTCTCTGCCTAAGCATACTGGTGTTTGAGCAAATTATAGCTCCCAGGAACCCACAGCATTGAGCCAGAATAGTGCAAATGGTGCCAAGTTGCATTCATTCTGCAGTGGAGATGCAACCAAAGAGGATTGCAACCACATGTGTGTGCCTTCATGGCAAATGCACACCTCTGCTGCATCTGATCTGATTCCTGGAGATGGGCGTGAAGGGACACTCGGCACGTGGGCAGAGACACACCGTCGGTTACACAACGGTGGGCCTATTACAAGAACCGTACGGTGCAGCGGAACGAAGCGTTATGTAACTCTGTGCGCCTCGATTGACGACACGGAGGATCCCAGCCTGAACGTTTGAAGTGATTTGAGCTTTTATCTCTGTTCTCATTTTTGCAAGTAGCATGAGCTCTGATAGATGGGCCAAACATGCGGCATTATTAGCAACTGCAAGAACTGAAATACAGTATTTACTGAAATACGAATGCTCACCTTTTTTTGGCTGAATGGTCTTGCAATAGATTTGCATCATACAGTAATCTTAGTGATGAGCCAACTCAAAAGGGGAAGCTGCTTCAGGAGCTCTTCTTTGAGGGATCTCATCTCTAATTTAATGGCTGTGGCTCAATGCTATGGGATGCTGGGATTTGTAGTTTGGTGAGGCATCAGACTCCTTTGGCAGAAGAGGCTTAAGACCTTGTCAACCTACAGCTCCAATGGTTCCATATCATTGAATAATAATAATAATAACAATATAAAGTAAACACACAATGAAATATAAAATCACAATAATTGAACACAAGGGCAGGGCCAGTTGCAAAGATTAAAAGGTGAGATGAGCAGTGGAGTGTATCTGGAACAGGGGTGGGCAATTATTTTTTCCAAGGGGCCATGCGAGAGTCAAAAAATATTATGGAAGGCCGCACCTAAAGTCTGAACTACATTCTAATCTACATTCATTCATTATTTATTTACTATATTTAATATATATTACACATCATTAATATTAACATATTAATATATCAAGATTCATATATTATTAGTATTAATATCATAATTATTATATTATAGTATATATATATTGACATTGTAATATATTGAAATTATAATATAATATAACATTACATTATATTATTTATTATATTATTATTATAAAATTATTATAAAATAATAATAAAAACCACTTAAATTAAATTAAATTAAATTCAAGAAGACAACGTGTGAACCAAGATGGAGGCTGACATCCTCAAGAGAGGAAAGATCTCAAGATGGAATGGCCTAATGGACCCAGCCCAGAGGATGACAAAGCGGACCCAGCCACCGCCGCAGCAGAGCAGAGCAGAGCAGAGCAGCAGACTATCGGAGGCTGCAGGCCTCCGCCCACTCTCACCCCCAGCCATTCCATCAGAGGCGTTCCCGATTGGCTGATCGCCCTGCCATGGAGTGTCTGCCATCCTGGCTTTGGAGTACCTGCCATCCTGGGAAGCGATCCGGGCCTGCAGCAGGAGCAGTCGGCGACCTGCGGCGGCTGATCGTCCTGGCCACCCGGAAGATGATCAAGTCTTCCGAGTTGCCAGGGCGATCAGCCGCCGCAGGTCACCAACTGCTCCCGCTGCAGGCCCGGATCGCCTCCTGGGATGGCAGACACTCCAAAGCCGCTGCTCCTCAGATCATTCTCCGGAGTGGCGGGCTGTCTGCCGACGCAGGCCCCACAGCCCACGATGGGATGGCAGCAGCGGCAGCCGTACCTCTTGCAGAAATGGCCCCACCCATGACGCCCTTCTCCCAGGGCCGGTCAGACTCAGCTGGTGGCCCGCATCCAGCCCGTGGGCCGTAAGATGGCAAGGTCTGATCTGGAAGGAGGTTCAGGTGGGACGAAACAATGAGGTTTAATTGCACTAGAGCAGGGGTAGGGAACCTATGGCTTGGGAGCCAGGTGTGGCTCTTTTCATGCTTGCATCTGGCTCTCCAGAGCAGCCCGGGCCTCGGTTTCCCAGGATGCAGCTCCCTCTCTCCCCTTCCTTCTTTCCTCCAATCTCCCTCTTTCTTCCTTACTCTTCATTCCTTCCTTTCTCCCCCTTCACCCTTTCCTTCTCCTTCTCTCCTTCCTTTTCCCTCCTTCTCTCCCCTTCCTTCTTTCCTCCATTCTCCCTCTTTCTTCCTTCCTCTTTCTTTCTTTCTTTCTCCCCTTCACCATTTCCTTCTTCTTTCCTTCCCTTTCCCTCCCTCTCTCCCTTTCCTTCTTTTTTCCATTCTCCCTCCCCCTTCCTCCCTCCTTCCTTCCTTCCTTCCTTCCTTCCTTCCTTCCTTCCTCCCTCTTCTATTCTTTTCCCCAAGTCTTCCTTTCCTTCTGCTTCCTTTCTTTACACTTCCCTCTCTCTCCCCTTCTTTCTTTTCTTTTTTCCTTCATTATTTTACTTTTTCCTCATTCCCTTTCCTTCCTTTTTCCCACCCTTACCTTTCCTCCCTTCCCATTTCCTTCTTTTTCCCCCTCCTTGTCTCTCTTCTGCTTTTCTTATCTTCCTTTTCCATAGTTCATTCTTCCTCTCCCCCTCCTTCTTTTATTTCCTCTTTCTTTCTTTCTTTCTTTCTTTCCCTTTTCCTTCCGTCTTCTCTTCCTTCCCAGAGTCCTGATCATGCTTTTTGCAGAGCCCGGTCTGAAGTGTCCCGTCATTCTGCTGGGGGAATCCTTCTCTCATAGTATGTACGTATATACTCACATTTAGTTGAATTCAGTCTTAAAATATATTATATATATTATATGGCTCTCACTGAAATAAATTTCCAAATATTTTGCTTTTATAGCTCTCTGAGTGAAAAAGGTTCCCAACCCCTGGGCTAGAGGGTGAGATAGAGTGCGTCCGAGGGCATTTTATGCAGGGTTTGATTAAGGTCAGGGATTGTAGTTCATTCATTGAGGGCACACCGGAACACCCAAGTTTTTAGGCTACTCCTGAAGACTGCCAGGGTGGGGGCTTGCCTAATGTCTCCAGGGAGCAAGTTCCAGAGCTGAGGGGCCACCACAGAGAAGGCCCTCTTCCTCGTCCCCACAAGTCACGCTTGTGATGGGGGCGGGAGCGAGAGAAGGGACTCTCCGGAAGTTCAAAGGGGTCATGTAGGTTCGTAGAAGGAAATGCGATCACAAAGGTAGGCGGGTCCCAAACCGTTCAGGGCTTTGTAGGTAAGGACCTGCACCTTGAATTGAGATCTTGAATGAAGCCAATTAAAGTGGATTCATTATACAGCATAGATGCATCCCAAGGCTTTCTTTTCCATTGGTGTTCTAACACAATTGTTTATAATGACAGAATTTTAAGCAGGCAGCAATAGTAATGCACATCTTTTTGGACCAAATTACAAAGAGCGCACTTATTGCCAATGCGCATTACACTTGGCAGCAATAATAATAATAATTTGGTTTCAGTGTTTTGCAAATTGAGGTGCCCTAGCTCGAGCTGTGAGGAAAGATGGGTAATGAATACAAATAATGATTAAGAGCAATGTTTCTCAATCTGGGTGTCGGGACCCGGGGGGGGGGGGTCGTAAGGAGGTGTAAGAGGGGTTGCCAAAGACCATCGAAAACACAGTATTTTCTGTTGCTCATGGAGGTTCTGTGTGGGAAGTTTGGCCCAATTCTCTTATTGGTGGTGTCCAGAATGCTCTTTGATTGTAGGCGAACTATAAATCCCAGCAACTACAACCCCCAAATGTCAAGGTCTATTTTCCCCAAACTTCACCAGAGTTCACATTTGGGCATATTGAGTATCCATGTCAAGTTTGGTCCAGATCCATCATTGTTTGAATCCACAGTGCTCTCTGGTTGTAGGTGAACTACAACTCCATAACTCAAGGTCAATGCCCACCAAACCCTTCCAGTATTTTCTGTTCGCCGGGGGAGTTCTGTGTACCAAGTTTGGTTCAATTCCATCATTGGTGGAGTTTAGAATGCTCTTTTAATGTAGGTGAACTATAAATCCCAGCAATTACAACCCCCAAATGACAAATCAAATCCCCCCCCCCCAAAACCCCACCAGTATTGAAAAATGGGTGTATCAGGTATTTGTTCCAAATTTGGTCCAGTGAATGAAAATACATCCTGCATATCAGTTATTTACATTATGATTCATAACAGTAGCAAAAGGACAATTATGAAGTAGCAACAAAAATAATTTTGTGATCGGGGGACAATACAACATGAGGAACTGTATTAAGGAGTCATGGCATTAAGAAGTCTGAGAACTACTGATTAAGAGAGGAAAAGGGGCATAACAACAACAATGATACAATAATAATACTAACAAGGAATACAGACAACATGGCACATTCTTTGCTTCAAATGGTAATTTCCTCAAGGTTTTGTCCAAAGGATTTTACCTGCCTCCAAAAGGCCAAGAAAGGAAGGGCCTGCCTCATCATTTCCTAAAATCCCTCTAAATTATAATTACAAAACAACTCAGCCGCAGCAGCGGAAAACAAAATCCACACACAACCAAATTAAATTAAAAATCATCACTAATGTAGAACATTAAATGCGGAGCACTTTAATTTAAAATGCATGGGAGCAGGAGGGAGAAAAATAATCCCTTTTAAACAGTTAATGAAGGCAGAACAGCATGTGTCTCCATTAGCAGGGAGTTCCAAAGGTGTGCATTTCATCCCAATGTCTGGTAAGACCTCACCTGAGGGCTTCCTTGCCAAGGTCTGTTGCTTTAGCCTACATCTGAGGCTGAGAGAGTGTGACTCACAAGGTCAACGAATGGGCTCCTATGGCTGAGCAAGGATTCGAGCCCAGTTCTCCAAGGATTTGTTTACACTGTAGAATGAATGCAGTTTTGCACCACTTGAACTGCCATTGCTGAATGCTATGGGATCCTGGGAGTTGTAGTTTGGAGAGGCACCAGCACAGAAAGCTAAAGACCTTGTGAAACTACAGATCCCAGTATTCCATAACAGTTAAAATGGGGTCAAACTACATTAAGTCTACAGTGTAGGTGCACCTATTGTTTCCCCAAACTATAACTCCTGGGATTCCATAGCATCAAGTCATAGATAGCACTTAAAGCGGTGTCAACCTGCATTCATTCTTACAGTGTAGATGCAATTATTATCTTGCCAAACTTCAACTCCCAAGATTTCCTAGCATTAAGCCAGAGTGATTAAACAAATTGAAATTGAATCCAAGACAGAGGCACTCCTGGTCAATCATAAGGCCGAAAAGGGCATAGGGTTACAGCCTGTGTTGGACAGGGTTACACTCGCCCTGAAGATGCAGGTTCACAGTATGGGTGTGATCCTGGATTCATCGCTGAGCTTGGAACCCCAGGTTTTGGCGGTGACCAGGGGAGGATTTGCACAATTAAAACTTGTGCGCCGGCTATGCCCGTACCTTGGTAAGTCTGACTTGGCCACAGTAGTCCACGCTCTGGTTACATCCCGTATAGATTACTGCAACACTCTCTACGTGGGGCTGCCTTTGAAGACTGCTCGGAAGCTTCAATTGGTCCAACGGACAGCAGCCAGATTGATATCAGGAGCGTACAACTCCCCTGTTGTGCCAGCTCCACTGGCTACCAGTCTGCTACCGGGCACAATTCAAAGTCCTGGTTTTGGCCTTTAAAGCTCTAAATGGTTCTGGTCCAACTTACCTGTCCGAACGCATCTCTCCCTATGAACCATCAAGATGCTTAAGATCATCCGGAGAGGACCTGCTCTCAGTCCTGCCTGCTTTGCAAGCGCCTCTGGCGGGGACGAGGGACAGGGCCTTCTCAGTGGTGGCTCCTCGGCTTTGGAACTCCCTTCCTAGTGACATCAGATCGGCCCCCTCCCTCCTGACATTTCGTAAGAAAGTCAAGACTTGGCTGTTTAAGCAAGCATTCGCAGACGAACTTTAATTAATCGAGATCAAAGGATTAGTATGATGACGAAACAGAAACCGATTTTAAGATTGTGGAGCTGAGATTTGTATTTTGTAGTTTTAACTGTTGATTTATATGGTTTTTATATGATTGTTTTTATCTTATTATGATGTATTGCATGTGGGCACTTGCTGCCGCTTGTTCACCGCCTCGAGTCGCCTTCGGGCTGAGAAAGGCGGTATAGAAGCATAGCAAATAAAATAAATAAATAAATTAAAGTGGTGCCAAACTGCATTATTTCTACAATGTAGGCTGAAAGCAGCTGCTGAGCATCATATAAATGCGTCCAACCTTTCCCATAGTGTTAAACCTAATGTGCAGTAATGGGATTCCAGCCAATTGAGGACAACCCCAATGTTAAAATGTTTTTGGTTTGTTTGCAAAGGAAGGAAGCATCTCGGCGTGGGATGCCAATGCAGAAAGCGGAGGATGCAAAGCCGCCCTTGGAAGTGACCCTGGTTTTGGGAGCTCTGACCTTGACCGACTGGCTGGGCTTTCTCTTTGCCTGTTGTTGGCTTGTCCATTATGAAATGAATCCCTGGGCTCCCCACCCGAAAGCATTGCCTCCTGCCTCGAGATTTAGCCCTTTCCGATGGGGACAGAACAGGGACGCCACAAAGGGCTTTGTATTCCAGGAAAACCTCGTTAGGGATTTGAATTATACGAATGGGCTTTGGAGCAGAGATCCTCATTATCTGGCATTTGCAATTAATCCCTTGGTTTGTTTGTTTCTTTGCATTGCATCTCCTCTCCCCATGATCTCTCTCTCTCTCTCTCTCTCTCTCTCTCTCTCTCTCTCTCTCTCTGTGTGTGTGTGTGTGTGTGTGTGTGTGTCTTGCAAATGCTGTATCTTTCATTCCACTGCATCCTTACCTTTTCTGGTGCATGTCTACGTGTGTCTGTGCATGTGTGGATGCATTGGGGAGCCTGTTCTGAAGGGCAAAGAACTGGAACAAGGATTTCATTCCTGGAAGAGAAAAAGGTTCAGTTTTCACTTCGCTGTTTTTCCCACTTCACTTTGAGTGGGAACACAGAAACAGCGAAAGGCTTCCATGTCAGTGGGATGCTGAATCCACTCCGGGATTTAGCTTGAGCCTTAAAGAAGTTATGGCAGGGATTGGATCTATCCAAGGCACAACATTCACCTCCTTTAAAGGTCAGGGAAAACCTGGAGTGGATTCTCCAAGATTTGACCCTTAAAGGAGTTATGGAAGAAATTGGATCCATTCATGGGGCAAAGTTCAGCTCATTGGGTAAATCCTTTAACATTCAAGGAAAACCCGGAGCGGATTCAGCATCTCACTGACATGGAGCTATCACTGACTGTAATAATAATAATAATAAGAAGAAGAAGAATATGTGCCCTACCTTGAGCTGTGAGGAGAGATAGGTAATGAATACTACAACTACAACTAATAATAATAATAATAAACTTTATTTGTATCTTGCCCCCATCTTTCCTGGGGGACTCAGGGTGTTTCACAGGATGCACTCAATAGTACAACACAATACAAATGCAACAAAAGCCACAAAGGTAAAATTAATAGCAATAAAATTAACCCCATTACACATAAAACAGCGATAAAACCTCTATCAATTAAAAGGACTAAAATACCTGACAGGGTATAAAATGGTGTCCAATAGCTGTCCTCATAAAGTGCAACAGTGACCACTCACTAAGTCCTCTAATATAATGATTATAATTCCTAAAAGCTTATGTAAAAAGCCGTGTTTCTGAAAAACCTGGAGGGTGGGAGCTACCCTAATCTCTTTAGAGAGGGCATTCCAAAGCTGAGGGGCCACCACCGAGAATGCCCTCTCTCTCATTCCCGCCAACCGCACTTGAGACAAAGGTGGGATCGAGAGAAGGGCCGCCCTGGCAGATCTTAGGGCCCAAGTTGGTTCATAGAAAGAGACACAGTCTCAAAGATAGGTTGGACCTGAAGCATATAGGACTTTATAGGTAATAACCTGCACTTTGAATTGGGCCCAGAAACTTGTAGGCAGCCAGTGGAGCTGCTTTAATAGGGGTGTGGTATGCTCCCTATAGCTAGCACCAGTTAGTAATCTGGCTGCCAACCTTTGCACTAACTACAGTTTCCAAGCAGTCTTCAAAGGCAGACCCACATAGAGTGCATTGCAGTAGTCCATACTAGATGTGACCAAGGCATTGACTACCATGGCCAAGTCAGGCTTTTCGAGATAAGGTCGCAGCTGATGCACAAGTTTTAACTGTGGAAAGGCCCTCCCGGCCACCACAGACACCTGAGCCTCAAGCATCAACAATTAATCCAGGAGAACCCCCAGACGGAGGACCTGTGTCCCCAGGAGGAGTGTAACCCCGTTAAGCACAGGTTCCTACCCTATACCCACATCAACCTGACTGATCAAGAGGACCTTTGACTTGCCTGGATTAAGTCTCAGGTTGTTGGCCCTCATCCAGTCCATCACAGTTGCCAGACTCTGGGGAGCTTCCTTGGATTGTGGTGGAAAGGAGTAGTAGAGTTGTGTCATGTGCACAGAGATTACACCCAACTCCAAAACCCCAGATGACCTTACCCAGTGGTTTCATATAAATGTTAAATAGCATGGGGGAAAGAATAGAAGCTTGTGGGACCCCACAGGTCAATGGACGGGGGTCTGAGCAGGTGTCCCCCAACATCACTATCTGGGTATGATCCTCCAGGAAGGAGCGGAGCCACTGCAAAGCAGTGCCCCCAACACCCATTCTGGAGAGCTGACCCAGAAGGATACCATGGTCGATGGTATCGAAAGCCACTGAGAGATCCAAAAGAACCAGCAGAGACACACTGCCCCGCATAGCTTCCTACCGAGGTCATCCACCAAGGCGACCAAAGCTGTCTCCGTTCTGTGACCAGGCCTAAAACCAGACTGCGAAGGATCCAGAACATTAGTTTCATCCAAGAATTCCTGGAGCTGAGAAGCCACCACCTGCTCCAGAACCTTGCTCAGAAAAGGTAGATGTGAAATGGGCCGGTAGTTATTTAATACAGAGAAGTCTAGGGACGGCTTCTGTAGAATCAGTCTTACAATTGCTTTTAAAAAGTTAGTCCTTGTTCCAACAAGGTGTTTAGGATCCTCATAAACCACTCAGCCAATCTCTCCCCCCCCTCCCCCAAGCCCAAGTTTGATAAGCCAAAGGGCAAGGCTCTAAAGCAGTGTTTTTCAACCTTTTTTGAGCCGCGGCACATTTTTTACATTTACAAAATCCTGGGGCACACCAACAACCAAAATGACACAAAATGACACTCTAACACAGTAATACATATAGTTAATATGTTTTTAAATGTATACACTCAGTGTGAAACCTGGGCCTGTTTCCATGAACACAACATAGATATCCTGGCAGGAATGGCAGAAAGACACACACGAAGGTCTTGCTTAACAGCTGGGAGTTATAGTTCACCTGCAATCAAAGAGCACTCTGAACTCCACCAATGATGGAATGGAATCAAACTTCCCACACAGAACTCCCATAACCAAGAGAAAATAGTATAAGAGTTTGGTGGGTATTGGCCTTGAGTTTTGGAGTTGTAGTTCACCTATATCCAGAGAGCACTGTGGACTCAAACAATGTTGGATCAGGACAAAACTTGGCATGAATACTCAATATGCCCAAATGTGAACACAGATGGAGTTTGGGGAAAATAGACCTTGACATTTGGGAGTTACAGTTTATGGGATTTATAGTTAACACACAATCAAAGAGCATCCTGAACTCTTGCAACAATGGAATTGAACCAAACTTGGCATATTGAACTCTCATTACCAACAGAAAGTACTGAAAGGGTTTGCTTGGGAATTGACCTTGAGTTTGGAAGTTGTAGTTCACCTACACCCAGAGAGCACTGTGGACTCAAACAATATTATGTTGTTGTTTGTTTTCTATGTTCGGCAGGAGGGGGGAGAAAAGGTATCGGAGGTTCCAATTTCCCACGGCACACCTGATGATCGCTCACGGCACACTAGTGTGCCATGGCACACTGGTTGGGAACACACTGCTCTAAAGCACTGTAAAGGCCAGGGGAAACCCGGAGTGGATTTGCCATCCCACTGACATAGAGCCACGAGTAACAGTGATTGTTAGTACTGCATAAAGTAATTGTTAGTACTGCACAAAGGAAGGAATATAGGCCAATTCTGTGCTACCATTCTCATGTAGCCTAATTATACTTGATGGTGTGGTAGAGTGAATGTAGAGTTGAATAGGAAAACCTAAAGACCCCTAAAATGCATCCACAATGTAGATGACACCACTTTAACTGCCATGGCTCAATGCTATGGAAACCTCATCTTTCAATCCACCATTGTGTCTCTTAAATTTCATTTTTACAGATGCCTTTTATCGGCCCGCTTTCCCTGTTGCAAACCTGCTGCCGCTTGGTTACCTTGGTAATTATTTATTGCATTTAAGTATATTTGCATGTTAAGAAATCCGCACATCGAATGGCAAAGGGATCGGAGTGTCAGAGCAAGGCTTGGGAAGTCACTTTTAATAATGCATTAGTGTTGAAAGCTTCCCTTCCAGTTTGGTCAGTTAATGTTGCACCAATGTGGTTTTGTTTTTTGTTGGGGTTTTTTTGGGGGGGGGGGGGTCTTCCTAGTAAATCTGTAGTTTCGTCTTATTACAAAGCCACTAACTCCGAGGATTCCATAGCATTGAACCAAATGGCAGCTAAAGTGGTGCCAAGCTGCATTAATTTGACAGTGTAGATACAACCCTGGTCTCTCCCATCCGGTGGGGTAATTTTGCCCATGGAACTCTCCACCTCATGAAATATAGAGATCTCCAATGCAGAGTTTTCTGAATTTTTAACCACAAAAGAGGGATTTTCCAGCAACAAAACACGCTTGGAAACTCTCCCTTGGCATGCAAAGCCCAGTAGGGGAGATACTTCTGTGGCTGCCATGGCAACTTAAGGGAATACCTGCAGGTTTCCTTAGAAAGATGGAGAGATGGAGAAAGAAAGAAAGAAAGAAAGAAAGAAAGAAAGAAAGAAGAGAGAGAGAGAGAGGGAGGGAGGGAGGGAGAGGGGGAAGCTGCTTCAGCAACATCTGCCAAGGAAGTCCCAGGAGGCCCTTTGGTCATCTTTGAGCACAAGAAACCAGAAAGAAATTGTTTCCTCCAGAGACGGATGGAAATATAATTCCACTGAATCCAAAGGAAGGGGAAAGCAAGGTCTGGCTTTTTGAACCCAAGGCTTCACAGTTTCTAGACAAGGGTGGTTTGGTCTCAGCAGAAAGTGCCCAGGCATTGCCTTCTTGCCTGCCTCCCTGCCTCCCTGCCTTCCTTCCTTCCTCCCTGCCTTCCTTCCCTGCCTTCCTTCCTTCCTTCCTTCCTCCTTCCTCCCTGCCTTCCTTCCTTCCTTCTCCTCCTTCCTTCCCTTTCCTTACTTTTACTTCCTTTCTTCTTTCCTTTTCCTTCCTTCCCTCTATCCCCTCCTCTTCCTTCCTTCCTTTTCCTCCCCCTCCTTTTCCTTCCTTCCCCTGCCTTTCTTCCCCTCCTTTTCCTTCCTTCCGCTTCCTTCCCCTCCTTTTCCTGCCTTCCTTCACCTACTTCTTCCATCCTTCCTTTTTGCCTTCCTTCCCCTCCTTTTCCTTCCCTTTTTTTCCTTTTCCTTCTTTACTTCCTTACTTTTCATTTCCTTCCTTCCTTTTCCTTCCTTTCTTCTTTCCTTCCCCTGCCTTCCTGCCTTCCTTCCTTCCCCTCCTTCTCCTTCCATCCTTCCTCCTCCCTTCCTTCCTTCCTTCCTTCCTTCCTCTTCCCCTACCTCCCAGGACCTTCAGGACTCTACGCTAGAATGAATGCAGTTTGGCACCACTTGAACTGCCTTGGCTCAATGCTACGAGGTCCTGGGAGTTGTAATTTTGCAAGGTCGTTAGCCTCCCCTGCAAAAAGGGCTGGTGCCTCACCAAGCTACAAATCCCAGAATTCCATGCCACCAAAGTGGTGTCATCTTCGTTATATTCTACACAGTATAGATGCATCCTGGCTTGATTGCATCCATCCACATGTCATGTGGTCTTCTTTTCCCATTGCCTTCCACTTTGTCATCATCTTTTCCAACGAGGGACATCGTCTTGTGATACATGCAAAGTATGGCAACCACAATTTAGCTACACTGACTACTAGGTGCATGTGCTTTTAAAATATAGGTTGCATTGTAACCATGTTTTAATACATGACTTTATAATGTAGTATTAATAATAATAAGTAATTATTAATAATAAATTTATTATTAATAATAAATTTATTATTATATGCTTAGTTTGTTCACAGAGACACACTTTGTTGTTTTGGCAGTCAGTGATACAATACTCTTCTGCCACATTTCAAATTATTATTATTATCATTATTATATTTATTGTTATTACAATTACTATAATTATTATATTAATGTATACCCTGCTTTTCCTCCAGGACCCAAGGCAGCTCACAATAAAAGCCATTTCACAACCTAGAATCCTAGAGTTGGGAGAGACCCCAAGGGCCATCCAATCTGACCCATCCTTCAAGAACCTACAAATGTAAATATTAAAATATAATGAAACATTACAATGATTAAAACAAGTAAAACTCTATTAAAACAATGTGCAAAGATGTAAAAACACTGCAAAGGCATTGGTTCTCTGCTTGTTGTCTTCCTTTGCTGCCCGTCTTTTGCATCCAAACATAGAAATCGGGTGCGACGTGGGAACCAGAAGGGAATGACTCACCATGAATCCTGTGTATCCAACTCTTTAAATTAAGGCTTGAGCTTTCGTCAACCTTCAGCAGACCTTGGGTGCATCTATACTGCAGAACTGATGCCGTTTGACACGACTTTATAAGTGCTATGACTTAATGCATCCTGTGAGTTGAAGTTTGGCACTTTTGAGCAGAGAAGGCTCAAGACCTTGCAAAGCTACAACACCCATCTGCCCTTGTCCTTTGCTACTCTGCTGCTGAGTATGCATGACCAGTGTAGAATGCATCTCACGACATTAAAACAGTGGATGTGCCTCTTAATGAGACATGCCGCATTATCACAGAATGTCTACACTCAACACTACTGGAGAAATTATACTGTTTAGCCAGTATTGCACCACCTGACATTCGCCAGGAAGTAGCAGCCTGTAATGAAAGGACCAGGCCCGGATTATCCATTAGTCCAGCAAGGCCATGGCCTATGGGCGTAAGCCGAGGGGGGCGCCAGATCAAGGCCAAAAGAAATATATGGCGATGACTCACGCCGAGTTGTCCCAGCAGCAGCTGCGTGGCACCCTTCCACGCAGCACCCCATTCACGCAGCGCAGCTGCCGCTGCCTGTGGGACAACTCAGCGTGTCCTCAGAAGAAGGGAGGGAGGAGGAGTGCAGCCCGAGCGACGTCACTCCCTCTGGGGGCGGGGCCCGAGTGATGTCACTCCCCCTGGGGGCGGGGCCCGAGCGACGTCACTCCCTCCAGGAGCGGGGCCCGAGCAACGTCACTCCCTCTGGGGGCAGGGCCCGAGCAACGTCACTCCCCCTGGGGGCGGGGCCCGAGCAACGTCACTCCCTCCGAGAGCGGGGCCCGAGTGAGGTCACTCCCTCCGGGGGCGGGGCCCGAGTGACGTCACTCCCTCCGGGGGCGGGGCCCGAGTGACATCACTCCCTCCGGGGGCGGGGCCCGAGTGACGTCACTCCCTCCGGGGGCGGGGCCCGAGTGACGTCACTCCCTCCGGGGGCGGGGCCCGAGCGATGGCACTTCCTCCGGGGGCGGGGCCCGAGCGGCATCACTCCCTCCGGGGGCGGGGTCCGAGTGGCGGCGCGCGAAAGAGGGCGTAATTCCAAAGTGTGGCCTAGGGCGCAAAAAGGTCTTAATCCGGGCCTGGAAAGGGCCAAGGCATTGATATCTCCGGCCCATCCTCTGTTCAGATATTAGCCAGCAAGCCAACACCTTAAATCAAGAAACAGCTTCCTAAGATCTACAGATATACTTGCAGGAACATCACAGCAAGCGGGAGTCCAAAGGTGGCAGGCCAAAACCTGGAACTTCAATCAGTGGCTGATACCAGATGAGAGATTCCCTCCTGGGCACACAAGACTGGACAACTTGGAAGGCGCCGAAAAGGCTACAAAGTGGAGTCCACGACATGCGAGTGTGGAGAAGAGCAAACGATAGACCACCTATTACAATGCAACCTGAGCCCTGCCACATTCTCAATGGAGGATCTTCATACAGCCACACCAGAGGCACTCCAAGTGGCCAGCTTCTGGTCAAAGGACATTTAGCATAATGCCAAGTTTTTAACTTTGCTAGTGTTTTTAAAATATATATATTATAACTGTACCCGATTCAATTCTGACATGATAAATAAATAAATAAATACTGTATTTGTTATGATTTGTAAGTGATTTGGGGTCTCATGGTGGCACAGAGGGTTAAATTCCTGAGCTGCTGAACTTGCTGACCGAAGGTCGGTGGTCTGAATCCATGGAGCGGCGTGGGCTCCCACTGTTATGTCCAGCTTCTACCAACCTAGAAGTTTGGAAACACTCAAATGTGAGTAGATCAGTACGTACCGCTTCTGCGGGCAGGTAATGGATCTCCATGCAGTCATGCGGGCCACATGACCTTGGAGGCATCTACAGACAACACCGACTCTTCGGCTTAGAAACGGAGATGAGCACAAACCTCCAAAGTCAAGCATGTCTAGCCTTAATGTCAAGGGAAAACCTTTACACACACACACACCTTTACCTTTACCTTGGGGTCTCATTGTCTGAGAAAAAAGGATAGCAATGAAGACCAGCCTCTGCATCATTCACTATTGTGCGTCTCATTTAAATTGCTTATTAATGTAATGAATTTGCATCCTACCTGTTTTTATTTAATCCAATTTTAGCATTTAATATTTAGATTTGAGCAAAGGTGACCTTACAAGTTTTTAATGCACATCATTAACACAAAATTCACTTTAAGGACATTCAGCCGCATTTCCAAATGCAAATGGAAACAAATGCAGCACATTAAAAATAAACCGCCAAAGTCACAAAAAGGACAGATTCTTTGCCGAAAAGGTTTAGAAGCTACAAAAGGTCCTTTTATCTTGCTGAGGACAGAGAAACGTCTTTTTAAAAATAGAAATAAATGGGGATTACTTCTGCTTTGGAACAATATGGATGCAATAATAACAATAATCATAATCATAATAAGCAATGACACAAGCTTCACTCTCGAAGCCATAAGGGATCCAAAGACAAATTGGGGCTTTTGGATACGGAAAGACCCCCTTCTCCCCACTAATCGTTCCTCCCCTGCCATAACCATTTTCATAGCTATTTTAATCCTCCGCCACATGAGTGACAGCGAAATGATTGACGCAGAGTGATTTGAAAGCAACCTGTTTTCAATCTGGAAAATAAAAAAAGCCCTGCTCCTTTTAAAACCACGCTAATCCCTTGGGCTGGAAGGGATTTCAGGAGAGAGATGGGATCAAAAACAGCGAGAGGGACACAAAGTCCTAGGGTGCATCTACACAGCAGAGTTAATGCGGTTTGGCCCTACTTTCATGATCACAGCTCAATGGAATCCTGGGAGTTGTAGTTTGGAGAGGTATTAGGTGCATATTCTACAGCAGTGTTTTTCAACCTTTTTTGAGCCACGGCACATTTTTTACATTTACAAAATCCTGGGGCACACCACCAACCAAAATGACACAAAATGACACTAACACAGTAATACATATAGTTAATATGTTTTTTAATGTATTTATACACTCAGTGTGAAACCTGGGCCTGTTTCGATGAACACAACATATATATGACTTCCTCTCACATACTTATACATGGCTATCATGTCTTCTCTCAGCCTTCTCTTCTTCAGGCTAAAAATGCCCAGCTCTTTAAGCCGCTCCTCATAGGGTTTGTTCTCCAGACCCTTGTGAAATTTCACCCTGAGTGAAACTTGCTTCCAAATAACTATGGATGTCATGAAGCTGTCATAAACATTTCCAAGTGGAGAGGCTCAATTTGTTTCTTGGAAACATGTGTATGCTTCAGCCTCCCGATGCTCCCAGGTTCGCTCACTGCCCAATTCACCAACGTCGAGCTTCCAGCATTCGGCGGAGCCCTTCCTTTGCCTCGGGGAGGATCTTTGGGGAGGGAAAGAGGGAGGAAGAGCTGCTAGGAGGGGGAAGAGTGCCAATTTCCCACAACAACAACCTGCTGATCGCTCACGGCACACTAGTGTGCCACGGCACACTTGTTGGGAAACACTGTTCTACAGTGCAGAGTAAATGCAGTATCACCCCATTTGAACTGCTGTGATTTAATGCTATGGGATCCTAGGAGTTGTAGTTTGATGGGATATTGAATGCATCCACACTGAAGAGTGAATGCAGTTTAATCCCACTTGAATTGCTATGATTCAATATGTTTTCTCGAATCAGGAGCGACTTGAGAAACTGCAAGTCGCTTCTGGTGTGAGAGAATTGGCCATCTGCAAGGATGTTGCCCAGGGGACATTTTGATGTTTTACCATTCTTTTAGGAGGCTTCTCTCGTGTCCCCGTGTGGAGAGCTGGAGCTGACAGAGGGAGCTTATCCATGCTCTCCCTGGATTTGAACCTCCGACCTGTCTGTCTTCAGTCCTGCCGGCACAAGGGTTTAACCCATTGCACCACCCGGGGCTTCTTGTAGTTTGATGAAGCACTGGCACTTTGGCAGATAAGGCTATACCTTGTAAAACTACAACTCCCAAGATTTCATAGCATCGAGACAGGGTTCTGACAGTGATATCAAACTGCATTAATTCCATAGTGTAGATGCACCCCTCAGCAGGCTTACCCAGCCTGTTCTAACTATGACTTTCAAATCACATTCTATGCTTCTGGCGTTTCAACTTTTGTCTTGGTTATTTTAATATGTCTGTGTTTTGTGATATGTATTTATGGTTGCATTTGTTTTAATATGTGATTTTACAGGTGTATTAGAGCATGTTGTGCCCTGCCTTGAGCCAAGAGAAGAGGCAGGTAATAAATAAAAATGTATTATTATTATTGGCATTTTTCCATGTCAGGAGGGCAGCGAGTCCATTCCGGGTTTTGATCCTAACCTTGAATGAGTTTATCCAAAACCTTGAACCTATTTGAAGTAAAAGATCAAGACTTGGAATCCACCCTGGATTTAAAGGAGCTTTCCACGATGCTGTTGCTGTTGTTGTTGTTGTTGTTGTTGTTATTTGAAAAACAACAAGATTAGTACACAGCAAACAAGATCACTCTGCTGGCTTTTGTATTGGATCACACGTCGGACACTTCCCAAGTGTCTAGGACTGTGTGATGTATCGGCGAATAATGCATTCAGATCCAAATAGGGTGGCCTTTTGCAGCTGACAGATGGTAATTTTTGTCAGTGTCGATTGTGTTTAAGTGCAGGCCAAGGCCTTTAGGCACTGCAACCAGTGTGCCAATCACCACTGGGACCACCTTGACTGGCTTGTGTCAGAATCTTTGCAGTTCGATCTTTAAATCCTCAGATGGTGACAGCTTTTCCAGTTGTAACAACAACAACAACAACAACAACTCAATTAGCTCCAGGCATGCCGCTGAGAGCCATAAAAACCGGAATGGATTCTCTGCCCCACTGGCATGGAATATGCCTCAAATTCTTCAATAGGATTCCCATTGCTTCCAGTTTGGAAGGAGGTTTTAATATACAGTACATTTTATTTAATGCACCAAAGAGTGAGTTGTTTAAAAAAAAGAAGAAGAAAATCCACCTTCGACCCCTTTCGTGCCAGGACCAGCGGCAACCTTGATAGCCTTGCCCTGCTGTGCCGTCTCTCTCTTTCCTTCTTTCTCTCTCCAAAACTGGAAAAACGGGGGCTGCAATTTTAATCACTCCATCCGTGTTTATTTGTGTAATTTAGAGCACGGATGCAGCTTCCTCCCATCTGTCCTGGCCATCTGCTCCATTCGTCCCGACGGCCTTGGAGGGACGTGGCGCATGTGCAGACAGGAAGGCTAACCACCCATCCAAGGGGCACTGGCCGCCCAAGGCACTCTTCCTCTCCCCAAACGGGTGGCTTCCAAGCCAGAGGGGCGACGGATCCACTCCAGGTTTCCGCCTCAGCTCTCAGAGACCTTCCCAAGGTGCCAGACTGACTGATAATGGACTAATTGATATTGATGGTTGCCCACAAATACTTCCTTGCCAGGTCTCCTCTGGAAGTCCAGTAGACTCTCCATTAACCACCCACGTGGATTGGATAAAGGGAGTTTCTGGTTGCTTGAGAGTTCCCATTAGAAATAGGCCTAATTGATACTATGCCCTATATTAGACCACCCCATACTAGACCCTATACTAGGCCATGCTATACCCCATACTAGACCAAACTATACCCCATAAACTTTGTATTGACTTCACTGGTCGATTGGGAGATGCCAGATCAATGTTGTTCCTAGTTACTTGAGAGTTCCTATTAAAAATAGGCCTAACTCATACTATATCCCATACTAGACCACCCCATACTAGACCATGCTATACTCCATACTGTACTACCCCATACTACACCCCATACTAGACCATCCCATGAACTTTGTATTGACTTCACTAGTTGATTGGTAGATGACAAATCAATGTTATTTCTGGATGCTTGAGAGTTCTCATTAAAAGTATGCCTAACTAATACTAGACCCCATATTAGATCCCATACTAGAATATGCTAGATCATACTCTACCCCATACTAGACCATCACATCCCATGAACTTTGAATTGACTTCACTGGTCGATTGGTAGTTGTCAGATCAATGTCATTTCTGGTTGCTTGGGAGTCCCCATTAAAATAATATCTAACTAATACTATATCCCATTCTAGACCATCCTAGACCCCATACTAGACTCTCACATCCTATCAGGCCTGTCCAACTGCCGGCCCTGCAGGTGTTTTGGACTTCAAATCCCAGAAATCCTAACAGCTGGTAAACTGGCTAGGATTTCCGGGAGTTGAAGTCCAAAACACCTGCAGGGCCGGCAGTTGGACAGCCCTGCATCCCATAAACTCTGTATTGATTTCACTGGTTGATTGGTCAGTGCCAGATCAGTGTCGCTTCTGGTTGCTTGAGATTTCCCATTAAAAATATGCCTAACTAATACTATGCCCCATACTAGACCATACTATATCCCATGCTTAGACCATCCCATCCCATAAACTCTGTATTGACTTTACTAGTCAATTGGTAGACACCAGATCAATGTCGTTTCTGGTTGCTTGAGAGTTCCCATCAAAAACAGGCTTAATACTATACCCCATACAAGACCAGGTCATAATCCATGGATTGACTTGACATTGATATTGAAATACAGTAATTAAAAGCCAATTAAAACAAAGAGAGCCTAATTTTATGTAACACAGTTTTACTGAATAATAATAATAATAATAATAATAATAGAGGAAGAAGGCAAAGGGGAAAATCTCAAGGCACGTGTACTGATGGAGTCCACACTCCATGAAGTGAAAGGGCCACTTTGGGTCTCTGTCCAGAGAGGAAAGCGAAATGCAAATATTAATGATGATGAAATAATAATGATGATAATAATAATAATAGGAGTAGTAGGCAAAGACAGGTAGATAGAGTTTGGTGGAGTCTCCTTCTCTGGGAGTTTTAAGCAGAGGCTAGATGGCCATCAGTCAGGACTGCTTTGATTATGCTTTCCTTGCATGGCAGAAGCAAGTTGGACTGCTGGCCTTTAGCGGTTCCTTCCAGCTTTAAGATGATATTATTATTATTATATGGTTCTGGCCCAGCTTACTTGTCAGAACGCATCTGCCTCTACGTCCCCACTCGCAGCCTAAGATCATCTGGGAGGACCCTGCTCTTGCTCCCGCCAGCAACACAATTGTGGTTGGTGGGGACGAGAAATAGGGCCTTCTCGGCGGTGGCCCCTCGCCTATGGAACACACTCCCAAACAAAATAAGATCGACTCCATCTCTTCTGGCTTTTAGAAAAAAGCTAAAGTCTTGGTTCTGGGACCAGGCCTTCGGGCAGCAGACGTAATTTGCACTTTTGGACTTGACGGGATTGACACCTTTGGACTTGACTGGACTGACACTGTGCTTCGTTGTATGGCTAATTATTAATGTACATATGGATTTTAATGATGATGTAATGATTTTAATGTTATATTGATGTTGATTATGTTGTTGTATTTGATTATATCTTTTGTAGTATGGTGTAGCAGCCTGTAGTGCTGCGAATGTAAGCCGTGAGAAGCTACGGGGTACAAATACCATAATAAATAAATAAATAAATATTATTATTAGAGCAAAGGGTTGGACTGGGTGACCTTTGGGGGTACCTACCAACTTTATGATTCCATTATTATTATTATTATTATTATTATGGAAGAGGGTGGACTGGATGGCCTTTGGGGGTCCCTTCTAACTTTATAATTCTATTATTATTATTATTATTATTATTAGGGCAGGGGGTTGGACTGGATGGCCTTTGGAGTACCTTCCAGCTTTATGATTTGATTACTATTATTATTAGAGCAGAGGGTTGGATTGGATAGCTTCAAACTTTATGATTCTATTATTGTTGCTATTGTTATTGAGACAGGGAGTTGGACTGGATAGCCTTTGGGGTCCCTTTCAACTTTATGATTACATCATCATCATCATCATTATAATTATTAGGGCAGGTGGTTGGACTGAATCGCCTTTGGTGTCCCTCCTAGTTTTATGATTCTATTACTATTATTATTAGAGTAGAGGGTTGGACTGGATGGCCTTTGGGGGGACCTTCCAATTTTATGATTCCATTATTATTATTATTATTAGGGAAGAGGGTGGACTGGATGGACTTTGGGGGTCCCTTCTAACTTTATAATTCTATTATTATTATTAGGGCAGGGGGTTGGACTGGGTGGTCTTGGATTCCCTTCCAACTTTATGATTCTATTATTATTATTATTATTATTAGGACAGGGGATTGGACTAGACGGCCTTTGGGGTCCCTTCTGGCTTTATGATTCTATTATTATTATTATTATTATTATTATTATTAGGACAGGGGGTTGGACTGGGTGGTCTTGGATTCCCTTCCAACTTTATGATTCTATATTATTATTATTATTAGGGCAGGGGGTTGGACTAGACGGCCTTTGGGGTCCCTTCTGGCTTTATGATTCTATTATTATTATTAGGACAGGGGGTTGGACTGGGTGGTCTTGGATTCCCTTCCAACTTTATGATTCTATTATTATTATTATTATTATTAGGACAGGGGATTGGACTAGATGGCCTTTGGGGTCCCTTCTGGCTTTATGACTCTATTATTATTATTACTATTATTATTAGGACAGGGGGTTGGACTAGATGGCCTTTGGGATCCCTTCTGGCTTTATGATTCTATTATTATTATTATTAGGGCAGGGGATTGGACTAGACGGCCTTTGGGGTCCCTTCTGGCTTTATGATTCTATTATTATTATTATTATTATTATTAGGACAGGGGGTTGGACTGGGTGGTCTTGGATTCCCTTCCTACTTTATGATTCTATTATTATTATTATTATTAGGACAGGGGTTGGACTGGGTGGTCTTGGATTCTGTTCCAACTTTATGTTTCTATTATTATTATTATTATTATTATTATTAGGGCATGGGTGAACTGGATAGCCTTTGGGGTGCCTTCCAGCTTTATGATTCTATTACTATTATTATTAAGGTGGGGGGTTGGACTGGATAGCCAATCCCTCATTCTATCATTCCATCAACCGGGGGAGGGTCCTTTCCTTTTCAAGTGGAAGCCCCACTTCTTCATCATTAAAAAAAATCATCCTCATCATCATCATCATTTTACCTTCCTCCTTGCTTTCCCTGCCCTTTGGAGAACTACAACTCCCAGCCAATGCATCCCACCTTCCACCTGATTCCCATCCCATTGCAATGGAGGGATCCCTGGTGATTTCCAGGGACCCTCAGCCTTTGCAGGGCATCCCTTTGCATTGGGAGGCAGCTTTGCTATTCTTCCCTCTCCCTCCCTCCCTCTTTCGGCTTAACAAAAAAAAGGGACCGGGGGGGGGGGGGAATCCACGCTCCCGCTCCCGTTTTGCATTTCTGAGCGTGGACCCCCCCCCCCTCTTTCCTCTCTCTCCTTTTTTTTGCTAAGCTGAAGGAGGGAGGGAGGGATAAAGGGAGGGAAGTAGGCAGCGCCTGTCTCCTTGGGATGGAGCAGTGAGGGATGCCAAGGCAGAGGCAGGAGTAGCTGGACTCAGAGGAGGAGGAGGAGACCCTCGCTGGCAAGAAGGGAGCCTTGCCCCCCTCTCCCCAAAAAGTCCAGCCTTTCCAACGCCCCCTCCCCATCTACACCAGGTAGGACCCCATCCCCTCCACAGTGGAAGATGCCCAAAGATAAGGGCCAAGAGGGGCGTGTGAGGGCAAGGCAAGGGAGGAGGAGGGGGGGGGGTCTTCCTCTTTGGGAGAGGAAGGATTGATGATTGACTCCCAATACTGTTGATGCTTAAGAGGAAGCAGGTGGGAGGGTCTCTTACTCTCTTTTGGGGTGATGAGGATGGATGGATTTCTCTCTTTTGGGGGGATCGATGGGTGGATCCCCAATGTATGCTCAGGGGGAGCCATAGGGAGAGTATTTTCCTCTCTTTTGGGGGGATATGAATGGATCAATTGATCCCCAATAATATGCTCAAGGGGAGCAATTGGGAGAGTATTTTCCTCTCTTTTGGGGGAATATGAATGGATCAATTGATCCCCAATAGATGCTCAAGGGGAGCAATTGGGAGAGTATTTTCCTCTCTTTTGGGGGAATATGAATTGATGAATTGATCCCCAATAATATGCTCAAGGGGAGCAACTGGGAGAGTATTTTCCTCTCTTTTGGGGGAATATGAATGGATCAATTGATCCCCAATAGATGCTCAAGGGGAGCAATTGGGAGAGTATTTTCCTCTCTTTTGGGGGGAATATGAATTGATGAATTGATCCCCAATAATATGCTCAAGGGGAGCAACTGGGAGAGTATTTTTCTCTCTTTTTGGGGGAATATGAATTGATCAATTGATCCCCAATAATATGCTCAAGGGGAGCAATTGGGAGAGTATTTTCTCTCTTTTGGGGGAATATGAATTGATGAATTGATCCCCAATAATATGCTCAAGGGGAGCAACTGGGAGAGTATTTTCGTCTCTTTTTGGGGGAATATGAATTGATCAATTGATCCCCAATAATATGCTCAAGGGGAGCAACTGGGAGAGTATTTTTCTCTCTTTTGGGGGAATATGAATTGATCAATTGATCCCCAATAATATGCTCAAGGGGAGCAATTGGGAGAGTATTTTTCTCTCTTTTGGGGGAATATGAATTGATGAATTGATCCCCAATAATATGCTCAAGGGGAGCAACTGGGAGAGTATTTTCGTCTCTTTTTGGGGGAATATGAATTGATCAATTGATCCCCAATAATATGCTCAAGGGGAGCAATTGGGAGAGTATTTTCTCTCTCATTTGGGGGGGGGATATGAATGGATCAATTGATCCCCAATATATGCTCAAGGGGAGCAATTGGGAGAGTATTTTTCTCTCATTTGGGGGGGGGGGATATGAATGGATCAATTGATCCCCAATATATGCTCAAGGGGAGCAATTGGGAGAGTATTTTTTTCTCTTTTGGGGGGATATGCATGGATCAATTGATCCCCAATATATGCTCAAGGGGAGCAACTTGGAGAGTATTTTTCTCTCTTTTGGGGGGATATGCATGGATGAATTGATCCCCAATAGATGCTCAAGGGGAGCAAGTGGGAGGGCATCTTTTTCTCTTTTGGGGGGATACAGATGGATCCCCAATATAAAACTATTGGTATTGGTGAAGCTTATAGGGAGCAAGTAGGAGTGTCTTTCTCTTTTGGGGTGCTCCTTTCGCTCTTTGGGTTGAAGGTTGATTGATCCCCAATATAGAGATATTGGTATTGATGAGGCTTAGAAGGAGCAAGTAGGAGAGTGCCTTTCTCTTTTGGGGTGCTGCTTTCACTCTTGGGGGGGATATTGGTAGATTGATTGATCCCCGATATAGAGCTATTGGTATTGGTGCCACTAAGAAGGAAAATGAGGAAAAATATCTTTCTCTTTTGGAAGATATTGATTGATTGATTAATTGATCGATCGATTGAATGAGCCCCAATACAGATGCTCAAAGAGAGCAAGTGGGAGGGTACCTTTTTCTTAGGAGAGGCATATATTGATTGGTTACTCAATTGATCACCAATACAGAGGCATTGGCATTGGTGATGCTTATGGGGAGCAGGTGAGAGAATGTATCTCTCTTTAGGGAAATTGATTGATTGATACAGAAGTATTGGTATTGATTATGCTCAAGGGGAGTAGGAGGAAGGGTTCTTTCCATTTGGGAGGATATGGATTAATTATTGATTGATTGCCAATATCGAGAGATTGGTAACACATAGTGGAAATATATCTTTCTCTTTTGGGTAGAAGTATGGTTTGATTGATCGATCCCCAATACAGAGGCATTGGCATTGGTAATGTTTATGGGGAGCAGGTGAGAAAGTGTATCTTCTGGGAAACTGATTGATCTCTAATACAGAAGTACTGGTATTGATGATGCTGAATGGGACTAGGAGGGATGGTGTCTCTCCATTTGGGAGGAAATGGATTAATTATTGATTGATCCCCAATATAGAGAGATTTGTAATGCATAGTGGAAATATATCATTCTCTTTTGGGGGGAGGTATGGGTTTATTGATCAACCCCCAATTCAGAAGCATTGGTGTTAGTTATGCCCAATGGGGATGCCAGGGCAACTCTCATCCTTATGGAACTTGGCCCATTTTGCCTAAAATGCATATCTTAAAAACAGAGGGTAGTGATGAAAATGCCAATATTTGCAAAAATGCAAATTAAAAATCCATAGTTTAAAATGGACTAGATAGAACCAGCAGAAGCATATTCTGAGAGTAAAAAAGCAAAATAGTCTGAATTGCAAATTTTTTGGGGGGGAGGGAATGCATAATAGTTTTGATTGCACATCTTGGGGGGAAATGCCAATGAGCCCTAATTGCACATTTTGGGGGGAAATGCAAGAGTCCAGATTGCAATTTTGGGGGGGGGGGTGTGCAAAATACCGGTAGTTTACATTGCAAATTGGGGTGGGGGTGCAAAATAGTTCTAACTGTACATCCTGGAGGGAAATGCAAAAGCATCCAAATTGCAAAATGGTGTCGCTTGCAAGTCAAGGTGGATCGGGCTCCCTTAGCTCGCCACTTGGCAGAGAGAGAGAGAGAGAGAGAGAGAGAGAGAGAGCTTTGCTTCCAGCTGCGGGGAAGCCTTGCCCGGCTGATGGGGAAACCCTTTTGCAAATGAAGGGGAGCCCCCGCCCCAGAGCCCCCTTGGGACTAAGGGAAGGCGATAGAGGGGCACATGAAGGATGGATGCAGGGGTCTTTTCTCAATCTCACTTTGGTTCTTTGGTATCTTATCATTTGCAATGGCATCTGATGGGGAAGAGATGGGGCCTGAGATGGGGTAGGCTGGAGTTTTCCGTCTTTTAAGAAGGTGCCAAGACACCCCCTCTCAAATATCTGATGAGGAGGAGAGCAAATGGGGTCAGAAGCGACCCCTTTGCAGTGGGTTTTGCAGGTGAGACACATGGAAGAAAGATAATAATAATAATATCCAACTTTCCTTTCTTAAATGAGAATTCAGAAATATAAATATGATGATGATAGTAGCAAAGTGGAAGATGGGTGGAAGGTCTCCATACATTTCCTTTCCAATGGTTTTATGGGATATTCATTTCATTATGAATATCCAAGAAAACCTTCCTGTCTCTGTCCTTTGGGGAGAGGAGGAGGACTATAACTCCCTTCCCATCTGTTCAATGCATTGGCTTCCATTTCCATTGTCCCTCTGATTTTCATTCTAGTTCCCGTCACCTTCATTGAGTTGTGGGGCCGAGAAACAGGTGAGGGACATGGAAGTAGAGGGAACAGGCCCCATAGAACAGTAAGACATAGACAATCCGATGGCCCTTCCACACAGCCATATAACCCAGAATATCAAGGCAGAAAATCCCACAATATCTGCTTTGAACTGGGTTATCTGAGTCCACACTGCTATATATTCCAATTTAAAGCAGAAAATATGGGGTTTTATTTAGCTGTGTGGAAGCTTTATAGAGGAGCTGGAAAGCGGTGGTTGCCCATGGCCTTAGCTTGCTGAGGAGGGCATGAGAGGAAAAAGCTAGTATCCTCTCTCTCTCTCTGCTTTCCAGCCCAGGAAAGAAATATCTGATCCTAGAAATACTTTCCCTTGGGCTTGGGGCAAGGGATCTACTCCAGCTGTCTCTCTGTGGCAGCTCTCCAAGGTGCTGAAGCTCATTAAGGATCGGATCCAGCACCTGGGAGAGCTCCTGGAAAGACAGCATTGAAGCATGGAGTGGATTCTTTTCTCAATTACATGGGAGCTGCCCATCTGGGGGTTGGGACCAGTCAACTCAACCGACCATTTCCTTGTGGTGTTCTTTCCCTTCTTCCATCCCTTCTTTGCAGTGATAGAGGAAACAAAGCCCGAATCTCCCCTTTGGACACCTTTTCTGAATCTCAGTGCCTCTCCTTCCAAAAAAAACAAAGCAAAATCCAAATAGTATAAACTAGAAGGAGATTCCCAGATTTGGAAAGCAATGGGCCTCTGGTGAGATCTTCATCTCTGGGGGTTGTAACAGCAGCTTTGGGCCTTGCCGGCAATAGATCCAGTCATTCATTGGTCTTAAGTGTATCTTAATAAGTCCTGTGCTTCAGTCTATTTTAATGTTTGTCGGCTTTAGATTTTAATTTACATACTGTCTGATTTTTTTTTCAAAAGTGTTAGCTGCTTGGAGTCTACTTTGGGAGAGAAGAAGCAGGATGTAAATACTATGACAAGTAGTATAGTAATAATAATAACAACAACAATGTATTGTCGAAAGCATTCATGGCCAGAATCACTGGGTTGTGATGAGTTTTCTGGGGTATATGGCCATGATCCAGAAGCATTCTCTCCTGACGTTTCGCCTGCATCTATGGCAAGCATCCTCAGAGCACACAACTTCTGAGGATGCCTGGTATAGATGCAGGCAAAACGTCAGGAGAGAATGTTTTTGGAACATGGTTATACACCCTGGAAAGCTCACAACAACCCAATAATAATAATAATAACAATTCAAGAAAAATAAAGAAATACACATAACCCTCAAAATACAATCTCTGACCCAATGCGCTTGAAATCTCATCTGCTTGCTTTGCTCTTCCAAATGTTTGCAAGGCACCAAATGTTCACTGAATGCATTTGCTCCCAGAAGCAGCAGCTGAGGCTTTGAGCTCAGATGGCTTTTTGGAAAAGGACAGATAACATGTTATCCATTGCGCCTTACCTTTCCTCCATTGTGGAGCTGAAGGGCAAGGGATGCTTGGCCAGAGCAAGGAGGATTCCCCATTTAGGCACCAAGGAGACCTGGATTTCTGTTTCTCCAGCAGATATTACTTATCTAGGTGAGCAGAAACAGCATTTCCTTCTAGAAAAATAGAAGGGGAAATCTATCATCTCTGTGTTTGGCTCCAGCTGTGAAAATAGCAGAGCAGGGAGGGTTTGGAAAGGGCTCAGAAACAGCTTGATATGAATCCATGGCTGGGATGCTATGGATGTTTATGGACACTAAGCGTAGAGCTTCGTCCCTTTTGAAAAGGGAATCCCGAATGGTTTCAGGGCTGGAGCAAAGTCTAGTATCAATATCACTTTTCCTCCTCTCTCCCGCTGCTTTCCAGCCCAGGAATGAAATATCTGAATCCAGAAATATTTTCCCTTGACCTTGGGGCAAGGGATGCACTCCAGGTATCTGTCTACGGCAGCTCTCCAAGGTGCTGAATCTCATTAAGGATCGGCTCCAGGGACACAAGGAACAATGTTCCTGGTGATGAACAAATAGTAGTTGCAAGACTTTTCTAGACTTTGGAGTCTAGAAAACAATGGATAAAGTTTTTTTGATTCATTTGCAGAGAGGAGAAATTGGGAGCAAAGGGAAACCCACCTCTCCTTTCCTAGACCAGTGTTTCCCAACCAGTGTGCCGGGGCACACTAGTGTGCCGTGAGCGATCATCAGGTGTGCCATGGGAAATTGGAACCTCCAGGAAGGGGGGAGAGTCTAGTGTGTTGAAGTATAAAAACCCTAAAAAACCTACCTTGATAAAGACACAAAATTACAACCACCACCACCACCACCCTCCCCACCCGTTGCCTACTTGGTCTCTCCCTCTCCATGCATTGGAAAGGCCTGCCTCCCTTTCCCCAAGTAGAGACCTCTTGCCTTCTGAGGGTTCTGTGTGTTCTGTGTGGGAAGTTTGGCCCAGTTATATCATTGGTGGGGTTCAGAATGCTCTTTGATTGTAGGGGAACTATAAATCCCAGCAACTACAACTCCCAAATGTCAAGGTCTATTTCCCCTGAACTCCATCTGCGTTCATATTTGGGTATATTGAGTATTCATGTCGGGGCTCCGGCGAGATGCCACATTACACCAATATTGCGGCAACTGCACTGGCTACCTATCGAGCACCGGATCTCCTTCAAGGTGTCGATACTAACCTTTAAGGCCTTGTATGGTCTTGGGCCAGTGTACTTGAGGGACCGCCTCTCCCCATATTGTCCCCAGCGATCCTTACACTCCGGTGAACAAAATCTCCTCAATGTCCCCTCCATCCAGCCGAGTAATTGCTATGCTCACTGTCTAGTTTTAGAAATATTTTAGCGTTAGTAATATTTTTAGATTAACTTGGTGTTTATCTGTTTGTTTTACACTGTTGTAAACCGCTCCGAGCTTCTAGAGGGAGCGGTCTAGAAGCCGAAATAATAAATAAATAAATATATATATACAGTATATGTAGCAGTCTCAGGCAGCATCAATTATAATGCGCACCTCAAATTTCAAAACCCTGGAAACAAAAAAAAAAGTATTTGCTGGTGAATGCAATGCATAGCAGCAAAAACGGCACTCCTTGTAATTTAACCAAAAAGGAGTCCTTTACAGTTGCTTTCTGCTTAGAATTCCTTCTTTAAAAACCAAAGTGTTAAGACGCCAAATCTTCTAGCAATGGAAAAGGAAACCTGCTGTAGAATGAATCCACTTTAATCGCCTTGGTTCCAGGCTATGGAATCATGGTGAATGTAGTTTTACAAGGTCTTGAGCTTTCTCTGCCAAAGGAAGCTAATGTCTCACCAAACTATAAATGTCATGCCCATTGAATTAGAGATGATGTCCCGCAAAGAGGAGCTCCTGAAGCGGCTTCCTCTTCTGCTTTGGCTCAGCACCAAGATTACACAAATCTAATGCGCACCCTAATTTTGGCAATGTCATGCAGCCCAAAAGGATGAGCATTCAATTTACGTAAATAATGATAATAATAATTATTATTATCTTGCTTCTTCTCCCCAAAGGAGACACAAAGCACCCAACACTAAAAATCATACATTACTATTTGTCTCTCTGGCATTACTTCGCGAACAAAGATTCTTAGGAAGGACTCATCCCACGCTTTTTACAAGCACATTGATGACTAAAAAGGCCAATCTGAGATAGGCAAGTCTGGTTGCAGAAAGCACAGCAGAAAGTCTCCATGGGTGACGTTGTTTCCAAGTTGCGGTTCTTTCTGCGTTGTCGTTTCTCTTCGAGACCCCTTCGCCGTGTCTTCTCGAAAGAGACCGCAGCACTGTGGATAGTGCATCTCCAAGCCTCCCGATGTGAGGCCAGTGTGGACCATTGTTGGTGATCAATCTGGCCGAGCCTGAGATGTTGTTTCAGGGAGTCCTTATATCTCTTTTTGGGGGCGCCTCTCTTGTGCTGACCCGTGGCGAGTTCACCATAGAGTAGTATCTTTGGGAGGCAGTGGTCCTCCATCCTAGAGACGTGCCCTGCCCAGCGCAGCTGTGTTCTCAATAGCATGGCCTCAATGCTGGTGATCCCTGCTTGCTCAAGGTCAGCAACATTAGTCACATAGTCAGTCCAGTGTATATTTAGGATTGTGCGAAGACAGTGCTGATGAAAGCGTTCGAGGAGTCGTAGGTGTTGGTGATAGGTGACCAATGTTTCAGACCCATAGAGGAGAATAGACAGTACGGTAGCTCTGTACACACTGATTTTGGTGCTTTGCCTCAGGTGCTTGTTGCTCCACACTCTTTTGTGAAGCCTTCCAAATGCACTATATGCCTTTGATAATCTGTGATCTATCTCTTTGTCAATCTTGGCATCTGAAGAGATGATGCTTCCCAGGTAGGTGAACTGCTGAACGGACTTAAGCACAGATTTCCCTATGTTGGTGTGAGGATGATGGTGTTCTTCCTGTGGTGCAGGCTGGTAAAGGACTTCCGTTTTCTTCAGGCTGACTTCCAGCCCAAACAGCTCTGCAGTTGCTGCAAAGCAGGATGTTAGGTTCTGCAGGGTGCTTCTGAATGGGCGACAAGGGCAGCATCGTCAGCAAAAAGCAGCTCACAGACTAGGTAGTTTAGAGTCTTAGTGCGAGTCCTCAGATGGCTTAAGTTGAACAAGCTACCATCAGTACGATAGAGTATATATATATATATATATATGTCTATATATTCTTTGATTTTCTTCTTCGAGGTCTGCCGTAGCCCTTTGGAGCATCATGCTGAAGAAGATTGTAAATAGGGTTGGTGCAAGAACACAACCTTGTTTCACTCCATTAGTTATTAGAAAGGGTTCCGAGAGAGCATCGCCGTATCTGACTTGACCGCACTGGCCCTCATGTAGCAGGATCATCATTTTGAGGAATTTGGGGGGACATCCTAGACGTTCCAGGATCTGCCACAGACCTTTTCTGCTCACAGTGTCAAAGGCTTTGGTGAGGTCGACAAATGTTACATAGGGTCCTTTGTTCTGCTCTCTACATTTCTCTTGCAGTTACTTGCATTACTATTACTATTACTTGAAACACAACAAGATAAGTACACAGCAAACAAGACTACTATGCTGGTTGTTGTATTGGATCACACTTCCCAAGTGTCTAGGATTGTCTGATGTATCGGCAAATAATGCATGCAGGTCCGAGTAGGATGGCCTGTTGCATCTGACAAGTGGTAATTTTGTCAGTGCCAATTGTATTTAAGTGCAGGTCAAAGTCATTAGGCACTGCACCCAGTGTGCCGATCACCACTGGGACCACCTTGACTTGCTTGTGCCAGAGTCTTTGCAGTTCAATCTTTAAATCCTCGTATCATGTCAGCTTCTCCAGTTGCTTCTTGTCAATTCTGTTGTTGCCTGGGATTGCAACATCGACAATCCATACTTTGTTTCTTAACACAATTGTGAGGTCAGGAGGATTGTGCTCCAAAACTGTCAGTCTGAATTCCCAGAGTAGTTTGATGAATTCATTTTCTGTAACTTTTTCAGGGTTGTGATACCACCAGTTCTTAGTCACAGGCAGATTTTATTTGTGGCACTAATTATGATGATGATGATTATTATTATTATTATTATTTGCATCCTGCTTCTCCTCTCCCAAAGGAAACTCAAAGTGGCTAACACTAAAAATCATACATTACTATTATGATTATGATTATTTATATCCTGCTCCTTCTCCCCCAAAGGAAACTCAAAGTGGCTAACACTAAAAACAATACAATATGTAAATTAAAGCCCAAGGCATATAAATGTTGGAATAGAATTAAATATAGAACATATTAAAAATACATAGTTAAAACCAATAAAATCATTTAAAAACTGTTAAAACTACATAAAACACAGAATATATATAAATATCTGTAAATCTATATATCAGTAGAGGTTTCCAAGTTGTGGAACTCCTTCCCATAAAAAAGACTGTTTAGTTCAAGCTGGCTTTTAACGAGTAACATCTGGTGAATAGAAGAAACAGGATGGACGAAATGGAAGGATGCCATCGGACTGTGCACAATACTGATAGGTACAAACGGGCTTGCAGAACTACTGGCCACTGGAAAGGACTGCTGAAAAGGAGCAAAAGTGTGGAAGACGAGGAGGAGGAGGAGGAAGAAGTAGAGAGTAACAGGTTGTTGTTGTTGTTGTGAATTTTCCAGGCTATCTGGCCATGTTCCAGAAGCATTGTCTCCTGACATTTCGCCTGCATCTATGGCATCCCCAGAGGTTGTAAGATCTGTTGGAAACTAGGAAAGTGGGCTTTATAGATCTGTGAAATGTCCAGGGTGGGAGAAAGAACTCTTGTCTGTTTGAGGTAGGCGTGAATACTGCAATTGGCCACATGATGTTGATGATGATGATGATGATAATGGGGACTCGGGATGGCTAATTTATTTATTTATTTACATCATTTTATAGCAACCAAATTTACATCACCCTGCAGAGAAATAACAAAATAAAATCAACAGTTGCAAAGTAACATAATGAAAAGATAGAATGCAACGGGCAGGCCGAGTGCACACGATAAAAATGATAAAACCCTGAGTGAGTTAGTAGAGGGAAAGTGTATTTTTGACGGAGGAACTCATAAGGGATGAAAAGTGGGGTTAGGCCAACAATTCAGGATGGGGGGAAAGTGCATCATGAGGACAATATTGTAGATAGAACGGACAGAAATATGATCAGTCTCCTAAGGCAGTGACAGACAACATTTTTGAGACAGACATTTTTACATTTACAAAATTGGTCAAGAGCTCACCACCAACCAAAATGACAGGCACTCTAACACAGTGAACATATAGTTAATATGTTTTAAATGTATTTATACACTCAGCTGACCTGGACCTGCCAGCTGAACACAACATAGATATCCTGGCAGGAATGCATGAAAGCCAAGTCTTGCTCAAAGCAATACAGCAAATTAAATTCTGAACTCCACCAATGATTTAATCAAAATAAACTTACATGAAATAACAAAATAAAATCATTGACAGTTTTGACAAAGTTAACATAATCCAAAAGATAGGGGAATGTAACGGGCAGGTCCGAGTAGTTCCCGCGGGTCACGATGAAAATGATAAAACCCAGAGTGAGTTAGCGAGGAAAGTGTATTTTTGAAGGAGTGGAACTCAAAAGTGGAGGAGGGGGAAGTGGGGTTAGGTTCCAATTGCCCATGGGAACCTGTGCATCATGAGAACAACTAGTGTGGAACGGACAGAAATATGACCAGTCTCCTACCTAAGGCATTTAATGGCCTAGCAGTTTCAAGATCTGGCTTCTTACTGCCTGGGGGAATCCTGAACATTCCAAAGATATACCAACCCCCTACCAACCCCAGAGGTCACTTCGCTCCGAACAAATGAACCTCCTTGAAGTACCGACCTTCAAAGCAATCCGTCTTACATCGACCCAGCACAGAGCCTTTTCTGTAGTGGTGCCGTCAATATGGAACACTTTTCCTAGCTATGTGCAGGCCATGCAGGACCTTCTCTCCTTCCGCAAGGCCTGCAAGACTCACCTTTTCCGGCTAGCCTTTGATTGCTAGGCCAGAAATCTTTTTTAAGCTAGTTTAATTTGTATGCTTTTACCTCTGTGTGTTTTACCTGATTGTAAGCCACTCCGAGCCCTCGGGGAGTGGTGGTGTACAAGTCCAAATAATAAATAATAAATAAATAATAAATATAAACCCCATTTTCCTAGTTTCCAACAGACCTCACAAACTGTGATGATACCTGCCATAGATGCAGATGACCGCAAAGAGAAGAGAAACTCTGCCTTCACCATCCTTTGCAGCCTGACCTCTGAGTAAATGCACAGAATGCAGTAGGACTCTAGTAGGATTGGGCCTAGCTTTGGGATATGAGGAGGTCCCTGCTTGCCTTTTTTGGAGGGGGGGCTTCCCAAAGGCATCAGGCTCCCCCTTTCTACATGAGACGCAAGAGACTGGTCCAGATGGTGCGTTGCTCTGACCCAGAATGACGCTCTGTCTTGCCCTTTCGCCGCCTGATCTTCTCCAAAAAAATTTGACTCCATGAGAGGAGGAGGCAGATGATCCACACAATCTGGGCCTCCATTCGCATGATCCACTCCTTCTGGTAATTCAGCCTGAATGCAAAGTGGATGCAGAGGGACCCAAAGATGAGCGTCTTTGAGATAGAAGAAGGCATACGCTCCGTTCTTTGGGCTTCCTGTAATCTCTTGGGCAGATTAATTCCGAGCAAGCCATAGCTGCGTGCGCTTATACGGGCACCACATTTCCGTCTATTTCAACAAAATTTTAAAGAGAGTTGCATCTCAAAGCTATGCCCAAAACTACCAGAGTTTTGCTGCATGTGGTGCATTTACTCAGAGAGAATATTGCAAAGCCAAAACAGAATGGGTGCTCATTTGGAAAAACCCGCGCATTTATTTTATACGTTTCCGCTATTGGAAATTCCATAATCGGTTGGAAATTCCAGTGCACCATAACCTTATTGAAAAGGTAAAAATGACGACACATCCATTTGAACGTAAATACCACCTTTAGAAAAACACTAGTCGAAAAAAGTGTGACTTTGTTAGAAGTCAACCTCTAAGGCAAGTGATATTCATAAAGCATTAATGTAACGACACACAGGTAACTCAGTTGTTAAACTGAAGAACCATGTCTTTAAACTGCCAAGAATAAAGACAGGCCACTACAAAAATATATATATTTGGTTAGCAGAGGATGGTTGCTTCTTTGAAGTAGAATTTGCACTTATAATTAGGTAAAGGTTTTCCCCTGACATTAAGTCCAGCTGTGTCTGACTCTGGGGGTTGGTGCACATCTCCATTTCTAGGCCGAAGAGCCGGCGGTGTCCGTAGACACCTCCAAGGTCATGTGGCCAGCATGACTGCATGGAGTGCCGTTACCTTCCCACCTATTGATCTACTCACATTTGCATGTTTTCGAACTTCTAGGTTGGCAGAAGCTGGGGCTGACAGCAGGAGCTCGCCCTGCTCCCAGGATTCAAATCTGAGACCTTCCTTTAGCAATTTTAGCAGCTCAGCAGTTTAACTCACTGCACCACCTGGGGCTCCGCAGTTGAAATTGCCGTTGCCCAAAGGATATACACTCCCTTTCAAAACCTCTTAGTTAAAACACGCACTCAAGAGACAAAACAAAGTCGTTTTCTTTGAAAAATAACATGTCAAGTTTACTAAGTTCACCAAACAGGCACATAGTCTTTAAATGTCTTTAACCATATAGCTGTACTCACTCAAGTCCATAAGCACACACATCCACCTCCAAAGAGGTGGTAAGTGCTGCAGACTAAATACAAAACAGGTACAGTCGAACTGGCAAACCAAAATGTACATACAGTACAATATACGTTAACAATTATACACATTTGCAAACAGTACGTGGAGGCTTGGAAGGTTGCTATTTACAACATCCTCCAACACATCAAGAAACATTGGAGGCCCTTTTTCTAAAGGAAAAACCAACCAATATCACAAACTCAGTGGATTGTTTTCATGGCTGGGTTTCTTTATCCAACACGCTGCACCCTCTCCAAGGTCACAGGCTCAATGTTTAACTTCCCGCAAAAGCCTTCCTTCTGCTGGACAGTGCTGCCATTCAACACAAGGCCTAGGCCCCTTCCACACAACTGTATAAAATCCACATTGAACTCAATTATATGGCACTCAAGATAATCCAAAGCAGGTCTTGTGGATTATCTGCCTTGATATTCTGGGTAATGTGGCTGTGTGGAAGGATCCTTAACCTTTCTGTTGCTATTTTGTTGTTATATGTTGTCCAGCCACCTTTGAAAGTCCTTGTGCAAGAAACCTCCCAGAGTCCTGCGCTCTGTTCACATTACAGAATTTTAGTGTTCCTATTCCACTTTAACTATCATAGTTTCATCCAATGCACCCCTGGATTTTGTCATCTGGAGAGAAACCAGACTAGTTCTGTGGATGATGCTTTTAAATGCCCAGGATCCATAGGATGTTACTGTGAGTTCATCTATATATCAACGTTTCTCAACCTGGGGACTCAGGACCCCTGGTGGGTCGCGAGGGGAGTGTCAGAGGGATCATCAAAGACCATAAGAAAATAGATATATCTGATGGTCTTAGGAAACAAGTTTTGTCCAGATCCATCACTGTTTGAGCTCATAGTTTTCTCTGGATGTAGGTGAACTACAACTCCAAAAGTCAAGGTCAATGCCCATAAAACCCTTCCAGTGTTTTCTGATGGTCATGGCAGCTCTGTGTGCCAAGACTGATTCAATCCCATTGTTGGTGGAGTTCAGAATGCTCTTTGATTGTAGGTGAACTATAAATCCCAGCAACTACAACTCCCAAATGTCAAGGTCTATTTTCCCCAAATTCCACCAGTGTTCACATTTGGGCATATTGAGTATTTGTGCCAGGTTTGGTCCAGATCCATTATTATTTGAGTCCACAGTGCTCTCTGGATGTAGGTGAACTACAACTCTCAAGGTCAATGCCCATCAAACCCTTCCAGCATTTTCCGTTGGTCTTGGGAGTTCTGCGTGCCAAGTTTGGTTCAATTCCATCGTTGGCGGAGTTCAGAATGCTCTTTGATTGTAGGTAAACTATCTCTCCCAACCTCATGAGCATTGAAATGTGGGCGTATCGGGTATTTGTGCCAAATTTTGGTCCGGTGAATGCAAATACATCCTGCATATCAGATATTTACATTACAATTAATAACAGTAGCAAAATTACAGTTATGAAGTAGCAACAAAAATTATATTATGGTTGGCGGTCACCGCAACATGAGGAACTGTATTAAGGGGTCGCAGCATTAGGAAGGTTGAGAACCACTGATCTATACTGTAGAATTGATGCAGTTTGAGACAACTTTCATCACCGTGACTCCGTGCTAAGGAATCATGGGAATTGTAGTTTGCTGAGGCAGCAGCACTCTGTGGCAGAGAAAGCTGAAGATCTTGTAATTATTTGCAACGCTGACTATGTGGATGTTGCTTATTTCATCAGGGATCATCTGATTGAGGCCCAAAAAATAAGATTTGTCGAGGTCATCAAAATAGCTATTTGTTTGTGAGATGATTGTTGGAGTCAAATCTTTTTCCGCTGAGCCATTTCTTCAGGTTTGGAAACAAGAAATAGTCACTCGGGGCTAAATCTGGAGAATAGGGCAGATCGGGAGCAATTTTATCTCGATTCATGGATTATTGCCATGGCAACTGCACATGTGTGCATCCTTGCATTGTCCTGGTGCAAAATAACTTTTTTCTTGGCCAAATGCGGTCGTTTCTCCCCCCCCCCAAATTCTCATTAAATCGACCCAATAAGTTGGCATAATATTCAACATTGATTGTTTTACCCTTTGAAGGTAGTCAATGTGGATTATACCGCGTGCACCCCAAAAAACGGTCGCCATGACTTTATTTACAAACCCACATTGGCCTTCTTTGGCACCAATTCACCCCGAGAAACACACTGTTTTGGCTGCTGTTTGGTCTCTGGTGTGTTGTGGTGGATCCACGTTTCGTCCACGGTTACAAAACGGTGCAAAAACGTATCCATATTGCGGCTGAACAACGCCAAACACTCCTGTGAAATTGTCACACGATTGCATTTATGGTCGATTGTGAGCAAACGCGGCACCCATCTTGCGGAAAGCTTTCTCATACCCAAGTGATCATTTAAAATTGAAACCACTGAGCCATGTGAGATGCCTATGACTTCCACAATCTCTCGCACTTTCAATCTCCGGCCAAAACCATATCGTGAATTTTTTCAATTGTTTCGGGTGTAGAGACCTCAACTGGGCGTCCAGAACGTTCAGCATCTTCCGTGCTTGTACGGCCACAACGAAATTCAGTAAACCACTTTTTTATCATTGAAATTGATGGTGCAGAGTCCCCATAGTATTTATCAAGCTTAGCCTTGGTTTGAGGGATGGTATTTTCTGCAAAAATAATGCTTAATGAGCACACAAAAATTCACTTTTTTCCACTTTCTCCTCAAATCACGCAGTAGTCTGCTATCAATGGCTGTCAAACACAAACTAAATGACGCAGCTTGTTCAAATTTTGACAGGAGTTAAGTGACAGATGCCTGTTGACAGGAGCAATGTTGCCCTTTCAGTTAAGAGGCAGGGAATTTAAAAAAGTCGCAGACTTATTGACCCGCCCTTGTACAACGCAGAAAGAATTGCAAATTGGAAACAACTTCACCCAAGGAGACTTTCTGCTGTGCTTTCTGCAGCTGGACTCGCCTATCTCAGATTGGCCTTTTTAGTCATCAACACGCTTGTAGAAAGCATGGGATGAGTCCTTCCTGAATCTTCATTCACGAAGAAAAGCCAAGTAGTAGTAGTAGTAGTAGTAGTAGTAGTACCCCAATTTTTCTCCCCACAAAGGAGAGTCCATAGCACCAAGCCATTTCAGTTATAGTGGGTATCGAACTGCATTTATTTAACAGTGTAGATGTACCGTATGACACCTAAAGTGAAACAATTGTTCTGTATTTCTGCTGTGCTCTGCAAATGGGTCTCAACTCTAGCAAACCCAGAACATCCATGTCTTCTTTGTGTCAAATGACTTGTAATGCTGTCTTCCTCTGTTTCTACTTCTGTTTATCATCTTTCCCATTGAGCCTTATGGCCTCATTATATGTCTGAAGTGCAACAGCCTCAATTTCATGATTTGGGCTCCTGGGGATCATCTAGGCTCAAGTTGCTTTCAGGTGCATTTATGTCTCCTTTTGGCCCTCCATGCTCTCTGACACATTCCCCTCCTTCACATTTCAAATGAATTAATTTCCTCCTTGCCAGCTTTCATCATTGTCCGAAGTTCACGGCCCGACATCGAAACTGGAAATGCAATGGCATGTATAATTACTGACTTGGATATTTAATAATGTATGTTTGCAGTCGAGCCTCTTATTCCATCTTAAAGAGTGAGATTCTACATCAAAGAGGTCCAGCTTATTGTGTAAGGTCCAGCTTATACCTCTTCGTTGCAGAATCCCGCTTTGAGTCTCTTTTCAGAAAGGTAAAGCAGGAGAGAAATAACAACAACAGGAAAGAGTGTATCTCCCTATAATTTTATTGTCATTATTAGATCCTACGGTCGCTTCCAATTACCGCCCAGTTTCGAATCTATCTTTTCTGGGAAAGGTGATTGAGAGGGCAGCAATGGAGCAGTTGCAGTCCTTCCTAGATGATGCAACTTGGCTAGACCCCTTCCAGTCCGGCTTCCATTCGGGGCATGGGACGGAGACGGTTCTGGTCTCCATCACCGACAAGCTACGGTGCCAGCTAGGCCAGGGCGGATCGGCGATGCTTGTGTTATTGGACCTCACAGCAGCGTTCGATACAGTCGATTACGATCTTTTGACCCACCGCCTTGCCGGGGCCGGGGTGAAGGGGACAGTTCTAAATTGGTTGTCTTCCTTCCTCCGGAATCGACTGTGAGGAGGGGCGAGGTTGTCTCTGGGGGTTCCCCCTTACTTTGTGGGGATTCCCCAGGGGGCCATCCTCTCCCCTTTATTATTTAATATCTATGTCTGACCACTTGCTTGGCTGGTTCGCAGCTTTGGGCTGGAGTGTCACCAATATGCTGATGATACCCAGCTCATTCTGGGGATGGAGGGCCGACCTGAATCCGTACCTGATAATTTCCATCACTGCCTTGAGGCTGTTACTGGATGGCTGCGAGCCAGTAGGTTGAAGGTGAATCCAGCTAAGACGGAGATCCTGTGGCTTGGTCGCCCAGGCGGTGGGAGATCCAGCTTCCAACCCTGGACGGCGTGACGCTAGGTCTGTCGTCATCAGTTAAAAGTCTTGGTGTCACTCTGGACTCTCAACTGACGATGGAGACACATATCTCCACCGTCAGTAGAGTAGCGTTTTTTTCATCTACGCCAGGCGAGGAAGCTGGCCCCCTACCTGTCCCATCGCGACTTGGCCACAGTGGTCCAAGCCACGGTTATCTCAAGGATAGACTACTGTAACGCTCTTTACATTGGCCTGCCTTTGTCGGTGATCCGGAAACTGAAACTGGTGCAGAATGCAGCAGCTTGGCTGTTGCCAGGCACCCCTATGAGCAGCCACATTACACCTTTCTTACGCGAACTGCACTGGTTGCCAGTGGAATGCCAGATCACCTTCAAGGTGCTGGTATTGACCTTCAAGGCCTTGAATGGTCTGGGGACAGTGTACCTTAGGGTCCGCCTCATCCCATATTGTCCCACTAGACCTTTGCGCTCGGAGACAGGAAACCTTCTGGAGATCCCAAACTCTAAGAAGTACCACCTCACTGCCACGCGGAGGAGGGGCTTTTCGATTATAGCCCCTACCTTATAGAACTCGTTGCCTTCCGAGATTCGCACCCTCTCAGGCTTGCTGGCATTTCGGAAGGCATGCAAAACACTCCTGTTCCAACAGGCCTTTGGCTTCTAAGAATTTGTTAATCCTCTTGATACTCCTTTTAAGTGATTTACATTTGTTGTTTTAACCTTAGTATTTTATTGTAGTTATTATTGCTGTCATATGGTGTTTTACTCTGTGATTTTAATGTTGTAAGTCGCCCCGAGCCAAACGGGAGTGGTGACTGATAAATTCAAATAAATAAATGAATAAATTATTATTACAATACAATACAAAACTTTATTACGGTCACTGACCAGCACAAAGCAGGCACAAGTGCCCTGGGAGGGAAAGAACAACTCCCCAGTAAAGCAGTTATTTAAAAGTAGATTACGAAACAGTTTTAAAATACATTTTAAAACACAGGATATTGTAACAGGTATGGAACCGAAGGGGGAGATTGATGGGAGGGGTCAAAAACACTGGGGGGGCACTAAAGGGGAAGGGAGGGGCACATTGCAAGTCTAGTAGCATTTCAGCTGCAATATGTTGCTCTAACTTCATTCCCAGCAGGGTGTTGCCTTCCAGGGTCAATCATCATCCGTCTAATTTTAAGTGCAGCAGCACAGAACTTAGCAACACTGTAAGTTATTGTAGTGTTATTTTATTTTTTATTTTATTATCTTCATTTCTACCCCGCCCTTCACAGGGCGACTCAGGGTGGCTTCACATATCCTTGGAGAGACAGAAACTCTACTCTAAGAGATTATACCTTTTACTCGAATAGGCATTCTACCTGGTCAAGGGTAGACTATATTTTAACATCTGGAAGACTATCATTACATACCAAAGACATTAAAATATTGCCCAGATCAATCTCAGATCATTGCCACTTAGAGATGGAACTTTTCCCGAAGGCGAAAGAATTCTGCTGGAAACTACCGATAGGACTTTTAAATGATAAAAATATAACAGAGGACTGTAAAAAAAACTATAAAGGAATTTTTTTGAAATAAATTGTAAGGATAATGAAAATACTAAATTAATATGGGACACATGTAAAGCATATTTAAGAGGACATTTTATAAAACATCAATCAATCAAAAAGAAGAAAACTCAAAAAGAAATTCAAATAATACAAAACCGAATTGGGGAGTTAGAAAAGGAATTGAAAAAGAACCCAGAGTTTATTTATTTTTTAAAGGGGAATTACAGTTGCAGCAAAACAACTTGGAATTTTATGACCTCAAAAAAATGGAGAGAAATCTAGAATATGTCAAACAAAAGTACTTTGAGTCGGCTAACAAGCCGGGAAAGCTTCTGGCATGGCAATTAAAGGAAAAGAGAAAGAAAAATGTAACACACAAAATAAAGATAGATCAAAAGACATATTATAAAGATGAAGAAATTAGGAAAGTTTTTTCACAATTTTATCAGGAGCTCTATAGGAAATATGATATCAATAAAAATGACATATATGAATATTTGAGAAGACGTAATCTGGAGAAGATAACAGGGGAAGAAAGAGGTAAATTAAATAATGAAACAACAGCCGAGGAAATCAAAAAGGCTATAAAGAATATAAAGGGAAAACACCTGGCCTGGATGGGTTTCCAGCAGAATTCTATAAAGAATTTCACAAAGAGATAACAGTAATATTTAAAAGTCTATTCAATGAAATTCTGCAAACGGGAAAGATTCCAGATACATGGAAAGACTCTAGTATTACTTTGGTAGGAAAAGTGGGAAAGGATCTAGAAAATCCGGCAAATTATAGACCCATATCACTATTAAATGTAGACTGTAAAATATTTGCAACAATAATGGCAAAAATATTTAAAAGTTTCTTAAATAACTAGATCAAGAAAGACCAAAATGGCTTTCTCCCCAAAAGACAATTGAGAACAAATATTAGAAATATAGTCGACATAATAGAATATTATGAAAAATAATAATAATAAAGAATCGGCACTAATATTTTTGGATGCGGAAAAAGCATTTGATAAAACCAATTGGGATTATCTCAAAATTCTACTTCAGGAAATTGACATAGGATTCCAGATGAGAAATGTAGTTGATGCCATATACGAAGATCAAACCGCAAGAGTAATAATAAATCAGAAGAAGAGTGAAATGTTCATCATCCAAAAAGGGGTAAGGCAAGGTTGCCCCTTATCTCCATTGTTATTCATATTTATGTTGGAAATACTATTAAAATAGAAGAGAAGATGATGGGTTGAAGGGTGTACAATTCAAAAATTAAAAAATAAAAGTGAAAGCTTTTGCTGATGACGTGGTTCTTGTCGTAGAAAATCCTATCGAACTATTAGGAAATTGGCTGGATAAGGTGGAAACATTTGGGAAAATAGCAGGTTTTAAAGTAAACAAGGACAAAACAAAAATTTTGGTAAAAAATGTATCAGGAAAAAGGAAAAAGGTTTTCCAGGATAAATATGATATAAGGATATCTAACAAGGTTAGATACAGTATTTGGGAGTCAATTTATCCTCGAAGAACTCACAAATATTTAAGAACAATTATATTGAAAAAGAACAGGGTTTGTTCTGCAGCTCGGCCAACCACATGCTCCCCGATCCGTGTCCTTCTTGGCTGGTGAAAGCCAGCCTGGAAGGGTTACGTGACCCTCTGTTGAAAATAATCAATACCTCCCTTGAGCAAGGAGTGTTTCCAGAGGGATTAAAAGAGGCGGTGGTTTCTCAATTGGTGAAGAAACCGGGTTTAGATCCAGCGGTCCCTTCCAACTACCGCCCAGTATCGAATTTACCGTACCTGGGCAAGGTAGTTGAGAGGGCAGCAATGGAGCAGCTGCAGACTTTCCTAGATGATGCAACTTGGCTAGACCCCTTCCAGTCCAGCTTCCGTTCGGGGCATGGGACAGAGACGGTCTTGGTCTCCATCACAGACCAGCTGCGCTGCCATCTGGATCAAGGCGGATCGGCGCTGCTTGTGTTATTGAACCTCGCAGCAGCGTTTGATACAGTCGATTACGATCTTTTGACTCACCATCTTGCCGGGGCCGGGGTGAGGGGGACAGCTTTGAGCTGGCTGTCCTCCTTCCTCCGGAACCGGACACAGCGAGTGAGGAGGGGCGAGGTGGTCTCCGAGGGCTCCCCACTAATTTGTGGGGTTCCCCAGGGGGCCATTCTTTCCCCTCTATTATTTAACATCTATATGCGACCCTTGCCTTGGTGCCTTTTGGGCTTGAGTGTCATCAGTACACTGATGACACTCAGCTCATTCTGAGGATGGAAGGCCAGCCCGACTCTGTACCTGATAATTTCCATCTCTGCCTCGAAGCCATTACTGGATGGCTGCGAGCCAGTAGGTTGAAGGTGAATCCAGCGAAGACAGAGATCCTTTGCTTAGATCGCCTGGGCGGTGGGGAACTCCAGCTTCCAACCCTGGACGTCGTGGCTTTATGCCCATCGTCATCAATAAAAAGCCTTGGAGTCCATCTGGACACTTGGCTCTCTATGGAGACTCACATCTCCATGGTTAGCCGAGTTGCGTTTTTCCACCTTTGCCAGGCTCGGTCCCCTACCTGTCCCATCGCGATCTGGCCTCGGTGATCCAAGCGACGGTCATCTCAAGGTTAGGCTACTGTAACGCTCTTTACATTGGCCTACCTCTGTTGGTGACCCAGAAACTTAAGCTGGTGCAGAACGCTGCAGCCCGTGTGCTCACAGGCACGCCTGTGGGCTACCGTATTACACCTGTGTTGCAGGAACTGCATTGGCGGCCTATTGAATTCCAGATCACCTTCAAAGTGTTAGTCTTGACTTTCAAGGCCTTGTATGGTCTGGGGCCAGTGTACCTGAGGGACCGCCTAACCCCATACTGTCCCATGAGATCACTGAGATCTGAAGACCAGGATCTTCTCTTTGTTCCGAGCGCCAAAGCCTACTGTCTCACATCGATGAGAAGAAGGGCATTCTCCATTATTGCCCCCACGCTTTGGAACTCCCTGCCGCCGGAGGTCAGGTCACCTTCTTACTTTCCGGAAAGCCTGTAAGACCTTGCTGTTTCGGAAGGCTTTCGAAACTTGAGTTAGTCTAATTACATATGTCAGTTAGTTTAATACTATTGTTTTTAATGTAAAGTTTTAATGTCCCATTGCTGTTTATGCTTTATTATTTTAATGTGCTATTGCTGTCGTTTATTCTTGAATTTGTGAGCCGCCCCGAGCCATCCAGGAGTGGCAGCTAAGAAATCGAACAAATAAATAAATAAATAAATAAAAATACAAATGGAAGGAGATGACAAAAGATCTACAGAAATGGTCAAAGTTAAATCTATCCCTTTTAGGAAGAATGGCATCAATTAGGGGTACCTAATTTAAGATTATATTTTGAAGCGAGCTGTCTTGCCTGGATAAGAGATTGGGTTAGATTGGAGGATAATGCATTATTAAATCTAGAAGGACATGAATTAAAATTTGTACTACATGGATACCTATGTTATAACAAACTGAAAATAGACTCACATTTCAATAATCATTATATAAGATACCCACTACTAAAAATTTGGAATACATATATAGATAAAAGGAAAAAATATATATAAAAATGCCTCTTTGGATTTCACCGAGTGAGGCATTTAGAATAAGACAACTAGAGGACAATGATTGGTGGAAATACAAGGGTCTCTTATCCTGGAACGGACAAAAATATATCTTAAAGGAAAAGGATGTATTAGAAATTGAAGGAAGGAAAATGAACTGGTTTTCATATCTTCAAATAAAGGAGAAATTCAAGATAGATGAAGCGAAGGGCTTTGAGGAGAATCCCAATGAATTGGAAGAGATTTTGTGGGGAGAAGACGTCAAGCTAATAAGTAAAAAATATAAATTATTATTAAAATGGGACACGGAAAATATTCAAAATAAAGAATATATGAAAAAATGGTCTAAGAATATAGAATACAAAATCAGCAAGGAAAATTGGAAACAAATATCGAAAAACAATGTGAGGGAAATGTCTGGATTTTCATACCAGGAAAACTGGATAAAAATAATCTATAGGTGGCATTCACCACCAGAAAGATTGGCCAAAATGTACAAAAATTTAAATCCAAAATGTTGGAACTGTGATGAAAAAAGAGGCACCTTTTTCCATATATGGTGGTCATGTCCCAAAGCGAAAAAATTCTGGAATTTGATTCAAAAACTTCAGGGACTGTGGCGCAGCTGGCTAAGTGTCAGCTGCATAAGATCTCTCTGACCAGCAGGTCATGAGTTCAACGCCTGCCCGGGTCGAGATGGGTGTTCGACCTTTAAGTGTAGCCTGCTGTTGACCTTTACAGCCTGAAAGACAGTTGCATCTGTCAAGTAGGAGATAAGGGTACCACATTAAGTGGGGAGGCAAATTTTGACTGAATTATGAGGCCATTAAAGAACTCCAGGAACGCTGAAAAAAAGCAGAACGAACAACAAGGGACGCTGAGAGATGAGGAGTGCGTCAGCTCCCCCTGGTGGCCAGAGTTTGCCTCTGTTCATCTATATGTTGTGTGTGGAAAACGGCAGGGATTGTCTGCTAAGTATGCGTACCTGTACTCCGCTCTGAGTCCCCTTCGGGGTGAGAAGAGCGGAATATAAATAAAGTAAATAAATAAATAAATAAATAAATAAATAAATAAATAAAAAGAAATTGAAAAATTTTAAAAGTTGAAATTGAAAGAAAACCAGACTTTTTCCTATTAGAGATAATGGATCTCCAGAAACCCTTGCAAAATATGGATAGAAAGATTTTTATAATTGCTACTACAGCGGCCAAGCTACTTCTGGCGAAATATTGGAAATCTGAAAAATCACCATCAAAGGAAGAATGGCTGAGTAAAATACTAGAAATAATTCAAATGGACTAGCTCACAGAGAAAATTAGGGCTAGAGAAAAAGAAATAATTGTAAAGAGTGACTGGTTGAAGATAAAAGAGTATTATAAGGATGAATGTAAGATAAATGTGAAACTTGATTAAATCTGTTAGATGCTTATAAACATATAATATAGATTTAGCTATGTTTTTTTTCTTCATTACAATACAGGAGCATCCATTGTTTAAGACGATATGTATAAGATGAAAGGGAAGCAACGTGCCGCTAGATAAAGAAAACCAATGAATGGCGACCGGAATTAATCGGGACTATTCGTTTTAGGCTTATTCCTCAATATAGGTTAAGTTATAGACTAACTCGTTTAGTTATGGATATATATATATATGTGTGTGTGTGTGTGTGTTTTGTGATTATAAGAATTAAGCATATATTCTAGAAGAATTATGTAAAAGGAACATCCAGCACCAGAAGGTGAAGGGTCTAAAGCGAGTTAGTCAAGATAATATATCTAGGTGTTAGTTAGTGGAGATTCGTTTGTCTTTGTGTATTTGTTTTGTTTTGTTATGATCTGAAATGTTATGTTATGTATATTATATGGAAAGTTCGTTTTTTTTTCTATGTAAAATATTTTGAAAACTTTCAATAAATACTATTAAAAAGACAAACGATGCTATCTACATATACATTCACTTAAAACAGATTGGTTCAATTAAAAACATCATAAAATCATCAATAAAATTCCTTAACATTCAAATTCAAATTAACATGCCACTAAACCAGAGACCAGCCAAATAAATCCAATATCGTCACATCATAAAATTCAAGTCCAGTTGCCATTGTCCACTAATCAATACCTTTAGTTAAACGCCTGGGCCCACAACCAGGTCTTTAGTTGTTTCCTAAAGGACAGGAGGGAGGTGGCCAACCTGATGTCCTTAGGCTCATTCTGCGGATGGAGGGCCAGCCCGAATCCGTACCCGATAATTTCCATCACTGCCTTGAGGCCATTACTGGATGCCTGCGAGCCAGTAGGTTGAAGGTGAATCCAGCTAAGACGGAGATCCTGTGGCTTGGTCGCCCGGGCGGTAGGGGGATTCAACTTCCAACCCTGGACGGCGTGACGCTTTGTCAGTCGCCATCAGTTAAAAGTCTCTGTGTCACTCTGGACTCTCAAATGACGATGGAGACACATATCTCCATCGTCAGTAGAGTAGCGTTTTTCCATCTACGCCAGGCAAGGAAGTTGGCCCCCTACTTGTCCCATCGCGACTTAGCCACAGTGGTCCAAGCCACGGTCATCTCAAGGTTAGACTACTGTAATGCTCTTTACATTGGCCTGCCTCTGTCGGTGATCCGGAAGCTGAAACTGGTGCAGAACGCAGCAGCTCGTCTGCTGGCAGGTGCCCCAATGAGCAGCCATATCACACCGATCTTGAGCGAACTGCACTGGTTGCCAGTGGAATGCCAGATCACCTTCAAAGTGTTGGTTTTGACCTTCAAGGCCTTGAATGGTCTGGGGCCAGTGTACCTAAGGGACCGCCTCATCCTATATTGTCCCACTAGACCCCTGCGCTCGGAGACAGGAAATCTTCTGGTAATCCCAAGCTCAAAGGAGTACCACCTCACGGCTATGCAAAGGAGGGCTTTTTTGATTATAGCCCCCACCTTATGGAACGCGTTGCCAACTGAAATTCGCGCCTTCCCAGGCTTGTTGGCATTTTGGAAGGCTGTTCCAACAGGCATTTGGCTCCTAAGAATTTGCCGATTTCCTTGACATTATACTGCCCTCCCATATTAAGTGATTTTATAGTTGTTGTTTAATTCAAGTATTTGATCTGTAATTATGATTGTTGTCATATGGCATTTTATTCTGTGATTTTACTTCTGTTTATTCTGTGATTTTATTGTTGTAAGTCGCCCCGAGCCGAACGGGAGTGGCGACTGATAAATTCAAATAAATAAAATAAATAAAAATAAATTAGGGAGAGAGTTCAACAGATGGGGGGCCACTACTGAGAAGGCCCTGTCTCTCATCCCCACCAACCGCATTTGCGGCCTCTCCTGAAGATCTTAAGCTACGTGATGGTTTGTACTAGGAGATATGTTCAGACAGGTAAACTGGGCCAGAGCCGTTTAGGGCTTTAAAGGTTAACACCAGCACTTTGAATTATGCCCGGAAGCTAATCAGCAGCCAGAGTCCGAAAGCAGCAGGGTGGAATAATATTTTTCACTGCGTCCCGGGTATTTTAAAAGCCATGAGATTAGATCTAAGATCTCTGTAGAACATGCATTGAAGACCAGGCTCACAGGGGCATAATCTCTGCTTGAAGGGGGTCTTCTGATACCTCCCCTCCAATACAGCTGATAGGAGGACATAGCATCTTGCCAGGGTAAAAGCCCTTCAGTGTTTGGGCACCTCCAGGTCTGTTAGGTATGCCATGGGGGCAGTGAGGTATCTAGTGGCTTCCCTAACAATAAAGGCTGTGGAACAGGTTAGGTCAGATTGGCGCTCTACGTATGTCCAGGATCCGTTGCTTAATGAGATCCTTGGCTTGGCCCCATCTCATGCTTAGCAATTGTCCTTGGGAGAAACCTAGCCTTGCTATTGTTTTAATCCATGTGGACTGGAAGTCGTCTCTCATGGTTAGGGGGCAAGACCACATGGGGAGAAGGATAGCCAGTAATTGAGAATCGCTGTCCATATTCTCGCTTCCACTTTCACGAAGCCTGTCTCCAATCACAGGGTGGCGTTGGAGACACATCTGGGAGCCTACAGAGCTGCTCTTAGGAATTTCGATTGGACACGCTCTAGTGGGGCATAATTTGAGAAGGGTCCAAGCTGGGCTCCATACAGCATTTCCGCGATTGGTTTTGCTTCAAAAAGTTTAAGTGCGGCTGGTATAAAGCGACCTCCTCCCGTCCTGAGATATCTTAAGATAGCGGATGAGCTCTTTTGTGCTGTCTCTGCTGCATACTCTGCGCGGGCTTTCCTGCTGTTGCTGCTGTGGAGGGTTACTCCCAGATATTTAATGCTTGAGACCTGCTCTATTTTGTTTCCATCGATTCTCCAGTTGTGCTTCTTGGGTCATTTAAGAAAAACAAAGAGGCTGTAGTTCTTCTAAAAGCAGCTATAGAAATGACGGACAGGAGTCAAAAATGCAGTTATCTTAACGTATATTGTAGAATCCAAAGAAACTTCAAATTATCCAATCTTGTTTAACTTCATTGATTAGAAAACGGATCGCAAACAAGTCCTGGAGCTTCAAAAATCTCAATCCAAAATAAATTTGTCCATAAAAGGTATTGTAATCCATAGGTTTGGAATATGTCGGGCTCTAGCAGGTCGACGGTCAGGGACCAAGCCGTTTCGCCTTCAGGCGTCATCGGGACCTTTCGACTGTATCGCGTAATTAATCCGATTTAAATGGTCTGGTGTTCTGGATATAAAGTAAAATATACAATAACTATACAATATCATCTTAAACAACCATCTGAAGAGCTACAAAAAGCGGTATATACCCTAAATCATACATACCAATGTCAATATTCATATAATCATATGTGGACGCAGTCACTGTGGTTCATTACTCTGGACAACACAAAGAAGAAACCAGCGTCTTTAAATATATTACGCAAGAGAACAGGTGTGATCATTGGGTTAATCTAAATTAGCAATTCATTGATGGACAGCCTATCATTGAGACCGAAAGGTGACTCCGTTTGTAAATTAAGGATCCAGAAATTTTCACATTGAAGTAAACGTAATCAAAAAATGTAATATATTGCCTAACGTGTGGATGTAATAAGCTCTACATGGGGGAAACGGGAAGAGAGATCCGTACACGTGTACAAGAACATCGTACACGTTTTAGAACACGGAACGATTCTTCTCCCTTGTATTCACATTTAAAACAGTTCCATCACTACGAATATTTCAATGTCACAGTCCTAGAAAGGATCGAGCCCCGACCGCATATGGACCTTAAGAAATGTTTACTTCAACTTGTTCGCGATCCGTTTTCTAATCTATGAAGTTAAATAAGATTGGATAATTTGAAGTTTCTTTGGATTCTACAATATACTGTACGTTAAGATAACTGCATTTTTTACTCCTGTCTGTCATTTCTATAGCTTCTTGGGTCATTTAGCAAACACCATAATTTTAGTTTTCTGAAATTTGAGATGGAGCTGTTCTTCCTGGCAATAATTTGTTAATGCTCTCAGGGCTCTTTTCAGTCCAACTTGAGTTCTAGAAAGAAGAACTGCATCATCAGCATAACACAGGGTGGATAGGTGCCTTCCAGCTAGTTTTGGAGGGTGGAAATCCAAGATGCATAGGTGTTCCACCATAGAGTTAATATAGAAATTGTATAGAAGTGGGGCCAAAATGCACCCTTGCTTGATGCCTTTCTCAGTTTTGACCGTTTTGGTAAGATGGCCCTGGGAACTGCATCTTGCTTTCAGAGTAGTTCCTTCATGGAGTGTTCGTAATAGTTGTAGAAGTCGTCTGTCTATTGAGGTGGACCCAAGCTTTTCCCTATTGCTGCTGCTATTATGATTTTATGTATTTATATCCCTCTTCTTCTCTCCCAAAAGAGACACAAAGCACCTAATGCTAAAAATCATCATCATCATCATCATCATTATCCTGCTTCTTCTCCCCAAAGAAGAATCAAAGCACCTAACACTAAAAACCTTCGGGTCACGCTGATACACGATACGTACCTCCATACTTACCCTGATGTGTGTATCCAGTACGCCTTACTATTTTTCCGTTAAACCTTCCACTTGAAAAAGCCAGATCTAGTGGCGAAACGGTATCAGACCTTGCAGATCGACCGTTGTGGTTGGGTTCGGCGTCTCAGGACATAATCCGAAACGCAGTCCCCCTGCCTGATACACCGCCTAGTATCAGACCTTACCTCCAGAGTACGCTAAGACTGTTTTCCATTGGACTATTGAACTATTATTTGAACACATTGGATCAGTTTGGACTTACGGTTCCTTGTTCAACCACGCATCTCTGGAGGTACTATTCATTCGGCGGATTGTATGACGCAGCCTTGATTGATTATATAATTTATACAGTATGTAAACTTATATTGTTATATTTGCACCTTGATATCTATTGTATTGATGGTTATCTTCCCTTTGAGGGACTGTTTCGGTGATTTACACCTTTAGAATATATTTATATAATGATATAACCTTGGTCAGTGTGTATAACTCCAGTTCCCTGTGTTTTTTCTAGCTATTCAATTCCAGACAGGAACAATCAGGGCCAGCTAACATCTCCCAACAAAGGATTCCCCCAGGCAGGAAGCAACCAGGTTTTGAAGCTGCAAGACTATTCATGGTTATTCAATTGAGCCAAGTGTGAATGTTGCAGTTGGCTAGCTTGATTAGCATTGAATAGCCTTGCAACTTCAAAACCTGGCTGCTTCCTGACTGGGGGAGTCCTTTGTTGGGAGGTGTTAGCTGGCCCTGATTGTTTCCTGTCCGGAATTGAATATCTGCAAGGCTGCAAGACCTCACAACCTATGAGGATACCTGCCATAGATGTCGGTGAAACATCAGGAGAGAATGCTTCTGGAACATGGCCATATATTCCAGAGAATTTACAACAACTCAGTGATACTAGCCATGAAAGCATTTGACAACAAATTATTATTATTATTATTATTAGAAACACAACAAGATCAGTCCACAGTAAACAAGATCACTCTGCTGGCTGTTGTACTGGATTACACGCCGGACACTTCTCAAATATCTAGGACTGTGTGATATATCAGTGAATAATGCGTGCAGATCCCAGTAAGGTGGCCTTTTGCAGCTGGCAGGTGGTAATTTTGTCAACGCCGATTGTGTTTAAGTGCAGACCAAGGTCTTTAGGCACTGCACCCAGTGTGTCGATCACCACTGGGACCACCTCGACTAGCTTGTGCCAGAGTCTTTGCAATTCGATCTTTGAATCTTCATATCGTGCCAGCTTTTCCAGTTGTTTCTCTGCAATCCTGCTGTCGCCTGGGATTGCGACATCAACGATCCATACTTTGTTTTTTTAACATGATCGTGAGGTCAGGAGTATTATGCTCCAAAACTCTGTCTGTCTGAATTCGGAAGTCCCAGAGGAGTTTGACGTATTCATTTTCTGTAACTTTTTCCGGCTTGTGATCCCACCAGTTCTTTGTTGCAGGCAGATAATAATAATAATTATTATTATTATTATTATTTGTCTCCTGCTTCTTCTCTCCCAAAGAAGATTAAAAAATCATACACTTCCTCCTCAGCTTAAGTGGCTGAGGGGGGGGGGGAGGAAAGGGCCTGAAGCTGTTAGGAATTTTGGGAGTTGAAGTCCAACACACCTGGAGGGCCCAAGTTTTCCCTTGCTTGATCTACAATGCAGAACGAATGCAGTTCGGCACCTCTTTAGCATCTATGGCTCAATGATGTGAGATCTTGGGAATTGTAATTTGGTGATGGACAGAGAAAGACCTTGCTGAACTACAACTCCCAGGATCCCATAATAGTGAAAGTGGTATGAAACTTCATTCATTCTGCAGTGTAAATGCCCCCCCAACATGATGGCAGCCTTATGAGAGTGAGCTACTACTGGGCTCAATCATCCACCCTTTATTCAAACTACATGTTAGGACTGGAAACGTTGAAAAGGAAGGAAAGGATAATATATGAGAATGTAAGACACCAAGGGAAATGGCCCGAGGAAGTTGTAAAAAGGGAGGAAGAAAGAGAGAGGGTTTCAATTATTTAACATGAGTTATCTTCCTTGTCGGGTCCCAAAGGGTGTTGCACAAAGGAGGTAAAAAAATACCAGAATTATGCAATAAAAAACCTGGCAATAGGATAATAGACTGTCTATGTACAATGCAAGGAGAGACAGGTAATTATTATTATTATTATTATTATTAGATACAGAATAAGATTAGTACACAGCAAACAAGATGACTATGCTGGCTGTTGTATTCGATCATACGTCAGACAATTCACAAGTTTCTTGGACTGTGTGATGTATTGGTGAATAATAATAATAATACACTTTATTTATATTCCGCTCTTCTCACCCCGAAGGGAACTCAGAGCGGATTACAGGTACACATACTTAGTAGATAATCCCTGCCGTTTCCACATACACACATATAAACTAACAGAGGCAAACTCTGGCCACCAGGGGGAGCTGACGCACTCCTCATCTCTCAGCGTTCCCAGCGTCCCTTGTTGTTCCTTCCGCATTCCTCAGCGTTCCTGGAATTCTTTAATGGCCTCATAATTTAGTCAAAACCCTAACCCTCGACCCGGGCAGGCCTCGAACTCATGACCTACTGGTCAGAGAGATCTTATGCAGCTGACACTTAGCCAACTGCACCACATTCCTGGTCTTAATGACTAAGAAGGCCAATAATAATTATTATTATTTAATGTAGCCATGAACTGGATAAACTCCCAGCACCAAGAAGTTTAAATGGACCATTCTTAGACTAAACCATTCTTAGACTAAATCTTGCCACCATTAATCTAAATTGTGGAATGAAAGCAGTTTGATGCCATTTGAGCCACCCTGGCTCAATACTCCTAGGAGTTGTCATTTAACAAGGTCTTGAACTTGCAGATCTGAGTAGGGTGGCCTTTTGCAACTGACAGATGGCCATTTTGTCAGCGTTGATTTTTTTAAAAGTGCAGACTGAGGTCTTTAGTGTGCCGATCACCTTGTTATTTTTTATTGTTTTTACTGTTATTGTTATTTAATGTAGCCATGGACTGGGTAAACTCCCAGCAAAAAGAAATTTAAATGGACCATTCTTAGAAGAAATCTTGCCACCATTAATCTAAATTGCATCTACATTGTGGAATTAAAGCACTTTGACACCACTTGAGCGGCCCTGGCTCAATGCTCCTATGAGGTGTCCTTTAACAAGGTCTTGAACTTTCTCTGCCAAATAAGGCCGGGCCTTCCCTAAACAACAACTCCCAATAGTCATTTTCAGATTTTAGAGTGCATATACATGGTAGAATTAATGCAATTTGACACCACTTTCACTGTCGTGAATCCATGCTTCGGGATCCCGAGATTTTGTAGTTTAGTGAGGTACCAACACTCTATGGCAGAGAAGGATGAATAAATGTAAAACTACAACTCCCAGGATCCCATAGCATGGAGGTTTGGCAGCTCAAGTGGTGCGAAACTGCATTAATCCTACAGTGTAGATGCACCCAGTCTCAGGTAAGAATAAGAATGCAACCAGGGCCTAACTACAACATATATAATTAGAGTAAAGGTGTATATTGTGTAGTTGGATATGTCATTGTTGTTATTTATTTCCAACATTTCTACCCCGCTCGTCTCAACCCCCGAAGGGGGACTCAGAGCGGCCTAACAAAGGCAACAATTCGATGCCGAAACACAGTATAAAATATAAAACCAAAAACATTGAGCATTAAAATACATTAAAATACAATTAACATTAATACATCATATACATTCACTTAAGTTAAAAACAGTGTTCCGTCCATAATAAGAGCATTGAGCCATATCCATCAACTTGCCATTACAATCAATCCAAAGTGCTGTATTGTGCTAATGTGCAAATGCCTGGTCCCATAGCCAAGATTTCACTTTTTTCCTGAATGTCAGGAGGGATGGGGTTGCTCGTATGTCACTTGGAAGTGCGTTCCACAGACGGGGAGCCACCACCGAGAAGGCCCTCTCTCTCGTCCCCACCAACTGCGTTTGAGAAGTCAGCGGGAGTGAGAGCAGGGCCTCCCCAGATGATCTTAAATTACGAGGTGGGACGTAGAGGCTGATGCGTTCGGACAAGTAAGCTGGGCCAGAACCGTATAGAGCTTTAAAGGTCAAAACCAGTACTTTGAATTGAGCTCAGAAGTGTACAGGCAGCCAGTGGAGCTGACACAACAGGGGGCTGGTATGCTCCCTGTATGTAGCTCCAGTTAGTAATCTGGCTGCCACCCGTTGGACTGGTTGCAATTTCCGAACCGTCTTCAAAGGCAGCCCCACGTAGAGTGCATTGCAGTAATCTATTCGGGATGTGACCAGAGCGTGGACGACCGTCACCAGATCAGACTTCCCAAGGTACGGGCGCAGCTGACGCACGAGTCTTAACTGTGCAAAAGCTCCCCTGGCCACCTCCGAGATCTGGGGTTCCAGGCTCAGCTATGAGTCCAGGATCACTCCCAAGTTGCGAACCTGCACCTTCAAGGGGAGTGTAACCCCATCCAACACAGGCTGTAACCCTATGCCCTGTTCGGCCTTTCAACTGACCAGGAGGACCTCTGTCTTGTCTGGATTAAGTTTCAATTTGCTACCCCTCATCCAGTCCGACACAGCAGCCAAACACCGGTTGTTAGGTATGTCTGTGTTTATGTATGCATAAGTATTGTTGTTGTTGGTTTATTTGTTTCTTTTCTGTTAAATTTAATTGAAAATGTTGGGAGAGAGAAAGAAATACAATCAATGGGATTTTCTAGGCTCTTGACTGTTCTACTTGGGACAAACCAGGAAGATCAGGGCCAGTGTTGAAGATTTAGCTGGAAAGACGATCCCAAATGTTGCATCTGCACTGTAGCATTAATGCAGTTTGGCACCACTTTAGCTGGCAGATCTGAATGCTGTGCCTCCTTCTGTGACTTCATTAAGCCCATCATTTCCTGCCAGGTCTATTCAGAATCATAGTCTCTTTCCTCTTCTGTCGGGGTTCCTTGTCATTGGGATCCGAGTGAGAGGCCTCCGCTGCCGGAAAGGGACCCTAAAATATTAATGAACCAGGCAAATCTTCCTCTCTCCCTCTCTCCCTCTCTCTCTCTCTCTCTCTCTCTCTCTCTCTCTCTCTCTCTCTCTCTCTCTGTGTGTGTGTGTGTGTGTGTGTGTGATCTTGTCCTTCGCTTTGCTGAAAATAAACCTCTTCTCAAAAGGGAGCTGACCCACTTTGGCAAGAGCTTACAACAGGAAAGAACCACTATCTGGAGGATCCATAGGGATCCCCCTATAATGGGGAGATTGCCCCTCCATTAAGGTATCTGGCTATCTGCCATAGGGTTGTCGAATCCTAGAGTTGGCAGGAAGACACCATCTAATCCCTCCTGACAGATGGCCATCCAGCCTCTGCTTAGAAACTTCTAGGAAGGAGATGACATCACAGTCATCAAAATCTAGAATTGGAGAGGACTCCCAAAGGGCCATCCAGTCCAACCCTCTTCCGCTTGGCAGGAAGACACAATCGAAGCTCTCCCGACAGATGGCCATCCTGCCTCTGCTTAAAATCCTCCAGGGGAAAAAGAAAGAATATAGTTGGAGTTAGAGCAGCCCTCAAGGCCATCCAGTCCTATTCCCTTCTCCCAGGCAAAAGAACCCAATCAAAAAGCTCCTGACAGATGGCCATCCAGCCTCTGCTCAGAAACCTCTAGGAAGGAGATGACTCACAATCATCAAAATCTAGAATTGGAAGGGACTCCCAAGGGTCATCTAGTCCAACCTTCTTCTGCCAGACAATCAAAGCCCTCCCGACAGATGGCCATCCTGCCTCTGCTTAAAATCCTCCAGAGGGGGGGGGAGAAATTTGGAGTTATAACAGCCCCCAAGGCCATCTAGTCCAACTCCCTTCTTCCAGGCAGGAGGACACAATCAAAGCCCTCTTGACAGATGGCCATCCTGCCTCTGCTTAAAAGACTCCAAAGCAAAAAGACACCATTGGACTCCCAGGCACTACATTTGGAAGGGACCCCTAAAGGCTATCCAGTCTGACCCTATTCTTTCAGATAAAAGAACACAGTCTAAGCCCTCCCAACAGATGGCCATCCAACCTTGGCTTAAAAGCCTCCGGAGGAGGAAGGAAATTCCAATACAGTCCTAGGCAGCTCTCAAACAGTTCTTCTCACCTTCAGGAAGTTCTTCCTAATGTTTAGGCGGAATCTCTTTTCCTGCCATTTGAATCTCATTTGCCCTCTCAAATTTTAAGCGTTTCCAACAGTGAGAAATGACTCATTGCTGCATTGGCACTCACTGCGTGGTTTTGCCTTTGGATGTCAAAACTCATGTATGAAGTTTTTTTTCATAATTTCCGCAAAGCTAGGAATTTGGGGACCGGAGGAACATTTGGGGGGAATAGGCGTCTCATTTTGGAGGCCCGGTGCCCTCACTGTGAAGCGATTGGGTTTCTAACCAACCCCTATATCTCTTATTCATGGGGCCAAATCCCCTGCTTCTCCCCCAGATTTGTCTCCACGCAGGTCCCAGGCCTTTGAACCGCAAACCACGAAGCTCAACGCCTCTCTGTTTCTGAATGTCCTCGGTGTCTCCATTGCCATATGTCTCCTTTGTGGAATATATTTGGAGCTGATGTGGGGGAGGCTTGTGCTGGCAAAGACATAAAAGGAGCATGAAAAGATCTCGTTGAGCATTTCTTCCCAGTTGTTTCAGGGCGGAAAACCCCACAGGAATTGGGAAACCATAAAAGTGGACCAGGTCAGAAGTTTCCTGGACGGGTTCTTGTTGGGCTCTGTAACAGAGAGATGTAGTTTCCAAGAGCTCATTTTCAAAAACGTGCCCCCCCCCCCCAATTGGAAGAGCCATAGATGTTGACTTCCATTTTGATTTGGGAGCTGCTATGAATAAATCAGTGGCTGCGAAACCATCCATGCTTTAAATACAACTGTAACTCTCCAGTCCGGTTTCCGTATTGGGCATGGGACGGAGACTGTGCTTGTCTCCATTACAGACCAACTTCGCTGCCAGCCCGATCAGGATGGGTCAGCGCTGCTTGTGTTGTTAGATCTCATGGCAGCCTTCGACACAGTAGATCATGCATTACTGATCCGCCGTTTAGCTGTGACGGGAGTTAGGGGGACTGCCCTTAAATGGGTGGCCTCCTTTCTCCAAGATCGGGGACAACGTGTGGAGGGGGGAGGGGTGGTTTCAAGGAGACTCCCTTTAAGTTGTGGGGTCCCCCAGGGTGCCATCCTTTCCCCTTTATTGTTTAATATCTATATGCGTCCACTGACCCGACTGGTTCACGATTTTGGTCTGGAGTGTCATCGGTACGCTGATGACACCCAGCTAGTGCTGAGAATGGATGGCAGGCCGGACACTGTACCCGATTATTTCCATCAATGCCTTGAAGCTGTGACTGGATGGCTGCATGCCAGCCGGTTGAAGGTGAACCCGTCGAAGACGGAGATCCTATGGCTGGGTCACCCTGGGTCCAATTGGACCCACTGCTATTGATGGAGATGCAAATCTCCACACGGTATGCAGGACCTCGTTCTTCCACCTACGACAGGCTAGGCGGCTGGCTCCCTACTTGCCCAGAAACGACATGGCTACGGTGATCCGGGCAATGGTCATCTCAAGACTGGACTACTGTAATGCCCTCTACATTAGCCTTCCTTTGTCAGCAATCCGGAAACTCAAGCTGGTGCAGAATGCTTAACTCGACTGCTGGTGGGAGCACCTGCATGAGAGCATATTACACCTATTCTGCAGCAACTGCACTGGCTACCAATAGAGTACCGGATTGTTTTCAAGGTGTTGGTATTGACCTTTAAGGCCTTGTATGGTCTAGGGCCGGTGTACCTGAGGAACCGCCTTACCCTGTATGTTCCCCCGAGATCACTGCGCTCGGAAGAGCAAAATCTTTTAGTAGTTCCATCTATTCATTCCTGCCGTTTGTCAACAACTAGATCGAGAGCCTTTTCCGTAGCGGCGCCATCGCTATGGAACTCAATGTCTGATGAAGTTGGTGCTGTGAAGGAATTGGCCCCGTTTCGGAGAGCCTGCAAGACCTCTCTTTTTAGGCAGGCCTTTAACCTAAATGGCTCCTGATTAAAGTTGTCCAAGTCCTTGAATGTTAAGTAGAATGCTCTTGTTTTTATGCTCAGTTTTACATTGTACTTATTAAATTGACATGTTATTGTTTTATTATGTGATTTTATGTAAACTGCCCCAAGCCTGCTGGAAGGAGCGGTATATAAAAGTGAACAATAAATAAATAAATAAATAAATAAGGTGCTGAATCCGGTCCCCGAAGGGTTTTGCCACCTTGGACACCACCTTCAAAGCTATCCACAAGAGATATGTGCTTTCCTTGGGTGTTCGGAACTCATTTTTTCCTCTGTTATGACCCAATCTTATTATTTATTTACTTACTTACATCATTTCTACCCCGCTCTTCTCACCCCCCCTCAGGGAGACTCAGAGCGGCTAACATGGCAGCAATTCGATGCCTTAGTAAAATGCAGTATAATAAAAGATAAAAACATACACATATCACAATTTAAAACAACATTACACAACATTATTTGCACAATCCAAAAAGGCTTTTCCATTTCAACAATCACAAGGTCAGTTTCAGTGTTCAGTGCCATTATATTCATTGACCAAATGTCTAGTTCCACAGCCACGTCTTTAGTTTCTTTCTGAAAGAAAGGAGGGAGGATGTCGATCTGATTTCCATAGGCAGGGGGTCACCACCGAGAAGGCCCTATCCCTTGTCCCCACCAGCCATGTTTGCGAAGATGGTGGGACCGAGAACAAGGCCTCCCCGGTGGATCTTAAGCTACGAGGCAGAACGTAGAGGGAGATATATTCGGACAAGTAAGCTGGGCCGGAGTCATATAGGTGCTTAATATTCAGGTGATTAAACTTGCCCCAAAATGGGAAAATTAAGTGGTCAGGTGTCCATTTCCATGTTATTTTGGGGGCAATGATGAACAAAGTGGTGGCTGCTATTGCAGGGAAACTATACATGATTTTAATACAGACAGAAATGAACTTTCCAAGATGCTGAATCCAATCCAGAAGAGTTTTGCCACCTTGGACACCTCTTTCAAGGCTATCCGCAAGAGGTAAATGCTTTCCTTGACTTTCCGGAGCTCATTTTCTTCCCTCTTGTGAACCAATCTCCGGGTACAAAAGGTAAAAGGTAAAGCTTTTCACATAACATTAAGTCCAGTCCTGTCTGACTCTGGGGGTTGGTGCTCATCTCCTTTTCTACGCCAAAGAGCCAGCATTGTCCATAGACACCTCCAAGGTTATTTGCCCCGCATGACGGCATGGAGTGCCGTTACCTTCCCGCTGAAGTGGTACCTATTGATCCACTCACATTTGCATGTTTTCAAACTGCTAGGTTGGCAGAAGCTGGGATTAACAACGGGAGCTCACGCCACTCCCTGGATTCGAACCTGTGACCTTTCGATCAGCAAATTCAACCTACTGCGCCACCGGGGGCTCCCTTTCTTACTGTTGTGAACCAATCTCCAGGTACCAAAACCTGCCCCAAAATGGGAAGATTAAGGGCCCAGATGGCCTTTTCCATTTTGTTTTCTGGGCTGCTGTGAAGGAAGTAGTGACTGGTGTCTACCATGTTGGCGGGCGATAAAGCAACCCATGTTTGCAATACAGACTTTGAAGGAACTCTCCAATGTACTGAATCCAACCCCAGGAGGGCTTGGAAGTGCCTTCAATAGTAGCCAAAACTTGGAATGTATCCACCACTTTGGTAACCAGACACTGTAGCAAAACTACAGCTCCTAGGGGCTTCCAGGAATGGAAAACAAGCTTTTCTCCATGTTTAGATGTCTTCAAAAATCTTTGCAATTCCATAAGAGCCATGGAGCTCGCTTTTTCCACTCATGCAGATAAAAGGAGGGAGAGAGGAGCTAAGGTTCACCCTCCAAAGCCGTTTTTGCCGCCCTCCATTCTTCCAGATCTGGAGTAGGAGATGGATCACTTATTATGGAAGCATTCTAAGCAATTCATCTTGTAAATAGCTTGTGGCTTTATAAAACCAGAGTTCTGGGGTTGGTTGTTTTGTGCATTGAGATGGTCTCTATGCCAAGTCCCAAAGGTGAGAAATGGGCCACCGAACCTACCCTTAAGGTCGCCCTTGTGCTCTCAATGAAGGTCAGGAGAACCCCAAAGCTGATCCTGACACCCCTCTTTGAGATCAGATAGCCCACTGCTTTCCAAAGAGCTGTAAATACGGAACCCGTTTGCCCTGCTTTGCCCTTGCAAAAGGCTTTGGAGCAATGCTCTCTTCCCGAACACGGAAGGTGCATTTAGCTGTCGTGAGCGGTCGCTGCAGCTGTCTATATAGCCCTGCCCTTCCCTCAGATTCCAGCTCTTTTCAAATTATTCCATTCCTGGAAAAAGAAGAGGAACTGTTTTAACGGTTAGAGCAGCATCTCCCATTACGAAAGAATAGAGCTCTCCGCTGCAGATCAGAGCAATGGAAGCTATCTAGATGGACCTTTCTTATATCGCGAAGCCCTGGCACATATTTGGCAACACTTCAATCAAGTCAATTCTGCAGTGGATGATGGGAAACTCTTTTTCTCTATACCTCTCTCTGGCTAAGACCTGAGACAGCTGTAGCAAATCAGAACAGAGAGCACCAATTTAGATGAATGTTTGGCAAGCCATTGAATAAGAGACATATATATATACACACACACACACACTATCGTACTGATGGTAGCTTGTTCAACTTAAGCCGTCTAACGGCTCGCAATAAGACTCTAAACTATCTAGTCCATGAGCTGCTTTTTGCTGACGATGCTGCCCTTGTCGCCCATTCAGAAGCAGCTCTGCAGTGCCTAACATTCTGCTTTGCAGCAGCTGCAGAGCTATTTGGGCTGGAAGTCAGCCTGAAGAAAACGGAAGTCATCTACCAGCCCACACCACAGGAAGAACACCATCATCCCCACGTCAGCATAAGCAAATTTGTGCTTAAGTCCGTTCAGCAGTTCACCTACCTGGGAAGCATCATCTCTTCAGACATCAAGATTGACAAAGAGATAGATCACAGATTAGCAAATGCATATAGTGCATTTGGAAGGCTTCACAAAAGAGTCTGGAGCAACAAGCACTTGAGGCAAAGCACCAAAATCAGTGTGTACAGAGCTATCGTACTGTCTATTCTCCTCTATGGGTCTGAAACATGGGTCACCTATTGCCAACACCTAAAACTTCTCGAACGCTTTCATCAGCGCTGTCTTCGCACAATCCTAAATATACACTGGACCGACTATGTGATGAATGTTGCTGTCCTTGAGCAAGCAGGGGTCACCAGCATTGAGACCATGCTATTGAGAACACAGCTGCGCTGGGCAGGGCACGTCTCTAGGATGGAGAACCACCGCCTCCCAAAGATACTACTCTATGGTGAACTCACCATGGGTCAGTGCAAGAGAGGCGCCCCAAAAAAGAGATACAAGGACTCCCTGAAACAACATCTCAGGCTCGGCCAGATTGATCACCAACAATGGTCCACCCTGGCCTCACATCAGGAGGCGTGGAGACACACTATCCACAATGCTGTGGCCTCTTTTTTGAGAAGACACGCTTGAATGGGTCTCTAAAAGAGAAACGACAACGCAGAAAGAACTGCAACTTGGAAACAACATCACCCAAGGAGACTTTCTGCTGTGCTTTCTGCAACCGAACTTGCCTATCTCAGATTGGCCTTTTTAGTCATCAACACGCTTGTAAAAAGTGTGAGAGGAGTCCTTCCTAAGAATCTTTGTTCCCGAAGTAATGCCGAGAGAGAATAAGAGACCTAAAGAATCCGTAGATACTGATCTCGATGGACCTCAGGCATGTCTTTGAATACGAGATCTATTAGATCCCAGGATACAAAGAATCCTGCTCAAGTCTTGCAAAGTCAGAGTAGTCAGGACTTCCTTGATTGAATCAGTCATATAGTTTCATACTTTTCGCCCTGTTGCCATCTTCTATACTCCTTTATCTCATAAGGTGGAGATAATTAATTGAAGGCAAATCAAACCATCCTGAGAACTGAATGTGGCCTTTTGGAAATGGCATTTTGCAAGGAAGACATTGTGTGACCAAGACAGATGCTCTCCATTGGAAACACCAGATATGTTGCCTTTTTTTTTTTTTTTTTTTTTGCAAATTATAAAAAAAAATCCTGCCTGCCCGAATTGAGTTCAGTTAACACCAGAAGAAGAGCTTTCAGTACATGCTCACCTCTGGAAAAGTATTCTCTGAAATGCATAAACAGGCCTGTCTGGTTTTATGGTTATCTGGCATTAAGTTCTCCATCAACAAAACGACAAGTTCAAGAGCAAGTCAAGGCTGAAGGTGAAACAACTAAGTGTTATGCTTGGGAAATGTCCAGGAAACATGGGACCTCCATTGGAAAAGGCTGTTGCACCCCAGCCAGGATTCACCTTGCACCCAGCACTAGTCAGGAATCCAAAATTCCAAAATATGTGAATCCGGCTAAGATGGAGATCCTGTGGCTTGGCCGTCCGGGCGGTAGAGAGGTTCAGCTTCCAACCCTGGACAGCGTGACATTATGTCTGTCGTCATCAGTAAAGAGCCTCTGTGTTACTTTTGACCCTCAGCTGTCGATGGACACTCATATCTCCGCCGTCAGCAGAGTGGCGTTTTTTCATCTACGCCAGGCGAGGAAGCTGGCCCCCTATTTGTCTCAACATGACCTGGCCACAGTGGTCCAAGCTACAGCCATCTCAAGGTTAGACTACTGTAACGCTCTTTGCATTGGCCTTCCTCTGTTGGTGATCTGGAAACTTAAGCTGGTGCAGAACGCCGCAGCTCGGCTGCTCGCGGGTGTCCCGATGAGCTGCCATATTACACCTATTCTGCGTGAGTGCCGGATCACCTTCAAAGTGTTGATTCTGACCTTTAAGGCCTTGAATGGTCTGGGGACAGTGTACCTAAGGGACTGCCTTATCCCATACTGCCCCACTAGATCCTTGCACTCAGAGATGCAAAATCTCCTGGTGGTCCCAAGTCCTAAGGTTTACCATCTGATCGCAACACAGAGAAGGGCTTTCTCAATCATTGCTCCAACCCTCTGGAACGCGCTCCCTTCCGAAGTCTGTGCCCTTCAGAATCGATTAGCTTTTCAGAAGGCCTGCAAGACCCTACTGTTTCAGCAGGCTTTTGGGTCTTAAAAACTGTTTGGCCTCTCCTGATGTTTTTATGTAGCTACTGTCACGGTTTTAATTCTATGATACGGTTTTAACATGATTTTGTAACTGTTGTTTTATTGTATGTAAGTTGCCCCGAGCCAGCCGGGAGTGGCGACGGATAAATTTGAATAAATAAATAAATAAAAATAGTAGTAAAACAGTTAATTGAGAAAAGTACATATTAAAAGCAATAGTCACCGTAAGAAATAAGAAAGGCAAAATCCAATAGGTAATGGGGAAAATAGTCAACAAGTAATAAGCCAAAGCAAACTGACAATAGGAAAAAACATTCCAAAGGTACTAATCCAAACAGTCCAAATCCGTTCCATAAAACAAGGTACAGGAAAACCCGAATCAAACATGAGCACAAATCCAGGAGAAGAAGAATGAAAACATGAAATTGAATCCAAAAACCGGACTATAGAAACTTCTTAAAACATGAATCCAAACTCCCAAGAACTTAGACTCAAAACATGAACTGGGAAACAAGATACGGCATCCTCACTGCTTTGCAGCATTGCCTGGTCTGAATTCTCAATGAAATAACTCTCTGATTTGAGATCCACCAGACATTAAGTCATAAAAACCTTCGCTGCCTTGCCTGTGGGGTTTCTCATGCTGCTGTTTCTCATGGAGTCTCTGTGACTTTCTTAATTTGTTTGCTTCTTCCCTAAGCTGAAGCCTGAGATTTCTGCTGACCGCAGGTGTGTTTTCTGATGAACTTCCTTGCCCATTCAGTGCCTTATTCTTATCTGAGGCTGCTATGAGAGGAGTAGGCGAAAGGTCTTTGCCAGCCAGTGCATTTCCCTGTCTGTTAGCCTCAGAGGCAGTTTCACTTTCAAGCCCATTCTTGCAGACAGGATCTAAACTCTCCTCATTTCCCTCATTGAAAAACCCATCCACTCTCCCAGGCCCTGGAATAACAATCCCCTCATCGTCATCAGCTGGCTGAACCCCAACAAAAAGAAGGGAGAGGTGTAGTTCCCCAGGTATGCAATGATAACAAAGCGGGAGCTATTAATCTGGTTGAATCAATAATAGTATTTAGTCACACATAAATTAATCTCAGTTCATTCTATAGTCAATAAATCTTCAACATCTTCTATATTAATGTAACCAAAGTGAAAACGTGTCAGTTTTAAAGAAAATAGTCCGAAAGCAACTGCTTCAGTCCTTATTACTCACAGCGGTCGGTCCCAGAGCAATTAAGTTTTCAATGGAGCAAAATTAAGTTCATCGTAAGAGAAATATATTAGTTGTAATCCTTATTTGTAATCCACAATATTTGGCTCTCAATCGGTCGACGGTGTAGGAAATCCTTCCGTGAAACCGTTTCGCCTGCTGGGGCTTCCTCGGGACCGGGGACCTGATCCCATTGTAGCTAGAAACGTAATCCACTTGGTCCAGAGTTATGCTAGAAACATAATAATCAATATCAACAATAGTAGTAATCATACATAAACGAAGAGGCTCCCCAAGGGGACTACTAGTAATGTCTGTAAACCTAATATAAACCTTGTAATATCTCAGTTAAAGTATAATCTATCGCAGTAGTATTCTGGCAAATGCCATACGATGGTCCCCGGTCCCGAGGAAGCCCCAGCAGGCGAAACGGTTTCGCGGAAGGATTTCCTACACCGTCGACCGATTGAGAGCCAAATATTGTGGATTACAAATAAGGATTACAAATAATATAGTTCTCTTACGACGAACTTTATTTTGCTCCATTGGAAACTTAATTGCTCTGGGACCGACCGCTGTGAGTAATAAGGACTGAAGCAGTTGCTTCCGGGCTATTTTCTTTAAAACTGGCACGTTTTCACTTTGGTTACATTAATATAGAAGATGTTGAAGATTTATTGACTATTGAATGAACGGAGATTAATTTATGTGTGACTAAATATTATTATTGGTTCAACCAGATTAATACCTCCCGCTTTGTTGTTATTGAACCACAACAAAGGCAATGGTACACCATTAGGAGAAAAGAGGAAGGCAGCATCGCAAATGTTTTAATGTGGTTTTATGTCTTGTTTTATTAATTGTAGGGCCGCATGTCGACTTGTTGTGGCACGTTGCCCGTGTAATTTTTTACTGTTATCCGCCCCGAGCCTGCTGGGAGGAGCGGAATACAAAAATGAACAATAAATAAATAAATAAATAAATAAATGGACAGAAAAAAATAAAGGAAGCTCCACAGCTCTGGCTTTGCAAAACCTGAGCAGGACTTTGGAGAACTGAGTGGCTTTTTGGAGCTTCTCATTCCCAAAGGCTGGCATAATTCGATGTCAACTTGACCGAAATTAACAGCAACAATGGCATAAAATTATATGGAGAGCACAATGACTTAGTGTTATAATGTGTGCTGGAGATTATATCCTCAGCTGGAGTAGATCAATTGAATCAATGGCTGAGGAGAGAATCAAGCCATAGCTGAATACCATTGATTCAGTGGGTTTACCATAAGACTATCGTTTGCATGTTATTTATGGTCCTAATTTTTTAAAATCATGTCAGAAGCGACTTGAGAAACTGCAAGTCTCTTCTGGTGTGAGAGAATTGGCCATCTGCAGAGACGTTGCCCAGGAAATGCCTGTGAGAGGCTTCTCTCATGTCCCTGCATAGGAAGCTGGAGCTGACAGATGGGAGCTCACCCCATCTCGCAGACTCAAACACCCGATCTTCGGGTCAGCAGTTCAGCTGGCACGAGGTCCCATTGCGCTATCGTGGCTCCACTGTGGTCCTAATGAAACTATGGGATTTATCGCCTATTATTCTGCGTTTAGAATTGTATTGGGTAGCTTTCCCTTTTAAATGCACATCAGGCAGCAATGGATCCCTCAGCTGATATGTTGCAAAGCCTACCCTTGTGAAGTTGCATAATGGACTCTCTGCCAGACAAAAGGGCAAAGAGTTCACCTTTGCTTTTAAGGAGCCCTTCCACTTTATTTTTCTCTCTGCTGCATTTCTTTTTCTTTTCACTTTGAAAACGAGAGACTGAAGTTTGGGATCCTCTGTTTGCAGAATGCGTGCCTTTCAGACTGCAGTAATATGGAATATTACTAATATGGAAAGGGGAAAACCAGTTATCTATAAATCCTGGAACTGTCGCCACATATTTTCTTGGCAGAAATTGAATTCCAAAAATCCAAATAGTTTATTTCATGGCTGACACCAAATATATGGCTCAGGCTTCAGCTGCCTCTACGCTGCAGAATGAATACAGTTTGACTCCACTTTAACTGCCGTTGCTCTGTGCTATGGAATCGTGCAAGTTGTAGTTTTGCAAGGTTTTTAGCCTTTCTCTGCCGATGTTTCATGCAATTACAACTCCCATGATACCGTGACATTTTTTTTCCGTGTCAGGAGCAACTTGAGAAACTGCAAGTCACTTCTGGTGTGAGAGACTTGGCCATCTGCAAGGATGTTGCCTAGGGCAGTGTTTCCCAACCAGTGTGCCACGGCACACTAGTGTGCCGTGAGCAATCATCAGGGTGCCGTGGGAAATTGGAACCTCCAATACCCTTTCTTCCCCCTCCTGCCGAACACTTACTTTTTCTTCTCCACTCGGGCTCCCTTCTTTTATATATATATATAGAGAGAGAGAGAGAGAGAGAGAGAGAGAGAGAGAGAGAGAGCACAACAGCGCAGGCAGAAAAGCAAACATCACAGGGAAGCATGTCTATGTAGGAGGGTGAACATTAGGAAGAACTTCCTGACTGTGTGAGCTGTTCAGCAGTATGTTTCACACTGAGTGTATAAATACATTTAAAAACATATTAACTATGTGTATTACTGTGTTAGAGTGTCATTTTGTGTCATTTGGTTGGTGGTGTGCCCCAGGATTTTGTAAATGTAAAAAATGTCCCGCGGCTCAAAAAAGGTTGGCCAAGGATGTTTTACAATCCTTGTGGGAGGCTTCTCTCCTGTCCCCGCATGGGGAGCTGGAGCTGACAGAGGGAGCTCATCTACACTCTTCCCGGATTCGAACCTCCAACCTGTTGGTCTTGAGTCCTGCTGGCACAAGGGTTTAAACCGTTGTGCCACCAGGGGCTCTGAGCCATGGCAGTTAAAGAGTTGTCAAACTGCATTACTTTTACAGTGCAGATGCACCCTCAGTGGCCTCCGTGCTGTGGAATAAATGGAGAGGTCATGAATCTGTGCATGGAAGCCATTCTCCTTCTTTCTCCTGTTCGTTTCTTCAACAGACTCTCCTGCTAGTTTTATATCCTGGATCCGGTATGAACAGGGTAAGAATCAAAGTCATCCTTTTTGCAGACCTTTTCTCCCTTTACTTTTATTGGGTTTTTTTTCTTTTTCCTGTCGATAAGCCCAGAGAGATATTCAACATTGAGAGAACAGTGAAGCTTAGCCATAATGAGGCACAATGTCTTTTTTTCCCTCCTCCTGGAAGCCCTGGACAAATGTGAAAAATGGATAGCAATTAATTTGGGGGAGGAAAAGGGCTGAACATTGTGCAGAATTCTCTGGCAAATATGCTTTTGTGTCCCGAGGGGATGGAGAGCGATGCTTCTTGCTATGGACATGAGACGTGATCAGAGCCCCTGCTTTTGTAATTGCTATAGGTTCACATCTAGGGCCGGATGCTATGAGAAGTCTCAATTACAGGAGTCTCATTAAGTCAGGGGCCAAGACAAAGGGAAACTAAAATCTCCTCCCTCCAAAATAAAGCCTACAGAACCTCATATTCCTTGGCGGTCCCCCATCCAAGTGACAACCAGGGCTGACCCTGCTTAGCTTGCAAGGTCAGACAAGATCTAGTGCAGTGATTCTCAACGTGGGGGTCGGGACCCCTGGGGAGTCGCAAGGGGCTGTCAGAGGGGTCACCAAAGACAATCATAAAACCAGTATTTTTGTTGGCCATGGGCATTCTGTGTGTGAAGTTTGACCCAATTCTATTGTTGGTGGGTTTCAGAATGCTCTTTGTTTGTAGATTAACTACAAATCCCAGCAACTACAACTCCCAAATGTCAAGGTCTATTTTCCCCAAACTCCGCCAGTCTTCACATTTGGGCATATTGAGTATTCATCCAAGTTTGGTCCAGATACATCATTGTTTGAATCCATAGTGCTCTCTGGATGTAGGTGAACTACAACTCCAAAACTCAAGGTCAATGCTCACAAAACCCTTCCAGTATTTTCTGTTGGTTATGGGAGTTCTGTGTGACAAGTTTGGTTCAATTCCAGCATTGGTGGGGATCAGAATGCTCTTTGATTGTAGGTGAACTATAAATCCCAGCAACTACAACTCCCAAATGACAAAATCACACACACACACCAACCCCACCAGTATTCAAATGTAGGCGTATCGGATATTTGTGCCAAATTTGGTCCAGTGAATGAATACACATCCTGTATATACGATATTTATATTACAGTTGGGGGTCTCTACAACATGAGGAACTGTATTAAGGGGTCACGGCTTTAGGAAGGTTGAGAACCACTGATCTAGTGCCCCTGGGATAGTTAGGGAATTTGGACTTGTTACACTGTTTTTGTTGTGATGGTGATGTGCCTTCAAGTCCTTTCTGACTTATGATGACCCAATCACACAGTTTGGGAGGCTGAGAGAGTGTGGCCATGCCAAAGGTGGGTTTCCATTGTAAGAATGGATTCGAACCCCGGTTTCCAGAATTATAGTCCAACTCTCAAACCATTAACCCAAGCGTGGTTCTGCAATTTGATCTTATGTGCACACAAAAATAAAAACGGTGTGGTTTTATAATGTCTGCTTTCACATAGGTGCTGCCATAATGTTTTGACAGAGAGGGGTATCCATTGCTCAAAGACAGAGCGAGTGATGTGCATCGGGGCTATCAACAAACGCGCATCCAGCGCAAGCTAAGAAGGGCCAGAACACAATGAGAGTGGCTGTTGCACATCACAGGCCCTTAATATGCACCAGGAATGCCCCATGGGCATTGGAGGACTCCTGCTGGTGCAAAGATTTGTATCTTCACAATGCACTAATAGAGTCTCATTGCACTTCTGCAATGAAGTTGCTGTTTCATAATGCTGCAAAATGTGAACTGTGCTTTAGGATCTTGGTCTCAGTGCTTTGTTTGTTTTTTAAATGGAAGCAAATTTCTAGCCCTCGTTTTTGTGCCCAGAACTCCAGATGAATGAAGCAAGATTATTGCATGTAAATATGGGAAAATGCCTTTATAATGCCCAAAATAGAGCCCTGATCAGCCAAGATGACTGTTCGAGCATGCATACCATTATACATTGGTACCATCCAGAAGCAGCTGGTGGATTCCATAGGTGCATCTACACTGTAGATTTTATTAAATTATTATTAATATTATTAATATTATTAATAATAATAATAATAATAATATTAATATTAGAAAGACAACAAGATGAGTCCACAGCAGACAAGATCACTCTGCTGGCTGTTGTATTGGATCACACGTTGGACCCTTCCCAAGTGTCTAGGACTGTGTGATGTATCAGCAAATGATGCGTGCAGATCCCAGTAAGGTGGCCTTCTGCGACTGGCAGATGGTAATTTTGTCAGCGCCAATTGTTTTTAAGTGCAGGCCAAGGTCTTTAGGCACTGCAGCCAATGTGCCGATCACCACTGGGACCACCTTGACTGGCTTTTCCCAGAGTCTTTGCAGTTCGATCTTTAAATCCTCATATCGTGTCAGCTTTTCCAGTTGTTTCTCTTCAATCCTGCTGTCACCTGGGATTGCGACATCGACAATCTATACTTTGTTTTTTAACATGCTCGTGAGTTCAGGCGTATTATGCTCCAAAACTCTGTCTGTCTGAATTCAGAAGTCCCAGAGGAGTTTTGACGTGTTCATTTTCTGTAACTTTTTCAGGCTTGTGATCCCACCAGTTCTTTGTCGCAGGCAGATGGTATTTGTGGCACAAGTTCCAATGAATCATCTGGAGAGTCCCTTTAAGGTGTAGGCAAAGACCTGGACTGTATCCACCATCCCACTGGCACTCTGTTTTGACTGTCTTTTTTCCTTCCCGATTTCCAGTGCAAGGCCCCGATCCAACCATGGGGAAGCAGAACAGCAAGCTGCGCCCAGAGATGCTGCAGGACCTCCGGGAGAACACCGAGTTCTCAGACCTGGAGCTGCAGGAGTGGTACAAGGGCTTCCTGAAGGACTGTCCCACCGGGATCCTCAATGTGGAGGAGTTCAAGAAGATCTACGCCAACTTCTTCCCGTATGGTGATGCTTCCAAGTTCGCCGAGCACGTCTTCCGCACCTTTGACACCAATGGCGACGGCACCATCGACTTCCGAGAGTTCATCATCGCCCTGAGCGTCACCTCGAGGGGGAAGCTGGAACAGAAGCTCATGTGGGCCTTCAGCATGTACGACCTGGATGGGAACGGGTACATCAGCCGGGAGGAGATGCTGGAGATCGTGCAGGTGAGAAGATCCTCTCGCTCTCAGGACCACAAATATGCCTCGTGGGCCACAGAAGCAGCAAGGTTGGGAGGCGAAGGAGTTAGGAAAACTGTGATGGAGTCATGCTCCCCTGACATTTAGATTAGAGCATTGATTTGGAAAGTCCGCAATTCTTTCTCCTCTGTGTGTTCATTTTTCTCCTTCTCTGACCTTCCTCTCCTCCTCCTCCTTCTCTTCTTCTTTCTCATTTCCTCTGCCTTTCTTGCCCCACATCCACCATCCTTCCTCCTCCTTTACTACTTCTTCCTCTTCCTCCTTCTCTTCCTTCTGCTTATCTTCTTCTTTTATCCCTTCCTCTTCTTTCTCCTCTTCCTCTTCAAAAGTATACATAGAAAATAGAATATAGTGTCTGTCTTCACCTGAGGGTTTTGAATCCATGCTGGGCTTGGGGTCACTTCCAATGAGCTCCCCAAAGGGCTCGACCTATTGTCGAGTAGTTTCAGCATCTTGGAAGGAGCCCCCGGTGGCGCAGTGGGTTAAACCATGTGTCAGTAGGACTGAAGACTGACAGGTCAGAAGTTTAAATATGGAGAGAGCACGGATGAGCTCCCTCTGTCAGCTCCAGCTCCCCACGCGGGGACATGAGAGAAGCCTCCCACAAGGATGGTAAAACATCAAAATATCCAGGCGTCCCCTTGCAGACGGCCAATTCTCTCACGCCAAAAGCGACTTGCAGTTTCTCAAGTCATTTCACACACACACACACACACACACACACACACACACACACACAAGCACATTGGGAAATGACCTTTGAAACTTACTTATTTATGGTATTTATTTATGGTATTTGTACCCCATAGCTTCTCACCCCCGCAAGGGGGACTCAGCACAGCTTACATTTGCAGCACTACAGGCCGCACCACCACAATCTATATATATAAAGGAAGAGTCGTCATGGAACGACCGTCCCAAACAGAGAAACCTTACAACGCAGAGACACCAAACTTGCCAACAGAAATAGGCCTCAGACAAGGTATGTTTGTAGCAAAGAAACTTCCCCCAAAACCTAAAAGGCCCCCAAAACAACGAGTAAATAAACTACATTTCCCAGCATCCTCCGGGGCTGCCAACGACTCTCCCAGCCTCTACATTCTGACATGATTGGCTGCCAATAAGGGCGGATTTGCATAACTCCTGTACTGGCCAGCCAACATGAACATTCCGACCCATAATAAACTGTCAGAGGAGGATAAGGCAAAGGGCTGAAGCACAAACACAAACACCCAAATCACTTCCCACAGAAAATTTACACCCCTACAAATCACAGACCACGCCCAAAATTGACAGTAAGGCTTCATTAACTTAATTTCCCTGACTAGGCCTCACTTAATGGAATGCTGTTTACGCTCTGAATTGACAGTAAGGCTTCATTAACTTGATTCTCCCGACTAGCCCTCAGCTCATTGGACATTGTGTATGGCCTGAATTGACAGTAAGGCTTCATTAACTTGCTGTTCCTGACTAGGCCTCAGCTCATGGGACATTGTGTATGGCCTGAATTTACAGTAACCTACCTTGGCACACAGAGCCCCTATGACCCACGCTACATTCTACTACAGTTTGGAGGAGGGTGGACCATGGATTATGGGACTTGAAGTACCTCCATAGATAATGGGATTTGTAGTACTTAAAAACCCATCATTCCCCACAGACCACTGTGTCCAAAAACCAAGACCGATAAAGACCAAACTTGGCAAACAATGCACCCCATGACCCACACTCCATCCGACTGCAGTTCAGAGGAGGACACACCATGGATAATGGGATTTCAAGTACCTCCACTCACTTCCAAAGTTAACTTCCAAGCATCAACCTCTACATCAACACAGCAGACGGAAAGACAAAAAACATTGTATATCCACAAGCTATGCAGAACGCCAGCAACACCACACAACAACAACTCCACAGGACTCCCAACATCCCACCCACCAAAACAACCCACAACAACACAGCCATGACCCCAACAACACCATAACTAACAACAACTCCAAACCTTACATACTCAGACTTCCTCGCATCTCCAAAATAGGGCACAGCAACGCGTGCCGGGTACAGCTAGTACAATATAAAAACACACCATATAATCAACATCATTAAAAAGCATTAAAAACATTTTAAAAAACATTAGATTAAAAACCACTACATACAACAATAATTAATTAAAGCCATCAAGCTGAACACATTGTCAGTCCAGTCAAGTCCAAAGTGTCAATCCAGTCAAATCCAAAGGTACAATTTACATCTGCTGCCCAAAGGCCTGGTCCCAGAACCATGACTTTAGCTTTTTTCTAAAAGTGAGGAAAGATGGAGTCGATCTTATTTCGTTTGGGAGTGCGTTCCATAAGCGAGGGGCCACCGCCGAGAAGGCCCTGTTTCTCGTCCCCACCAACCGCATTTGCGATGCTGGCGAGAGCAGGGCCTCCCCAGATGATCTTAGACTGCGAGATGGGACATAGAGGCAGATGCATTCGGACAAGTAAGCTGGGCCAGAACCGTATAGAGCTTTAATGGTCAATACCAGTACTTTGAATTGGGCTCGGAGATGGACAGGTTTTAACTTGGGTTAAAACCTGGCATAGAATCGCCATCCAAACCCTACCGGGTTTCCTATGCCTTGCTTTGTTTCCTAAATTGATATTTGGTCATTTGGGCCATTGATGTGTCCTTCTGTCCATCGTTTTCATCCAAGACTGGAGTTCCCAAAACCTCCCCAAAAGAGGATTTCCTTGCAAAATATTTTTGCAAGCCCTGAATTGCTTTTCCTTTACCTATTATAGTTTTTGTTGGAAATAGCAACCTTGCAAGCCTCCACTAACTGTAAATGTGTATAATTGTTAACCTATATTGTATGTACATTTTGATTTGCCGGTTTGACTGTACCTCTTTGGTGTGGGAGGGGCTTCAGACACAGGACTCCATTTTTGTTATACAGTATGCTTTTAGACCTCAATAGAGGTGGGTGCAGTTTGTCTCATTTCAGACTTCAGTAAGTACAGTTATACAGTTTGGACCAGTGTTTTTCAACCTTTTTTGAGCCGCGGCACATGTTTTACATTTACAAAATCTGCACACCACCAACCAAAATGACACCAAATGACACTCTAACACAGTAATACATATAGTTAATATGTTTTTAAATGTATTTATACACTCAGTGTGAAACCTGGGCCTGTTTTGATGAACACAACATATATATGACTTCCTCTCACATACTTATACATGGCTATCATGTCTTCTCTCAGCCTTCTCTTCTTCAGGCTAAACATGCCCAGCTCTTCAAGCCGCTCCTCAAAGGGCTTGTTCTCCAGACCCTTGTGAAATTTCACCCTGAGTGAAACTTGCTTCCAGATAACTATGGATGTCATGAAGCTGTTATACACAGTTCTTGGGGGGGGCAACTCTCGAAAAATCCAGTAAAATAGTAAAAAAAAAAAACATTTCCAAGCAGAGAGGCTCAATTTGTTTCTTGGAAACCTGTGAATGCTTCAGCCTCCTGATGCTCCCGGATTCGTTCACTGCCCAATTCACCAACATGGAGCTTCCGGCATTCAGCGGAGCCCTTCCTTTTCCTTGGGGAGGATCTTTGGGGAGGGAAAGATGGAGAAAGAGCTGCTAGGAGGGTGAAGAGTGCCAATTTTCCATGGCACATTTGCTGATTGCTCACGGCACACTAGTGTGCCGCAGCACACTGGTTGGGAAACACTGGTTTGGACTATATCTATATGCTGAAAGACATTGGACTATGTGCCTGTATGCTGAATATATACAAGAAGTTTGTTTGTTTGTTATTTTTTAAAGAAGGCTACTTTGTTTTTATCTCTGAGTGCATATTTTATCTAAGAGGTTTCAAGGGAGTGTTTTTTGGGGGGCCACTGCAATTACAATTACAACTGCAATTTCAACGTCAAAGAAGCTAACCAAATCTATTTTTGTAGTGGCATGTCTTTATCCTTGGCAGTTTGAAGACATGGTTCTTCAGTTTAACAGCTGAGTTACCTGTGTGCCATTCCATAAATATCACTTGTTCAAAGAGTTGACTTCAAACAAGGTCATGCTTTTCTTGACTAGTGGTTAGCAAAAGGTGTTCATGGAGATTCATATTCGCCAAACGGATGTGACATCATTTTTACCTTTTTGACAAGGTTATGGTGCACTTATTTTGAATAGTGTATGGAATTTCCAAAATGTTTACTTATCCCAACTCACTGTCCTCTTCCATCCTCCAATGCAGTTCCCAAACAAGAGTGGGAAGGAAAATGAAATAAAATGGGTGAGCCCTGGCTATTAAACCTGCCTCGCCGGCAATTAAAACCAGTCGCCCCCAGTTTAATCCACAAAAGCCCTGGCTGGTTAATATGCTGATTAAACTGATTAAAGCTTGCCGCCCTAATTAGAGAATGGGGAGAAATCCACGCCGCAAAGGGTCACTAATCTGAAGCGTGGGCCATTAGCAGCGAGAGTTTAATCTACCATTTAGATTGATTAAAGCAAAGAGCTTTCACGGACTGTTTTCTGGGGGTCAGGAATGTGGTGCATTTGGGGAGCAAGGACATCATGCGTCGGCCAAATTTCCAACTTATTCTTGTCTCTAGAAAGACTTTTTGCTCTGGAATCCTGAGAGTTGTCGTTTGGTAAGATATTGGTGCATTTGGTGCCACCGAGGAGCCCCTGGTGGTGCAGTGGGTTAAAACGCTGAACTGCTGAACTTGCTGACCAAAAGGTCGGTGGTTGAAATCTGTGAAATAGGGTGAGCTCCCACTGTTAGCCCCAGCTTCTGTCAACCTAGTAGCCCCAGCTTCTGCCAACCTAGTAGTCGGCCCGAGCCTGTGGGGAGGAGCGGAATACAAAATCGAATGAATAAATAAATAAATAAAAACATACAAATGTGAGTAATAAAGTTTTATACCACTTTGATTGCTATGGTTGAATGCAATGGGAATCCTAGTATTTGTAGGATTCCCTACTCACATTTGCATGTTTTTGAACTACTAGGTTGACAGAAGCTGGGGCTAACAGTGGGAGCTCACCCTATTCCACAGATTTCAACCACTGACCTTTTGGTCAGCAAGTTCAGCAGTTCAGCGTTTAAACCCACTGCACCACCAGGGGCTCCTCGGTGGCACCAAATGCACCAATATCTTACCAAACGACAACTCTCAGGATTCCAGAGCAATAAGTCTTTCTAGAGACAAGAATAAGTTGGAAATTTGGCCAACGCATGATGTCCTTGCTCCCCAAATGCACCACATTCCTGACCCCCAGAAAACAGTCCATGAAATAGGTACCACCTTGGCGGGAAGGTAATAGTGCTCCATGCAGTCATGCTGGCCACATGACCTTGGAGGTGTCTACGGACAATGCCAGTTCTTCAGCTTAGAAATGGAGATGAGCACCAACCCCCAGAGTCGGACACAACTAGACTTAATGTCAGGGGGAAACCTTTATCTCTATCTACCTTGGCGTCATTTAGAAAGTTGAGAAGCTAGATTTAATGTTCCTTAACCAGATGAGAAGGAATAACTCCTCCATTTCACCTTGTTCTCGGAACAGCTCCTGTAGCTAAGATTTCCTTCTTATTTTCCAAATAGGAAAATGTGTTCTCTGTGTGTCTGTGGGCGAATAACTGTGCTCCACTGAATTGCGTAATGCATAATGGCATTGTCAAGGAGCATGATGGCCCATGAGGTGCATCTACACTGTGAAATGAATGCAGTTTAACCCCACTTAAACTGCCAATGCTATGGAATCCTGGGAGATGTAGTTTTGTAAGGCCTTTCACCCTCTCTGCCAATGAGAGGTGGTGCCTCATCTAACTACAACTCCTAAAGCTCCTGTATCATGGAGCCATGGCAGTGCCAACGTGCATTCATTCTTGATACACCGAAGATCACATGGAAACTACAAATACCAGGATTCCCATTGCATTCAGCCATAGCAATCAAAGTGGTGTGAAACTATATCAATCCTATAGTATATATGCAATAATTACACTTCATGAAGAATGCATCTACACCAGGCCTGGGCAAACTTCGGCCCTCCAGGTGTTTTGGACTCCAACTCCCACAATTCCTAACAGCCGGTAGGCTGTTAGGGTGTGGGAGTTGGAGTCCAAAACACCTGGAGGGCCGAAGTTTGCCCAGGCCTGATCTACACTGTAGACTGAATGCAGTTTGACACCACTTGAACTTTGATGGCTCAATACTATGCAATCCTGGGAATTGGGGTTTGGTAGAGAACGCTTGGGAAACTATAACTCCCAAGATCCCATAACATTGAGCCACGGCAGTTGAAGGGCTATCAAGCCGCATTTGTTCTAATAATGTAGATACAGCCAAGGCTTCGCCAAACTACAAATCCCAGGATTCCATTGCCACGAGGCATAGCAATCCAAGTAGTGCCAAACTGGATTAATCCTACAGTGTAGATGCACCTTAAGACCTCCCAAGCCCCATGAACTGTGCTCCACGGAGATAGAGAGATCATCTTTCAGGTGGGATCAAACTGGATTCATTCTACAGCGTAGATGTGCCCTCCCTGCTTGCAAGACAGTGAAAAACTACACTTTTGCCATTTAAATGGCTATTTATTTGGGATGTTCCTCTGTCTGAGGGCTGGGGGAACCCACTGGGGATGGAATTTATGCCGGATGTGGGTAGCCTATAGCTCCAGGCAAAGAAACTCTGAGGACCCCATGGAATACAAGAAAGTAGCTCAGGTTGCAAAGGAAATGGCTTCAAGCCACGTTCCAGGTGGGAAAGAGAGAGACCGAGCTCGCTCCAAACTGGGTCTCTGAGATATTTATAAACCAAGAGGCTCCGAAATGCCCTTGGCAGGGAGAAACCGGAACACCTGGAGAGGTGGAAAACACTCTTTGCACAAAAGGACTGGGAGAAATAACATTGAAAGGGTCCCAAAGCCCGTTAGGGTTTCCCCAATTTGGGAAAAGATCCATGAGAGCCAACAATACTCCTTTGAGGTTGATCGCCCCACATTAAGTCTAGTTGTGCCCGACTCTGGGAGGTGGTGCTCGTCTCCATTTCTAAGGCGTTGTCCATAGACGCCTCCAAGGTCATGTGGCCAGCACGACTGCATGGAGCGTCGTTACCTATTGGAGTGGTATCTATTGCTCTACTCCCATTTGCATGGTTTTATTTATTTACTTTATTCCCACCCCGCCCTTCTCCCACAGGGGGACTCAGGGGTTTGAACTGCTAGGTTGGCAGAAGCAGAAGCTGGGGCTAACAGTGGGAGCTCATCCCACTCTCCGATTTCAAACTATCGACCAAGTTCAGCAGCTGAGCAGTTTAACCTGCACCGGGGGCTCCCAATTTGGGAAGGGATCCCTTTGTTGGAAATTGAGAAGGGGACTCTTTGCTGCTAGATTTTTCGATATTCCTCCCATTGATCACAAAGTGCTTTTGGTGTTATGGGGATACGGTTTGTTCAAAAGAGGCATCTGAGCTGCCCGGAGTCCCTTCAAGTCGCCCTGAGTCCCACCGGGGAGATAGGGCGGGCTATAAATAAAGCATTATTATTATTTGATACATAACAAGATTAGTACACAGCAAACAAGATCACTATGCTGGCTTTTGCATTTGATCACATGTCCGTCACTTACTAAGTGTTTAGGACTGTGTATTGTATTGGCAAATAATGTGTGCAGATTCAAGTAGGGTGGCCTTTTGTAGCTGACAGGTGGTAATATTGTCAGCGCTGATTGTTTTTAAGTGCAGGCCAAGGTCTTTAGGCACTGCACCCAGTGTGCTAATCACCACTGGGACCACCTTGACTGGCTTGTGCCTGAGTCTTTGGAACAATAACAATTATTATTATTATTATTATTATTATGTTTCTCTTTATATGCCACTTTTTCTCACCACAAAGGAGAAGAGTAACCATGACGTTGTTGTTGTTGTTGTTATATTTCTATTCTGCCCTTTTAACAGTCCAAAGGCTGCTTACAAAACTTAAAACCAATACAAAGTTGAGGCTCTGAGGTGCGTCTACAATCCAGGGGTGCTCATTAGGTAGATCGCGATCTACTGGTAGATCGCGTAGGGCATCCTGGTAGATCACAGGCAGGGTGGGAGGAAGGCTCAGTCCCGCCCCGCAGGCTCCTGACGCCGCCCAGGTGCAGAAGGAGGTTGGACTGGATGGCCCTTGGAGGTCTCCTCCTATTCTAGGAACCTATTCTTATTATTATCATTAGCAAAGGCTGAATGGCCATCTGTGAGGAATGCGTTGATTGTGTTTTTCCCTTATGGCAGAAGGAGGTTGGAGTGGATGGCCCTTGGAGGTCTCCTTCTACTCTAGGAACCTGTTGTTGTTGGTATTATTATTATTAGCAGAGGCTGAATGAATATTATCATCATTATTATTATGAATAAATTCAAGGACTTATTATACTCACATTTAGTTGAATTCAGTCTTAAAATATATTATATGGCTCTCACAGAAATAAATTTCCAAATATTTTGCTTTTATGGCGCTCTGAGTAGTGGGTAGGTAGATCATTTTGACTTGGTTGTTTTATAAGTAGCTCGCATGCTGAAAAAGTGTGAGCACTCCTGGTCTACACTGTAGAATTAATACAGTTTGGGTTTTGCTAACAGCAATCTTCGGTTGCTGTTGTTATGGACCTTCGGGTCTCATTAATACCATACATGAATGAGACTCGGTGGCCCATAATAACAGCAACTGTTATGGGCTTTCAAGTTGTTGTGATGGGCCTTCGAGTCTCATTAATGTATGGTATTAATGAGACTCGAAGGCCCATCACAACAGCAACCGAGCATTGTTGTGAGCAAAACCCAAAATGACCTCAAACTACAAAAAAGGGAAAGATTAGTCCGGATTCGGCCTCTCCGTCTGCTGCTCTGCTTTCTACCGTGACCGAAATGAGAGAATTTTGGAGAAAAGGGGATTGTGACAGATATCCCTTCCAAAAAGCCTATTAGGAGATTACCCAGGTAAGGGATTGATGGTGATACAGTTCAAGCAAACCTCTTTTTGGCTCCAAAGATTCCTAGAATACAATGCAACTGTTCCATTTACAGAAAAAAGGGTCCATTTCTGTAAATAAAGGCTTGCAAATGTCCAGAGAAGAGTGTTGTATCATACTATGATTTAGGGCAGGGGTGCTCACACTTTTTCAGCATGGGAGCTACTGATTAAAAAACCAAGTCCCAAAGATCACCTGCCCAGAAATGTAAAACGTATGACTATTTTCTTATTTATTTATTTATTTATATTATTCATTTTTATGTACCGCTCCTTCCAGCAGGCTCGGGGCAGTTTACATAAAATGAAGTTATAAAACATCAACATTTCAATTTAATAACAACAATATAAAACAGAGCATAAAAATACATCCAACCACCCCATTTCTCCCACACTGCCATATTACCACACATATTATCAGCCAGAAAGTAAGAAGAGAGTCTGTTGAACTGCAAGGCCATTTAATACGCAGCAAGGTAAACAACGGGACATGCATAAATACATCCAACCACCCCATTTCTCCCACACTGCCATATTACCACACATATTATCAGCCAGAAAGTAAGAAGAGAGGCTGTTGAACTGCACGCCATTTAATACTCAGCAAGGTAAACAAAGGGGCATGCAAAAATACATCCAACCACCCCATTTCTCCCACATTTCCATATTCCCCAACATATATTTCTCAAGGAACAAAGCAAGCAGAGAGGCTTTGGAGCTAAAAGGCCATTTTAAACATTAAAAATAAACAAAGAGACATGCCACAGAACAATCAAGCACCCACCCCAAAGTAAAAAGACCGACCTTTGAGATGCGGTAAGGAAATTACCCCAAAGTGTCCTTCTCCTCCTCCGTCGTTGCTCCTATTTCCACTCCGCCAGCATGCGTGCCGCCTCCAGGAGCTCACGAGAAGTCCGAGAGGCAGAATGGGCGCTTCTGCGCATGCGCGCGGGGCCAGCCATGCACCGGGTCATCCAGGCCCGCCCCCTTTGGTCTCCTATGACTCTGAGTGGCTGGAGAAGGACGGAGGGAGGAGGAGGAATCCAAAAGAGGGGGCCCATTCTGCCTCTTGGACTCTGGAGCTTTTGGAGGCGGCGCGCGAGCAGGGAGTGGGAAGGAGCAATGACAGAGGACTTAATTGCAGCATGCAGGGGCATGTGAAGAGGACCAACAGCAAAAAACCTGGTCAGGGGTCTGAAGATCACCAGGATGAGGCCTGAAGATCACCCTGGTGATCCCGATCACCATACTGAGCACCCCTGATTTAGGGTCACCGTAGGTGCACTCAAACCAGGCATGGGCAAACTTGGGACCTCCAGGTGTTTTGGACTTGGACTCCCACAATTCCTAACTTTCGTCTGCTTGAGGCAAGTGTGAATGTTGCAATTGGCCATCTTGGTTAGCATTTAATGGCCTTGCAGCTTCAAGGCCTGGCTTGTTGCTGCCTGGGGGAATCCTTTGTTGGGAATAAAAATGAACAAAATTTGGCTACCAGTATTTTAAAAAAACTCTAAAATCAGGACAGTAAATAAAGAGCAAAACACAAAAAAGGGAATTCTAGACAAGAACCAATCAGGGCCAGCCAACACCTCCCAACAAAGGATAGCCCCAGGCAGCAACCAGCCAGGCTTTGAAGCTGCAAAGCCATTCAATGCTAATCAAGGTGGCCAATTGCAACATTCACACTTGCCTCAAACAAACAAGAGTTCTTTCTGTCACCCTGGACATTCCACAGATATATAAGCCTCACTTGCCTAGTTTCCAACAGACCTCGCAACCTCTGAGGATGCCTGCCATAGATGTGGGTGAAACACATCAGGAGAGAATGCTTCTGGAACATGACCGGCCATACATCCCGGAAAACTCACAGCAAACCAGTGATTCCAGCCATGAAAGCCTTCGACAACACAATTTAAAACTTTAAAAGAGATTAAAATAGAATTAAACAGATGCAATTAAGAAAGTCAGCCTCAAAAGCAATATGTAGAACCTCCCTTTTGGTCCTCATTGCCTGAAAGGGGGATGCTGGGTGTTCTTGCATGCAGCAAAACCTTTCCCTGTTTCTTGCCTGGCTCTGTATCGCCCCTTGCTGTTGCTGCAGCACTTACTGTAATGTCAAACTAGTACTGTACTTTGATTTCCTTTCTTTCAAATGGAATCCCTCTTCTTTCTTTCTTTCTTTCTTTCTTTCTTTCTTCCTCTGTTCTTGGGGCCAAGAGTTGCAGCTTTTCCTCTTCCTGTACCTTTAATTATATTTCAATGTTTATATTATATTGTATTGTTTTTAAAATTGTGAGCCCCTTCTGGACTCACTCAAGAGAGGAAAGTGAGGTGTAAACATGTTGTTGTTACTACTACTAATACTGTTGATGTTATTATTGATGATGATGATGTGAGACCATACAATTGGTGTCCAAACCTTTCAAAGTGAGGGATGGAGGTCATACGTAGGTATTTCCAAAGGATGCGGAGAGAGAGAGAGAGAGAGAGAGAGAGAAGGAAAGAAAGAAAGAAAGAAGAGAGAAAGAGAGAGGGGGGAGAGGGAAGGAACAAAGGACAGAGAGAGAGAGAGAGAGAGAGAGAAGAAAAGAAAGAAAGAAAGAGGAGAGAAAGAGAGAGGGGGAGAGGGAAGGAACAAAGGACAGAGAGAGAGAGAGAAAGAGAGAGAAGAAAAGAAAGAAAGAAAGAAAGAAGAGAGAAAGAGAGAGGGGGGAGAGGGAAGGAACAAAGGACAGAGAGAGAGAGAGAGAGAGAAGAAAAGAAAGAAAGAAAGAGGAGAGAAAGAGAGAGGGGGGAGAGGGAAGGAACAAAGGACAGAGAGAGAGAGAGAGAAGGAAAGAAAGAAAGAAGAGAGAAAGAGAGAGGGGGGAGAGGGAAGGAACAAAGGACAGAGAGAGAGAAAGAGAGAGAAGGAAAGAAAGAAAGAAAGAAAGAAAGAAAGAAAGAAAGAGGAAAGAAAGAGAGAGGGGGAGAGGGAAGGAACAAAGGAGAGAGAGAGAAAGAGAGAGAAGGAAAGAAAGAAAGAAAGAGGAGAGAAAGAGGGAGGGGGAGAGGGAAGGAACAAAGGAGAGAGAGAAGGAAGGAACAAAGGAAGAGAGGGGGAGAAGGAAGGAACAAAGGAGAGAGAGCAAAATAGAAAGAGAGAGAAGGAAGGGAGAGAGAAAGAAAGAAAGAAAGAGGAGAGAAAGAGAGGGGGAGAAGGAAGGAACAAAGGAGAGAGAGCAAAATAGAAAGAGAGAGAAGGAAGGGAGAGAGAAAGAAAGAAAGAAAGAGGAGAGAAAGAGAGGGGGAGAAGGAAGGAACAAAGGAGAGAGAGCAAAATAGAGAGAGAGAAGGAAGTGAGAGAGAGAAAGAAAGAAAGAAAGAAAGAAAGGAGAGAAAGAGAGAGGGGAGAGAGGGAAGGAACAAAGGAGAGAGAGAGCGAAATAGAGAAAGAGAAGGAAGGGAGAGAGAAAGAAAGAAAGAAAGAAAGAAAGAGGAGAGAAAGAGAGGGGGAGAAGGAAGGAACAAAGGAGAGAGAGAGCAAAATAGAAAGAGAGAGAAGGAAGTGAGAGAGAGAGAAAGAAAAGAAAGAAAAAGAAAGAACAAAGGAGAGAAAGAGAGAGGGGAAGAGAGGGAAGGAACAAAGGAGAGAGGGAGAGCAAAATAGAGCAAAAAGAAGAGAAGGAGAAGGAAGGAGAGAGAAAGAAAGAAAGAAAGAAAGGAGAGAAAGAGAGAGGGGAGAGAGGGAAGGAAAGAGAACAAAGAGAGAGAGAGGAAAATAGAAAGAAAGAAAGAGAGAAGGAGAGAAAGAAGAAAAGAAGCAAAATAGAAAGAGAGAGAGAAGGAAGTGAGAGAGAGAAAGAAAGAAAGAAAGAAAGGAGAGAAAGAGAGGGGAGAAGGGAAGGAGAGAAGGAAAGAGAGAAAGAAGAAAGAAAGAGAGAGAAAGGAAGAAAAGGAACAAAGAGAGAGAGAGCAAAATAGAAAGAGAGAAAGAGAAGGAAGGAAAAGAAAGAAAGGAGAGAAAGAAAGAAAGGGAAGGAACAAAGAAAGAGAAATAGAGAAAGAGAAGGAAGGGAGAGAGAAAGAAAAGGAAGGAACAAGGGGAGAAGGAAGAACAAAGGAATAGCAAAAGAAAGAGAGAGAAGGAAGTGAGAGAGAGAGAGAGAAAGAAAGAAAGAAAGAAAGAAAGGAGAGAAAGAGAGAGGGAGAGAGGGAAGGAACAAAGGAGAGAGAGAGCAAAATAGAGAAAGAGAAGGAAGGGAGAGAGAAAGAAAGAAAGAAAGAGGAGAGAAAGAGAGGGGGAGAAGGAAGGAACAAAGGAGAGAGAGAGCAAAATAGAAAGAGAGAGAGAAGGAAGTGAGAGAGAGAGAGAGAGAAAGAAAGAAAGAAAGAAAGAAAGAAAGAAAGAAAGAAAGGAGAGAAAGAGAGAGGGTAGAGAGGGAAGGAACAAAGGAGAGGAGAGAGAGAGCGAAATAGAGAAAGAGAAGGAAGGGAGAGAGAAAGAAAGAAAGAAAGAAAGAAAGAGAGTTATTTCCCACCTGCTCCTACAGTTTGCGTTTTTCATCCCAGAGAAACCCGTCCTCAACATATTGGATGTTAATTATTTGATGCTCACTGTCCTCAGGGAAATTGCCCATGGAGTATTTTTCAAATGCTTTTTTTGTTTAATCAACTTTTTTTCCTCCGCTGTTTGCATCCGGATTGGAGGCTCAGACCGATGCGAAGTCCTTTCTCTGATCCTCCTGAACCATAAAATTCTCTGAGGCTCCTACACCAGTTTGACCCCACCTTAACCACTATGGTTCAGCTCTAGGGGATCTTGCGCTTGTAGTTAGCGAGGCACCAAAAGCCTTGTAAAACTGCAACTCCCAGAATCCCATAACATTGAACCATGCCAATTAAACTGGTGTCAAACTGCATTAAATCTACAATGTAGATTCACCCTGCCTGGAAAGTCCTGATAGTCGTAGTGAGGAGGGAGGCACTAGAGCTCTCTATTTCATCCCAGGCCCCAGCAAACGACAAATCCCAAGATGCCATGGGATGAAACCTTGGCCACAAAGTGGACTCAAAGTGCTATGGACAACAAGTTAAACATGAGCTAACAATGTGATGCGGCTGCTCCAAAAGCCAATGGGATTTTGGCCTGCATAAATAGGAGTCTAGTGTCTAGATCTATTCTGCCTTGGTCAGACCACACCTGGAATCACACTGTGTCCAATTCTGGGCACCGCAATTGAAGGGAGTTGTTGACAAGCTGAAATGTGTCCAGAGGAGGGCGACTAAAATGATCAAGGTTCTGGAGAACAAGCCCTATGAGGAGCGGCTTAAAGAGGTGGACATGCTTAGCCTGCAGAAGAGAAGGCTGAGAGGGACATGTATAAATATGTGAGGGGAAGTCATAGGGAGGAAGGAGCAGGCTTGTTTCCTGTTACCCTGGAGACTAGGATACGGAACAATGGCTCCAAACGACAGGAAAGGAGATTCCACCTCAGAATCACAGAATCATAGAGTTGGAAGAGACCTCATGAGCCATCCAGTCCAACCCCCTGCCAAGAAGCAGGAAAATTGCATTCAAAGCACCCCTGACAGATGGCCATCCAGCCTCTGTTTAAAAGCTTCCAAAGGAGGAGCCTCCACCACACTCCGGGGCAGAGAGTTCCACTGCTGAACAGCTCTCACAGTCAGGAAGTTATTTATTTATTTATTTATTGTTTCAGTTTATATACCGCCCTTTCCAAATTGGCTCAGGGTGGTTCTTCCTAACGTTCAGGTAGAATCTCCTTTCTTGCAGTTTGAAGCCATTGTTCCACATCCTAGTCTCCAGGGCAGCAGAAAACAAGCTTTCTCCCTCCTCCCTATGTCCTCCCCTCACATATTAATACATGACTATCATGTCTCCTCTCAACCTTCTCTTCTTCAGGCTAAACATGCCCAGCTCCTTAAGCCGCTCCTCATAGGGCTTGTTCTCCAGACCCTTGATCATTTGAGTCGCCCTCCTCTGGGCACATTCCAGGATGTCAATATTTCTCTTCAATTGTGGTGCCCAGAATTGGACACAATAGTCCAGATGTGGCCTGACCAAGGCAAAATAGAGGGGTAGCATGACTTCCCAGGACCTAGACACTATACTATTGATGCAGACCAAAATCCCATTGGCTTTTTTTGCCGCCGCATCACACTGTTGGCTCATGTTTAACTTCTTGTCCACAAGGACCCCAAGATCTTTTTCACACGTACTGCTCTCGAGCCATGCGTCCCCCATTCTGTATCTTTGCATTTCGTTTTTTCTGCCGAAGTGGAGTATCTTGCATTTGTCACTGTTGAACTTCATATTGTTCAACATTAGGAAGAGCTTCCTGACTGTGAGAGCTGTTCAGCAGTGGAACTCTCTGCCTTGGAGTGTGGTGGAGGCTCTTTCTTTGGAGGCTATTAAACAGAGACTGGATGGCCATCTGTCGGGGGTGCTTTGAATGCAATTGTCCTGCTTCTTGACAGGGGGTTGGACTGGATGGCCCACGAGGTCTCTTCCAACTCTATGATTCTATGAATGTGTCTTGTGACAGGGTTCCTATAGCAGAGCCATTCAAACCCCATTGATTTAAGTGGCTCTTCTATAAGGCACTGCCATTCAAATCAATGGGATTTTAATGGCTCTGCTTTATAGGGGCCCTTCCATTTGATAAATTTATATCACTTCAAGTCCCCCTTACGTCTTGCTGTTTATCAATGGCTTAAATGGACCTCATCAAATGGGAACTAATCAATATCCCTAATAGGAACTGATCAATAGGAATCAGGACATCTGTCCCTTAGTCTGAGAATGTCTTCCTGGCCCTCATGTTTATGTGTTTTTAAAGCAACAGAAGGACTCGCTGCAAGTTTCTTTCCCCCAAAACAACTTGGCAATCCCTGAATGCAGGCGGCTCCCATTGCAGCAGAGCTGTGAATCCATTCCACGTTTTGGGTTGCAGAGTTCTGGCACAAACTTCCATTAGAGCCTGGAACGGATTCGCCACCCCACTGACATGGGAAACCCCATCCACAGAGTGGAAATTTGACGGGGGAACTGCTTGTCTCAATGGCTTCTTTCCTTCTATTCCTTCCCTTGCAGGCCATCTACAAAATGGTCTCGTCGGTGATGAAGATGCCGGAGGACGAGTCGACCCCGGAGAAACGGACAGAGAAAATCTTCCGACAGATGGATACCAACAACGACGGTAAATGAGGGGAGAGAAAGGGATTAGGACACAGACCTCATCGCTAAATCCAGCGAGCGGCTGATTAAATACAGCGGGTTTTTAAAGAGGAGGAATTGGGTCAGACAGAGAGGTGACCTACACAAGAAATTCAGGGCCAAAAGTAGTAGTAGTAGTAGTAGTAGTAGTAGTAGTAATAATAATAATAATAATAATAAGCAGGGATAATGGGTCTGTTTGCCTTGTTGGCCATGAAATTGCATGCTCTTACCTGCTTCGATGTGCGAAAACCAGATGGAAAAAGTCACCATGAAAGACAACCTTCGAAATGAAACAGAATCCCTGTTGTCGCTGGTGGCATCCGTACAGTTGCATCCGTTCTGGATTTTAGTTCAAACTTTAATTGTTTTAACCTTTTTTGTGGTTTTATGTGGTTTTGTTTTTAACCATTCTAAGTTAGGGTTGCTGTGAGTTTTCCGGGCTGTATGGCCATGTTCCGGAAGCATTCTCTCCTGACGTTTTTGCCCACATCTATGGCAGGCATCCTCAAAGGTTGTGAGGTCTGTTGGAAACTAAGTAAGTGAGGTTTATATATCTGTGGAATGTCCAGGGTGACAGAAAGAACTCTTGTTTCTTTGAGGCAAGCGTGAATGTTGCAATTGGCCACCTTGATTAGCATTGAATGGCTTTGCAGCTTCAAAGCCTGGCTGGTTGCTGCCTGGGGCTATCCTATTTTGGGAGGTGTTGGCTGGCCCTGATTGGTTCTTGGAATGTCCAGGGTGTAAACCTCACTTACTTAGTTTCCAACAAACCCTTCAACCTCTGAGGCTGCCTTCTATAGATGTGGGCGAAACGTCAGGAGAGAATGCTTCTGGAACATGACCATACAGCCTGGAAAACTCACAGCAACCCAGTGATTCCGGCCATGAAAAACTTCGACAACACAATTCCAAGTTTAATTCCATTTTCATATCTATCTATTTATCTGTTGCAGGTTTAAAACTGTATTGGTTTCCATGTTGGGAACAACTTTGAGTCTTGCGTAAGAGAGGAAAGTGGGATGTAAATATTATAATAATAACTGTATTTCCTCGTTTCTAAGACAACATGAATTCTTTAATCTAAATGTGCTTACATATCCTTCCAATAATAATAATAATAATAAGAGTAAAATAATAAATGTAATAAAATTAATAATACTAATAGAGTAAAATAATAGAAATGTATTAATAACAGAGTAAAATAATTGTTCTAATAATATTAGAGTACAATAATAAGAATAATGAATTGTAACACAATAATTTCACTAATTTCAGTATCACCAACAGGGTGAAAAAAGCTTTATTTATGTATTAGAAAAGTACCTGCAATTGTAAGACACATCCCATCTTTTTAGATATGTTCATATTGAGGGGGGAAAGTGCTTCTTAGAACTGAAGAAATACGTTGTTGTTGTTGTTGTTGTTGTTGTTGTTGTTGTTGTTGATAGGAACTCACCAAGGATGACCCTTAAACAGGTTCACCACCTTGGAGAGCTCTTTCAAAGTTCAGATTGAAACCCATAATAGACCTTGCCGGGATGGAAGAGCTAATCAGCTAATGATCCGGAAAGTGCCACAAGAAACAAATTGCTGGTGTGAAAAGGAAGCGCCTCCATGTCCGATCAATAGCGCAAAGGAGAGAAAGAAGGTGCATTTAGATGCCATGCTCTGAAATGACCCTAAAGGCCACCTTCCAAGGTTGCAATGCATCTGTTGTTGTTTATTCATTCAGTTGCTTCTGACTCTTCGTGACCTCATGGACCAGCCCACGCCAAAGCTCCCTGTTGGCCATCACCACCCCCAGCTCCTTCAAGGTCAAGGCACTGCATCTACACTGTCCAATTAATTCAGTTTGATACCACTTGAACCGCTGCAGTTCAATGTATTGAAGGAACTAGCGGAAGTCAACTCGGAACCATTGGTAATCATCTTTGAGAGTTCTTGGAGAACGGGAGAAATCCCAGCAGATTGGAGGAGGGCTAATTTATTTATTTGTTTATTTACTTTATTTATATTCCGCTCTTCTGACCCCGCAGGGGACTCAGGGCGGATTACAATGAACACATATAGGCATGCATTTAATGCCTTTTGGACCAACAGACAGACAAACAGATAGAGGCAAATATTTTAACATCTGGCCACCAGGGGGAGCTGTCGCACTCCTTCATTTCTCAGCGTGCATTCCTGGAGATCTTATGGCCTTGTAAATCAGTTAAATTTTGCCTCTCCACTATGTGGTACCTTAATTTCCTACTTGACAGATGCAACCGTCTTTCGGGTTGCAAAGGTCAACAACAGGCTACACAAATAGGTCGAGAGCCCACCTCGACTCGGGCAGGTCTCGAACTCATGACCTTCTGGTCAGAGAGATCTTATTCAGCTGGCACTCAGCCAGCTGCGCCACATTCCCGGTGGTCCCAATCTTCAAGAAGGGAAAAAAGGATGACCCAAACAATTACCATCCAATCAGCTTCACGTCGATACCAGCCAAGATTCTGGAAAAGATTGTTAAGGAAGAGGTCTGCACATACTTAGAAACAAATGCGGTCATTGCGAATAGTCAACACAGATTTATCAAAAACAAATCATGCCAGACTAATCTGATCTCTTTTTTCGATATAGTTACAGGCTGGGTAGATACGAGGAATACCATGGATATAGCAGTAAGGCCTTTGACAAGGTCCCCCATGATCTTCTGGCAAACAAACTAGTCAAATGTGGGCTAGGCAAAACTACGATTAGGTGGATCTGTAATTGGTTACGTGGACGAACCCAGAGGGTGCTCACCTCCTCTTTTTCCTTCTCCTCTTTCTCTTCCTCCTCCTTTTCCTCTTCTTCTTCCTCCTCCCCTTCTTTTCATCATCTTCTATTCCTTCTTTTCCTTCTCTTTCTCCTCTCCCTGTTTCTCCTCCTGTTCCTCCTGTTCCTCCTCTCCTCTTTCTTCTTTTCCTTTTCCTCCTCCTCCTTTTCCTCCCCCTTTTCCTCCTCCTCCCGTTCCTCTACCTTTTCTCCTTCCCTTCCTTCTCCCTCTTTTTCTTTTTCCTCTTCCTCCTCCTTCTATTCTTCTTCTGCTTTCTTTCATCCTAGTCTTCCTCCTTTTCCTCTTCTTTTTCCTTTCCTTCTCCTCCTCCTCTTCTTCTTTACTCCTCTTCCTTCTATTTCTTCTCCTTCTTCCTTCTCTTATTCTTCCCCTTCCTCTTCTTCCTCTTCTCCTCCTTACTTTTCTTCTCCTCCTCTGTGTAACCAGCCAAACATGTCAATGAGTCACCTTGTTTCTGTTCTTCCATAAGAAGGTCCCCCTCATCCTCAGAAGAGACAGTAAAATTGTATATGTATTTTACTGTACCTTGTGTATTCTGTTGCACTATTACGGGCTTTTGTAAGCCACTCCGAGTCCCTTTTGTTAGATGGTGGTAGGATATAAATTATTATTATTATTATCATCATCCAGGTTGTGCCCTATTTTGCACCCCTCCATGAAAAATACATGGGAACTGCAGAAACCCATAGGGACTCCACTGCACCTTCACAGTCCCATGGATCATTGCCAGGACCATGTTTTGATATATTTGATGTATTTTAATGTATTATGTGTTTTATGTTTTTATTCTGCCATTCTTGTGAACCGCTCTGGGCTCCAGAGAGAGCGGTATACCAAATCGAACTTAATAAATAAATAAATAATAATAATAATATATCACAACAGGATCCCATATAGCAAGCCTATATGTTTTAGGTCAGGGGTGCTCACACTTTTTAAGCATGCGAGCTACTTTTTTAAAAAAAAAGTGAAGAAGATCTACCTTGCGCGCGCCGCCCCTCCCGTGCGCCGCCCCTCCCGTGCGCCGCCCCTCCCGTGGGGCATTGCAGAGGGCGAGGGAGCGCGAGGTGGAGCCTTCGAAGGCTCCACCTCGCGCTCTCTCCTTCCTGCAATGCCCCGCGGGCGGAAAAAACACTGGGAGCGGAGACCAGCGGCGGGAGCACGTGTGCGCGCGGGGGCGTGCGCGCACATGGCAGGAGCACCCCATCTGGCTGGTGAGGCCCGAAGATTGACTGGAGAAGGGCCGAAGATCGACTAGTAGCTCGCGATCGACCTAATGAGCACCCCTGTTTTAGGTTAAGTAACTGATAATAATTTGTACTCAATGTCAAAATTAATTGGTTGATTGACTAAGGTAGATGGACATGTACACGTCAAAAATATTGTTACCTGATTATATCTACCACAATTTGCTTTTGTTATGTACCATAACTAAAATAAACAATTTTATTTTATTTTATTTTTTTAAAAAAAACAACAACAGGATTCCAGGCACTCGTCCCATGTCAGATTTGCACAAACCAGGCACTCTCTGTAAGCCGTCCTGAGCCCTCGGGGAAAGATGGCATGCAAAACTGAATAAATAAATAAATAAATAAATAAATAAATAAATAAAAATCAATGAGTTCAAATGTTTCTGGGATGCTGTTGTGCATCTGCTTGGGATTTACCTATTTTCTAGATAAGATTACATCCTGTGCCCACTTCCAGCCCAGAAGGAGTGACCTGCCGTTCCCAAACCAAATGCAACGCAGCAAGAAGAACCTGTTTTAGAAATGGCTTCAGGCTGTAGTGCCCTCAGCCATCCCTATCCATTGCTTCACAGTTTCCATGCATTCCTTGCGCAAGAGGGTCCTCACAATCTGTCGCAATGCAGCCCTGGTCCTTTCATGGTGTCCAACACGTAAACAACCCATGCTTCTTTGCCCCAGTTGCTATCTATGCAAGATCAGATACTGGGGCTGTAGGGCATAAATCGCTGCATGTGGGATTGCTCCTCAGAGGGATTCATGGTTTCCAGACCTTTGGCCATTTTGGTCTCCCTTCTCTGGACACCTTCCAACTGTGATGGCCAGAACCGAATGCAGGATGATTAGTGGGTTGCTGTGAGTTTTCCAGGCTATATGGCCATGTTCCAGAAGCATTCTCTCCTGATGTTTTGCCTGCATCTATGGCAGGCATCCTCAGAGTATCAGTATCATTTTTTTAAATTTCAGTATCGCATCTTCAGAGGTTGTGAGGTCTGAGGACTTCTGAAGATGCCTGCCATAGATGCAGGTGAAACGTCAGAAGAGAATGCTTCTGGAACATGGCCATACAGCCTGGAAAACTCACAGCAACCCAGTGATTCCAGCCAGTAAAGCAGGGATGGGCAACCTACGGCCCGCTGGCTGGCTGGATGCGGCCCGGCAGCTGATTCTGTCCGGCCCGGTAGAAGGGCATCAGGGGCAGGGCCAAGAGGAAGGGGTGCTGCTGCCGCCATCCCATCGTGGGCTCTGTGGGGCCTGTGCAGACAGGCCGGAGGAGCGGCGGCTTTGGAGTGCCTGCATCCCTGGAGGCGATCTGGGCCTGCAGCGGGAGCACTGCGGGGGCTGATCGCCCTGGCGACTTGATCATCTTCCGGGTCGCCAGGTCGAATAAGCCACCTCAGATTGCCGACTGCTCCCCCTGCAGGCCCGGATCGCCTCCAGGGATGCAGGCACTCCATAGCTGGGCGATCAGCTGGGGAATGGCTGGGGGCAAGAGCGGGCGGAGGCCTGAAGCCTCCAAACGCCTGCTGCTCTGCTCTGCTCTGCTGCGGTGGCTGGGTCCACTTTGCTATCCTCTGAGCTGGGGCCATTGGGCCATTCCATCTTGGGATCCTTCCTCTCTTGAGGATGTCAGCCTTCATCTTGGTTCACACCTTATCTTCTTGAATTTAATTTAATTTAATTTTAGTGGTTTTTATTATTATTTTATAATAATTTTATTATAATAATATAATAATATAATAATATAATAAATAATATAATATAATGTTATATTATATTATAATTTCAATATATTTATGTCTATATATACTATAATATAATTATGATATTAATACTAATAATATATGAATATTTCTAGATATATTAATATGTTAATATTAATTATGTGTAATATATAGTAAATAAGTAAATAAATAAATAATGTAGATTAGAATGTAGTTCAGCCTTTAGGTGCGGCCCTCCATAATATTTTTGGGTTCTTGTGTGGCCCCTTGGAAAAAATAATTGCCCACCCCTGCAGTAAAGTCTTTGACAATACACAGGATGATTAGTCCAGGTGAGAGCTGAACAATGCTGAAGAGAGAGGGGCCATTGCTTCCCTCTATCTAACCACTAGATTCCTTTTGATGCAGCCTAGAATGGCATTGATCTTTTTAGCTGCTGCGTCACAGTGTTGACTCATGTCTCAGACTTCTAGATCCCTTCTCCATAGACTGTTCTCAAACCAAGCCTCATCCATTTTATGATGGATATCTGTCCATTCCTTCTCTACTACGTATAGTACATTCAGATACCATTGGCCTTTTTCACTACTGCACCACAGTCTTGGCTCATGTTCTGTTTGTGGTCTACTCCAACTCCTAGATCCAGGCTTCAACTGGAGCTAACTATAGGGAGCGTACAACACCCCTATTAAAACAGCTCCACTGGCTCCCGATAAGTTGCCGGGCACAATTCAAGGTGCAGGTTATGACCTATAAAGCCCTAAAGAGTTCGGCCCCCACCTATCTCCATGATCGAATCCCCCCCTATGAACCAGCGTGGACCCCTACATCTACCAGGGTGGCCATTCTCTCGTTCCCACCACCATTCTCTCGTTCCCACCACCATCGTGGTTGGTGGGGACAGGGGAGAAAGCCTTCTCGGTGGTGGTCCCCTGCCTCTGGAACGCCCTCCCCAGAGAGAGAAGACGGGCTCCATCACTCTGCTCCTTCCACAGGGACATGAAGACTTGGTGGTTCCATCAGGCCTTCGAAAACGATTATCCTCAGGCCCCAGGCCCTACCGTAGCCATCAGGACCCAACTTTGCACTTTACCCTCTCCTCTGGTCCTCTGTCACTTCGTGGTACAAACCCTGGCCTAGACCTTTCTTATAGTTGCTCAGTAGGCCCTGGAAATGAGTAGCCCTAAGCCCCACTCTAGCCATTAGTTAGGACCTTGCACAATGGAATGAAGTTCTGGAACTGCACAATGGAATAGTTTTGGAACTGTTTTTTAAAAAAATGGAAATGATTGTGTTAATAGTTTTATGTCTATGTTTTAAATGGCTACTCTGTATGTTCTGTGTTGCCTTGCTTATGTGGAAACATCCCTGAGTCCCCTAGGGGAGAAAGAGCAGTGTGTGTGTGTGTGTGTGTGTGTGTATGTATGTATGTATGTATGTGTGTGTGTGTATATATATATATATATATATATATATATATATATATATATATATATACCCTTTCCCATTGTGATGTCTCTGTGTGTTTCCTGTATAGATAAGATGGCACACAAAATGTCCTCAGACATTTTGGCCAGTAGTTCTTCCTTAGCAAGTGACAAACCTTCTCTTTGCACAGGATAGACATAACCGTTAGCAATGGTCAGGCCCGGATTACCCATAGGGCCAACCTAGGCCATGGCCTAGGGGCGCAAGCCGAGGGGGGCGCAGACCACGGATCAAAAAAAAATTATAAAATATTTTTTAAAATCGCACCACGATTGGCTCCTGCCGCCTGGTACCCAAAAGAAGGCGGAGCCAAGGCCGGGCTCAGCGGGGGCAGCGCTCGTGCTCGCCGCGTAAGCCTCAGCCCATCCATCTATGCCGCTGCTTCTCAGCCAGTGCTTCTGCGCCGGAGGGGAGGGGGCGCTTGGCCTGGCCTGGCTCGGAGCAGCTTCCTTCGCAGGCTGCTGAGGGAAGAGGAGGCCGTGGGAAAGAAGGGCGGCATACGGTGTGGAGGCCCAGAGGGGAGCCTGAGGCGGAGGAAGGCCCTGACTCTCTGCAGCCGCTGGGCCATGAGCTGCACTTGGGGCCGCCTTTGAAGCCGCTGCCCCGGACGAAGAGCATGCTCTGGACCCAGCCCGGCTTTTCTCGTCCCTTTGGGCCTCGGCTCTGCATGCCACTCTCCTCTGCCTCCTTCCCGAGGGGTAACGAACTCGCTCCCCGCCACACAAAAGGGCCCGTTCCCTTCTCTTCAGTGACAGCATGTGCGCGCCTTTCCCCTCAGCCCCATTGGCACAGGACGAGGATGCGGTGGCGTGAGGTGGAGGGGGGGAGAGAGAGCTGGGGGTGTGGTAGAGGTTGGCTTAAAGGGGGCGTAATTCCAAAGTGTGGCCTAGGGTGCCAAAAGCTGTTAATCCGGGCCTGGCAATGGTCTTGATAAATGGTGTTCATCCATATGTGGAGGCGGGGGCGGGGGGGGGGGCACCTCCAATTTAAAATGTTTAAAATGTGTGAAAGCAATGCTTTTGGGTTTGGAAAGATTAGGTATTTACAAGAAATGTTGCTCAGGGGACGTGCAACTGTATTTACTCAGTCTTCAAGGAGGCTCTTTCCGTAGCTGTTGCCTGTTTTTGGTCAAAAAATATTTAGCCGCTTGTGCTCCTATTTTTATCTGTTTTATACTAATTTATCCAATGCTTTTGATACGAAATAATAAATAAATAATATCCCTTTCCCATGCATTGTTCTATATCTGCGTCTGGCTTAATTCCTGGCTCTTCTCTTTTCTCTTCCCTTTGCAGGCAAACTGTCCCTGGAGGAGTTCATCAAAGGCGCCAAGAGTGACCCGTCCATCGTGCGGTTGCTCCAGTGTGACCCCAGCAGCGCTTCCCAATTCTGAGACCCCCCTCCGTCCCCTTTCCGCCTGCGCGACCAACTGGTCGAAGGAGCCAGCCTCCCAGAGAAGCGGGGGATAAGTCAAAGCACTCCCCAAACAAACCACCGCGGCACGAAGACCACCATCCACCTCACGCGGCTCACAGGGAGGCAACCGGCTTCCCGTGCCCCCCGTTGCGGAGAAACCGGACGTGTCCCCCCACCGCACTGCCAAGCCAAGGCACTGCCAGGAACCCCCTTCCGTTACCCCAAATCCCTCCATCCGAAACATGGTAGTTTTGTGTGAATGCTGACCTCCATTGGGGAGGCCGAGGGGTTCTTTTTCCAGGGGGTTTTGGGGTCTCCGTCTCACCCACCAACCTCCTTGGGGTTTGGTTGCATGTTGCTTGTGTGTCCGTACGTGTGTCTAGCACACTTTGATGACCGTGGCGGCTGCATGCATGCTCTGTCTGTCTCCGGTTTGATCCAAAATCGAGGGAAGATTCAGGTCCGAAACAGCCCTCGAAGCCACGTCAAAGGGGTGCCAATGTAGAAGCAATGGGGTGAATGCGTGTGTGTGTGTGATGGAGAAGGTCTTGGCCCCTCTCCTTTGGCTAGTGGGGAGATATATATATATATATATATATATATATTCTGTAAATTAAGCACAACATGTACAAGTTTGCATCGTTTATAGAGTCCAACGTCCTTCGTAGTTATGGTTTGGCCTAGCAGAACGGACACTGTCCCGTCTCTTTGCACAGGATGGACTATGTGGCCTTTGGAGGCCCCAAAGCAGCTAGGGTTTTGGAGAGGAATAATTTGAAAACTGAGTCCAAAATACAAAAGGAGTTTGGAGTGTAGTTCAAAGGAGCAAAAGGAAATATTAAGACATAAGAACCCTGCCAATGAAATTTCCCTTCATCCCCTTAATTTCTAGCATTGGAGAGGTAGACACCCTGAAATCCATTCAAGCCAAGGACCCCTTTGCTGTGTTTACACTCTTTACTTCGGATCGTTGCTTGACTCCTATGTGAGCAATGTCATGGTTTGAGCATTAGACTAGGACTTGAATCCCCATTCAGCCATGGAGAGTCAGTGGGCGAGTCACACTTTCTCAGCCTCAGAGGGAGGCAAAACGATGACAAAATTCCCCTGAATAAATCTTGAAATCCAGTGCAGTTTCATGGTTTGAGTATTGAATTAAGACTCTGTGGAGACCTGGGTTCAAATCCCCGCTTGGCCATGAAAACCCATTGGTTGACATTAGGCAAGTCACATATTGTCAGCTCCAGAAACCCCCATGATAAGGGCACCACAGTCCATATCTGGCCCTCCATGTCATTTTATGTGACCCTCCAGATGCTGGACAACAACTCCTGTATTCCTTATTAGACATGATGGAGTTGTGATAAGGAACATCTGGGAAGTTTGGATTGAGATGCGAGGCTTGTGGAGATGATGCCAGTGGGGAGATATATATATATATATATATATATATATATGTATGTATATATATACACACACACACACAATTTATATATATATACAATATATATATATATATATATATATATATATATATATTCTGTAAATTAAGCACAACATGTACAAGTTTGCATCGTTTATAGAGTCCAACGTCCTTCGTAGTTATGGTTTGGCCTAGCAGAACAGACACTGTCCCATCTCTTTGCACAGGATGGACTATGTGGCCTTTGGAGGCCCCAAAGAAGCTAGGGTTCTGGAGAGGAATAATTTGAAAATGCCCTTTAATCTTTCCCAACCTCAAAGCCACAAGAGTTGTTGGCTTGCAGTCTCCATTATCCCCTGTGATGGCAGCTGTTGTTCATTTATTTATCACGTCAGAAGTGACTTGCAAAATTGCAAGTCGCTTCTGGTGTGAGAGAATTGGCCGTCTGCAGAGACGTTGCCCAGGGGTCGCCTGGATGTGTTACCATCCTGTTGGAGGTTTCTCTCGTGTCCCTGCATGGGAAGCTGGAGCTGACAGATGGGAGCTCACCCCGTCTCACGGATTCGAACCGCCGACCTTCAGGTCAGCAGTTCAGTTGGCATAAGATTTAACCCATTGTGTCACTGCTGCTCCTAGCTGTCGTTCAATGACACCAAACTAGGTAAACATTAAAAAGCACTGACCACTTTGTAATTATAACTGACTCTCTATATCAGCGGATTGTCTGTTCATGGATTCAACGGCCCTTTGAAGGCAACCATAATAAGGCTGATGTGGCCCTCCATGAACATGAGTTTAACAACCCTGCTTTAGGGCTTCCATAAGTCAGAAAAGGCTTGAAGGCACACAACGGTCTCCATCCATCCCTTCCCGTTGACTTAGTGACCTTGTTTCATAAACATACTCGTAGATTTCCGTCCCTCTACAATTGGAGTAATGAAAGAATGCAGGCCCTCAAAGTCCAAACTCTCCCTCTGCTCCCCAAGTAAGGAGGCATTTTACAACAGATCTACCCCTAGATTCCCCTTCCTTGCTATTTTCCCCTCCCAAGTTGTCCCTTTGATGGGCTATTTGCCAAGAGAGATCACCATACACGGTGGCTTTTCTACCTCCGAAATGGCTGAGAACAACAGTCACTCACTACCCCACATTACGGATGGACGGATGGACCTACAGACCACACAGCTCCACCTCATTGTGCAAATCAAAACGTTCTGCTGTTTGAAAAAAAATATTTTTAATATATATATGTAATATATATATATTACAATCCACTTGTCACCAGGGTGCATGCCAAGAGGAGCGGGCAGCGGCAATCGTAGGGCTGTTTGTTTCTTTTTAATACCTTCAAAATAAAAAAAAGTGGAAAAGGAAACGCAAGAAGGGTTGGTTTTTTTCTCAGTGCATAAGTCCGTCACATCACAGCCGAGGTTTACGGCGGTTCTGCCTTTGGTTCCAGAGAATGAAAAGAATGTGAAAGTACAGAGAATTGAAAGTACACACAGAGAGAGGGGAACGGATCAAAATTTGGGGAGATCCAGGTTGATGGAAAGCGATATTTTGCTATGTTTTCCATTGGAGGCTTAATCGCTCAGCTCCAGACTTTCATCCACAATGAAGAGCGAATACAGTTGAGCCCTCCCTATCCATAAGTCCTCCATCCAAAGGAATGTTTCTTAATTTTCCCCCTAAATCTTGATCTTGCTCAATGTTGATGTGTCCCACCATTTCATAGTTCCTTCATCCCTCCCTGGAATTCATTTGAGGGTTTTTTTTTACCACTTCATATAATCTATCTATCTATGTATATAATAAAAGTCAGTGTTTGCGGGTGGTGGGTGGTGCGGTGGTGCGGAGGGAGGAATATGTGCCAGCGTTTCGATTGGCTGCCACTGTGGGATTATTTGCATAAAGGGCTCTGATTGGCCAGCCTCAGAACTCCAACATTCTACGGCCCCAGACAGAGGGGATTGGTTGCCACTGAAATGGTATTTGCATAAAGGACTCCGATTGGCCAACCACATTCGAACATTCTAAAGCGACTCAGAGGGAAAAGGAAAGGCCCCAGGCAGTCAGCCACTGCGGCCCACAGCAATGACTAATCAGGACCAAACTTGGCAAACAGGGGCCCAATGGCCCACTTCACAACCTGGTGTGGTTTAGGGCAGGATGGGCCACGAATGATGGGATTTGCAGTACCTTCACCTCATTCACTTCCCAAACAACACTGTAGCCCCTATAAATCACAGACCAGGCCCAAAATTGACAGCAAGGCTTCCTTAACTTGATTTTCCTGACAAGGCCTCAGCTCATGGGATATTGTTAGGCTTCCTCAACTTGATTTTTCTGACTAGGCCCCCAACAATGACAGAACAAGACCAAACTTGGCACACAGACCCCCCTCCCCAAGATGCACCCTACATCCTGGTGCAGTTTTATGGAGGATGGACCATGGATGATGGGACTTGCAGTACTTAAATTCACTTCCTTAGAGCACTGTGGCCCACACCAATGACGAATCAGGACCAAACTTGGCACACAGAGGCCCAATGGCCCACTTTACAAACCTGCTGCGGTTTACGGCAGGATGGCTCACAAATGATAGGATTTGTAGTACCTTCACCCAATTCATTTCCCACAGAACATTGCAGCCCCTACAAATCAGAGACCAGGCCCAAACTTGGCACACAGATCCCCCATGACCCACTCTACATCCTGGTGCAGTTTGGAGATGATGGGAGGTACTCACTTTCTGAGACCGCTGCCACCCTCATGGGACTGATCAAGACCACCTTCCCAGATCCCCCATGACCCACTCTACATCCTGGTGCAGTTTGGAAAATGGGGGACCATGGATGATGGGACTTCCAGTACCCTCACTTCCAGAGAATGAAACCCTCATCCAGAGAATGATCAAGACCAAATGTGACACACACAGCCCCCATGACCCACTCTACATCCTGGTGCTGTTTGGAGGGGGGTGGACCATGGCCAATGGGAATCGCAGTACCTTCACTAAGCTCCTGAGACCACTGCAAGCCACATAAACATCTAATAGGAACCAACCTTGGCACACAATGCCTTCCTCAAATAACCCGGGCACCACCAGGTCCTCAGCTAGTTACATATACAGTAGAGTCTCTGAATGTTGCTTATCCGACATTCCACCTTATCCGCTGCTCTTATCCTCCAGCATTTCCCCTTCAATTAAAGGAGTGCTCCCCAACTCTCTCTCTCTCTCCATTCCCAATAAGTGAAAAAAGCAAGACGAGGAGGAAGGAAGGAAGGAAGGAAGGAAGGAAGGAAGGAAGGAAGGAAGGAAGGAAGGAAGGAAAAGAGGCTCGACCGGAAGCAGAAGTGTCTTCCCTCCTTCCCTCTGTGATTTCCATGCTCCTCTTCCATATCCATACCTCTGGCTCTAGTCTGCATTGCCTTGCCTTAACCCATTTTTGTATTTAGTTGTCTAGTGCTGCATCAGATGGGTAACAGTAGAGGACTCTGTATTATCCAACATTTTTGTTTATCCGACATTCCGCCGGCCCATTTATGTCGGATAAGCGAGACTCTACTGTAATTATGGGACCAGGTCATCCACGGATTTTGGTATCCTGGGAGCAAACCCCAGCGGATGCGAATGTCCGCTAGATTTCCTTCCTGTCCTTTTCGGAGCGAGACAGCCTCAAGGCTGAATATGTCCTTGTATTGTCCGAAGTCTTTGTGAAATTGTGGTCACTCCTTAGCTGCAGCCGTTGGTCTCTACAGCCACACGGTCTCCACTCGCTCCAACCTCAAAAGATCCCGTCCTTCACCGGCGTCTCTGTTTTCCACTGGGACCAGCTGCAGCGAGACCTTTAAATCCAAGAAAAGGTAATGTCAAGGGAAAACTTAGATTTGTAAGCACTCATTGGGACAAGAGATCTCAGTCTCATCCCTCCAAAACTCACTCTAGGTCCTGGCACTATTGGGATTTACTATGAGCAAAATATCATAATTTTGGCAGACTCTTAAGTGCATCTACACCAGGCATGGGCAAACTTGGACCCTTCGGGTGTTTTGGACTTCAACTCCCACAATTCCTAACAGCCCCAGGCCCTTTCCTTTTTCCCCTCAGCCGTTTAAGAGACTGAGGGGGGAAAGGAAGGGGCCTGAGGCTGTTAGGCCTTGTGGAAGTTGAAGTCCCAAACACCTAGAGGGCCCAAGTTTATCCATACCTGAAGTACACTGTTGAACTGATGCAGTTTGACCCCCACCCCCCACTTTAACTGCCATGGCTCACTGCTATGGAATCAAAAATCGTGCTGCCTCCTCAAACTACAGCTCATCTATCTATCTATCTATCTATCTATTACATATAATAAAAGTCAGTGTTTGCAGGTGGTGGGCGGGTGGGCCGAGCGACAGGAGGAATATGTTCCAGCGTTTTGATTGGCTGCCACTCCGGGATTATTTGCATAAATGGCTCTGACTGGCCAGCCTCAGAACTCCAACCCTCTAAGGCACCAGACAGAGGAGATTGGTTGCCACTGAGGGAACATTTGCATAACGGACTCTGCATGGCCAACATTCCAACATCCAAAATCTCAAAGGTGCCAGAGAGTGCATTTTTTTAAAAGTCTTCCTTCAGCTGATTTAACAAATTAGGCCTCAGCCTGATTTGGCAGTAAGGCTTCCTCTACTTGATTTTCCAGACTAGGCCACAACCTGATTTGACAGTAAGGCTTCCTCAACTTCATTTTCCTGACTAGGTCCACAACAATGACAGAACAAGACCAAACTTGGCCCACAGACCCCCCAAGATGCACTCTAAATCTTGGTGCAGTTTGAGGTAGGATGCACCATGGATGACGGAAATTGCAGTACTTTAACTCACTTGCTGAGAGCACAGTGGCCCACACCAATGACGGATCAGGACCACACTTGCCACACAGAGGCCCAATGCAATACCAAGCTTGACACACAGTGCTCCTATGACCCACTCTACATTCTACTGCCGTATGGAGAAGAGTGGGACTTGAGGTACCAACATGGATTATGGGATTTGTAGTACTTTCAAAGCCTTCATTTCCCACAGACCACTGCAGCCCTGAACAAAGACCTAAAAAGACTATACTTGGCACCCTGTGCCCCCATGACCCAGTCTCCATCCTTCTACACTTTACAGGAGGGTGGACCATGGATGATGGGACTTGAAGTACCAAAGACCAACCTTGGCACACAATGCCTTTCTCAAATAACCCGGGCACCACCGGGTCCCCAAGCTAGTAGAATTATAAAATCATTGAGTTGGAAGAAACCTCATGGGCCATCCAGTACAACCCCCCACCAAGAAGCAGGAAAATCGCATTCAAAGCACCCCCAACAGATGGCCCTCCAGCCTCTGTTTAAAAGCCTCCAAAGAAGGTCAGAGAGTTCCACTGCTGAACAGCTCTCAGAGTTATGAAGTTATTCCTAAAATTCAGGTGGAATCTCCTTTCCTGTAGTTTGAAGCCATTGTTCCATTGCATCCTAGTCTCCAGGGCAGCAGAAAACAAGCTTGCTCCCTCCTCCCTATGACTTCCCCTCACATCTTTATACATGGTCCTCATCATGTCTCCTCTCAAACTTCTCTTCTTCAGGCTAAGCATGCCCAGCTCTTTAAGCCACTCCTCATAGGGCTTGCTCTCCAGACCCTTGATCATTTGAGTCACCCTCCTCTGGACACATTCCAGCTTGTCAACAACTCCCTTCAATTGTGGTGCCCAGAACTGGACACAGTGTGATTCCAGGTGTGGTCTGACCAAGTTGGAATTACTCCTCTGGATCTAGACACTAGACTCTTATTTATGCAGTCCAAAATCCCATTGGCTTTTTTGCTGCCATATGACATTGTTGGCTCGTATTTAATTTGTTGTCTACAAGGACTCCAAGAGCTTTTTCACACATACTGCTGTCGAGCCAGGCATCGTCCCCCATTCTGTATCCTTGCATTTCATTTTTTTCTGCCGAAGTGGAGTATCTTGCATTTGTCCCTGTTGAACTTCATTTTGTTAGTTTTGGCCCATCTCTCCAATTTGTTAAGATTGTTTTGAATTCTGCTCCTGCCTTCTGGAGTATTGGCTATCCCTCCCAATTTGGTTTCATCTACAAACTTGATGATCGTGCCTTCTAACCCTTCATCTAAGTCAGAGGTGCCCACACTTTTTCAGCATGCGAGCTACTTATAATAAAACCAAGTCAGAAAGATCTACCTACCTCCTCAAGGCTGGGGAGGGGAGGGGCGGGGCTTGGCGCAGCCTGGCTCCGCACCCCTCTGGCTTCAGCTCTACCAGCAGCTTCTCCAGGCTTGAGGATAGCAGTGCCAAGCCAGCCTTGTGCTAGCTATGTCACCACTGGCTTGGCATTGCCATCAAGCCTGGAGGCTGCTGGCAGGTTGCCAGCCCCCCTCCCCCTCAGCTCCCAGCAGCTTCTCCAGGAGGATAGCTGCCAAGCCAGCCTTGTGGGCCACCACTGGCTTGGCCAGCCTGGAGAAGCTGCTGGGAGGGAGGGGTGGGGCTTGGCACGGCCTGGCTCCGCCCCCCTCTGAGAAGTGCCCCATCCGGCTGGGATCGACCTCCTTCGGTCCCGGGATCGACTGGTTGATCGCGATCGACTTCCTAGGCAGCCCTGATCTAAGTCATTAGTAATTGAACAGGACCGGGCCCAGGACAGAACCCTGCTGATGGCACTCCACTTGTCACTTCTTTCCAGGATGAAGAGGAAGCATTTATGAGCACTCTTTGGGTTAGTTTGCTTCACCAATTAGAGATCCACCTCACCATAGTTTTGCCTAACCCTTCGTTTGACTAGTTTCCTTGCCAGAAGATCATGGGGGACCTTTTCAAAGGCCTTAGTGAAATCCAGATACACTACATACACGGCATTCCCCGCATTTACCCAGCTTGTAACTCTATCGAAAAACCTCCTATCATCCCATCGCATTGAGACATGACAATTCATGTGGGGTCAACCTGCATTCATTCTAACAGTGTAGATGCACCCAAAGAAAGCTATTCCCCCAAATCTGGAGGGTGTTTCCAAGAGTTTTCCTCCTACCTTCTTCTTGCGCGTCCCTTTGCAACAGAGCTTCAGGTTGAGGAGCCCTGAAACGATGAGCAAGCAGCGGATGCTGAAGACGATCTCAATGGAGTCCAGGATAAAGGAAAGCCCCCAAAGGGCCAAGGCAGAGCTCTGGTGGGGGGCAGAAAAGACTTTTGTGTGGAAACAATCAGGCCTGGATTAACACTTTTTTGCGCCCTAAAATTACGCCCCCTTTAAGCCAACCTCCCGCCACCTCCAAGGTCCCCATTCCCACCGGCTGGAAAGCTCCGCTGTGCTCTGAAGGTCTCCTCGGGAGTCAGGAGGCTTGGGGAGAGCGCAGCGGGTGCAAACTCGCTCCAAAGGCGCACACGAGAGAGAGAGAGCGCACGAGAGAGAGAGCAAGAGAGAGAGAGTGATAGTGAGAGAGAGCGCGCACGAGAGAGAGAGCAAGAGAGAGAGAGTGCACGCGCATGAGAGAGAGAGAGACGGAGCAGAGACTTTGCCGGGAGAAGGAGCGAGGAGGGGCATGAGAAAGGGGGAAAGAGGGCGCAGACCAGTGTGTTTTTTTTGGTCCGTGATCTGCGCCTCCCTCCCTCGGCTTGCGCCCCTAGGCCTCGTTGGCCTTATGGGTAACCCGGGCATGGAAACAATTCTCTCCAATACTTGGCTGTAAACTCAAGGATGGGAGGAGCGGATGGATCAAGTGGCTCCTTGGAGATGGTTGGACTCAAACTCCCAGTATTTGTCACCTCTGCCCTAGGGATGCTAAGAGGTGCAGTCCCACAACAGCTGGAGGCATTAAAGTCCTTGGGGAGATCTAAACCCCCAATATTGTCCCCTCTTTCTTTTCCTCTGAACCAAAGACGGCCTTCTCTCCGCACCAAAACCAACACTTGCCAGATGGTACCTCTAGCCAGAACTGGAAAGAGGACTGGAAAATAACACTATGTAAGAAAAAAAAATGGGGGGGGGAGAGTGTCTGTTCCTGGTTTGAAAGTGCTATTTTCTGTTTACATTGAAAGTAGTTGTTATACTGCCACTTTTGACCTTTCAATGAGCCATTTTTAACCTTTTGTGCAGACTGCAAGGTTTAATAAACCTTTCCCGTGTTTTGTGATAGAACCAATTAGGAAATGACATTTATAGCCCAGGAACAATAATCGTGTTATATAATGTAATCCAAAACTGGTAGAAAAATATATTTCTTGAGTGTCAATTAACCCAGGAAGGGGGGGTCTAACCTGTGGAATAAATGCAGTTTGATACCCCTTGAACTAACAGGGCTCCATGGTATAGGAATTGTAGTTTTACAAGGTCTTTAACCTTTCTCGCAAAAGAGGGGCTGGTACTTTACCAAACTCTCAGGATTCCATAGCACGGAGACATGGCGGTGCAAGTGGGATCCAATGGCAGTTGTTCTGCAATGTAGATCAGTGGTTTTCAACCTCCCTAATACCATGACCCCTTAATACAGTTCCTCTTGTTGCGGTGACCCCCAACCATAACATTATTTTCATTGCTACTTCACAATTGTAATTTTGCTACTGTTATGAATCATAATGTAAACATCTGATATGCAGGTTGTATTTTCATTCACCGGACCAAATTTGGCACAAAAACCCAATATGCCCAAATTTGAATACTGGTGGGGTTGTGGGAAGGGATTGATTTTGTCATTTGTGAGTTGTAGTTGCTGGGATTTATAGTTTACCTACAATCAAAGAGAATTCTGAACTCCACCAACAATGGAATTGAACCAAACTTGGCACACAGAATTCCCATGACCAACAGAAAATACTGGAAGGGTTTGGTGGGCATTGACCTTGAGTTTTGCAGTTGTAGTTCGCCTACATCCAAAGAGCACTGTGGACTCAAAACAATGATAGATCTGGACCAAACTTGGCACGAATACTCAATATGCCAAAATGTGAACACTGGTGGAGTTTGGGCCAAATAGGCCTTGACATTTGAGAGTTATAGTTGCTGTGATTTATAGTTCGCCTACAATCAAAGACCATTCTGAACCCCACCAACAATAGAATTGGGCCAAATATTCCACACAGAAATCCCATGATCAACAGAAAATACTGACACCCACTGACACCCTCCTCGCGACCCTCCCCAGGGGTCCCAACACTCAGGTTGAGAAACACTGATGTAAATACAACCAAAGGTGCAACCCAACATCCAGAAAGCAACATATTGATTCCAGTGATGGACCTGGGGGAAATCATTGTCTCCTTCAAAGGTTTCATTTACAAACAACCTCTCAGTACGGAGATGCCTCAGTGCACACGGGCTCCTGCAGACTTACATAGACACGGGTGGGATCGAAGGGGCACTCGTGGGAGATCTGGATGAGGTCCACGTTGGCAAAGGTGCAAAGTGCCAGCAGGGTGCGGCCTTGGTTGGCAAAGGTCACCACAATGGCCACCGCCAGACCTGCGGAGCAGAAGAGCGAAAGCAGGGTGCTGCCCACACTCAGGGAGAAGACGGCCCATTTCTGGAAAGAAGCAAAGAGTCAAGCACAAATAAACACATCTCTTTGTGGGTCAAGCAATGAGATGCAGAGCCCAAACCCTCTTGGATAGTACAACAAAGGTGGCACCCAAAGGACAGCAGGCACTCTCCTGCCCAGATGACAACCAGACTTGTGTGGCCGAGCAGTATCAGAGTGTGGTCCAGATGGCCAGTTACACTATGTAACACGATTTTTGTCCCTGCGTTATAAATATCATTTCCTAATCATCATATCATTTCCTATCTATTATAAACTGCCAAAACTTTTGCGAGACATTCTGCAGCACATTTCGCTCTAGTTTTTCAATGAATATCTCAAGAGTTTCAACCAATTCAACATAGTTCGTGGCAACTGCAAAAACAACGTTTCTGAAGTTTAACAACGACTTTCAAAGTAAGTACTGCACAATTAAACAGCAAACAACACTTTCCAACCGGGAACAGAAACATTTTCAAATTTTGTTACATAGTGTTATTAATTGTGTACTCTTATGCACAAGCCGTTTGATTTCGCCTCGTTCAACTGGGAAGAGTGATATTTCATGCTTTCTCTGCTCTGCCTTCTACAGAGTTAGCTCGACTGTCGCATGAACACACTTTGACACCGCTTTAATTGCCATGGCTCAATACTATGGATTCAAGGGATCTGTAGCTTAGTGAGGCACTAGCACTCTTTGTCAGAGAAGGCTAAAGAGGTTATCTATCTATCTATCTATCTATCTATGTATATAATAAAAGTCAGTGTTTGCGGCGGTGCGGAGGTGCGGAGGGAGGAATATGTGCCAGCGTTTCGATTGGTTGCCAGTGTGAGATTATTTGCATAAAGGACACTGATTGGCCAGCCTCAGAACTCCGACACTCTAAGGCACCAGACAGAGGGGATTGGTTGCCACTGAGAGAGAATTTGCATAAAGGACTCTGATTGGCCAGCATCCAAGAATCCAAGATTCTACATTCAAACCACATGATTGGTTGCCACTGAGGGAGACTTTGCAAAACCGGCTCTGATTGGCCAGCATTCCTACATCCCAGGGGACATATACCTTTAAGAGATGCCATCTTGGTTTGGGCAGTTAGCCAGCTGACAGTTCTTTTCCTTTGGAAATGGAATGTTCAGTACCTTCACCCAATACACTTCACACTTGGCTCTGTGCAAACAAAATGGATTCCTGTTTTCTCCTCCCCCTGAGCTTTCATAAAACAGCTGCCTGGCATTCGGCCTTTTAAAGTTACCAAACACCAGCCCAGCACAGTAGGCCAGTACATTACTGGCCCCAAAAGAGAGTTTAGGGCAAGATGGGCCACGAATTATGGGATTTGCTGTACCTCCACCCGATTCACTTCCCAGACAACACTGTAGCCCCTACAAATCACAGACCAGGCCCAAAATTGACAGTAAGGCTTCATTAACTTGATTTTCCTGACTAGGCCTCAGTTAATGGGACATTGTGTATGGCCTGAATTAACAGTAACCAACCTTGGCACACAGAGCCCCTATGACCCATGCTTCATTCTACTGCAGTTTGGAGGAGGGTGGACCATGGATGATGGGACTTGAAGTACCTCCACAGATTATGGGATTTGTAGTACTTTCAAACCCTTCATTCCCCACAGACCACTGCAGCCCTGAACAAAGACCGATAAAGACAAAACTTGGCGCACAGTGACCCCATGACCCACACTCCATCCTACTGCAGTTTAGAGGAGGGTGGACCATGGATGATGGGATTTCAAGTACCTCCACTCACTTCCTGAGCCCGCTGCGACCCCCATCCAGTGCATGATCATGACCACACTTGGCACACAAAGCCCCCATGATCCACTTTACATGCTGGCGCAGTTCGGAGGAGGGTGGGCTACGGATGATGGGACTTGAAGTACCTCCACTCACTTCACAAGACCGCTGCGACCCTCATCCAATAACTGAGCATGACCAAATTTGGCCCACAGAATCCCCATGACCCACTCTACATCCTGGTGCAGTTTGGAGAAGGGACCATGGACGATGGGACTCCCAGCGCCTTCCCTCACTTCCCGAGACCACTGCAAGCCACATGAACAATTGATAAAGACCAACCTTGACACAAAATGCCTTTCTCAAATAACCTGGGCAACGCCAGGTCCCCAAGCTAGTAAAATCATAAATCCCATGATTCCATAGCATTGAGCCATAGCAATTAAAGTGGTGTCAAACTGCATTAATTTGACAGTGTAGAGTGTTTGGTGCCTCACCAAACTACAAATTCCTTGATTCCATAGTATTGAGCCATGACAATTCAAGTGGCATCAAACAGAATCAATTCAGTAATGTCGAGCCAGCCTGAGTACAAATTACATGTCATCTTTCTAAGCTATTTTCCCAATGGAGGGGTTAGCATTGTGACTGTCATTTCCACATAACTTTTTTTGGGGCATCCTGTCCACAAATTATACTATGCAGCAAAATTTGGGGAAAAAAATCTTTTCCTGGTTTGAAAGTGTTATTTCCTGTTCAATTGTGAGGTCCTTACTTTGAAAGTAGCTGCTCTACTTGAGAAACTTTGTTTTTGTGGTTGCCACAAACTAAGTTAAATTGGTTGAGACTCAAGGGTACATTCATTGAAAAACGATAGCAAAATGTGCTGCTGCAAGATGTCCCTCTTGCAAAGTGTTTTCAGTTTAATAAACTTTTCCATGTTTTATGATAGAACCAATTAGGAAATGACATTTATAATCCAAGAACAAAAATCATGTTACATAGTGTTATTTTTTTTGTACCTTGAACTCAATTTGGAGCAATTGAAGTAAAGGGGAAATAGAAAAAGGAAAGAAACTGGGACACCGAAAGGAAGAAGGACACTTTCTCTGCTGCAGTGTTCCACCTGAGCCCACCATAAGAACCCAATAAATACACTATTCTTGGTTGAGAACCTGCATGGTATGCAGGCAGCATTATGCTCTGCACATGTATTTCTAGCTGCTTTCAGTTTCCTTTGCGGTGAGCAAAAATGGGGTATAAATAAACATACGGTAATAATAATAGGTAGATTGGGTACAGTGCCTAAAGACCTTGGCCTGCACTTAAAAACAATTGACACTGACAAAATTGCCATCTGTCAGCTGCAAAGGCCACCCTACTCAAATCTGTATGCATTATTTTCCGATACATCACACAGTCCTAGACACATGGGAAGTGTCTGATGTATGATCGAATACAAAGCCAGTTTGCTGTGTTCTAATCTTGTGTATCTAATAATAATCTCTCGGCATTACTTCGCGAATGAAGATTCTTAGGAAGGACTCATCCCACGCTTTTAACAAGCGCGTTGATGACTAAAAAGGCCCATCTGAGAGAGGCAAGTCCGGTTGCAGAAAGTACAGCAGAAAGTCTCCTTGGGTGATGTTGTTTCCAAGTTACGGTTCTTTCTGTGTTGTCGTATCTTTTCGAGACCCATTCGGCATGTCTTCTCGAAAGAGGCCGCAGCATTTATTTATTTATTCGTCAAACTTCTAGGCCGCCACTCTCGGGAGGCTCGGGGCGGCTCACAGCAGGACAATATACAATAAAACACATTCAAATACATTAACATTCTAAAAACATAGGTTAAAACACAGTGTACTGTACGAACAACAGCACACAGCATAATACATAATATGAACAAAAAAGCCACAACAGATAGGCTGGAACACATTGTGGATAGTGCATCTCCATGCCTCCCGATGTGAGGCCAGGTGGATCATTGTTGGTGATCAATCTGGCCGAGCCTGAGATGTTGTTTTAGGGAGTCCTTATATCTCTTTTTGGGGGCGCCTCCCTTGCGCTGACCCGTGGCGAGTTCACCATAGAGTAGTATCTTTGGGAGGCGGTGGTCCTCCATCCTAGAGACATGCCCTGCCCAGCGCAGCTTTGTTCTCAATAGCATGCCCTCAATGCTGGTGATCCCTGCTTGTTCAAGGACAGCAACATTCGTCACATAGTTGGTCCAGTGTATATTTAGGATTGTGCGAAGACAGTGCTGATGAAAGAATTCGAGGAGTCGTAGGTATTGGCGATAGGTGACCCATGTTTCAGACCCATAGAGAAGAATAGACAGTACAATAGCTCTGTACACACTGATTTTGGTGCTTTGCCTCAGGTGCTTGTTGCTCCAGACTCTTTTGTGAAGCCTTCCAAATGCACTATATGCCTTTGCTAATCTGTGATCTATCTCTTTGTCAATCTTGGCATCTGAAGAGATTATGCTTCCCAGGTAGGTGAACTGCTGAACGGACTTAAGCACAGATTTGCCTATGCTGACGTGGGGATGATGGTGTTCTTCCTCTGGTGCGGGCTGGTAGAGGACTTCCAATTTCTTCAGGCTGACTTCCAGCCCAAATAGCTCTGCAGCTGCTGCAAAGCAGAATGTTAGGCGCTGCAGGGCTGCTTCTGAATGGGTGACAAGGGCAGCATCGTCAGCAAAAAGCAGCTCACGGCATGGGAGGCCCTACCGGTGACTATTATGCCACTGCCAGCATGGCTCACAACTTCATTAGGGTACGCAAGCCTCTCCCCCACTGCAAGGGGGCGCCAATGGAGAAGCCAATCATCATCATCATCATCATCATAATTCCACCTCTCTGTCCTGCAAGCTTTGGGGTCTCTGATCAGGGCATTACTGAGCCCTGGAGACAACAAAGGGAAATGGTGTCCTTGCATGGTTCAAACACGTCACACGACTAGAGTATCAAATTCTATATTTCATATTACATAACACAGTCATGGAATATACAGGTGTATCATATGTACTCGAAGTGCGTTGTATACAGGATATAGGGGCATGTATGACACATATAACAACCAAATAATATCAAGCGCAACTCCCACAGTCAATATAAAGAAACTCCCGAGTTCAAGTATTTGCTTCCATGAACCGTGAAGTCCAAACAGCTGGTGATACAAGGACAAGGAGGCAGAAATAAGCTCCAAATAATAAGTTCAAAGCTGGCCGACGGGCTGGCGATGCCAAACTTTTCGGGGCCTCCCCGTTTCGCCCCGGGGCGGGGCTTTCTCAAGGCCATAAATGATGGTTCCGTAGTCCCAATATCATTCAGCGGCGTTCAGGCTTAACCTTACTCAGGGAGCAAGGTGACCAAAAAGGTTAAGCCTGAACGCTTCGCTGAATGAGATTGGGACTACGGAACCATCATTTAAGGCCTTGAGAAAGCCCCGCCCGGGGCAAACGGGAGTGGCCCCAAAAGTTTGGCACGCCAGCCCGTCGGCCAGCTTTTGAACTTATTATTTGAGCTTATTTCTGCCTCCTTTGTCCTTGTATCACCAGCTGTTTGACTTCACGGTTCATGGAAGCAAATACTTGAACTCGGAGTTTCTTTATATTGACTGTGGGAGTTGCGCTTTGGAGATTATTGGGTTGTTTTCTGTGTCATACATGCCCCCCCCCCTATATCCTGTATACAACGTACCCGAGTACATATGATACACCTGTATATTCCATGACTGTGTTATGTAATATGAAATATAGAATTTGATACTCTAGTCGTGTGACGTGTTTGATGCATATGCTAACCCATAACTCTGTGAATTAGTTAGGTCCTTGCATGGTTCCCATTCATTGCAATAGGTTCAAGAATTTCCTGTCTGGATTGTGTCCTATGCGGGCAATACAAATGCGGAAACAGGGAAGCATGTATGCACTGAGCCCTTTGAAGCAAATGGACTTTGGAGCCCTAGACTTGCGATTTCATGAGTTCAAGACGATAAACTAACAGCTTTAAGAAAACGCCCTTCTGAGGCGTCGCATTTTTATCTGAAACCTCCAACTGCAGTTTTAACGAACTTCGGAAAGATCAAGCTTTCCAAGCCATTATCTGATATTCTGGGTGTAGCAGGTGGCAAAGCTGCCAGCTTGTGCCATGACTAGGAGCAAATAAAGAACATATTTACACCTTTATGCAAGTTGCTCACTTCTGGCAGACAGGGAGGCAAATCCTTCACTACCTGAATAATTGCAAGTGGCAAAAGAAAAACAGTGGACTGCAACTTCTCCATTTCCAAACATCTTCTAATCTTGTGAACAATATATATATATATATATATATATATATATATATATATATATATATATCTGCAGAGAAAACAGGTTCCCCAGACAGGAAATTGAGTTTCCTGTTTAGGAAGCTCGTTTCCTAAACAGAAAATGTATTATTTTATTATATGCACAAAAATGACGTCTTTTTTTCTGCAGGATGCACCTTCCACTGTGTGATATCAATTAGATGGATGGTGAAAATCCCACAAAGTTATGTTACTCTTCCTAAGAAAATGGCTTGTTGGCACAGCCATTTTTAAAAGTTGGAACAATACAGGTTGGGTACCTTTTATCCGAATTTATAGAGATGACGCAGATTTGGGATTTTGCAAGGGGCATTCATTAAAGATTTCCCCTGACCCACTTCTGTTTATCACAGGATGCTGAAATTGCACATGTGCAATGATATAAGCACCGGGAATGTGGCGCAGCTGGCTAAGTGTCAGCTGCATAAGATCTCTCTGACCAGTAGGTCATGAGTTTGAGGCCTGCCCGGGTCGAGGTGGGTGCTCAACCTTTAAGTGTAGCCTGCTGTTGACCTTTGCAGCCCGAAAGACACTTGCATCTGTCAAGTAGGAGATAAAGGTACCACATTAAGTTGGGAGGCAAATTTTGACTGAATTATGAGGCCATTAAAGAACTCCAGGAATGCTGAGGAATGCGGAAGGAATAACAAGGGACGCTTGGAACACTGAGAGATGAGGAGTGCGTCAGCTCCCCCTGGTGGCCAGAGTTTGCCTCTGTTCGTCTATATGTTGTGTATGTGGAAACGGCAGGGATTGTCTGCTAAGTATGTGTATCTGTAATCCGCTCTGAGTCCCCTTCGGGGTGAGAAGAGCGGAATATAAATAAATAAATAATAATAATAATAATAAGTCTATAAAGGTTACATGCCAATTTACAACTCAGAACTGATAACGGTCTTGATTTGACAGGTGCTGAATTGGTGTGAGGTTTGATAATGGACCCAGTGGAATTCAGAGCAGTCCTCAAGTTCCTTGACTTGAAAGGCTGCACACCAAAGGAGACATTCGATGAGATGTAAGAGGTTTATGGTGATGATTCCCCATCATATGATGTAGTCAAGAACTGGCATCATCAATTCAAATGTGGTTGGACTTCAGTGCAAACAGCTCCAATTCCAGGGCGACCCCACTCTGCTATTGATAAACACACCATCTATCAAGTGGAGGATACCGTTTTGGAAAATCGCAACATAATTATTCTCTACCTAGCCCAAAATGTCAAGATAAGTGTGCGGTCCGTAAAAAAAAAAAATCATCCAAGATCATCTTCACATGCATAAGGTATCTGCTTGCTGGGTCCCCCATCTGCTCACACCTTTCCAGAAGCACGAACGAGTCGAATGCTCTCAGGCTGTATTGACAATAATGTGCCATGGAAACCAGGAGGACTTTGTCAACAGACTGATCACACAGCGTGAAAGCTGGGTCTATCACTATGCTCCTGAGACTAAAGTCCAGTTGATGCGATGGAAGCATCATGACTAACCACCTCCAAAGAAGGCACGTGCCCAACTCTCAGCTGGCAAGGTCATGCTCACAGTATTTTGGGACCAGTACGGAGTAGTATTGGTGGATTTCCTAGCAAAGGGGGCCATGATCACTGGGGCATTCTATGCTTCACTGCTGCGGACATTGCGGGAGGCCATCAAAACCGAGAGACAATGTGGCATGCTCACCAAAGGTGTCCACCTTCTACAACACAACACATCAGTTCACAACTCACATGTTGCCCATATGGAAGCATGCTCCTGTGGCTTTGAAATTCTACCGCATCCCCCTTATTCACCTGACCTTGCAACATTATACTTCCACCTCTTTCCAACAAAAGTTACTTTTGAAGGGCAAGCATTTTTCCGGACGATGAGACTCTTATTTCCGAAGTCACAACGTGCCTTTTGGAGCAACGTGCCGACTTCTACATGCAAGGTGTTTACAGTTGCTTAAACAGATAGGAGAAGTGTGTGTCCCTAGGTGGCACCGATGTAGAGAAGGGCTAATAACTGCACCAAGTTTCATTGCTCTCAGTCCACAGGATCAGGGGAAATCTTTAATGAACGTCCCTCATATTCAGAATTTGGAACGCCTGTATTTGCATACACAAATACAATGCAGTAATAACAATAATAATACACTTTATTTATATTCCGCTCTTCTCGCCCCAAAGGAGACTCAGAGCGGATTACAGGTACACATACTTAGCAGACAATCCCTGCCATTTCCACATACACACATATAGACGAACAGAGGCAAACTCTGGCCACCAGGGGGAGCTGACGCACTCCTCATCTCTCAGCGTTCCCAGCTTCCCTTGTTGTTCCTTCCGCATTCCTCAGCGTTCCTGGAGTTCTTTAATGGCCTCATAATTCAGTCAAAATTTGCCTCCCCACTTAATGTGGTACCTTTATCTCCTACTTGACAGATGCAACTGTCTTTCGGGCTCCAATGGTCGACAGCAGGCTACACTTAAAAGTCAAGCACCCACCTCGACCCGGACAGGCCTCAAACTCATGGTCAGAGAGATCTTATGCAGTTGACACTTAGCCAGCTGCGCCACATTCCCGGTATACCTTGGATATGGCACCAACATTGAAACGCGAAATACATTTATCTTTCATTGGGTGCATCTACACTTCAATGGCCATAGTTTAATGCTATGGAGTCCCAGGAGTTGCAGTTTGGCAAAGCCCAAACATTTATGGGCAGACCTAGTAAAGACCTTGTAAAGCTACAACTCCCAGGACACCGTCCTATTGAGCCACGGCCGTTAAAGTGGCGCCAAACTACATTAATTCCCTAGTGCAGATGCACTGTTAGCATAAAGACTGAAGGTGATTTCATGCAATAATATTATTCATAATTGTGTTCCTTTTTTTAAAAAAGGTTGTGTACATTGAACTATCGCAGATTTTGGAGTTCGAAATTCTGGATGCTCAAGCTGTATGTCCAAATAGTCCTTCCATCAATAACTCAGCATATTGCAGGTCTTTCTTGCTCTGAAAGACTGGCAACTTAAGAGAAAACAGGCATTTCTTACCAGCGCTTTCCGGGAGATGTATCGAGAGAGTACAATGGCTGCAATGCCGCAGGAGATCGTCTGCCAAGAGAACGCAGATGTCAGAGAATGAGACACGATATCTGTGCCATGCTGCTCTCGCGGAGTCCCCAAATCCCACCTGCATCTCCAGGGGAGAACGAATACACATCAATGGAGCAGTGTTTGATGCCTCTGCAGGCCAATCATAGGGTCCCAATAAGAACATTCATAAACACCACACCATTTTGCCTTATTCCCGTGTTTCCCAACCAGTGTGCCGCGGCACATTAGTGTGCCGTGAGTGATCATCAGGTGTGCCATGGGAAATTGGCACTCTTCCCACTCCTAGCAGCTCTTTCTCGCTCTTTCAGCACTGGGCGGAGGGAGGAGGGAGGCAGCGAAAGAGGCCACACAGATCTATGAAAAGTATAGAGTCTATACGTTTCATAGATCTGTGTGGCCTCTTTCGCTGCCTCCCTTCTCCCTCCGCAAAAGCAGAGCACTGGGCGGAAGTGATTGAGTCGGCGTTTGGCTTGGATTTCTCGCTCGAACAGCCAAAGCCGGAACCTCCACGTCGGTGAATTGGGCAGTGATCGAACCTGGGAGCATCGGGAGGCTGAAGCATTCACAGGTTTCCAAGCAACAAATTGAGTCTCTCCGCTTGGAAATGTTTTTTTTACTATTTTGCTCGATTTTTCGAGAGTTGCCTCCCCCCCCAAAGAACTGTTTAGAACAGCTTCATGACATCCATAGTTAACTGGAAGCAAGTTTCACTCAGGGTGAAATTTCACAAGGGTCTGGAGAACAAGCCCTATGAGGAGCAGCTTGAAGAGCTGGGCATGTTTAGCCTGGAGAAGAGAAGGCTGAGAGAAGACATGATAGCCATGTATAAGTATGTGAGAGGAAGTCATATCTATGTTGTGGTCATCGAAACAGGCCCAGGTTTCACACTGAGTGTATAAATCCCATTAAAAACATATTAACTAAATGTATTACTGTATTAGAGTGTCATTTTGTGTCGTTTTGGTTGGTGGTGTGCCCCAGGATTTTGTAAATGTAAATAATGTGCCGCGGCTCAAAAAAGGTTGAAAAACACTGCCTTATTCTATGATAAAACAGAGTTTGGGAGGAGAAATATTGACCACAGAAGGGACCCATTGGGCCCAAAATCTCAGGCTCTTACTATGAACTATCAAATCAGCTTCAAATCATGGCAACCCTATGAATGGAAGCTTATTAAGAACAGCAGAGGTTTGAAATACCCTAAAGGCACCAGAAATGGTCTGATCTTGGAAGTTAAGCAGGGTCAGCCCTGGTTAGTACTTGGATGGGAAACCACAAAGGCTACATTTCAGAGGAAGGAATGGGTATTCCTTGCCTAAGAAAACCCTATGAAATGTATGTGGTCGCCATGTATCAGCAGGGGATTTGAAGGTACATCTATCCATGAGATCTAGCCTTGGTCCCTTTCTCCTAAATGGTGCAGGATAGATCTTCCAAAAAATGGAAACTTTCTTGAGCAAACCATTCCACTTGTTCTATAGTCTACCTTTTTTCCTACCAAGGAAAGAAGCATGAGATGATACTTTAAGATGGATATTTATATGTGTATTTGATTTACATACATCCCATCTTTCCTCCTGAATTGAAGGTGGCATTTATAGGGGTTCTCTGGGTTAACCAAGAGTTTATTACATACAGCTTAATGGCAACTCATTGAAAAGCATGGAAGAAGCACAGTGGGACATATATACAATGGGACATATATACAATGGGACATACATACAATGGGACACATATGCAATGGGACATATGCGCAAGGGGATATTTATGCACTGGGACACATATAAAATGAGACATATATGCAAGGGGACATATATGCAAAGGGACATATATGCAATGGGACACATATACAATGGGACATATATGCAAAGGGACATATATGCAATGGGATATATATGCAATGGGACATAAATACAAGGGTACATATACAGTATGCAAGGGGACACATATGCATCAGGACATATTATAAAATGAGACATATATGCAAGGGTACATATATGCAATAGGATACATATGCCATGGGACATAAATACAATGGATCAAACAATATGTTTGAGAACCACATATGTGGGGCTGATGAGGTTAAATTGTAGGGGTGATAAGGAAATATGATGTATATCCTCAGTTTTATCATATCATATCTTATTTATTTATTTGGTAGGATTTCTGGGAGTTGAAGTCCAAAACACCTGGAGGGCCGGCAATTGCCCAGGTCTGGCCTAAGAGCTAAGCAATAAAATTACTACGTGAGTCATATATGCAATGGGATATATATGCAACAGCCCTTTCTGATGCCTGCCTCTGACCATAAAAAGGATGCAAGGAAAGTATGCATACCAAGATGGCGGAGACGACAGTCACAATGTTGGAGACGGCGTACTGCAAGGAGATGCTGTCCCTGGGGTTGGCGATGTGGCGCAGCACCGTGCCATGGACCAAAGCCCCAGTGATGAAGTTGAGGTGCCCGATGACTATCAGGATGAGGCCTGTTTTCATCAGGAGCTTCTGGGTGCAACTTGGGTTTAGGTGGTCTGTAAGGGTGGGAAGAAAGGAGCTCAGTTCAGATTTAGATCCCAACAACCCAGAGGAGGCGCAATCTCCTGAAAAGGAGATCCCACCTGAACATGAGGAAGAACCTCCCAACCATAAGAAGAGCTGTTCAACAGGGGAACACGCTGCCTGGGGGGGTCTAGTGATGGAGGCTCCTTCCTTGGAGGCTTTTAAAAAGAAGCTGGATAGCCCTCCGTCAATAGGGCTTTGATTGTGCTTTTCCTGCCTGGCAGAAAGGTATTGGACTGGATGGCACTTGGGAGTCCCAACTCTAGAATAGTATCTATCTACCACCTCCGTTCCTGGGGATCTTTAAACAAGCTGGATGGCCATCTGTCGGGAGGGCTTTGGTGGTGCATTTCCTGCCTGCAGAAGGGGGTTGGACTGAATGACCCTTAGAGTTGCTTCCATCTCTAGGATTCTATGGTTCGATCTATCTATCTATCTATCTATCTTATTCCTTGTAGGCTTTTAAACAGAGGCTGGATGGCTCTCTGTTGGGGAGTGCTTTGATTGAGTTTTTCCTGCCTGTAGAAGGGGTTGGACTGAATAGCCCTTGGGGTCCCTTCCATCTCTAGGATTCTACGGTTATCTCTCTCTCTCTCTCTCTCTCTCTCTCTCTCTCTCTCTCTCTCTCTCGTTCCTTGGAGACTTTTAAACAGAGGCTGGGTGGTCCCTCTGTCAGGGTGCTTTGAATGACTTTTTCCTGCCTGCAGAAGGGGGGGTTGGACTGAATGGCACTTGATTTTTTCCTTGGAGGCTTTTAAACAGAGGCTGGATAGCCCTCCGTCGATAAGGCTTTGATTGTGCTTTTCCTGCCTGGCAGAAAGGTATTGGACTGGATGGCACTTGGGAGTCCCAACTCTAGGATAGTATCTATCTACCACCTCTGTTCCTGGGGATCTTTAAACAAGCTGGATGGCCATCTGTCGGGAGGGCTTTGGTGGTGCATTTCCTGCCTGCAGAAGGGGTTGGACTGAATGACCCTTAGAGTTACTTCCATCTCTAGGATTCTATGGATCTATCTATCTATCCTATCTATCTATCTTATTCCTTGTAGGCTTTTAAACAGAGGCTGGATGGCTCTCTGTTGGGGAGTGCTTTGATTGAGTTTTTCCTGCCTGTAGAAGGGGTTGGACTGAATGGCCCTTGGGGTACCTTCCATCTCTAGGATTCTCAGGGGTTATCTCTCTCTCCCTCTCTCTCTCTCTCTCCCTCTTTCTCTCGTTCCTTGGAGACTTTTAAACAGAGGCTGGGTGGCCCTCTGTCAGGGTGCTTTGAATGACTTTTTCCTGCCTGCAGAAGGGGGGTTGGACTGAATGGCACTTGCTTTGGGTCCCTTCTATCTCTAGGATTCTATGGTTCTATCTATCTCTCTATCTATCTTTTCCTTGGAGAGGCTTTTAAACAGAGGCTGGATAGCCCTCCGTCGATAGGGCTTTGATTGTGCTTTTCCTGCCTGGCAGAAAGGTATTGGACTGGATGGCACTTGGGAGTCCCAACTCTAGGACAGTATCTATCTACCACCTCTGTTCCTGGGGATCTTTAAACAAGTTGGATGGCCATCTGTCGGGAGGGCTATGGTGGTGCATTTCCTGCCTGCAGAAGGGGATTGGACTGAATGACCCTTAGAGTTGCTTCCATCTCTAGGATTCTATGGTTTTATCTATCTATCTATCTATCTATCTTATTCCTTGTAGGCTTTTAAACAGAGGCTGGATGGCTCTCTGTTGGGGAGTGCTTTGATTGAGTTTTTCCTGCCTGTAGAAGGGGTTGGATTGAATGGCCCTTGGGGTCCCTTCCATCTCTAGGATTCTATGGTTCTCTCTCTCTCTCTCTCTCTCTCTCTCCCTCCCTCCTCCCTCTCCCTCTCCCTCTTTCTCTCATTCCTTGGAGGCTTTTAAACAGAGGCTGGGTGGCCCTTTGTCAGGGTGCTTTGAATGACTTTTTCCTGCCTGCAGAAGGGGGTTGGACTGAATGGCACTTGCTTTGGGTCCCTTCTATCTCTAGGATTCTATGGTTCTATCTATCTATCTATTTTTTCCTTGGAGGCTTTTAAACAGAGGCTGGATAGCCCTCCGTCGATAGGGCTTTGATTGTGCTTTTCCTGCCTGGCAGAAAGGTATTGGACTGGATGGCACTTGGGAGTCCCAACTCTAGGATACTATCTACCATCTCCGTTTCTGGGGATCTTTAAACAAGTTGGATGGCCATCTGTCGGGAGGGCTATGGTGGTGCATTTCCTGCCTGCAGAAGGGGATTGGACTGAATGACCCTTAGAGTTGCTTCCATCTCTAGGATTCTATGGTTCTTTCTTTCTTTCTATCTATCTATCTATCTATCTATCTTATTCCTTGTAGGCTTTTAAACAGAGGCTGGATGGCTCTCTGTTGGGGAGTGCTTTGATTGAGTTTTTCCTGCCTGTAGAAGGGGTTTGACTGAATAGCCCTTGGGGTCCCTTCCATCTCTAGGATTCTATGGTTATCTCTCTCTCTCTCTCTCTCTCTCTCTCTCTCTCTCTCTCACACACACACACACACACACACACACACATTCCTTGGAGGCTTTTAAACAGAGGCTGGATGCTTTGAATGACTTTTTCCTGCCTGCAGAAGGGGGTTGGACTGATTGGCGCTTGCTTGGGGTCCCTTCTATCTCTAGGATTCTATGGTTCTATCTATCAATCTATCTATCTATCTATCTTTTTTCCTTGGATGCTTTTAAACAGAGGCTGGATGGCCCTCTGTCAGGGGTGTTTTGATTTAGTTTTTCCTGCCTGTAGAAGGAGGTTGGACTGAATGGCCCTTGGGGTCCCATCTATTTCTAGGACTCTATGGTTTTATGATTCTACTGAATCCAGCATAGCTGTAAATGAGGAGAACTTTATAAACAGCAAACTCCTTAAACAAGATTGCAAGCTCTTTTACTGTGGTCTTTGGGGAGAGGCATCTCAAGGCAAGAGCAATGCCTTGAAAGACGTATGACTATACTTAAGGCTGTTAAGGAGAAAAGAAGGGGCCCGGGGCTGTTAGGAATTGTGGGAGTTGAAGTCCAAAACACCTGGAGGGTCCAAGTTTGTCCAGGCGTGGTCTATACGCTTTCCTCCTTTGTTGGGACTTGTTGTTTCACATCTGAATTGCACCCATCAAAGCGGGCTTCATGCTCAAGGCATCACAGGGAATCAACCCAGGATCCAGGTCTTGGCTTGGTAGTCCTGACCAGGCAACCTAATATCCTTTCTAGTAAAAATCCCCAATTTTGTGATAACAGAGTTGATCAATTAGGGGCAGTACTTGCATAGTATACCGAATTGTGTGTTTTTTTTAAACAGGAGCAGAAAAGTAAATGTGGCTGTTAAGTCTACTTCCGATTGTGAAAAGTGTAGTATTTTTTAAAATGTCAAACCTTGTTTGAAGGATAAATCACAATTACCAAGCATTTCTAGGAGAAATACTTTAATCATCATCATCATCATCATCATCATCTACTAATTTATTTTAATCTTCACAGCAGAATGAATGCAGCTTGACATCACTTCAACTGCCGTGGCTCAATGCTATGCTATGGGACCATAAGAGTTGTACTTTGGGGAAGCACCAGCACTCTTGAGCAAAGAAGGCTCAAGATCTTGCAGAACTGAAAATTCCAGGATTCCATTACATAGAGCAGCGTTTCTCAAGCAAGGGGTCAGGACCGAAGTGCAAACGGTGCAAACGGAATGTCAAAAGGGTCGCCAAAGACTATCAAAAAACACATATATCCGATGGTTTTAGGAACCAAGTTTGGTCCAGATCCATCATTGTTTGAGCCCACAGTGCTCTCTGGATGTAGGTGAACTACAACTCCAAAACTCAAGGTCAATGTCCATCAAACCCTTCCAGTATTTTCTGTTGGTCATGGGAGCTCTGTGTGCCAAGATTGGTTCAATTCCATTGTTGGAGGGGTTCAGAATGCTTTTGGATTGTAGTTGAACTATAAATCACAGCAACTACAACTCCCAAACATCAAGGTCTATTTTCCCCAAAAATCGACCAGTGTTCACAATTGGACATATCGAGTATTTGTGCCAAGTTTGATCCAGATCCATTATTGTTTGAGTCCACAGTGCTCTCTGGATGTAGATGAACTACAACTCCAGAACTCAAGGACAATGCCTACCAAACCCTTCCAGTATTTTCTGTTGGTCATGGGTGTTCTGTGTACAAAGTTTGGTTCAATTCCATCATTGGTGGAGTTCAGAATGCTCTTTGATCATAGGTTAACTATAAATCCCAGCAACTACAACTCCCAAATGACAAAATTAATCCCCTACCCCAACATCAGCAGTATTCAAAGTTTGGCGTATCAGGTACTCTATTTGTGCCAAATTTGGTCCAATGAATGAAAACACATCCTGCATATCGGATATTTATATTACAATTCATAACAGTAGCAAAATTACAGTTATGAAGTAGCAACAGAAATAATGTTATGCTTGGGGTTCACCACAACATGAGGAACTGTATTAAGGGGTTGCAGCATTAGGAAGGTTGAGAACCACTGGAATAGAGCCATGGCTGTCTGAGCTGGTGTCAAACTGCATTCATTCTTCAGTGTAGACGTACCCTTTGCCAGTAAAAAGGACGTTTCATAGAACTTTTCCAGTCGGAGGGGACCTCAGAAGTCATCTAGCCCAACCCTCTACCTATGCAGGCAATCCACAGTTGAATCTGTATTCGAGGTATAACTGCCAGGCTGCCCCCTTTCAAGGAAAACTGCGTTGGAGACAATAGGCACGCACACAGATACCAGCCACATTCCTGCCCTGAGGCTCCAGATTCGGATCTCATCAGCCAGCTATTTTCCCAGCAGAAAATCCTTCCCCAGATCAGGCATTCTGGTATGATGACCTAAGGGCCATAAGGAAGTCCCAGGTAATGCGGCATTTCCTTTGCAAACAAGTCAGTGTCTTAAAGATTAACCACTTGGTAAACATTGAATGGGAACAGAGGTCGTTATCTTTCCACTATCTCAAAGCCTTGGTGCCATCCAATGCCAGGCAGGTGGGATCTGGACTTGGAAAGGACACTGGATTGTTGTGAATTTTCCAGGCTGTACGGCCATGCTCCAGAAGCATTCTCTCCTGACGTTTCGCCTGCATCTATGGCTGGCATCCTCATAGGTTGGGAGGTCTGTCGGAAACTAGGGAAATGAGGTTTATATATCTGTGGAATGGTGTCCAGGGTGGGAGAAAGAACTCTTGTCTGTTGGAGGCAAGTGTGAATGTTGCCATTGGCCTTGCAGCTATTCAGTTCCAGAAACTGTAAGTCACTTCTGGTGTGGGAGAATTGGCCGTCTGCAAGGACATTGCCCAGGTGATGTCCAGATGTTTTGATGTTTGGCCATCCTTGTGGGAGGCTTCTCTAATGTTCCCCGCATGGAGAGCTGGAGCTGACAGAGGGAGCTCATCCACGCTGTCCCTGCATGCGAACCTCTAACCTGTTGGTCTTCAGTCCTACCAGCACAAGGGTTTAACCCATTGCACCACTGGGAGCTCCTGCAGTTTTGCAAGTCGCTTCTGGCATGAAAAAAAATTCAATTCCAGACAGGAAACAATCAGGGCCAGCTAACACCTCCCAACAAAGGATTCCCCCAGGTTGGAAGCAGCCAGGTTTTGAAGCTGCAAGACTATTCAAGGATATTCAGTTGAGGCAAGTGTGGATGTTGCAATTGGCCAGCTTGATTAGCATTGAATAGCCTTGCAACTCCAAAACCTGTCTGTGAATCCTATGTTGGGAGGTGTTAACTGGCTCTGATTGTTTCCTGCCTGGAATTGAATAACTGCAAGGCTATTCAATGCTAATCAATGGCAACATTTACACTTGCCTCCAACAGGCAAGAATTCTTTCTCCCACCCTGGACATCATTCCATAGATTCCACTTGCCTAGTTTCCAACAGACCTCACAACCTTTTAGGATAGCTGCCATAGATGTGGGCGAAACGTCAGGAGAGAATGCTTCTGGAACATGGCCATACAGCCCGGGAAACTCACAACAAGCTTTTCAACGACAATACGTTGGAAAGGACACACCTTTTATCCCGTAAGGCCTTTTTCTGCCAAGAAAAGGGAGGCTGGGATTAGAATAATTGCTTTAGGAAACGTTACCAATGCACTGTTTTCAGCTTGTGTGAACTTGCTGCATTGCTACCAATGCACTGTTTTCAGCTTGTGTGAACTTGCTGCATCTTTTAAATAGTTTTCCGTTGACTTTATGACAAGCCCCCCCTTAGACCTTTTCGTGTAGAAATATTGCTATTAATAAGGAAAACGTTGGGAATTTCAGGGGAAAGGAAGCTGTTGCTGTGTCCATAAAGCAATCGAGTGGATAGATGCCCCCTTGGCTTGCATCTTGCCATCTTCAAACACTTGTTTTAACTTGATGCATTTTGTGGCTGTTTTGCCAATGCACCAGAATTTTAGCCCAGTGCTCTCTGTCCTGGATCTTCTGAGGTCTTAGACATATTTTTTTTTCTCAGACCAAATTTGAACACTGGTGGGGTTGGGGGGATGATTTATTTTGTCACTTGGGAGTTGTAGTTGCTGGGATTTATAGTTCATCTACTGTACAATCAAAGAGCATTCTGAACTCCAGCAACAATGGAATTGAACCAAACTTGGCACACAGAACTCCCACGACCAATAGAAAATTATTATTATTATTTATACCCTGCCACTATCTTCCCCAAAGGGGACTCGGGGCGACTAACATGAGGTCAAGCCCGAAAATACAATACAGCGTTCCCTCGCTACTTCGTGGTTCGCTTATAGCGGACTCGCTGTTTCGCAAATTTCAAAAAATATTAATTAAAATATATATATAATGGTATTTTTGCTGTTTTGTGGGGTTTTGCAGCCACCACTCTCCAAGGCGCTTTCCCTCATCGGTCCTCCTTCCCTCCCTTCAGCCATGAAGGGCCTTTCCTTCACTTTATTTTAAGTTTATAAAGATTTAAAATAGTACATAACTACTTAAGATGTATAAATATTAAAATAAATAGAGCATCCCTACATCGCAGTTTTTCGTTTATTGCGGGAGGTCTTGGAACCTAACCCCAGCAATAAGTGAGGAAACACTTTACAGCAAAATAAAATACAAAACAACGGAAAATTACATCACAATAAAATACATAACAAGATAAAATAAACAGTGCAAAATAACACAATGAAAAGTCAAACACAATGGGTGGGCCAAATGCATAAATAAAATGATAAAACCCTGGATGAGATAGGAGTGGAAAAAGTGTATTTGTGAGAAAGGAGCCCGAAAAGGACAAACAGTGGAGTTAGGCCTTCATTAAGGAATGGGGAAAGTGCATTATGAGGACGACACTGTAGATGGAAAATACTGGAAGGGTTTGGTGGGCACTGACTTTGAGTTTTGGAGCTGTAGTTCACCTACATCCGAAAGCACTGTGGACTCAAACAATGATCTGGATCAAACTTGGCACAAATATTTAATGTGCCCAAATGTGAATACTGATGGATTTGGGGGGAAATAGACCTTGACATTTGGGAGTTGTAGTTGCTAGGATTTATAGTTCACCTACAATCAAAGAGCATTCTGAACCCCACCAACTATAGAATTGGGCCAAGCTTGCAACATGGAACCCTCATGACCAACAGAAAATACTGTGTTTTCTGATGGTCTTTGGCGACCCCTCTGACACCCACCTCGAGACCCCCTTCAGGAGTCCCGACCCTCAGGTTGAGAAACGTTGCAGTGGGGACTCAGGGCGGTTTACAACAAATCAGCAAACATTCAATGCCATAAGGTGCTGGACGAAATACAAAATAACCAAAATTACCAAAGTCTCACAAAACAAATCGACATCCAATCCTTGGCAGTGCAGATATTATTCGGATGCCCCTTTGGCTTGTGTCTTGCCACCTCCCAGAAGAAGAGAAATACCCCCAAAGGCCATTTGTCCAACCCCAGAAATTGCAGAAATTAACCTAATTTGTGTCCTTGGGTTATAAATAAATGTCATTTCTTATTGGGTTATATCATTATTATTTTTTTTAAAAAAAACATAAGAAAAGTTGGTTCAACTGCAAAAACTTTTTTTGTTGCGGGACACTTTGCAGCAATGTTGCGATAGTTTTTCAATGAACCTCTCATCAGGTCTCAAGCAATTCAAAACCCAAAGTTTCTGGAGTAGAACAACTACTTTAATAATAATAATAATAATAATAATAATACACTTTATTTACTTTCAAAGTAAGTGCCACACAATTAAAGAGGGAATAACACTTTCAAACCAGGAGCAGAACATTTTTTCAAATTTTGTTACATAGTGTTGTTTGGATATCATCTCGGCTCAACACTTTGCTGCCTTCCAGGAGAGGAAAAGGATCCCCAAGGGGTCATCTAGTCCAACCCCAACTATGGATCTGCCCCTTATCTCTGGCCCTGGCACGTTCCTTCCTTCCTTGGTGCTCATCCTTGTTGACCTTGGGAAGGTGGCCACTCACCCAGGCGACACATGGTAGTTCTTGGGAGATCAGGCCATCCAAGCTGCCCTACAGCATCCGATCAGTGTTGACTCCTCATCGCCCCATTCATGCGCCTGGTTCTGGCACACCTGGACCACCATCCAAGCTCCTTCTCCTGGCCAGCCTCCTCTTTCCTCTCCTGTTGCTGCTGCAAGGAGTCAGCTCTTCCTGTCTGACCAGCTCTCCAGGCTCTGCAGAACAAAAGGGCCCCAGAACTCCACCTTCTCCTTCCCGCAGGAGCCAGTGATTCACCTGCCAAGCCCCACCCTCCCAGGAGCGCCTCTGCGCCAGCTCTTCCTGACTGGCTTCCCCAGGTGTATCAGCTTGACTTGGCATGTCCAAGGGAGCAAGGCAGGCCTCAGCTTCCAGGCTGGGTTGACTCCTAGGATCCTAGCGTGGAAGAGAGCGCACACCACCCCAAAGGACAGCCAGTTTGACCCCGTTCTTCCAAGCCGGGATACACAACCAAAGCCCTCGGGACAGATGGTCATCTAGCCTCTGATTAAAACCACCCAGAGAAGCCTGCTCCGCCACCATCCGTTCCATTTTGAAAGTTTGTACATCAGTGTTTGTCAATGGTTCTGGCCCAACCTACCTGTCCGAACACATCTCCCCTTATGAACCATCTAGGACGTTAAGGTCGTCTGGGGAGGCCCTGCTCTCGACTCCGTCTGTATCGCAAATGCGTTTGGCGGGGGCGAGAGACAGGGCCTTCTCAGCGGTGGCCCCTCGGCTGTGGAACGCCCTTCCCGGGGATGTTAGATCAGCCCCCTGGCTCTTGTCCTTCCGAAAAAAGGACAAAACTTGGCTGTTTGAACAGGCATTTGAAAAGGCAGTGTAACTGACTTAGGATTGTAACAAAATGGACTATGAGACTGGATTATGTTTTATTTAGGTACGTAATGTGTTTTTTTTATTGTCTTGGTTTTAATTTATTTGCTAATGTTTTTAATTGTTCTAAATGCTGTTTTTATGATGCTGTTGGCATTCAATGTGTTGCCTTGTGAACTGCTCCAAGTCGCCTTCGGGCTGAGTGGGAGTGGTATATAAATGTGCTAAATAAATAAATAAATAAATAAATAAATAAATAAACCTGGGGGTTGGGACCCCTGGGGGGGTTGCGAAGGGGGTGTCAGAAGGGACTGCCAAAGACCATCAGAAAACACAGTATTTTCTGTTGGTCATGGAAGTTCTGTGTGGGAAGTGACGTCTGACATGGCCAGGGTGGTCCACGCCTTGGTTACATCCAGACTGGACTACTGCAATGCACTCTACGTGGGGCTGCCCTTGAAGATGGCCTGGATATTTCAACTGGTACCGTAGTTCAACGGGCGGCAGCCAGGCTCCTAACTGGAGCAAACTATAGGGATCAAACAGTAAGCTGCCGAGCCAAATTCAAGGTGCAGGTTATGACCTATAAAGCCCTAAATGGTTCGGCCCCTGTCTATCTTTGTGATCATATCTCCCTATACGAACCAGCATGAGCTCTAAGATCCACCGGGGAGGCTCTTCTCTCACTCCCAACACCGTCATCAGCATGGCTGGTGTGGATGAGGGAGAGGGCCTTCTCGGTTGTGGTCCCCCGCTTCTGGAATGTCCTCCCTAGGGAAATAAGACAGGCACCATCCCTCTCCTCTGTTCGTAAGAGCTCGAAGACTTGATGGTTTCACCAGACCTTCGAGAATTAGTAATACAAGCTCCAACCCCTGGCTGCTAGTTAGAATCTGGCTTTTCACTCCTCCACCTATTACCCCGGTCAGTTTCCCAATAGGCTCAGGAAATTAACAGATACAGACCCATTATCACTACTGTTAAGTTTGGTTATGCACTTTAGCCATTCCCCTGGCCTCCTATGGCTTATGTTGCACTAGCCCTGGCCTGACCATCCAAAATTGCCCAGGTCCTTTCTGATATCCCGGCCTTAACAGTTAATTCTGACACAAAGAATAAGGTAGGATTGGGTTTATTGTATATGTGTTGTGCTGGTAATTTTATGCTTATGTTTTTGCTTACTTTGTATGTTCTTGTGTTTTTATGATTTGGAAACTGCTCTGAGTCCCCTCGGGGAGACAGAGCAGTATATAAATAAATTATTATTATTTGAAACACAACAAGATGAGTCCACAGCAGACAGTCTGCTGGCTGTTGTATTGGGGCACACGTTGGACACTTCCCAAATGTCTAGGACTGTGTGATGTATTGGCAAATAATGCATGCAGATCCCAATAAGGTGGCCTTCTGCAACTGGCAGATGGTAATTTTGTCAGTGCCGATTGTGTTTAAGTGCAGGCCAAGGTCTTTAGGGACTGCACCAGTGTGCCGATCACCACTAGGACCACCTTTACTCGCTTGTGCCAGAGTCTTTGCGTTCGATCTTTAAATCCTCTTATCGTGTCAGCTTTTCCAGTTGTTTCTCTGCAATCCTGATGTCACCTGGGATTGCGACATCGATGATCCATACTTTGTTTTTTAACACGATTGTGAGGTCAGGAGTACTATGCTCCAAAACTCTGTCTGTCTGAATCCGGAAGTCCCAGAGGAGTTTGGCGTGTTCGTTTTCTGTAACGTTTTCCAGCATGTGATCTTTGTCACAGGCAGATGGTATTATTATTATTATTATTATACCCAAGTATATCAGTGGTGAGGTTCAGAATGCTCTTTGATTGTAGGTGAACTATAAATATCAGCAACTACAACTCCCAAATGTCTAGGTCTATTTTCCTCAAACTCCACCAGTGCTCACATTTGGGCATGTTGAGTATTTGTGTCAAGTTTGGTCCAGATCCATCATTGTTCGAGTCCACGTTGCTCTCTGGATGTAGGCGAACTACAACTCCAAAAGTCAAGGTGAGTGCCCAGCAAACCCTTCCACTATTTTCTGTTGGTCATGGAATTTCTGTTTGGTTCAATTCCATCATTGAGGGAGTTCAGAATGCTCTTTGATTATAGGTGAACTATAATTCCCAGGAACTACAACTCCCAAATGACAAACCTCACCAGTATTCAGATGTGGGTGTATTGGGTATTTGTGCCAAATTTGGTCCAGTGAATGAAAATACATCCTGCATATATGAGATATTTGCATTACGATTCATAACAGTAGCAATATTACGGTTGCAATGTAGCAACATAAATAAAGTTATGGTTGGGGGTCACTACAACGTGAGGAACTTTATTAAGGGGTCGCAGCATTAGGAAGATTGAGAACCACTCTTGTAGAATAATCTCTCAGGAAGAATTGGATGTTGTCTTCTTGTCTGGCAAAAAGGGTTGGACTGGATGGCCTTTAGGGGTCTCTTCCAACTTTCCATGATTCAACAGGATGGCCATCTGTTGGATGCCAGGCCATGGTGTCTTCCTGCCTGGCAGAAGATGATTGGACTGGATGGCCCTTGAGGCCTCTTCTAACTCTGTGATGCTCACATTGAGTTGGAAGGGACCTACATAGGCTATCCAGTCTGACCCCATTCTTACAAGCCGGGATACACAATCAAAACCCTCTCCACAGATGGCTATCCAGCCTCTGATTAAAAACATCTAGAGAAGACGACCACCACCATCCATCACCTCTTGAAAGTATATGGAATCATATAGAGTTGGAAGGTGCCATCCAGACTGACCCCATTCTTCCAAGCAGGAAGATACAATGAAAGCCCTCCCAACAGATGGCCATCCAGCCTCTGATTAAAAACCTCCAGAGAAGGTGACTACCACCAACTGTCACATCTTGAAAGTTCATGGAATCATATAGAGTTGGAAGGGATCTACAAAGGCCATCCAGTCCGACCCCATTCTTCCAGGCAGGAAGACACAACTAAAACCCTCCCAACAGATGGCCATCCAGCTTCTGATTTAAAACCTACAGAGAAGGCAATACCACGGGATTCCCAGGAACCATATTCCACTGTTGCACAGCTCTTACCATCAAGGTTTTCTTCCTAATGTTTAGGTGGAATATCTTTTACTGCTGTTTGGATCCACTGAATCCTAGTCTCCAAAGCAGCAGAAAACAAGCCTGCACATTCCCACAGGATCCTAGTCTGCAGAAAACAAGCCTGTGCATTCCTCCTCAATGGGACCTCCTTTCAAATACTCAAACACCGCTCTCATGTTCCTTCTAGATTTCTCTTCTCCAAGCTAAAGCTACCCGGCTCCTTAAGACATACCTCAAAGACCTTTGACCATTTTGCCGACCTTTTTCTGGACACCTTGATACCCTCCTTGAATTGTGAGCCCATTTGCACCATTCATTTCCATGTGTAACCCTAGAGACACATTAAGCACATTCACTGTTATACGGTTTACATCCATTCCAAAATTGTTGTTATTTTACGAGGGCGGGTCAATAAGTCCATGACTTTTTGAATGAAACACAGGTTTTTGGATAAAAAATAATTTTATTTTTCAGCGTAGTCTCCTTTGAGCGCTATACACATTGTCCAACGTTTCTCCATTTTTTTTAATCCCTTCCAAAAAATAAGATTTGTTGAGGTCATTAAAATAGGTATTTGTTTGTGAGATGATTTCATTGTTGGAGTCAAATCTCTTTCCGCTGAGCCATTTCTTCAGGTTTGGAAACAAGAAATAGTCACTCGGGGCTAAATCCGGAGAATAGGGCGGATTAGGGAGCAATTTGTATCCCAATTCATGGATTGTTGCCATGGCAACTGCACATGTGTGCACCCTTGCATTGTCCTGGTGCAAAATAACTTTTTTCTTGGCCAAATGTGGTCGGGTTTTTTTCTTCAAATAATCATTAAATCGACCCAATAAGTTGGCATAATATTCGCCATTGATTGTTTTACCCTTTTGAAGGTAGTCAATGTGGATTATACAGCGTGCATCCCAAAAAACAGTCGCCATGACTTCATTGGCTGTCAAACCCACCTTGGCCTTCTTTGGCGCTGATTCACCCCGAGAAACCCACTGTTCTGACTGCTGTTTGGTCTCTGGTGTGTTGTGGTGGATCCACGTTTTGTCCACAGTTACAAAATGGTGCAAAAACTCAACCATATTGCAGTTGAACAATGTCAAACAGTCCTGCAAAATTGTCACATGATTGCGTTTGTGGTCGATTGTGAGCAAACACGGCACCCATCTTGCGGAAAGCTTTCTCATACCCAAGTGATCATTTAAAATTGAAACCACTGAGCCATGAGAGATGCCCATGGCTTCCACAATCTCTCACACTTTCAATCTCCGATCGGCCAACACCATATCGTGAATTTTTTCAATTGTTTCGGGTTTAGAGACCTCAACTGGGCGCCCAGAACGTTCGGCATCTTCTGTGCTTGTACGGCCACAACGAAATTCAGTAAACCACTTTTTTTTACCATTGAAATTGATGGTGCAGAGTCCCCATAGTATTTATCAAGCTTAGCCTTGGTTTGAGTGATGGCTTTTTTCCGCAAAAAATAATGCTTAATGAACACACGAAATTCACTTTTTTTCCATTTTCTCCTCAAATCACGCGGTATAGTCTGCTATCAATGGCTGTGAAACACAAACTAAATGACGCAGCTTGTTCAAATTTTGACAGGAGTCAACTGACAGGTGCCTGTTGACAGGAGCAGTGTTGCCCTTTCGGTTAAGAGGCGGGAAATTCAAAAAGTCACGGACTTATTGACCCGCCCTCGTATAGCTGCAATGAATTTTGTTGTGTATTTTAATCTTGTCCATGTGTTTTTAAGTTACGTGTTTTAAACGGATTCAGGTTTCTATCTAGTGTTTTCATCTATTGAGCTTGGGGAGAGGTAGGTAAGAAATAAAAAGTTACGTATTTCCTCAATTCTAAGATGCATTTACACCCATCTCTGAAAATGGGGTGCATCTTAGAATCACAGGTGTACCTTCTGTATTTTTGTTGTGCTCGGTGATACTGAAATTAGGGTGCATCTTACAATCAGTGGCATCTTACAAAGGAAGAAATACAGTATTATTGTTGGACTAGGATACTGGGAGAGCAGGCTTCGAATTCTCACTCAACTGTGGAAATCCATTTAGTGACACTCTCTCAGCCTCAGAGAGAAGGCAAAGGCACTCTTGCATTGAAGAAAATGTTCCACCCCATGATAAGAAATGCATCTAAATCAGTGTTTCTCAACCTTCCTAATGCCGTGACCCCTTAACACAGTTCCTCATGTTGTGGTGACCCCCAAATATAACATTATTTTCATTGCTACTTCATAACTCTAATTTTGCTACTATTATGAATTGTAATATAAATATCTGATATGCAGGATGTATTTCCATTCACTGGACCAAATTTGGCACCAATACCCAATACTCCCATATTTGAATACTGGAGGGGTTGGAAGCAGGACTGATGTTGTCATTTGGGAGTTGTAGTTGCTGGGGTTTATAGCTCACCTACAATCAAAGAGCATTCTGAACTCCACCAGTGATGGAATTGAACCAAACTTGGCACACAGAAACTCCCATGACCAACAGAAAATACTGGAAGGGTTTGGTGGGCATTGACCTTGAGTTTTGGAGTTGTAGTTCACCTACATCCAGAGAGCACTGTGGACTCAAACAATGATGGATATGGACCAAACTTGACACAAATACACAATATGCCCAAATGTGAACACTGGCAGAGTTTAGGGAAAATAGGCCTAGACATTTGGGAGTTGTAGTTGCTGGAATTTATAGTTCACCTACAATCAAAGAGCATTCTGAACTTCACCAGTGATCTAATTGAACCAAACTTGGCAAACAAAACTCCCATGACCAGCAGAAAATACTGGAACGGTTTGGTGGGCATCGACCTTGAGTATGGAAGTTGTAGTTCACCTACATCCAGGGAGAACTGTGGGCTTATGGATCTGGACCAAACCTGGCACAAATACTCAACATGTGCAAATAGGAACACTGGTGTAGTTCGAGAGAAAATAGACCTTGACATTTGGGAATTGTCGTTGCTGGGATTTATAGTTTGCCTTCAATAAAAAAGCATTCTGAACTCCATCAACGATGGAATTGAACCAATCTTGGCACACAGAGCTTCCATGACCAAGAGAAAGTACTGGAAGTTTTTGGTGGGCATTGACCTTGAGTGTTGGAGTTGTAGTACCCCTACATCCAGAGAGCATTGTGGTCTCAAACAATAATGGATCTGGACCAAACTTGGTTCCGAAGACCATCAAAAATATGTGTTTTCTGGTGGTCTTGGGCGACCCCTCTGACACTCCCCTCATGACACCCCCCAGGGATCCTGACCCCCAGGTTGAGAAACGCTGATCTAGAATGAATGAAGCTTTACACCACTTCCTGCCATGGCTGAATGCAATGGAGTAGTGGGAATTGTAGTTTTAGATCTTCGGCATCCTTGAATGCATAAGACAATTTAATATCGTTCAACTTCATTTCCCCATGCCACTCGGGAGCTGTGTTGGCAACATCTCTGAAAAGAAAAGAGTTGCTAGGGAGCCAGCGGGTTTCCAAGCAGAAAGAAAGGCACATTCGCCCGTCTCTTCTGTAAACACAGAGCTTTGTGCAGCCTGTTTGTGCAAGATAGATGGCTTTTTTAGCTGAGGCTGGATGGCAGAAGGGGGCCAGACTAGGTGTTCCCTTGGGATCCCTTCCAACTCTAGGATTCTACCTATGCAACCCAATAGCTAGCTGGGACAACTTAAGAGGAATACACAACTCCATTTCACAATAGCTTGAATTAAAAGCACTGGTTAAGATTTACAAGGAGCCCCAGTGGCACAGTGGGTTAAACTGCTGAGTTGTGGAACTTGCTGATCAAAAGGTCACAGGTTCGAATCTAGAGAGTGGAGTGAGCTCCCGCAGTTAGCCCCAGCTTCTGCCAACCTAGCAGTTCGAAAACATGCAAATGTGAATAGATGAATAGGTACCGCTCCAGCAGAAAGGTAATGGCGCTCCATGCAGTCATGCCAGCCACATGACCTTGGAGGTGTCTCTGGACAACGTTGGCTCTTCAGCTTAGAAAGTTTCAAAACTTACCAATAATCCATAATATTGCTAAAAAAAATTCGGGAACCATTTCGTTAGATCTGCACTATTAAGGACTTGGCAAAATTACAAAAACTATTTTTATTAGGCGGATCGGCGCTGCTTGTGTTATTGGACCTCACAGCAGCATTTGATACAGTCGATTACGATCTTTTGACTCACCGTCTTGCCGGGGCCGGGGTGAGGGGGACGGCTTTGAACCAGACACAGCAAGTGAGGAGGGGCGAGGTGGTCTCTGGGGGTTCCCCCCTAATTTGTGGGGTTCCCCAAGGGGCCATCCTTTCCCCTCTATTATTTAACATCTACATGCGACCACTTGCCCAGCTGGTATGCAGCTTTGGGCTTGAGTGTCATCAGTATGCTGATGACACTCAGCTCATTCTGAGGATAGAAGGTCGGCCCGATTCTGTACCCGATAATTTCCATCTTTGCATGCAAGATTTCTGCGTATGCAGATGATATGGTCTGTATAATGGAGGACCCCCTACATTAGTGGGGGCCTTGGTGGAAGGAATTAGAAGCATTTGGGGAAGTTTATGGGTTGAAGATAAATAAGGACAAAACAAAATTCATTACGAAAAATATGAGTGAGAAGAGAAAAGAGAATCTGCAAAGAGTAATGGGAATTAAAGTTGAAAAAAATGGTTAAATACCTGGGAATCTATTTGACGGCTAGTAATGCCCATCTACTCCAGAATAATTATGAAAGAAAATGGAGGGAAATAAGAGAAAAATTGAAGAAATGGAGTAAGCTACAACTATCAATGATGGGCAGGATAGCGGTAATTAAGATGTGTGTATTACCAGAAGTTTTATTTCTTTTTCAAACAATCCCTGTGTTAAGATCTAGATTTATGCTGGACAGCTGGAGAAAAGATATTCTTAAATTTGCGTGGCAGAATAAGAGGGCTATGATAGGTTACCAGTACCTGAAAGATAACACTAAAAGAGGAGGATTGGCACTCCCGGACTTGCAAATCTATTATGAGTCGGCAGCACTCTCATGGGTGAGAGAATGGATAACTTTGGGAGAGAAAAAATTACTGGCCTTGGAAGGGGAGGATCTCTTCCGAGGTTGGCATAGTTACTTATGGAGGGACAAGGTTAAAATTGAGAAAAAGTTTAAAAACCACTTCGTAAGGGCGGCGCTTATCAACGTATGGGACAAACACAAAGAGAGGCTATGTACCAAAACGCCCCTGTGGTTCTCCCCTAACGAAGCGGACCACAAGAGGGAAATTCCAAGTGTAAGGTGGCTAACGTATAGGAGCTTACTACAGATTAAGGGACAAGAAGTTGAACTGAAGGGACTGGAAGAGATGCAGAAAATGGAACCCAGGATAACGTGGTTTCACTACTGGCAGATCAAAGAGAACTACAAGCAGGACTCAAAAAAGGGATTTGAAATAAAATAATCCACATGGTCCAGAATTGTTAAAACCGAAACAAAAATCATACAGAAGACCTATCAAATGCTACTGGGATGGGCCACGGAGGACAATTTGGTTAAGGAGGTAATGATAAAATGGGCCAGACTAGTAGGACACACGATAGACTTAAGTAAGTGGGAAGAAGTATGGAATAGAAAATTGAAGTACACCTATGCTTCTGAGATAAAGGAGAATTGGATCAAGGTTTTTTATATGTGGTATCTGACGCCGGAAAAATTGTCAAAGTATAGCAAAGGAAAACTGAATAAGAAGTGTTGGAAGTGTGGAGCAAATACAGGCACTTATCTCCACGTATGGTGGGAATGCAAATTAGTCAAGAAATATTGGTGGGAGATATATAGGAAGACAAAAGACATTTTACAAAAAAAAAATTGATTTCAAACCAGAATACTTTTTGTTGGGGATATATGAGTTTGAGCTGGACAAAAATGACGATAAGATTTTCTTTTATTTGGCTTCAGCTGCTAGGATAAACCTAGCTAGATTTTGGAAATCAAAAGATGTACCAACTACTCAGGACTGGCTAAAAAAAACATATGACATAATGAATATGGATTTGCTGACGCAGAAGGTCGCACAAAACAGATCATATGAAAATAGAACTATTTGGAGCAAGTTTATTGATTACCTTAAAAGGAACAAATATAATTAAGTATAATTTTAGATTAAAGAAAGGTAGGAAATCAAGGGACCAACAGTTCATAGACAGTAGGAAAGGGGAGCGATAATAGATCGCCCCTTCCTAGAGAATGTTTAATTGATTACCAGAGCTTCCGCTAACGGACCAGGAAGACTGTAGGGGAAACTTTATGTATGGAAGGGGTGTGGTGGTGGTGATGGGAGGGAAGGGTGGGGTAGGGGGTATTTTAGGGTAGTTCAAATGTGTGTGGATGGTTCGTATTGTATTGTCATTGTGATGTAATGTCCTGTCTATATTTGTGAATAAAAATCAAATAAAAAAATTTCCATCTTTGCTTCGAAGCTGTTACTGGATGGCTGCGAGCCAGTAGGTTGAAAATGAATCCAGCAAAGACGGAGATCCTCTGGCTGGGTCGCTCGGGCGGTGGGGACCTCCAGCTTCCAACCCTGGACAGCGTGGCTCTATGCCTGTCGTCAACAGTAAAAAGCCTTGGAGTCCACCTGGACACTCGGCTTTCTATGGAAACTCACGTCTCCATGGTTAGCCGGGTTGCGTTTTTCCACCTTTGCCAGGCTCAGAAGTTGGCCCCCTACTTGTCCCGACACTACATAGCCTCGGTGATCCAAGCCACGGTCATCTCAAGGTTAGACTACTGTAACACTCTTTACATTGGCCTACCTCTGTCGGTGACCCAGAAACTTAAGCTGGTGCAGAACGCTGCAGCTCGGGTGCTCACAGGCACTCTTACGAGCCATCACATCACGCCTATTCTGCAGGAACTGCACTGGCTGCCCGGTGAATTCCGGATCACCTTCAAAGTGTTAGTCTTGACTTTCAAGGCCTTGTATGGTCTGGGGCCAGTGTACCTGAGGGACCGCCTTACCCCATATTGTCCCATGAGATCACTGAGATCAGAAGATCAAGATCTACTCCTTATCCCGAGTGCCAAAGTTTACCGCCTCACCTCGACAAGGAGAAGGGCATTCTCCATCATTGCCCCCACATTATGGAGTTCTTTACCGCCGGAGATCAGGTCACTCCATGATTTTTTGGCTTTCCAGAAAGCCTGTAAGACCTGGCTGTTCCGCCAGGCCTTTACACTCTAAGTTGGCCTAATTAAGTTGGCCTAACTTGGTAAATTCTAGTTGAGTACTGTTATTAATGTTCTAATGTGTAATGTTTTAATGCTTTTAATGTACTATCTGCTATGTTGTTGTTTGAATTGTGAGCCGTCCTGAGCCACTTGGGAGTGGCAGCCAAGAAATCGAATAAATAAATAAATAAATAAATAAATAAATAAATAGACTGCCTTATGGTTATCTACTATGGAGGCCAATCAAAGAAGACTTTTAGGATGGTCTAAATGGCCAACCTACAAGAAGCTACTGACAAAGGACTTAACAACTCTAAAATCACATGAGGAAATTAAACAAAAGTTCACCAATATCTCCTGGCTTCACTATTTACAAATCAAAGAGTATTATAATAAAGATTAAAATAACTGGTTTTAATTAGAGAGAGCAATTCTGGGACAAAATCTTAGAAAGCGAGAGGAAAAAACGATTACAAAAATATAGAATAAATTATTAGAGTGGTCAACCGAAGGGGAAACAGTGAAAGCCTGCATGATTAAATGGGCAGAACATTTGAGAAGATCAATAGCTCTCAGAATGGGAATCAATTTGGAATTTAAAAAAATAAAATACACATATGCTATGGATTTGAAGGAGAATTGGCTAAAGATGTTCCATCGTTGGTACATTACGCCCAGAAAATTAAGTCTAATGTAGAAAAACGCATCAAAAAATTGTTGGAAATATAATGACCACAAGGGAAGGTTTTTTTCATATGTGGTGGAATTGCAGAGAAGCAAAAAAAAAAAAAGGGGGGGGGGAGAAAATACATGCAGCATGCCAACACATTTTTAACTTTAAATTCCCCATGAAACCAGAATTTTATTTATTAGGCATAACGGATTTGGATCTAACACTAAATTATGTTGTTATATTTGTTGTTGTTATATTCGTCACTGGGTGTTGCTGCTCCATTCCGTCACAGGGGGCACTGTTGTTCCATCCTCCTTGCTACCTCCTCCTTCTTGACGAAGAGCCTGCCAGCCAGCCAGCCGAATTCTTCTTCCGGTAGTCGCAGTCATCATCAATATTTATTGAAGTTAAAAAGTCCTTTAGGATTCCTCCCCCGCTTATGCGGTACCTAATTTATCTACTTGCGCTAGCTTTCGACTGCTTAGGTCAACAGGGGCAGGCTTACAGCTGACTTGCCCAGGTCAGCCCGGGATTCGAACTTGTCACTTTCAGATCTTTACAGCTACAGCTTGCAGCTAACAGCTGCTGTTTAACCGCTGTGCTAATCTCCCGGCCTCAAAGATGTGGACAAAGTAACTTTTTTTATTAAAGAAAAAATTAGGAAATCCGATAAAATATACAGACTGGTCCAAGATAGAGGAATATGAAAGAATGAGAAAATTAAAGAAACACCAAAAGACATTACTTTCAATGTTTGGAGTAACTTGTAGGTCTTCTTCTGAATGCGCACAGACGACGTTGTCATCAGCATATTGGAGTTCTATAATAAATGTTGTAACCTTAGTTTTGGCTTTCAGTCTGCTGAGGTTAAATAGCTTGCCATCTGTCCGATAGATCAGTGTTTCCCAACCAGTGTGCCGTGGCACACTAGTGTGCCGTGAGCGATCATTAGGTGTGCCATGGGAAATTGGAACCTCCAATACCCTTTCTTCCCCCTCCTGCCCACAGTGCTCTCTGGGTGTAGGTGAACTACAACTTCCAAACTCAAGGTCAATTCCCAAGCAATCCCTTTCAGTACTTTCTGTTGGTAATGAGAGTTCAATATGCCAAGTTTGGTTCAATTCCATTGTCGCAAGAGTTCATGATGCTCTTTGATTGTGTGTTAACTATAAATCCCAGAAACTGTAACTCCCAAATGTCAAGGTCTATTTTCCCCAAACTCCATCTGTGTTCACATTTGGGCATATTGAGTATTCATGCAAAGTTAGGTCCTGATCCAACATTGTTTGAGTCCACAGTGCTCTCTAGATATAGGTGAACTACAACTCCAAAACCCAAGGTCAATGCCCACCAAACTCTTATAGTATTTTATCTTGGTTATGGGAGTTCTGTGTGGGAAGTTTGTGTCTTTCTGCCATTCCTGCCAGGATATCTATGTTGTGTTCATCGAAACAGGTCCAGGTTTCACACTGAGTGTATAAATACTTTAAAAAACATATTAACTATATGTATTATTGTGTTAGAGAGTCATTTTGTGTCATTTTGGTTGGTGGTGTGCCCCAGGATTTTGTAAATGTAAAAAATGTGCCGCGGCTCAAAAAAGGTTGAAAAACACTGCGATAGATGATTTCCACTCCAGTAGGAAGCTTCCCATTAACAAGATGAAGTATCATAGCAATGGAAGATGTAAGAGAGATAGCACAGTGGTAACACCAGCTGTGCTTGCAATCAGAAGGTTGCATGTTCGATTCCCAGGATGGTCTGGACACCCAGCTGTGAGCCCTGTCCACTGTTCACCCAACAGTTCGAAAACAGCCCAGCTGTGAATAGATGAACTAGGGACCGCTAAGTGGGGAAGGATTTTTACAAAAAGGACTTTACAACGCCTGAATAAAAGGAAAGATCGGCTGTCGGAAGGTGGAATGCGGAAACAGAGGCTCTCCGTCATAAGGATGAAGCAACAGCACCCCCTTGTGACGTAATGACGTAATGGAGCAACCGCACCCTGTGACGCAGTCAGAAGAAGAAAAAAATCCTTCTAAATTGTACTTGTTGTATTGTAATTGTAGGTCTTCCGGCAGGGATTGTCTGCCGTATGTGTAATGTAATCCGCTCTGAGTCCCCTTCGGGGTGAGAAGAGCGGAATATAAACAAAGAGTATTTATTTATTTATTTATTTATTTATTTATTTATTTGTCTAAACATCCAAGTCTTCAATTCCCTCTGGAAGGCCTTGAGCACTCTCTACCAAAGAATGTGGATGTCTTGCCAAACTACAAATCCCAGTATTAAAAAATAAAGTGTAAAAAAAAAAGGTTTGAGGCAATAACACATCCCTGTTTGACACCTGAATCCACCTTAAATGCGTCACTTTGGGAGCCACTGCTGTCCAAGACTGTTGCCATCATGTCATCAAATTTGTGATCGTGATCGCTCCACTATTCAAGTGCCAATTGTGTCACATTGCCATGATGTTCTCAAAAGGACAGGACAGTCAGATACATGGTCACCCTGATTTTGCATCAAGGACACGCTGCTCAATGCCGCCACTGCTCTTCTCCTAATTCCAATTTTAGCAGAGAACAGTAATGACAGCTATTTCCTTCCCTTGATTGCACTTGTTCGAACCGCTCTGCTCCGAAAGTCATTATGAAGAGGAGGGGAGGATAAAATATTTAGACCATTCAAACAGCCATTTACCAGTTGGGCTTCTTGCGTAAGGCAACCAGAATAGAAGCGTAGGAAGGCTTTTTTTTCCTGCAAAGGGCTGCTTCTTTGAGCTTGAATGCTATATAATTATGAAAGCAGCATTCACCTGACCAGGCCTTGAACCGAAAGGGAGGGCAGACATGCTCCCAACAGATGTCAAGGGGCCTTAAGGAGTCTGGAAGGATTGAAGGGAAAGGTAGGCTACTGTGCATTGAATTACTATGGATCAGTAGTTCAGGACAAGCACTGCACCAGGCCTTGCATTACCATGAAAAGCTAATTTCCTAAGAGATGGCAATGTTAGTCTGTTGTAGCACAAAAAGGGGAAATGGGGGGGGGGGGGGACTAGCAGCCTTTTTAAGAATGATTTCCTTAGGCTCTTTTTGCATGATTCGTGGGTTTTAGTTTTGCTTTCGTACCTCATGAAACGTCTTATCGCCTTACACCAGTGTTTCCCAACCAGTGTGCCGCGGCACACTAGTGTGCCGTGAGCGATCATCAGGTGTGCTGTGGAAAATTGGCACTCTTCCCCCCTCCTAGCAGCTCTTTCTCCCTCTTTCCCTCCCCAAAGATCCTCCCCGAGGCAAAGGAAGGGCTCCGCCGAATGCCAGGGCCAGGCCCACCTTGAGTAAGCCTTCAGGAGCCTCAACTCAGCATGGCTGAGTTGCGGCATGAAGGGAGCATCGGGAGGCCCCCCCAAGGAACTGTGTATAACAGCTTCATGACATCCATAGTTAACTGGAAACAAGTTTCACTCAGGGTGAAATTTCACAAGGGTCTGGAGAACAAGCCTTATGAGGAGCGGCTTGAAGAGCTGGGCATGTTTAGCCTGAAGAAGAGAAGGCTGAGAGAGACATGATAGCCATGTATAAGTATGCGAAAGGAAGTCATATATATGTTGTATTCATCGAAACAGGCCCAGGTTTCACACTGAGTGTATAAATACATTTTAAAAACATATTAACTATGTGTATTACTGTGTTAGAGTGTCATTTTGTGTCGTTTTGGTTGGTGGTGTGCCCCAGGATATTGTAAATGTAAAAAATGTGCCGCAGCTCAAAAAAGGTTGAAAAACACTGTCTTACACAACTCTCTGGAGGACTATGGCCAGGGTCACAAACAGGTATCTTTCCGTATCCTGTTACAGTCTGATTCTATTCAATGCAACTGCTAATACTGCATATTAATGACCCTTATTTGGCCCCGCTTCCTTTGCTTTGACCTGCATATTAGATATTTGGATTAGAATTCGTAAGAGTAGCAAAATTATTTATGAAGCAGCAATGAAAATATGGTTGGGGAACGTTATTTAGGGGTCATGGCATTAGAAAGATTGAGAACCACTGCATTAATACATATATCTTTCTGTTTAATTGCTATTAAATTTAAAAAAAATTAATTTCTAGGTGGGCGGTAGGCGAAAAAAGTTTGGGAACCAGTCGTAGCTCGTCGTTCTCCAGAGACCTTTTTACCAGGCTACATCCCTCCAATGAGCAACACAGAATTACAAGACACGCTCACTTTAAGCAAATATCACTCAGCGGACAGCTGTCTCCAGGCCTCCAGCACAAATTCTGGCCTTGGATCCAGCTACTTCCATCTCTTTGTGTGTGTTGTTTTCCGAAGCAGAACTGAAGAAGCTGCAGGGAGCAACACACACAAAGAAAAATCCTTGATTTCCTTATTGGGAACTCAGTTGTGGTAAATACCAGTAAAAGGGGGGGGGGGTTCGAATGGAATAAACCCTATTTACTCAAATCGAATGCTCACCTATTTTGGCTAAATTACCTTGTCAAACTGAGGGTGTGCATTAGATTCACATCACACAGTAGTCCTAGTGCTGAGCCCAAGCAATAGGGGAAGCTACTTCAGAACTCCCTAGAGCTCCTTTTTTTCATGGCTCAAAGCTATGTAATACTGGGATTTGTAGTTTGGCAAGACATCCACATTCTTTGGTAGAGAGTGCTCAAGGCCTTCCAGAGGGAATTGAAGACTTGGATGTTTAGACAAATAAATAAATAAATAAATATATTCCGCTCTTCTCACCCTGAAGGGGACTCAGAGCGGATTACAGAACATATACGAGCAGACAATCCCTGCCGTTAGTATTGACATACAAGACAGACAGACCTATAATAGGGCAGTGTTTCCCAACCAGTGTGCCGGGGCACACTAGTGTGCCGTGAGCAATCTTCAGGTGTGCCGTGGGAAATTGGAACCTCCAGGTAGGGGGGGGGTGAAGAGTCTAGTGTGTTGAAGTATAAAAACCCCAAGAAACCTACCTCAATAAAGGCACAAAATTACAAACACCCCCCTCCCCACCCGTTGTCTACTTGGTCTCTCCCTCTCCATGCATTGGGAAGTAGAGACCTCCTCTTGCCTCCTGGGGGTCCTGTGTGGGAAGTTTGGCCCCAGTTCTATCATTGGTGGGGTTCAGAATGCACTTTGATTGTAGGGGAACTATAAATCCCAGCAACTACAACTCCCAAATGGCAAGGTCTATTTCCCCTGAACTCCATCTGCGTTCATATTTGGGCATATTGAGTATTCATGCCAAGCTTGGTCCTGATCCAACATTGTTTGAGTCCACAGTGCTCTCTGGATATAGGTGAACTACAACTCCAAAACTCAAGGTCAATGCCCACCAAACTCTTATAGCATTTTCTCTTGGTTATGGGAGTTCTGTGTGGGAAGTTTGTGTCTTTCTGCCATTCCTGCCAGGATATCTATGTTGAGTTCATCGAAACAGGCCCAGGTTTCACACTGAGTGTATAAATACATTTAAAAACATATTAACTATATGTATTAGTGTGTTAGAGTGTCATTTTGTGTCATTTTGGTTGATGGTGTGCCCCAGGATTTTGCAAATGTAAAAAATGTGCTGCGGCTCAAAAAAGGTTGGGAAACACTGTAATAGGGGATCTTTTTCCTGGATTGAACATGGTCTTCCAGATTACATCTCCGGGTGCTGTTGCTCCAGTGCGTCACAAGGGGGTACTGCTGCTCCATCCACCTTTTGCTTCCTCCTCCTCCTTATGGCGGAGAGCCTGCTTGCCCGCTGTAGCTTCCTCAGCAATCGATCTTCATTATTTTTATTGGTGTTATAAAGTCTTTAAAAGATCTCCCCCGCTATGTGGTACCTTATTTCTCTACTCGCAGACTGCTTTTGACTGCTAAGGTTAACAGTGGGTTGGGCTTACAGCTGGCTGCCCAAGGCCAGCCCGGGGTCTCGAACTTGGAACATTCGGATTGAAGCAGCTGTTGTTTGAACCGCTGTACTAAACCTCCGGCCCTTTGAGAATGTCTAGCCCCAATGGTCCACAATTCATGACACAGCACTGCATTTTCATCCCATGTCCTTGTTCCTTAGCTACAACTTGCACTTGTTCTTGTTTACAGTTGGCCATGTTTTAGGACAGTTCTCACCATAGGATATTGGGCCCTGTTCAGAGTTTGAATTGTTGTTTTATATGCTAATGGTTTTATTTTTGTATAGTACTGTGTGTTTATTTTATGCGTTTTAGGTATGTTGTGCCAAACGTAAGCTGCCCCGAGTCCCTTTGGAGAGATGGAGGCGGGGTACAAAAATTAAGTTAATATTATTATTGTAAAACTACAGCCCCCAGGATTCCATCTCATTGAACCAGGGCAGTTAAAAGTGGATTCATTCTACAGCAAGGGTAGGGAACATATGGCTCGGGAAACAGATGTGGCTCTTTTCATCATTTTATCTGGCTCTCCAGACCAGCCTGGGCCTTGTTTTCCCTGCATGCAGCAGGGAGGAGTGATGCAAATGCGCCATGACTGCCGCTTCTGCACCGCCATCGTCGCCTCTTCCTCATCCCCCACTGCTCTTGGGGCCCTCTTCCTTCCTCCCCCTTCACCCTTTCCTTCTTCCTTTTCCCTCCCTCTCTCCCCTTCCTTCTTTCCTCCATTCTCCCTCTTCCTTTTCTCCCTTCACCCTTTCCTTCTCTTCTTCCTTTTCCCTCCCCCCTCTCCCCTTCCTTTCCTCCATTCTCCCTCTTCCTTCCTTCCCTTCACTTCTCCTTCTCTCCTTTTCCCTCCCTCCTTCCTTTTTTCCATTCTCCCTCTTCCTTTCTCCTTCTTCACCCTTTCCTACTCATTCCTTTCTTTTCACTTCCCTTTTTTTCTTTTCACTTTACTTTTTCCTCACTCCTTTCCCTCTTTTCCCCACCCTTTTCTTTCTTCCCTTCCCATTTCCTTCTTTTCCCCTCCTTGTCTCTCTCCTGCTTTTCTTTTTTCCCTTTCCATAGTTTATTTTCTTTCTTCCTCTCCCTCTCCCTCCTTTATTTCCTCAGTCTTTCTTTTTTTTCTTTCCCCCTTCCTTCCATCTTCTCTTCCTTCCCAGAGTCCTGAGCATGCCTTTTGCAGAGGCAGGTCTGAAGTGTCAGTCATTCTGCCGGGGGAATCTTTTTCTCATAGTATGTACGTATATACTCACATTTAGTTGAATTCAGTCTTAAAATGTATATATTATATGGCTCTCGCTGAAATAAATTTCCAAATATTTTGCTTTTATGGCTCTCTGAGTCAAAAAGGTTCCCGACCTCTGTTCTACAGTATAGACGCAAGGTTTTGTTCTGCATCTCTGAAAGCTTTGTGCTCTAACACTTTTGTTTTTAAAGAAAGAATTCTAAGCAGGTAGCCACAATAATGGCCAAGTGACAAAGAGGGTGTTTTTTGCTGCTGCACATTGCATTTGACAGCAAATACTTTTTTTTGGTTTCAGGGTTTTGAAAACTGAGGTACTTATAAGATTTAATGGTGCATGAGACTTAAGTAAATACAATATTCTTCACTTCACAAATGTTATCCTCGTTTCATATTCCTTGGAATAACCACCCCGACACAACTGGAGTGTACTCAGGATGCGTCTGGACTGCAGATCCCATCAGCATCTGGGAAATGCACTCAAACATTGTCATCCAGATGCATCAAGGGCTCATGCAACCTTTTGTCTAAAGCAGGCATGGGCAAACTTCGGCCCTCCAGATGTTTTGGACTTTAGCATCCACAATTCCTAACAGCCTCAGGCCCTTTCCTTTCCCCCCTCAGCCACTTAAGTTGAGGAATTGCGGGAGTTGAAGTCCAAAACACCAGGAGGGCCCATTTGCCCATGCCTGGTCTACACTGTAGAATTAATGCAGTTTTGGGTTTTGCGAACAGCAATGGCCGCTTGGTGTTGTTATGGGCCTTCAAGTCTCATTAAGTGGCTGAGGGGGGAAAGGAAAGAACTTGAGGCTGTTAGGAAATGTGGGAGTGGAAGTTCAAGACACTTGGAGAGCTAAAGTTTGCCCATACCTGGTCTAAAGGAAATGACCATTGCAGAGACCACAGAGGCCTCTTGGGGGCAGCAAAAGCACATGTTTCCCTCCAACTCTTGCTGAGGCTGCCTCAGAGCCGCACCCAGAATTCATTCAAGCCATGCAGTACAGAAAGGCGCTGGTTCAGAGAAAAGGGGGACAGGATCCACACTGAATGCCAAGAGAAATCTTTATTTTTAAAGGCGCTCCCTTAGGCGTATGTTTGGCAGACATACGGTGCTACACGCACACGTTTTATGTACACTCTTACACACAACTCACAGAGCATCACCAAGCGCTTGAACCAATAAATTAAAAAGAACAAAAAGAGAGACCAAGAGCCCGTTATCTTCATGGGAGAAATGCTGTCCCCTCCCCCCAGTCCTTCCAGGGCAGCATTTGGGGGAACTGGAAACAAACAAAAGCCAAGAGGAACACATCCAATACTGCTGCCGCAAACTCTCACCCCAAACCCCACCCACCCCTCAATCCCCTGGTTGGTCCCCCCATCATGGAGGGAGTAACAATCAGTGTGCTTCTTCCTTCCTTCCTTGTTTTCTCCAGAGGTAGCTGCCAGTGCAGCCTCATACTCGGGCCTCGATGCATTCCAGCGTGGAGACGATCTCCTCTGGCCGGTGGCCCTCAGCTTGGGCGCACTGGCCAATGTGGGCACTTGGGCTCTCAGCACCTCTGGGGCAGGGGGCAGGCAGGCAGGCGGCGGTCTGGGGGTAGGGGGAGTCACATTCGTCCGAGGTAAGGTCTGGCACGTCGTCCGACTGGCTGTCAGAGCTCTCCAGGTCGCTCCGGATGCTCTCCGGCTGTGCCAGCGTGATGTCCCAGGTTTGGCTGGCTGCGCAGTCTTTCGGCTCACAGCTTTGGTGGTGGCACAGCGGCTCCTGGTCCTCCTCACCTTCCTCTTCCTCCTCTTCTTCATTCTCCGCCATCTGGGGCTGAACGTGGAGTGAGTCCTCCGTACTGCTTCCACTTGCAAGCTGATAGTGGCTCGGCTTGGTCTCAATGTCCACTTGGATCTCCATGTTGTTACACTCTCTGCAGGGAAAAGGCCATGTTAGTTCTAGTATTAGTCTTCACATCTACTATGATTCCTGATCCTAAAGCAGGGGTGTCAAATTCATTTCCATCAAGGGCCACGTCAGCCTTATTATGGTTGCCTTCAAAGGGCCATTGACTCCATCGACAGAGACTACCTGGATACAGAGGACCAACTATATCATTTTTTACATAGTGGTCAGTGCTTTACCCCAGTTTGGGTCCCCAGGTGTTACTGAACGACAACTCCCATCACCTTGGATTATCCATCATGCAGACTGGGAATAATGGAACGGCAACTCAACAGCCCTTATGGCTCTGAGGTTGGGGAAAGGTTAAAGGGTATTTTCTAAAAGACATAGTTTCCACAAGCTTTGTATCTCAGTTCAGGCCTCACTCTCTTGACTAAACATAACAAACAGCAGGCTTCCAGATGTTCCTAGAACACAACTCTCATCAGCTCTAGTCATAATGTCTAATGGAGCCCCCAGTGGCACAATGGATTAAACTCTTGTGCCGGTAGACTTGCTAAGCAACAGGTCAGCAGTTGGAATCTGAGGAGAGCTGAATCTCTCAGCTGCAGCTCCCTATGCGGGGACATGAGAGATGCCTCCCACAAGGATAGTAAAACATCAAACATCTGGGCATCCCCTGGGCAATGTCTGTGCAGATGACCAATTCTCTCACACCAGAAACGACTTGCTAATTCTCAAGTTGCTCCTGACACACACATGCACACAAAAATATGTCTAATGATGAAGAATATAGGAGTTGTAGTCCAGCATCTGGAGGAAAGCCACATTAAATGACATGGAGGGCCAGATTTGGCCCAAAGACCTTGTTTTTGACACATGTGTCTTAAAGGGTTTAGCATGTTAACAATACTTACTTTTTAAAAAAATGACCTACAAAATGAATTACCTCTACACAAGCACAAACAGACACAAAGAGATTTTTTTCTCATTTCCTACTCCACTAAAAACCTAGGGAGCTTCACAGTCTTTCCTTCTCCCTGATGCAGGATTAGAGGAAAGTTTGTGTTTTGCGTTGACACACGGAGAAGGAATTATCTGGCCTTTTGCCTTGTACATGAAACAAAAGGAGGATATTACAGTGTGCTGTTTGGCATATTCATTCTGGCCTGGGAGTTGACCTGGACCTGCTTTGCTCTAAAAACAAAGGGGGGTGTTCGTAGCGAACAGCAATCAAAAAGGGAAAGTTCCAGACTGTGCTTGTAAACACAATTCCTCTTTAAAGGCCTAAACCATATTAAATCCATCCTGTGGGAGCAGACAATTTAGCAGTGCTGAGAATGATCTTAAAAGGCCTCAACAAACACTCAGTTCACACTTCTAGAAATATATTTCTAACCCTTCCTGGCATCCTGTTTGATAGGGATGGGGGAAAACATAAAAGAGTGAGTGGTAGGAAAAAAACCTGATTTAAACTATCCTAGTGCCAGAGTGAAGCCACTGAAAGAGGAAACACGCTTAGCAAAAAATGAAAAAACCTTCAATCTAGATTAAAATACAGGTAGCATACAAAGTATAGTTATAGATACTCTCTGGTGTTAATAGTTTCAGGATTTATGACAAATCCTGGCATGATTAACATCATAGAGCATCTATACAATATTTGTATTTTGCCTGCATTTTGGTTTAGAGCTCTGAAAACTTTTAAGAAAAGCATACATTTTTCATTCTACCTTCCAACCATCTGAGAAACAAGCCGAGACATAAAAATGTTGTGGACACTTAAAAGTAAAAAGACGTCATGATATAAGCTAGCCACTTAAAGCCAGCCCAAATGAATTATTGCTCCAGCATTTCTACAACTCACATTTTGGTATATCTTCATTGAAATGAGAAAATTACAAGATGGTCAAGGAAATATAGGAATAAATGAATGCAAGAGCAGCAGCAGCATGTCCCTGCTTTCTGTTCCCATCCCACTGCCAGACACAAGCGAAGACCTCAGAAAGCAAGTAATGCATCCCTTTGCAAAAGGCGTGTTAGAAGGGATCAGAAGCTAAAGGGACAAGCTTTCCTCAAAGAGCATTGGCTTTAACTCGTGGCACCCTTTGCTGGACTGGCCTACCTGTCCTGGGGGTTGTATGAGCTAATGATGGAGCCAGCCATGGCTCGTGTGCTTGCATTGTCACTGATGGCTCCCAGGCTGACCGAGTCCTTGGGGAAGATCTCTTTCTGCACATCTGCTTGCACTTCCAATCTAGGCAAAAGACAGGAAATCAGTTTAAAAGCTTGCCTTGATACCATTCCCCTCAGTCCCACTTACTACCGTCAAAGACTCATTTAAAGTATCAAAAGGGTTAAGAACCAAGTGACTCAGCTTCGAGGAACAACATTTTGCTCCACTCCTGTCTTCAATTGGTGGAACTTTACTTTTCTCATTTTTTTTCTTGAGCAGCACTTGGGTCATGTCTATCCTTCTGATTCTGTGGCATAAATATTTTGGCACTGTTCTTGTTAAGTGCCGCCAATCCAGCTTCATTCAGCCCCTGCGAACCCTACAAACGAAACTTCCAAGGGCCCCAGTCTGAGAGGCACCTTTCTGGGCTGTAAATTCATTGTGTGAAGGATGCCTGACCACACAGCCTCCTAACCTGGAGGTTGGCTTGGAGGAAACAAGTGTGGTGTAACCTTATGAGTCAGGTGGTAAACTCTCTTCTCAGCATGTGTAGGAAGATGAAGGAAGTTTCCTAGCTATCTGGAAAATAATTGTTAATTTGTTATTATATGGTTTTGGGGGGGGTTGCCTTGTTGCTGTGTTGTATTGAGGGCAGAGACTGCCTGTGTAAACCGTCCTGAGTCGCCTTCGGGCTGAGAGGGGCGGTATAGAAACGTGACAAATAAATAAATAAATAAATAAAATGACAGGTTCATGTGGATTTTTTGCAAGGTAATCATGGTGCAAACATTGGAGCAAAATACCTTTCAGGAGTTATGGAACAGAAGCTACTTTGATTTGGGTTATGATTAGAGGCCAAATCCCACTGTACTCCGGATACCTGTCTAAGAGGAATTCTCTGACTAAAGGAATGTTTACCTGCTGTACTTTCCTTTCCCGCCCAAAAGCACTCCGCCGCTCAAAGTGCCTCCTGAGAGGGCTGCAAAGCTGGCCGTTTCACTGTAGTTGCCCTGCATCACGCTGAGTCCATCCGTGGGGCTCCCACTGGTGCTCAGGACACTGGTGAGTCCTTCGATGCTGCTCTCTCCAATGCTGGGATTCTTCAGGGCTCTCCATGCATCCGCCACTGCACCAAAACAAGTTATAGCATGTGAGGCAAAAGATGACCTGAGAGCAGCATTCATACACTACTAAACCAACCAGTTAGCCCACCCCTAGAAGCAATGCAGCCTTAATAATGAAAGGGTTGTGTAGTTTGGAGCACTTCATCTTCTTAAGAATAGAACAGCAAAGCATGTTGAAAGTGTTACTTGCAAAACAGGCTTACAGATGCCTGTGGGGTTCAAGTGGAGACAGTATTCAACCTGACATTAAAACCACACTCTCCATATAACCCTACAACATAACCCTGATACATTTTCTTCTCCAAAAGAAGATTGCACAGGCATCACGTCTTTACCTGTAATTGGCCCATCATCTTCGTCAAACTCAATTTTAACTCCTTTTCCATTGGCTGTGCTAACTCCACAACCGCCACCCCGGCATAAAGAAATCGGCACAACTCCATAGACATAGGCCAACATAATAGGGACTCCAATACCTGGCAAGGGAAAGGAACACACGTTATTTGCAAATATTATGGAATATGTCACTAAAGGTGTACTTTTGGTATTACATCCCTAAAATACACTCATGATGTAAATTATATCCAGGATTAACAGGACCAGGAAGTGCCTCCAGCCCAAAGGAAACTGGTGTGAGAGGCTTCATGGCCACCCAGAGCAGGTTTACAAAGGTCACAGGGGTTCTGTAACCCACCATATAGGCCCTCTAAGACCACTTCAGGATGCTTACCAACGCTGACGGCAGCAATAACAGGTGATGCAATCACAGACAAGGTCACGCCGCCAGTGATCGCCAGGTTCCTCTTGTGCTTGGAGGTCTTCTTTCCCTCATACCGGCTGTGAATCTGGCAGAGGAAGAATCAAAGCTAGAGCAGGCAATTCCACCAGGAAAAGAAAGGAAATCATCCTACAACTTAAAGACGTTTCATAACAGGCTAGAGCACAGACGTCTTCTCCAGAAAAGGAAAAGACTGAAGAATGATAAGGCTGCTGCTCAAACTGGCACAAAGCTGAGCTGGAAAAACAAGGATCAACGTCCCAAATCCAAAGGAAGTTCCTTTTCTAGTTACCAAGACATCACATAAGCAAGGCATAACTAACATTCAGTTAGTATTAATCACAGACCTATTGTAGAAGGTCATGAAACATTGGCCACCAAATGGTCACCATTTCTGTATCAAGAAGTTGTCTGCATTGCTCTCTCTCTCCTCCTCTCAACAAAGACAACCTACAGGACCCCAATGACCCCACTCAAATGTTCAGGCCCTTTGTTTGGTTATCTTATGCATAGAAAGCTCTTACACTCACCTTCCTCCCAACATAAACAGGGATGCCAATGACCATGGCTGGAATCGCAATACCAGCGATGAGGGAAATGCCCACTGGGGCACCAATCAATGTCCCAAGCTGCCAGAGAATCTTCTTTTTACGACTCCATGGCTTCTTGCCCCAGAAAGTGCAACCAGAAGGACTGCAAGAGAGTTTACAATTGACCCTTAAAAGGACAGAATTCAAAATAGCAAAAAACAAAAATGGATTGACAATGCTCCTAGAAAACCCTCTTTCCAAATGGCTAAATGCACTTGCAGCAGTAGTGGAATTCATGCAGTCTCTAGGTGTTTCTGGACTGCAAGCACCAGCGACCATTGCCAGTACAGTGAAATAGGGAATGCTGGGAGTTCTAGTGCAACAATAGCTGGAGAATATAAACAATTTCTGATCCAAATAAACCAAATGCTTTTTAAGCAAGAGGTGCTTCCCATCCCAATTTTCTTATTCCTCAAAGATGCGGTTTCTCAGGCCCCCTTTTACACTGCCATATAAAATCCAGATTATCTGTTCTGAACCGGATTATATGGCAGTGTAGAAGGAGCCTCAGAGTGAGAACAGAAACCACTATAGCTATTTGATATTTAGACAAAGCCTAATGGGGACCATGTACTTGGGCAGTTTTGGTTTGGACATCAAGCATCTGGGAACAAATGTTGCCTCACAAGGCAGAGGAAACCCAGACCTTACCTGAGGTAATGCAAGTCAGAGATTTCCTTCATACATAACCAGCAGAACTCGCAGCCACACACTGCACAAGTCATATGATTACAGCTGCCGTCATTCATTTTGATGATATAGGCACTGCAACGTGGACATGGCTTAATGTCATCTGCTGTGGGAGTAAAGAAGAGGAGCAAATCAGGTTCTGCACACATCAAGGAAATTCTTAGAAATAACTGGAATTTATAAAGATCTTTCACTGTGAGACAGAAGGGCCTTAGCCTTGAGAATACGGCCACCCTTAAATTTGAAAAAAGTGGTTAAATTACTTGGCAGATGAATACTTGCAAATATCACTAATTCTTATCCAACTGATTGCATGTCCAAGATTATAAGTCTATCCATTAAAATGTTGAGTACACTCTGAGTTTCATTGGATTTAAACAGTTTGCAAGAAGAAGAGAGTACTATATAGAACCACAGCTCAGTGATAAGGTACTGGTTTTATATGCCAGATCCCGGACATCTCTAATTTTAAAAAAATCAAATAGCAAGTGATAGGGAAAGAGCTGTCTAAGACCTCGTTTTAACAGACAATACTTGGCAAAGTTAACAACTCAATTGGATATTAAGCAACTTCCTGCCTTTGTTTAAACTCCATGTAAACACTTTATTATGTGTATATGCTAAGAATCAACTGCCCACTTTTGGTCATTTGACTGCCCACTTTTGGTAATGTTTGACGTTTAAAGCAAGCTTTCAGGGTTCATGTGAAAAACTAAGAATTTAAATCTCTTTAGTGTTCAGGCTTTAACTAGATTAAACAGAGAGAATAGTGTGCTAGTACATTATTAATGGACTCTCTTGGCCATACAGGTTTGTCACAATTACTAAAACACTGGGAATTCCAGGCTTCTTTTCTGTTAATAATACAGCAGCAACAGAACTTTGAGGGTTAGCGTGAGACTAACTGGTAGAAAATAGAATCATAGAATGTTAAGGAGTTGGAAGGGATCACAAAGGCTATCCAATCCAACCACTGATAGTATTAGCCCCCACACTTTGACCTCAGCCCCATTTGTCCCATCAAGTAGTCCCCCCCCCCCAGACTTTCAGTCACAATGACCATGTCACAGCACAACTGAAACAGCAGCCAGCCTGCAAGCCTTTAAAGATTTACCTGGGCCGGATTCTTGTCCGTAACTGAGGCCTGAGGTGTGCTTTGTCCGCACCCGCAGAGTTTGTGCTCTTTGTTGGCGGGCCATGTCGCACGTTTGGTTTGGGTGCCATATTTGTTTACAATGATAGCAAAACTCCGTCTGGCACCCTTCTCTCTCACACGTCAATTTAGGGCAGCTGGCACATCCATAGGCAATAACAGCATACCTGGGGGGTGGGGGGAGGGTGGCAGGGAAAGAAAAAGGCATGACAGTAAGTGAAGCAAGAGCAAGTGGGCTGACAGTCTTCTTCTGGGCTCACGACGGACTGAGCCAAACAAAGTGTATCTGTACAGCTCATCCAGCCTGACAAGATGCATTCAACTGAGTTGAGATTGCCCTAGCCTAGTTTTCGCCCGGATTTGCATTGTGACCTAGATCCTGGTAAAAATGTAGGTAACTTCATTTCAGACCTCAGTAATAATTAACATCCCCAGAAAAGACCCCCAACTGACACATGTGTACTCCCAAGCATGAGAGTACACAATTATCAAATCAGGTTTCCCACCTACTATAATGGCTTGGAGTTTGGGCTTGGGATACAGATGCAACACCTTGACAAACCCATTTGTAGGAGTAGAGCATTTTTGTATTTTTATTGAGTTTCGTCTGTGGATGGGGAAAATGTCAGCGAGTTTGGTGCTCTTATTTTTATTGGGCTTCAGATCTAGAACCAAGATCAGACTCTCTTTCAGTTATAGCAGTTACAAAATACGAGGGGATGTAAATTAAAAGCAGAGAAGAACAGTAGTGAAGAGTTTCAGTTAGCTGACACCAAGTTTGGTGAGACATTACAGGTTAGATAGCATGTGGCTCTAATTTTCACTACAATTCCCAGGGAGAATTGCAGTGAGAAGGAAGAAACTCTGTGAGATGGATACATGGTCAGTTGGGGTAAGAAGGTTACAACTGGTACAGATGAGATAACATGTCCTCTAAAGTAACGATTAAGTGCATAGTTCTGTGTAAATGAAGGCAACAATGACTAGGGATGTGTTTTATCAGTTTAGGCTGTAATGCTATTTCGAAAACGCGGGTTTCTTTCATCAATTACCTATACTAGTAACATCCAGACTAAACTAGTCAGCCCTCCACAGTTGCTGAGGGCCCTTACAAAAGTGAAAAACCACGAATTCAAAAAATAGTTATTTTTAAAACTGAGATAACATCATTCTAGGAATCTCTGGATCTTCCAGTAGGACTCTATGGGCAACTTCCGGCTGATGCTGACCAGAGTTTTGCTGCAGGTCCTAGAGAGAACATTTCAATCAAATATGTGATTAATGAAACTTGCAAATGTGAAAGGCCAACTCTACTGAGAACCCTATGGAGACTGTCCTTAGAAACTACTCATCTAATGCAGAATGCAGCCCCTGGTTACTTCAAGAAGTTACTGTGATACTACACTTGATGCTCTTGCAATGCAACCAACATAACGTTCATTTAACATAGAGACAGTATGCTTATCTTGCACAACTCATTTATGTTGCAGGATATGCCTTTCCTTTCAGAGCACAAGAGTCCAAATGAACCATGTCTGTTTCCGAGGGGGAAACTGGAATTTCAGCCTTCTGTCAGCAGTTGATGGAGAATTCATGCTGCCTATTGCCTTTCTGTAAAACTGATAATCCCCTAACAGGTGGGGAGATGGGTTTTAACTATTCAACACAACTCTTAGAACTGAAGCACTTCCAGGGAGCGATCTTGGCCCATTGATATCTGGGAGACAACTGCTGCCTCACGCATATTCTGTTTCACAACCAAAGTTAAAAGGACAGCTGATAGAAACAAAATTACTGACACGGTATTAGAATGCATTTTAATCTGTAGAAATAGAAACCAAGAATGAATTCTCAAGTCTACTTTAATCCCTTCATGTTTTGCCTCTGAACATACTACACATACGATCGCAGGGTTTCAGCGGACAAACACTAATGTCGGCTGAGCTATATTCACACAGATTTGTCTTACCCCACCTGTTTCAAGTTACTTCTGGATAAAGGTTCAACTGCAACAGTAGCTTCTGGCCTTTCTGGTGCGGAGGTCTGGCTTAAGAACAGGATGCAGAAGTAGGACCTCCAGAGCACAATGCTTTGCTGCTGGCAATGCACTAGTTTAAATTTCCATCCATGATTTTATCTCATCCCATTCCTTAGTATTTTGTTTTTCTTCAGTAGTAAGTATTCTCAGCCCTCTGAGTGTGCTCAGTTATTAGGCTGTTCTAAGTCCCATGCACATCCGTTTGGAAGAGGGGAGATGTCTCTAAAATATTTGTTTGGTCTGCAAACTCTGGAGTTTTCCTGAACATACCAGTATCTCTATTGTGGAAGGATAACACTGTTTATGCTAAACAGCAAGCAAAGTCAGAAGGAAGCTCACTATTAGTATATATGATGCTGCTCCTTCTCTTGCTTCATCTACTAAGCTACCTACTACCTTCCATTCCTGCTGTCAGGACAAGTGCATCATACAAAGCTCCACCTAATGCATATTTTGCTCTGCTCAATTCAATCCTGCTAACACAATGCCATTGTCTCCATGCCCTGAAATTTCCCTAACATCCCTGAGAAAAATAGGGAGCAATAAATGCCAGACAGCAGCATGAGCTGTGGCCACAAAGAAAAAAGGTAGTTCCAGATTTGTATGCAGATCTAACTATGCACCAGAAGACCAGCATTGCCATGGAAACACATCATGTTATGTCTGCAATTTACCTCTCTAGGCAGAATCGCTAAGCTTGCCAATTTATGAAGCTGCTTAAAGCATGGGTGGGATGCAGAAGACATCAATATGCCACATGCTATGCATCTTGAAACACGCTTTTGCCATCATCTCGCAGAGAAGCTAATCCAGGAAATCCACCAGATAAGAGATTCTTTATGATACATGTAAGAAGAACAAAATCATCATTCTGTTTTTACAAACCTCTTATACGCATACTACATACTATCTTTGATACTGAGCTGAATGAGCCTCCGTACGGAGCTGACAGCCCTTCACTAGAAGGAATAGCCCATATGTCCCTTAATAATAACTTAAGAGCCCTGCTGGATCCAGACCAAAGTTCAGTTGATACAGAATCCCAAAGTTTGCCTAGGAGAGTCCATAAGCAGGATACAACTGCAACAGGGCCTCTTGAATCCACCTGCTCTTCCATGTAACTTAGATACAGAGACACACTGATATTGGGGGGCAAGGGGTTGCATTATGAAGAACACCCTTCCACCAACTGACCCCAAACTGGCAGGCCTTTTAATTTCCTGAATCCTTGCTTGACCTCATTCCTTTTGAAATAATGGTGCACCTGCAAAACGTGGACCGTCTACAAACATCCCTCCCAACTTCTGGAACAATTCAGTCAGTGTTGCCTTTGAAAAATCCTGCACATTGGACAAATGTCAGAGTTCTGGAAGAAGCAAAAACCACCAGCACTGAAGCAATGATCCTCTGCCATCAACTTCGCTGGACCAGCCACATTGTCCAAATGCCCAATCACCATCTTCCAAAATAGTTACTCTACTCTTAGAACAGAAAATGGAATGTCAGTGGACAGCAAACGAGATGTAAAGATGGGCTTATAGCTAAACTTAAAAACACTGACACAGACCCTGTGAACTAGGAAGTCCTAGCCCTAGAGTGTTCTAACTGGAGGTCAACTGTTACCAACAATGCTGTGGATTTTGGTGAGGCACCAATGGAAGCAACAGGGAGAAATGGACCAAGTGAAAGGCGCATGTCCTTATTGTGAAAGAAAGACCATGTAGATCCAGAATATGTCTTCAGTCACTTATGGACCCACCACCACGATTCTACACTTGGAAAGCAATCATACTATGATTGCCTATGATGATGAAGCAATGGTATTGTGTTGGCCAGTTCTGCGGCAGAGGGTAATTCTTAGAGACACTTTGCATACTTTTGTTAGAAGATCGGCAATTTCGAATTGGAGCTCTTCAAGAACTCTCTGATGGATTCCATCTGGACTGAATAATTTATTTGCTTGTAATTAATCAGTAAGATTTAGAACTTACTAACTAGTTATCATTATTTCCTATAGGCATTACAGTACTATAGCTTCTTTGGGACATTGTTAGGCGATCACAATGTTCATGCTATTGGCGCAGAATACAAGGCAACCAAATGTGATAGTGTTTATTTCACAAACAGTTAAACTGTACACTAACCTTCAGAAGGTTACCACAGCAGTGGCATAAACAAGGTGCCTCTCCAAGGACAGGGTGTTCTACTGGCTTCCCTTTTGTTTCACATCCAATTTGATACATTTTGTATTAGCTGAATAGTACGTAGAAACATAGTTCATGGCAATCTGATTCTAGCACTGATTTAATAAAGCCCAAACACTGCACTGCACAATTTAGCAGAGCTCCATCAACATCATATGCTTATTTGTAATGCCACACCAAATACATTTTTTCATGAAATCATGTAACTTGGACTACTCAAGAGCGACAATGCTCCCTAAACTTAAGAATACTTGATAAGAATCTTGAGAATCTGAGGCAATAACACAACAAACAATCCCAGATATCCTTATTTTACAACTTCTGCAGACCTTATTTTTAAATATTGAAATGCTGACGACTCCAAGGGCAGCAAACAGACCCCTTCTCCTGTGTTCTGTATGCTGTGCCAGAGATACTTTAATGAGTATTACTTAAAAGAAAAGAGAAAGTAAAAAAATAATCTTGTTAACTGAAATCTTGTTTTGACTGATTAGGACTACGTTTTTCCCCATGTACCTAAATGGGTAGCTCAATTACAGTGATTCAACATTTCCCCCATTACTATACACATACAGAAACAAGATTCATGTAGCTGTTACTGGGAAGTCAACATTCAGAGTGTTTCCCACAGATGTGAAAACCCATTGTGCAACTTTTGAATTTCTTAGAAAAATACAACTGACAGGAAGAGACCAGAAATTCCTTTCTGTTTCAGTAAGATATCTCAGAAAAGTCAGCACTGCTTGAAATGCTAGGCATTAACTGATTTTTCATTTCTTCAGGGGAAAAAAGGCTAGGGAACTTTTACACCTAAAATCCGTGGCCTCAGCTTCCGAGGGTCACTTCTGATTCCCCACTTCTGTGAAAATAAACTCCATGCTGTGATATATCTGCTGTGTTTAAACAAAATTCTCAAACCAGCAACTGTTTTATTGACCACACTGAGTCAGGGCACAGCCGCCCCTGAAGTCAATGATTAAGAACAATTCAGTGTAACTAAGTGAGTAAGAATACTTAGGAAGTACCATACGCTGCAGGGTCCAGTGAACTCAATACCCTTCACAGTACCAGTCCAAAGATTCTAAACACAGAATGGTTTTGGCTGAGACTAGATTACTTTCAGCAGGTACTTGTTCTGCCCACCTTTGGGACTTCCCTCCTAATGGATCGCCTCATATTTCTTTCCAAGGTCATCCATACCCTGTTTGTATTCCATAATGAGGTCTCTCTGGAAAGGGTTTCATCTAGTGCTGGCATGGGCTAACTTCAGCCCTCCAGGTGACTCCCACAGTTCCTAACAGCTTATTGTGGGAGTTGAAGTCCAAAACCCTGGAGGGCCGAAGTTTGTTCATGCCTCATCAGGCATCTTATTTGGAAGACTGCTTTATATACATCTGCTGGAATATATAAGCTCACATCCCTGTAAAATCCTCAGGCACCTCCTCCCACCCTACAATATAGGGGGACAGAGAGTAGCTGCTATTTTCACGGACTCACTGTTCATTGGAAAACAAGATGAAGAAATAGTGTGAAACATACACAGTGAAATCCAATTTCTCTCATACATCATCTCTAAACTGTATTTCCCAACATGGTGAGCCATAAACATTTTCAACCACACTCCCACTGAGTCACATTCAGTACAGCCAACGGTCCGGGATGATGGGACATACATCTCAAAATAGAGGGTACACAAATTTTAGGGGTGGGATACCTCCACATGGTTATGGAATTAGTTCAGTATGAGGCACTTTTCTACACCATTTCCTGAAACAAAACAATGAGTGAACTATACAAGAATATTGTCTCTCTCTTCCAAAAATACTTTTGGGCTTGATTCCATAGGCCCTTTGGATTTATTTTATTCTTCCAATGCTTCACTGTTTTTTTCCTTGTGATAATTTTTTATCCTGGCAACTCTGATGGTGTCATAGTATTCTTACTATGACATCATCAACCCCACACAATGGTACACAGCCAACTGTTATTACCACCTATACCCACAGAACAAATGCCAAACAGTAAAATCCAGTCAATCCCTCCATCCTCTCCCCGCTCCCTTCCGAGCCTACTTTCAGGGGGGATCATTGTGATGCCAACTGGCCTGCCTTGGAGAATTGTCATAAAAACTGTCAGAAAGCAAAAGTAAAAATGAGCATGGATGTTCCCTGCACTTTTCTTATTTCTTTTACTTACACCTACTTTTCACACATTGGGGGATGCTCCCCCCTTTGTTATTCCCCCCTCTTCCCTCCTTTCTTCCAGTCTTCTTTCAGAGGGTAGCTGAAAGTAACTGGCCTGCCTCCTTACAAAAGCTTCCAGAAAACGAAAGTAAAAGTACATTCCAACACCTTGCATTTTGGTTACTTTTATTTATTACACTTATATTTTAATGGAGTTTTGGGTCTGGTGGGTGCATTGATTGTTGGTGTCACCCGTCACTTTAACTTAAAACACACTAGCCATCCCCTGCCACACATTGCTGTGACCCAGTCTGTGTATATGTGTTTTTTGCGTGGTTATGCAAATGCGTTGTAATGTATTTTTTATTTTTTGGCTTTTAAAGTCTCTTCTGCTGTGTTTCTCAGTGTTTTATGAGTGATGGTCACTTGTTGGCCTGATAGGTGTATTGTGTCCAAATTTGGTGTCAATTCGTCCAGTGGTTTTTGCGTTACATTAATCCCACAAACATTTTTATTTATATAGATTTGTCCATCCCTCATCTTCTTTCCCCTCACTCCCTCCCCAGCCTATTTTCAGAGGTCACCATGAAACTAACTGGCCTGACTGGGAGAGCTGTGGTAAAAACTGCCAAAGAGCCAAAGGAAAAGTGGACCTGAAGGGACCTTGTGCTTTTCTTGTTATTGTTATTTGGTTGCGGGGGTTGGCTGTCCCACACCCACTCCTCCTCCTTACATTACTTTTTTGTGTGGGCGTGTGGTTGCTGCCCCCCCCCCATTTCCTGAAGTGTTGTCACTCCTTCCCCATCACTTACAGCAGTGTTTCCCAACCGCTGTTCCGCAGCACACTAGTGTCTGGTGTGCTGCGGAAAAACACCTCTCTTCCCCCCTTTCTTACCCCTCCTGCCGAACTCCTGCTGCTGCTTGCGGGGCGAGGAGGAGGAAGAAGGGCCGGGCGAAGAAGAAGGGGCCGGGGCGCCGCCTCCTTCAGCTGTTTCCTCCCGCCCCGCGCGCTTGAGGGAGAAGAGAAGGGTGACGTCACTCGGGCCAGGCGCCTGCCCTCCAGCACGGCATCGTCAAGACCTAAAAGGAGGGAGGCCCACTGTCTTCGCCGAAGCCGGGGCCTCGGTTGGTGTCGCTGCTCGGCCTCCGGAAGCCTCCGCGGTAGCAATCGAGGCCCCGGCTCTGGCGAGGACGATGGACCTCTCTCCTCCTTTTAGGTCTTCAGCAGCCAGCACCTCCTCCAGCCATTCCCCGGCGGCGACGTTGGCTGCTAAACACCTAAAAGGAGCGAAGCTGAGGCCTTGGTTGGTGTCGCGGAGGCCTCCGCAGCCCGGGCCGCGACACCAACTGAGGCCCCGGCTTCGGCGAAGACAGCGACCCTCCCTCCACCTTTTAGGTCTTCAGCAGCCAGCGCCGCTGTCGGGGAATGGCTGGTGGCGGCGCTGGCTGCTGAAGACCTAAAGAGGTAAAGAAGGAAGGAAGGTGAACAGACAGGAAGGAAGGAGAAAAGAAAGGGAGGGAAATAGGGAAGGAATGAAAGAAGGAACAGGGGGGAGAAAGGTCGGAGAGAAGGAGGGAGGGAAAGAAGGAAGAAGGGAAGGAAAGGAGGAAAGAGATACCCAAGGAAGGAAGAAGAGACAGCAGAAAGGACAGAAAAATGAAAGACATGAGAGAGGTAAAGAAGAAAGAAAGGCAAACAGACAGGAAAGAAGGAAAGAAGAAAGGAAGGGAAAGAGAGAAGGAATGAAAGGAAGGGGGAGAAAGGTAAGAGAGAAGGAGGGAGGGAAAGAAAGAAGGAGGGAAGGAAGGGAGGGAAGGGAGGGAGGAAAGAAGGAAAGAGATACCCAAGGAAGGAAGAAGAGACAACAGAAAGGACAGAAAAATGAAAGGAATGAAAGAGGTAAAGAAAGGAAGGCGATCAGACAGGAAGGAAGGAAAGAAGAAAGGAGGGTGGGAAAAAGCAAAGGAATGAAAGAGGGAAGGGGGGAAGAAAGGTAAAAGAGGAGGGAGGGAGGGAGGGAAAGAAAGAAGGAGAGAAGGAAGGAAGGAAAAAGGTACCACAGGAAGGAAGAAGAGACTACACAGCAAAGACAAAGGTAATAAAAGGCTATAAAGGAGAGTGAAGCTGGTGAGGGGAGGAGAAAAATAAAGGAAATAAAGGGAGGAAGGGAACTGAGGGAGGGAAAGAAAGGGAAGGAGGAGTGATAGAGAAAAGGAAAGAATAGGGGGAAAGGGAGGGGAAAGAAAAGATGGAAGGAAGGAGGAAAGAGAGAAGGAAAGAGTTGAAGGATGAGGGAGACAGGGGGGAGAGCAAGAACAAAAGGCAAGAAGGGATGTTGCTGTTGTTTTTTGCCACAGCAACGCGTGGCCAGGTACAGCTAGTGTGTGTATGTATATACAGAGAGAGAGAGAGGGAGGGAGGGAGAGAGAGAGAACAACAGCAAAGGCAGAAAAGCATGTCTGTGTAGGAGGGTGAATATTAGGAAGAACTTTCTGACTGTGAGAGCTGTTCAGCAGTGGAACTCTCTGCCTCAGAGTGTGCTTCCGTCTTGCTGCTCTTTCTAGCCAGCTTCCCTGAGGACCGGATATGTTTTCCCTGAGGACTGGGTGACTGCGATAAAAACTAAACACAGAGAGAGACTGACAGCTGCTGAGCAAGACCTTCGTGTGTGTCTTTCTGCCATTCCTGCCAGGATATCTATGTTGTGTTCATTGAAACAGGCCCAGGTTTCACACTAAGTGAGTGTATAAATACATTTTAAAAACATATTAACCATATGTATTATTGTGTTAGAGTGTCATTTTGGTTGGTGGTGTGCCCCAGGATTTTGTAAATGTAAAAAATGTGCCACGGCTCAAAAAAGGTTGGGAAACACTGACTTACAGCACTTATGACACATGGGGGACTAGTGACCCCCCTCATGTTCTTCCCTCTCACTCTTTCCCTTTCTGGCTTTCTCTCTTCTTCTTTTTTTCCTCCTCTCTTTTCCCTTCCATTTTGCCTTGTTCCCTTCCTTCCTTCCTCTGTCTTCCTTTCCTCCTTCCCTTCTTTGCTCCCTCCCTTCCCTTATTTTTTCTTCCTTGTTCCCTCTTCTTTCCCTCGTCTCCCTTCTTTTTTTCCTTTCCTCCCTCCCTCCTTCATTCTCTTCTTCTCTCCTTTCCCTCCAACTTTCACTTTCCTCCTTGCCTTTCTCCCTCTTACTCTTCTTCCTTCCTTTTTCCTTCTTTTCCCTTTCTTACTCCCCTTCTTTTCTTGTTTCCTTTTGTCTTTCCCTCCCTCATCTCCCTTCTTTCCTCCCTCCATTCTCTTCTACATTGTTTTCCTTCAATCTCTTCTTCCTCCCTTCCTCCCCTCCCTCCCACCCTCCTTCCCTTTCCTTCCTTGCACCCTTTCTTTCCTTCTTTCTTTTCCCCTTCTTTCCTTGTTCCCTTTTGTCTTTCCTCCCTCATTCTCTTCTTCTCTCCTTTCCCTCCATCTTTCACCTTCCTCCTTGCTATTATCCCTCTTTCTCTTCCTTCCTTTTTTCCTTCTTTCTTCCTCCCCTTCTTTCCTTGTTCCCTACTGTCTTTCCCTCCCTTCCTCATCTCCCTTCTTTCCTCCCTCCATTCTATTCTACACTGTTTTCCTTCAATCTCTTCTTCCCTCCCTCCTCCTTCCCCTTCTTCCTTCCCTTTCCTTCCTTGCACCCTTTCTTTCCTTCTTTCTTTTCCCCTTCTTCCTCCTCTTCCTTCCTTGTTCCCTTTTGTCTTTCCCTCCCTCCTTCATCTTCTTTCCTCCCTCCATTCTCTTCTACACTGCTTCCCTTCAATCTCTTCTTCCTTCCTCCTTCCCTTCTTTGCTCCTTCCCTTCTTCCTTTATTTTTTCTTCCTTGTTCCCTCTTCTTTCCTTGTTCCCTTTTTTCTTCCCCTCCCTCCTTCATTCTCTTCTTCTCTCCTTTCCCTCCATCTTTCACCTTCCTCCTTGCCCTTCTCCCTTTCTCTTCTTCCTTCCCTTTCCTTCCTTGCACCCTTTCTTTTCCCTTTCTTCCTCCACTTCTTCTTTCCTTGTTCCCTTTTGTCTTTCCCTCCTTTCCTCCCTCCATTCTCTTCTACACTGCTTTCCTTCAATCTCTTCTTCCTTCCCTCCCTCCTTCTTCCTCTTCTTCCTTTTCCCTTTCCTTCCTTGAACCCTTTCTTTCCTTCTTTCTTTTCCCTTTCTTCCTCCCCTTCTTCTTTCCTTGTTCCCTTTTGTCTTTCCCTCCCTCCCTCATCTCCCTTTCCTTCATTCTCTTCTTCCTTCCTTCCTTCCCTCCCTCCTTCTTCCTGCCCCCCTTTCCTCCCTCTCTTTCTCCCTCTCACCCGCAGTCGGGGGCCGGGCACCACCGGCAGTCGGGGTCGGAGGCGAGGCAGCGGCGGAGGAGGAACTCCTCGTACTTGGCCACCAGCTGCGGGGAGTCCCTCAGGAGGCGCCGGATGTCGGCGGGGTCGAGGCGCTCGGCGCACTCGGGGCAGCTGATGTGGACGCGCGACTCGGTGATCTCGATGCGGAGGTACTGGCGGAGGCAGGCGCGGCAGGAGCGGTGCGGGCAGGAGAGGAGCCGCGGCGCGTTCCCCGAGGGCTGCCGCACCAGGCACAAGGGGCACTCCAGCTCCGAGGAAGGCGGCGGCGACGATGGAGGGCCGCTGCCGTTGCCATCGCCATTCCCCTCGTCGTCCTCCTCCGCTTCCTCGGGGAGCTCGCAGGCCAAGGCGGCAGCGGCCGAGGCCTCTTCTTCCGGGGCGGGCGGCGGCGGTGGTGGTGGCGGCGGGCCTTCCTCAGCCGCCTTCTTGGCCTCCTCCTCGTCCTCTTCCTCCGGCCTGGCCTTGGCTTTCTTCCTCCGCCGGATTCCAGGCCCCGACGAGGCGGCGGAGGCGGCGGCCGAGAAGACGCTCTGGAAGCTGAGGAGGCGGAGGCGGCGGCGACGCCTGCCGCTCCCGCCTCCGCCGCTTCCGGGGCATTTGGCCGGCTGGGGAGGCGGCGGCGGCGGAGGGGGAGCGGCGGCGGGGAGGGAGGTCGAGCGCGGAGACTCCGAGTCCTTCTCCGAACCCATCGCCCGCCAGGAGCAAGAAGAGGAGCGGCCTCTCCCGCCCCGGCTCTGCGCCGCCTCTGAGGAAGAGAGCGGGAGGAGGCGGCGGCACGCGCGCAGGCGCGGACGGCCCCTTTCCCTTGTGCGCCGCCTATGAGGTAAATAAAGGCACCCTTTCCGTTCTGAGGTCGAGAAGAACACTCCGCGCCTGCGTGCTCGAGCTGGCCCGCCCCTTCAGAGAAAAAGGGCTCCAAGGCGCATGCGCCTACTGCCCGCCCGCTCACCCCTCCCTTCCCGCTCTCCAATGGCAACTTGGGGTAGAAAGGATCCTTGGGCGCATGCGCAGACTGGCGGACCGCCCTTTTAGGTTGGGGAGAAGGGGATCCAGGGCGCATGCGCAGCTCGCCAACCCACTCCCTTTCCCCTTCCCTCTTTTAAATAGCCTCTTATATACAACTTATGATCTAGGCCAGTGTTTTTCAACCTTCTTTGAGCCGCGGCACGTTTTTTTACATTTGCAAAATCCTGGGGCACACCACCAACCAAAATGACACAAAATGACACTCTAACACAGTCATACATATAGTTAATATGTTTTTAAATGTATTTATACACTCAGTGTGAAACCTGGGCCTGTTTCAATGAACACAACATAGATATCCTGGCAGGAGTGGCAGAAAGACAAAGGTCTTGCTCAACAGCTGGGAGTTATAGTTCACTCGCAATCAAAGAGCATTCTGAACTCCACCAATGATGGAATGGAATCAAACTTCCCACACAGAACTATCATAACCAAGAGAAAACACGGGTAACATCTTCCACCCCCCTCCCGCAGAAGCGGCAGCGTGACCAAAGCGAGGCAAAGCAAGCAGAGTGAGGCTGGGAAGAAGGGAGCCCGAATGGAGAAGAAAAAGTGTTGGGCAGGAGGGGGAAGAAGGTGTATTGGAGGTTCCAATTTCCCACGGCACACCTGATGATCGCTCACGGCACACTAGTGTGCCATGGCACACTGGTTGGGAAACACTGATCTAGTACGATATATATTGTATAATACTGATAGTATAATAAACTGGTAGTGTATTATATATATTTTGGTATAATAATATAGTACAATATAATATATAATAATAGTATATTTATTTACACAGGGTAGGAGCTATGATAGAAAAAGCCCTCCTCTGTGTTGTAGTGAGATGGTAACTCTTAGGACTTGGGACCACCAGGAAGTTTTCTGTCTCCGAGCACCTCATCCCATACTGTCTAGTGGGACAGTATGGGATGAGGCGGTCCCTTAGGTTCACTGGCCCCAGACCATTCAAGGCCTTGAAGGTAATCCGGCATTCCACTGGGAGCCAGTGCAGTTCGTGCAAGATGTGGCAGCTCATTGGAACACCTACCAGCAGCTGAGCTGCCGCGTTCTGCACCAGCTTAAGTTTCCGAATCACCGACAAAGGCAGGCCAATGTAAAGAGCGTTACAGTAGTCTAACCTTGAGATCACCGTAGCTTGGACCACTATGGCCAGGTTGTGGCGGGACAAATAGGGGGCCAGCTTCCTCGCCTGGCGTAGATGAAAAAACGCTACTCTACTGACGGTGGAGACATGTGTCTCCATCGACAGTTGAGAGTCAAGTGTGACACCAAGACTTTTTACTGATGACGACAGACATAACGTCATGCCGTCCAGGGTTGGAAGCTGGATCTCCCTACCGCCCACACGACCAAGCCACAGGATCTCCGTCTTCACCGGATTCACCTTCAACCTACTGGCTCGCAGCCATCCAGTAACGGCTTCAAGGCAGCGATGGAAATTAGCGGGTACGGATTTGGGCCGGCCCTCCATTCCCAGAATGAGCTGGGTGTCATCAGCATATTGGTGATACTCCAGCCCAAAGCTACGTACCAGTCGAGCAAGTGGTCGGACATAGATGTTAAATAACAGAGGGGAGAGGATTGCCCCCTGAGGGACCCCACAAAGTAGGGGGGAACCCCCGGAGACAACCTCACCTCTCCTCACTCTCTGTAGCCGGTTCCGGAGGAAGGAAGACAGCCAATTCAGAACTGTCCCTCTCACCCCACCCCGGCCCCAGCAAGGTGGTGGGTCAAAATATCATAATTGTATCGAACGCTGCTGTGAGGTCCAATAACACAAGCAGCGCCGATCCACCCTGGTCTAGCTGGCATCGTAGCTTGTCTGTGATGGATACCAGCACCGTCTCCATCCCATGCCCCAAATGGAAGCCGGACTGGAAGGGGTCTAGCCAAGTTGTGTCATCTAGGAAGGACTGCAACTGCTCCATTGCTGCCCTCTCAATCACCTTGCCCAGGAACGATAAATTCGAAACTGGGCGGTAATTGGAAGGGACCGTAGGATCTAATCCCGGCTTCTTCAGCAATGGAGTGACCACAGCTTCTTTCAAACCCTCTGGAAACACTCCTTGCTCAAGGGAGGTGTTGATTAGTCTCAACAGAGGGTCTTGCAACCCCTCCAGGCAAGCTTTCACCAGCCAGGAAGGGCACGGATCGAGGGAGCATGTGGTCGGTCTAGTTGCAGTGACTATCCCATCTACAGCTTCTGCGTTCTGGCCGAAACTGGTCGAAGGTGGGCCCGGCAAGAGGCCACGGAGTCTCAAGTTCGTTAACTGTATCAATATATTAGATATTACATGTATTATTACTAATAATTTCTCTTTTTGGTGTATTACCCAGTAGGTGCTGCAGTTCCTCATACATATGCAGATCTACTTCTGCTTCTTCGGCAGCTGTGGTTGGGATCCCTGTGATGTTAAATGGCTTACCTTGAACTCAAATTGAGATCATTCTGTCATTTTTGGATTGTATCCAAGCACCGCTTTAGCGACTTTATTATTAATTATGAAGGCTACTCCATGTATTCAGTGTTGCTCTTGTTCACAATAGCCTTCAGAAGAAGAGTAAAAACCTGGCTGTGGGACTAGGCCTTCAGAGAAGCAGTGCAATATAATATTACTGGAATATGTGCAATGACTACGGAACGGCCTCAGACTGATTTTTGGATGGCGTGATTTTAATATTGAATTAAATTTATTTTTTAAAAAAATATGTATTAGTTTTAATTCAATGGATTTTAAGCTTAATGTTGTATATGTTAAGGCATTGAATAATTGCCATATGTAAGCCGCCTTGAGTCCCCTTCCAGTCCCATTCCAGTTGGCCCATTCCAGTCCATTTCAGTTTGCTGACCCCCAGAATGTCTATCTTTAGTCTTGACATCTCACCAATAACAACATCCAGTTTGCCCTGGCTCATCGATCTTACATTCCAAGTTTCTATGTTGTGTTGATCTTTAGATTCATTGTTCACTTCCTGCACCATTGGCCGCTAGCCTTCCTTTCAGCTTTGAGCCAGTTGTGTCATCACATCTGGGGCTGCTCCTCCCCAGTAGCATTTTGATCATCTTTTGACCTGGGAGTCCCATCTTCCGATGGCATACTGACATCTCTCTGTTTGTACTGATCCATTTAGTTTTCATGGCAAAAATACTGGGGTGGGTTGCCATTACCTTCCCCATGGATTGTGTTTAGTCTGACTGGTTCAAGATTGGGAAAGGAGTGTAGCAGGTCTGTATACTCTCACCCTGTCTACTCAACTTGCAGAACACATTATGCGATGTGTAGGGCTTGACGAGTCCAAGGCCGGAGTTAAAATTGCTGGACAAAACATTAACAATCTTAGATATGCAGATGATACCACTTTGATGGCCGAAAGCGAGGAGCTGAGGAGTCTTCTAACCAAGTTGAAAGAAGAAAGTGCAAAAGCTGGGTTGCAGTTAAACATTTTAAAAAAACAAGATTATGGCAACCAGACTAATAAATAACTGGCAAATAGATGTAGGTGGGAAGATTACTGCAGACGCAGACTGCAGCCAGGAAATCAGAAGACGTTTACTTCTTGACAGGAGAGCAATTACCAATCTCGATAAAATAGTTAAAAGTAGACACCTCATACTGGTAACAAAGATCCACATAGTTAAAGCAATGGTATTCCCGTTAGTAACCTGTGGGTGTGAGAGCTGGACCATAAGGAATGCTGAGCGAAGGAAGATAGATGTTTTTGAACTGTGATGTTGGAGGAAAATTCGGAGGGTGCCTTGGACTGCAAGAAGATCCAACCAGTCCATACTTCAGGAAATAAAGCCTGGGTGCTCACTGGACGGAAGGATATTAAAGGTAAAGATGAAGTACTTTGGCCACATCATGAGAAGACAGGAAAACTTGGAGAAGACAATGATGCTGGGGGAAATGGAAGGAAAAAGGGAGAGGGGCCGACCAAGGGCAAGATGGATGGATGGTATCCTTGACGTGACTGGCTTGACCTTGAAGGAGCTGGAGGTGGTGACGGCCAACAAGGAGCTCTGGTGTGGGCTGGTCCAGGAGGTCACGAAGAGTTGGAAGCAAATAAACAACAAAAATTACTAATAATATTGCAGTATAGTGGTATAGTACAAGATAGTGAAATAGAATACTAATATTGTGCTTTGCTAGTAATATAATTATATATTTTAATGCTATAATATCATACAAGACTAATAAGAATACAATATAATAGAATCATAATATTGTAATATACTAATACTAGTGTATTAAATAGAATTACTACTAATAATATATAATGATAATACTGTTTTATTTTTGTCTATTTGAATTTGTAATGTTTTTGATTGTGAGCCACTTTGAGTCTCTGTATGGAGAGATAAGTCTTCTATGCACATAATAAAAGTGAAAATGTGTTTGTGTGTATGGCAGATTCCCATCCCCGAAAACAGCTATAGCTCACACTAAGCAGGAGACACCAATGGCACTCCCTCCAATGACATTACAGTTACCGGTATATTGAGCGCCACATCCCAGTGTTCCTTTCTCTCTTCCTTGGTTTGGAATTTGCATGACCCCACCCACTGCATCGCCCTTTCCTACTCTTTTCAACTCTGTCTGCATAACAAACAGAGCAGAATTGAGTAGCAACTTAACATACTGGAGGGGTTTGGGGGACTGACTCCACATGATGGAAGTTGTAGTTCACCCTGCATCAAGACATGGCACTGTGATTCCCACCGACAATGGACCTGGACCATATTTGGCACACAGGATCCCCATGCCCAATAGAACATACTGGAGGGATTTGGGGGGAAATTAGCCTCGACATTTGGGAGTTGTAGGTACTGGGATTTATTGTTCACGTGCAATCAAAGAGCTCTCTGGACCCCACCAATGGTGGACCTGGACCTCACTTGGTACACAGAACCTTCATGACCAACAAAAACAACAAAACTGGGGGTCTTTGGGGGGAATTCACTTTTCTTTATAGGAGTTGTAGTTCGCCTACATCCATAGAGTACTGTGAACCCAAACAGCGATAGATCTGGACCAAATTTAGCACGCATACCCGATATGCCCAATTTTGAATACTGGTAGGATTTGGGGGAAATTGGCCTTGACATTTGGGAGTTGTAGGTACTGGAATTTATAGTTCACCTGCAACCCAAGAGCACCCCTGAACCTCTCCAACGATGGACCTGGACCAAACTTGACACACATACCTGATATGGCCAAATTTGAATATTGGAGGGGTTTGAGAGAGATTGACCTTGATTTTGGGGAGTTTTAGTTCACCTACAACCAAAGAAACCGTGAACCCCACAGACAATGGGCCTGGATCAAACTTGGCACACAGAACTCCCATAACCAAATGATGCATCTATTCTAGACTCTAGAGCAAACTTGCCAACATGACAAGTTTAAGCACTGATGGAGTTTCAGGGGGTTAACCTGGCATGTGAGTTGTAGTTCACACACAACCTTGTGCATTTTGTAAATTTTTTAAATAAAAAAAATGACTTTTGTCAAATTACTAAGGCGATGCTGGGTACCTAAGCTAGTCGGGATATAAATAAATCAAATCCTAGGGAGAAGGTGAAGGTGGGAAAGGGATCCTTGAGCGCATGCGCGGCCTGGCGACCAACAGACCCACTGACTGGGCTGCTGAGGTAAGACTGCAACCGGCAACCCTCTCCTGCGCAGGCGCAGAAGATTCCATCCAGGCTTGTCTCTCTCGAAGCCAGTCTTGCACTATGCGCATGCGCCGCAGGGGAGAAAGCCGTGGGCGGGGAAAGGGCTTGAGTGAGACGTGACGGTCATACCCTCTCAGCATTGGTTCCTCACGTTCTGACGTGTTGCTGCTGCAGAAGACACGTGTTCTCCCTCCCCCTTATGCTCAGGTACTACATGCATATATGTGTGTGTGTATATACTGTATATGTATATATATTTATATATATGTGTGTGTGTGTATGTTTCCAGTATAGTGTATTATATATATTGTGGTATAATAATAATATAGTGCAATATAATAATACATAATAATATAATATTAATAATATATTATATATTACCTGTCATATTTCTAAGAACATGGTAGTATAGTGGTATAGTACAATAATAATGATAATATGTCATACAATATAATCTCTCTCGGCATTACTTCGCAAACGAAGATTCTTAGGAAGGGCTCATCCCACGCTTTCTACAAGCACGTTGATGACTAAAAAGGCCAATCTGAGAAAGGCAAGTTTGGTTGCAGAAAGCACAGCAGAAAGTCTCCTTGGGTGACGTTGTTTCCAAGTTGCGGTTCTTTCTGCGTTGTCGTTCCTCTTCGAGACCCATTCGGCGTGTCTTCTCGAAAGAGGCTGCAGCATTGTGGATAGTGCGTCTCCATGCCTCCCGATGTGAGGCCAGGGTGGACCATTGTTGGTGATCAATCTGGCCGAGCCTGAGGTGTTGTTTCAGGGAGTCCTTATATCTCTTTTTGGGGGCGCCTCTCTTGCGCTGACCCGTGGCAAGTTCACCATAGAGTAGTATCTTTGGGAGGCGGTGGTCCTCCATCCCAGAGACGTGCCCTGCCCAGCGCAGCTGTGTCCTCAATAGCATGGCCTCAATGCTGGTGACCCCTGCTTGCTCAAGGACAGCAACATTCGTCACAAAGTCGGTCCAGTGTATATTTAGGATTGTGCGAAGACCGCGCTGATGAAAGCGTTCGAGGAGTCGTAGGAGTTGGCGATAGGTGACCCATGTTTCAGACCCATAGAGGAGAATAGACAGTACGATAGCTCTGTACACACTGATTTTGGTGCTTTGCCTCAGGTGCTTGTTGCTCCAGACTCTTTTGTGAAGCCTTCCGAATGCACTATATGCCTTTGCTAATCTGTGATTTATCCCTTTATCAATCTTGGCATCTGAAGAGATGATGCTTCCCAGGTAGGTGAACTGCTGATCGGACTTAAGCACAGATTCGCCTATACTGACGTGGGGATGATGGTGTTCTTCCTGTGGTGCGGGCTGGTAGAGGACTTCCGTTTTCTTCAGGCTGACTTCCAGCCCAAACAGCTCTGCAGCTGTTACAAAGCAGGATGTGAGGCGCTGCAGAGCTGCTTCTGAATGGTTCTAGGACCTCCTGCAATAAGTGAAAAATCACGATGTAGGGACACTTTATTTATTTTAATATTTATACATTATTTTAGTAGTTATACACTATTTTAAACTTTTATAAACTTCAAATAAAGCGAAGGAAAAGAAGGAAAGGCCCTTCAAGGCTGGAGGGAGGGAGGACTGAGGAGGGAAAGGGCCTTGGAGAGCGGCGGCGGGAAAACCCCACAAAACAGCGAAGATACTATGATATACTGTATATTTTAAATTAATTTTTTTTGAAAGACTCAGTCCCGCCCCGTAGGCTCCAGACGCCGCCCAAGTGCTGCCGGCCCTGGGTTATCTGTGGTCTTTTCCACACAGTTGAATAAAATTCCATGTTATCTGCTTTGAATCAGATTATATGGCAGTGTGGGCTCAGAAAACCCAGTTCAAAGTATAGTGTTATATGTTTCACATTTTTGTAGTGGGTAGGTAGATCATTTTGACTGTTTTATAAGTAGCTCGCATGCTGAAAAAGTGTGAGCACCCCTGCTGTATATAATGATTCTATTATAGAAGCACACACGAAAGAGGTGTTCTCAAGCCAATGAGGCCTGCCTTGAGTAAATCCTTCTGATCCATTTTAGCAAGGTAGAGTCCTTGAGTCGTGTGAGGAGTGTTTCTGAGCATGTGCAGAGTTGAAACTGGTTTACTGTATTGTACATTAGCATTTCATGGTTTGGGTTGCTGTGAGTTTTCCGGCCTGTATGGCCATGTTCCAAAAGAGCGGCAAGACCAAGAAGAAGCTATGAGAGTAAAGACAAAGATCCACCCAGAGGAAAAGTGTTTTTTCCATAAGATGATGAAACACAACCTACAAACTATCTACAGACCCACTAAGAAAATCCAACAAATGCTACGTTCAGCAAAGGACAAGAGGCATTCTCTTACCTCTTACCTCTTCAGGAGTATACCGTACACCATGTAGCTGTGGACAAGTCTACATAGGGATCACCAAATGCAGCATTGCCCAGACACGAATCAAGAAACATGAAAGGCACTGCAGACTAATTCAACCAGAGAAGTCAGCCATAGCAGAGCACTTGATGAACCAACCTGGACGCAGCAAATTATTTCAGAACACAGAAATGCTGGACCACTCTCACAACCACCATGTCAGACTATATACACAGAGAAGCCATTGAAATCCACAAGTGTGTGGATAATTTCAACAGAAAGGAAGAAACAATGAAAATGAACAAAAACTGGCTACCAGCATAAAAAAAACTTTAAAAGCAGGGCAGTAAATAAAGAACAACACTCAGAGAACAGGGGAATTCCAGACATGAAAAAATCAGGACCAGCTAACACCTCCCAACAAAGGATTCCCCCAGACAGGAAGCAGCCAGACTTTGAAGCTGCAAAACTATTCAGTGCTAATCAAGGTGGTTAATTTCAACTTTCACACATGTCTCAATCAGACATGAGTCCTTTCTCCCACCCCGGACATCCCACAGATATATAAGCCTCACTTGCCTAGTCCAACAGACCTTACAATGTCTGAGGATGCCTGCCATAGATGTGGGCGAGACATCAGGAGAGTGCTTCTGGAATATAGCCACACAGGCCGGAAAACTCACAGCAGCCCAGTGATTTGCACCATGAAAGCCATTGACAACAAATTTCATGGTTTCTTTTTGACACAAAAGTGGCTAATATATATTAGGGAATTGGAACACAGGACCCCATGAAAGTGAAAAATATGAATAAAGACATTATTGGGTTTTTGTGGGGGGGGTTAAATTATCTAGAAATTTCTAGGTCTTCCAGCAGGACACTGGAAGAGTCAACTCATGATGGAAGCTAACCATTTGTTTATCAATTTGTTTACATATTACTGTCGACATTGAATGTTTACACAACAAAGGAGAACCACTGAAATGTACAGGTTCGCATAAAGCTACAAGATAGGATTACAAGCACTCAGTATCAATAAGAGACAGTAGAATGTACTGATATACAAACATTGTACTTATAAAACAACCAAATGTATCAAGCAAAATATACCATGAAGCATATAGGTATTCAATGTACAGACGGAAGCATCTCACAAAAGTACACACAAAGTAAAGGGGGAAGTTCAAAGCAAACCTTGCGTCTAGAGCAGTTGAGTTGGTGCAAATGCACAAAGGTCCATTTGGGCAATGTGGTCCAATGGAGAGTTCACCACATTCAACACAATTTATAAAAGTTTCTACACAAGGTGGTTGCTTGAGAGACGCTGGGTCTGTTTGTAATCCACAATCCAAGGAGCGGCGAGGGAAACTCAAGCCGCGGCGAAGGAATGCGGCGGGGGAATACCTGCCGCGTTCTGGGAGAAGGCGAGCCTGCCGGAAAACGTCGGGAAAGCCTTCAATGTATCCAATTGCATTATATACTATATAGATGCATGTTATGTGTGTTTAATATAACATTTGTATTGTAGTTTGTATTGTAATACATTACATTATATATTTTTCTACTGAATTCACATACATATTCTTGTATACAATATACTGATATTGCTTGCAGAAGAACAAGACTTGATGGCAGCGACAGTAATCCTTATGGAGGCTAAAATGTAAGCCAAAGCATAGCCCAAATTGGGCGGAGAGAGAAGCCGGGACCTTGCCGAACGGCTTGTTGTAAACAAAGGCACCAAAGGTTTGTTGCCGTTTTCGTGTCTGAAGGACACTTCATCAGGGCGCATCGCTGGTAACAGTCATCTAAATCAGTGTTTCCCAACCTTTTTTGAGCCGCGGCACACTTTTAACATAAAAAAAATTTGGGGGCACACCACCAACCAAAATGACACAAAATGACACTCTAACACAGTAAAGAACGGCTGGGGGTTGGTGGCCTGCTAGGAGCAGCTGCTGGGAGTGCCGAAGCCGGGGAGGGGGCAGAGCCAGTCTGCGCCATGCCCCACCCCCTACCCCCGGCTTCACCTCTCCCAGCAGCTGCTCCAGTCTTGAGGGGGCAGTGCCAAGCCAGCGGTGGCAGAGCCAGCACAATGCTGGCTTGGCACTGTCCCCTCAAGGCTGGAGCAGCTGCTGGGAGTGCCCGGCGGGGGAGGGGCAGAGCCAGGCCGCGCCATGCCCCGCCCCTCCTCCCAGCTTCAGCTCTCCTACAGGCCGCGCCATGCCCTGCCCCCTCCCCCCAGCTTCAGCTCTCCTACAGAGGAGCAGCATGAGCAGTGGATGGGCTTCAGTGGGCGGGGCTCTTCCTCCACGCGGCTTCAGCGAGCGAGGGGCGAGAGTCATGGTGGGAGTCATGGCGGATTGGAGGCTGGCTGGGGAAACGGCCGAAGCAGGCAGCGCCCCAGTCCCTTCTTCTTTTTCTTCGCCACTGCCCGGCCCTTCCTCCTCCCCCAAGCAGCAGGAGTTCGGCAGGGAGGGGGGGAGGAAGGGGGGCAGAGAGCTTTTCTCGCGGCACAGCAGGAGGTCCGTCACGGCACACTAGTGTGCCACGGCACACTGGTTGAGAAAGACTGATCTAAATGAATAAAATAATCAGCTATATAATGGTGCTGGCATAAAGGGTTCCAAAAGTAAGCACTAGAGAAAATAGGAATGCATACCAATGCAATTGAATCTATTAACATCACAGGTAGGGATCGAAATGGCTGGATACAGCAAGAAGCAAAGGCGCTGGACCTCATTATAAGCAGACAAAACAGGTGGAAACATTTACAGCAGCAATTGTTGTATTGGGAGAGTGTCGTTCAACCCGCAGGGCGTTTCACTCATTAACAAAAGGATCCATTTTCTCTCAGCTTTGAGCAGCTGGCTAGAGAGATTGCTATGTGGTGCAGATTTAACTCTTTGTAAACCATAGATGGAAAAACTGTCAGAGGAGTGATGGTATTGTAAAAAGTGATTGTACAGTGTGGATTCCTGGGAATGGCATCTGATTTTGGATTTGTGTTCATACATCCTAACCCGTAGGGGCCTCGAGGTCGTCCCCACATAATGGAGGCCACACCCACATTCCAGACAGTAGACAATTCCGGAATGGGCACAAGTAATTTCATCACGAAGCATGAGAACTCTGCCTGTGGTTTTATTGGTGATGGATGTAGACTGGTTGCTATGGGAACATATGCCACAATGCCCACAAGGCTTGGTGCCAGGATTGCATGTGGAGGTGGTGGTTTTGATTGAATGATCTGTGTGAATTAAAAGATCTTTGATGTTGGCAGATTGTTTGCCATTGTATATTTTGTTGTGAGCCGCCCTGAGTCCCTTGGGAGAGATAGGACAGGCTATAAATAAAGTTTCATTTCATTTCAGTGATAGAGATTCATTTAAATGGGCAAACAATGGTTTCTTACAGTGTTTCTCACAGCTTTTCTAAATCATTTTACACGAAGCAGCTTTCTGGGAGTTTCAGGGGCAAGCCAACCCTTGTCTGTTGGCCAGTGTGAGTCAGAATGACATCACAGACAATGATGCTGGAGCCAGACAACAATAGTTAGAAAGAAACTGTTGCTCACAAAATGTGACTCAGCCCCACAGTTGTCTCTCCTGAACACATTTAGCAGGACCCTTTGTGTTGTTTCAAGAACCTTTACAAAGCTGTTTGCCCAAAATATAGGACTATCCTTGATTTTAACAAAATCAATTAGGCATCTGGAGCACCAGAGTTTAGGAATTACTGTTTGGGAAAGTAATAGTTTTTAAAACAGTAAATCCATACTCAAAGTCCATGGATTCAAGAGGGTCTTCTCTATGCGGTTTGAGTTTCCTTTATGGAGAGAAAAAGCAGGATGTAAATAAACATCATCACCATAGGATTCAAAATGGAAAGTCAAAATGCATCTAACTTTTACTGATTCGGTAGATTGATTGTAATTTGGTTCAGGCCAAATGCAGGCTGTAGGTTTAAAGGTGACTTCGGAGGAAGTTCTGGAGGACATGCAGATGGTTTGTGTTCTCCGTAACTATGAGGATGTTTTTGAAAGCAAGTTGGTGTCATCTCATCTAAGAAAGAAAACCTTGCAACACCGTTTCCTGATGGAAAATTCCCCTCCATCATGCCTTGTTTCTGCATGTGTGCGTATGTTATGTCACCTCATTGCCTCCAGCAAGGCCAGCCAATTTCAATACGTAACCCAATGAACTGGAATCTTTGTGGGGGTATTAAGGCTGTGGTTCAGTATGCAACACACTTAAAACACCCCGTTTATTCTCATCAGTCAAGGCATGCAAAATTATATTTTATTTACTCTTCCATGCCGAAAGACCTCTAAAAATTTACATTGAGTGTTTTATGATTGAAGATGGCGTGATTTTAATAGTGAATGCAATGTTTTATATGTTCAAATGTGCATTTAATTTTAATTTTTCAACTTAAGTGTTTCTCAACCTGGGGGTCATAAGGGGAGTTTTCTGTTGTTTATGGGGGTTCTGTGTGGGGAGTTTGGCCCAATTCTATCATTGGTGGGGTTCTGAATGCTATTTGATTGTAGGTGAACTATTAATCCTGGCAACTATAACTCAAGGTTTATTTTCTCCAAACTCTACCAAGTGCTCACATTTGGGCATATTGAGTATTTGTGCCAAGTTTGATCCAGATCCATCATTGTTTGAGTCCACAGTGCTCTCTGGATGTAGGTGAACTACAACTCCCAAATTCAAGGTCAGTGACCACTAAACCCTCCCAGTATTTTTTTTTTGGTCATGGGAGTTCTGTGTACCAAGTTTGGTTCAATTCCATAGTTGGTGGAGTTCAGAATGCTCGTTGATTGTAGGTTAACTATAAATCCCAGCAACTACAACTCCCAAATGACAAAATCACTCCGCCCCAACCCCACCAGTATGTGGGCGTATTAGGTATTTATGCCAAATTTGGTCAAGTGAATGAAAATACATCCTTAATATCAGATATTTACATTATGATTCATAACTGTAGCAAAATTACAGTTAGGAAGTGGCAACAAAAATAATTTTATGGCTGGGGGTCACCACAACATGAAGAACTGTATTAAGGGGTTGTGGCATTAGGAAGGTTGAGAACCACTGGGGTAGAGAATGGCGGGATACAAATAGAGTAAATAATTAAATAAAATTTGAGAATGAAGTGAGTCCAGAAGCTGCACTTTATTGCAAGAAATGATCTCTGAGCAAGAACAGTCAGCACCGAAAGCCTTGCATCTTGTACATATTGTCTATATGTACAAGATGCAAGCCTTTAAATTTTGCAAGTCCGTGTCCCTTCTGTGGGAAGGGGGAAAGTGCTCAAAATTGCCCTGATGAGTCAGGTATTCTGCCAAGGAGAGGCTAATGAACTTCACTTTTACAGATCAATAAGTGAGCTGTCCACGGTCTCAGTGCTGACTGTTCGGAAGCCATTTTGGCCCAGGAGTAGCTAAACATTTTCTATATTCATCATGCTCAGATTGGATTCGTATAGCCAGTTTCAGAGAGAGGAAACAACCTGGAAGAGAGCTTTTCTTCAAACAAGGGATGGTGACCATTTGTGCTTATTAAAGTGGATGCTAAAATTTAGTCCACATTTTCAAACAATTCTTCCTCTTCCTCCCAGAACCTCCACATTACGTCACTGTTGTTTTATGGATTCATATTATAACTGCGATTAGTGTACACTGAATGTAATAGTATTGATTATTCAGTAAACTGATTAACAGTTGAGAAGTTGATAAAATGTCAGTGGAAGATTGAGGCAGTTGTGTAGTTTTAGCCTGGAGAAGAAGAGAGGTAATATAACTCATTGGGAGATACGTATGGCCCAGTTTACCTGTCCGATCGTATCCCATCTCTGTATACCACGGGTGGGCAACCTACAGCCCGCGGGCCAGATGTGGCCCGGCAGCCGATTCTGTCTGGCCCGGGGAGAAGGGCTTTGGGGGCGGGGCCAAAAGGAAGGGGTGCCGCTGCCACCATCCCATTGCGGGCTCTGTGGGGCCTGTGTCTGCAGACAGGCCGGAGGAGCGGCGGCTTTGGAGTGCCTGCCATCCCTGGAGGCGATCCAGGCCTGCAGCGGGAGCAGTCGGCAACCTGTGGCGGCTGATCACCCTGGCGACCCAGAAGACTTGATCGTCCTCCAAGTCGCCAGGGCGATCAGCCGCTTCAGATCACCGACTGCTCCCCCTGCAGGCCCAGATCGCCTCCAGAGATGGCAGGCACTCCATAGCAGGGCGATCAGCTGGGGAACGGCTGGGGGCGTGAGCGGGCGGAGGCCTGCAGCCTCCGATCGCCTGCTGCTCTGCTGTCCTCTGCTGCGGCAGCGGATGGGTCCGCTTTGCCATCCTCTGGGCTGGGTCCATTGGACCATTCCATCTTGGTTCGCACCTTGTCTTCTTGAATTTAAGTTAATTTTAGTGGTTTTTTAAATTATTATTTTATAATAATTTTATAATAAAAATATAATAAATAATATAATATAATGTTATATTATATTATAATTTCAATGTATTATAATGTCAATATATATATACTATAATATAATAATCATGATATTAATACTAATAATATATGAATATTTCTTGATATATTAATATGTTAATATTAATGATGTGTAATATAAAGTAAATATAGTAAATAAAGAAATAGATAGATAGATAAATTATGTAGATTAGAATGTAGTTCCGCCTTTAGGTGCAGCCCTCCATAATATTTTTTGGTTCTCGTGTGGCCGCTTGGAAAAAATTATTGCCCACCCCTGCTGTAAACCATCATGGAGGTTAAGATCTTCTGGGGAGGCCTTGCTCTGTCCCACCTGCTTCGCAAGTGCGGTTGGTGGGGACGAGAGTCAGGGCCTTCTCAGCGGTGACTCCACGACTCTGGAAATCTCTCCCCAGTGATATTAGATCAGCGCCCTTCCTCTTGGCCTTTAGAAAGAGAACAAAGACATGGTTATGGAACCAAGCTTTTAACTAGTAAAATAATGCGGTACTTTTTAATATATGGAATATATGGAATCGACATCTGGAATGGCCCAGTCTATTAGTTTGGATCATGTGATTTAATGTTCTTATTACGGTAGGTGTTTTAAATTTTTGTACTTCATGTTTAAATGTCCTGTTATCTTATGGTGAATTTGTCCTGTTGTATTTTATGCTTAGTCATATGCTGTTTGATCTATGATTTGGTTTGTGTATGTAAGGCATTGAATTTTGCCTTCTTTTTTTTGTAAACTGCATTGAGTTCTCCCAGGGGTGAGAAAAGCGGTATATAAATACTGTAAATAAATAAATAACAGCTGTTTTCAAATAGTTGAAGAACCCTAATTCACGGAGGTCTTAAATGAGAGCTTGTAGGGCAGGGGTCAGGAACCTTTTTGACTCAGAGAGCCATAAAAGCAAAATATTTGGAAATCTATTTCAGTGAGAGCCATATACTATAATATATAATACATTTTAAGACTGAATTCAACTAAATGTGAGTATAAACGTACATACTATGAGAAAAGGATTCCCCCGGCAGAAGGACGAGACACTTCAGACCTGACTCTGCAAAAGGCATGCTCAGGACTCTGGGAATGAAGAAACGACGGAAGGAAGGGGGAGAAAAGAAAGACAGAGGAAATAAAGGAGGGATGGGGAGAGGAAGGAAGAAAAGAAGAACAAACTATGGAAAAGGAAGACAAAAGCAGGAGAGAGACAAGGAGGGGAAAAGAAAGAAGGAAATGGGAAGGGAGGAAAGGAAAGGGTGGGGAAAAGAAAGGAAAGGGAGTGAGGGAAAAGTAAAATAATGAAGGGAAAAGAAGAAAATAATGAAGGGGAGAGAGGGAAGGGAAAAGAAAGGAAGGAGAAGGAAAGGAAGACTTGGGGGGAAAAATAGAAGAGGGAGGAAGGAAGAGGGAGGGAGAATGGAGGAGAGAAGAAAAGGGTGAAAGGGGGAGAAAGGAAGGAGAGGAAGAAGGAAGGAAGAGGGAGAATGGAGGAATGAAGGAAGGGGAGAGAGGAAGGGAAAAGGAAGGAGAGAAGGAGAAGGAAAGGGTGAAGGGGGAGAAAGGAAGGAAGAGGGAGAGCCAGATGCAATCATGAAAAGAGCCACATCTGGCTCCCGAGCCGTAGGTTCCCTACCCCTGTTGTAGGGGCATCTTTCAGGAGTGGTTTAGCTGTCCAAAGATCTAAGTTGAAGTGGACTTGATGGAAAATAACATCAACAAGTGAGGAGAGGCAACTGACCTGGGTCTTATTGCAAAGGACCCAAAGACCAGATTTTACCATAATTTTTGAATCAATCATAGAAAACCACGGGTGGCCTTGGATAAGGCACATACTCTCAGCCTCAGAAAGAGGCATGATAGGTTCTCCTTAGGGTCACCATAATTAAAAAATGACCCGAAAGCACACAACTACTGGATTTGAGGACAGGTAGTTCTTGTGTTTCCTAGCAAGTGGGTCTTTTCCATCATGGAACGTGAACATCAGAGCATAAACATCTCTGGTCAGGATCAGGAAAGCGGGGGGTAATTCATTTCTGTTTGTAACTGCCTATCTTGTTCTAGAAATGCAACTTTTAAGCTCTGCTTGTTCCTCCCTTGGGCACAAAACACCAAAGCAGTTTCCTGCATAATGAAGAATTATTTGCTCTTATCAGCCTCCCAGTTTTGTGCAAAGGCAGGCACAGCTATCAGGCCCTTCACGTTGCTATGGGAAACAGTGGTATCTTTGTTCCAAAGTCAGCCAAAAATGAAACAATAATGAAAATGTGTGCATGTATGGCCACAGGGGAACAGGCAAGATGAGGTCGCAGCCATTTCTCTTGAAAAGTGCAAGTCAGAATGTGCAACAGCTCTTTTGCATCCAGAGCGGGTTAGAGGCCAGCACAGACTTTCCCAGCTGTGGAAGCTTTTCAATGTCCAGTGCCATCTTATTTCACCACTGACCATCATCATCATCATCACCATCCATCACAAATGGAAAGATGCCAGAAATTTCTCACAACATTGGACATTTTCAAATTTATTGTCATCATTTTATACAAAGTTGGAGATATTGGTTTGTTTGAAATAGGATGAAGGTCTGTGCACCAATAAGGCACATTTTAAAAAAAAATTATATCAGAAGTGTCTTGAGCAACTGCATGTCGCTTCTGGTGTGAGAGAATTGGCCATTTGCAGGGACGTTGCCCAGGGGACGCCCAGATGTTTTACCATCCTGTGGGAGGCTTCTCTCATGTCCCCGGGAAGCTGGAGCTGACCGACGGGAGCTCACCCCATCTCATAGATTCGAACCGCCGACCTTCAGGTAAGCAGTTCAGCCGGCACAAGGTTTGAACCCATTGCGTCACACTCATTTTCCCTCAATCAAAATACTGTGCATGAATTCTTAATTTTCAGGAGAAGTAACCTGATTGAGGGAAGTATTTTGTATTTTCCAAAGGCAGAATTAATTATGATGACCTTTACATTGGGTGTACCATCTTCAGGGACAACATCAATGTCCTGCAATGTTTCTTATTTGTAGAGTCAGCTGAACGGACATCCAGGTAAAGGTACTTATTACCTTAACCATGTTACCTTAACCTGATGGACGTTGCAGTCCACAACCTCTAGAAGGTTGGGGGAAATGTGGCCTAATGGGATGTACTAAGCACCTTGATATTTATATTTTGGGGCTTTTAGGAGGTGGGATGGTTGCTGAGGCAGCATTAATGCTCAAAATTGGCAAGTTTGGTCTCAACAAGCATTTTAAGCTATATTTTAAATGTGTGCAAGGATCTGGGCGAGGGCCACATTCAACTTATGTATACCCGGCCTACAGTATTTTTCTGTTGAAAACTGGAACATATGTGGCCAAGCAAGATCAGAGTGCAGTTCAAATAGTCAACATTATTAATAGGGAAGCACATACCATTTAAGCCAGTGGTTCTCAACCTTCCTAATGCCGTGACCCCTTAATACAGTTCCTCATGTTGTGGTGACCCCCAACCAGTTTCTGGGATTTATAGTTAACACACAATCAAAGAGCATCCTGAACTCTTGCAACAATAGGATTGAACCAAACTTGGCATATTGAACTCTCATTACCAACAGAAAGTACTGAAAGGGTTTGCTTGGGAATTGACCTTGAGTTTGGAAGTTTTAGTTCACCTACACCCAGAGAGCACTGTGGACTCAAACAATGTTATGTTATGTTGTTGTTTGTTTTCTATCCAGAATCACAATGTTGGAAGGAGGCTCACCACTTTAAGGTCCCTAAAACAGGCGTGGGGAAACTTCGGCCCTCTGGGTGCTTTGGACTTCAATTCCCACCATTCCTAACAGCCTGAGGCCCTTTCCTGCTTAAGTGGCTGAGGGGGGGAAAGGAAAAGAGACTGAGGCTGCTAGGAATGGTGGGGGTTGGAGTCCAAAACACCTGGAAGGTCCAAGTTTGCCCATGCCAGCTTTCGACAGAGACCTCTTCCTCCCCCTTCGCGCCCTCTCTTCCCTCTCCTGCCGAACACTTACTTTTTCTTCTACACTGCCGTTTCTGCCACCATTTTGATCCGAGGGGGCATCGTGAGCATGTTCAGGGGGGAGGGAGGAAGATGTGACCCGTGCGGGCGCTACTGTGCAGACTCGCCCCAGAGCAAAGCGAGCAGAGCGAGGCTGGGAAGAAGGGAGCCCGAATGGAGAAGAAAAAGTGTTTGGCAGGAGGGGGAAGAAAGGTTACTGGAGGTTCCAATTTCCCACGGCACACCTGATGATTGCTCATGGCACACTAGTGTGCCATGGCACACTGGTTGGGAAACACTGCACTAGGAGATCTAGAGACAAGTCAGGGCAGTAATTTTCCCTCTCTGCCCAGTCAGCCCTTTGGGTCTAGGCCTCCTGTTTTGGGATGATGGAGAACAAAGCAAAGCCTTTGAACGTGCAGAGCAAATGTCCCCAGAGACTAGAACATGTTTGGATCTACCGCAGCATCGTCCAGATGAAGGCTGAGCCTTTTGGGAATGGGAGAGTGTCTCTGCCGGGGAATGGTTCCTCTTTTGCAACCGGATGAAGTCTAGGGAGAAAAAGGCATTACATTTATTACCACCACCGCCCCGCCCCCCTCCGGCTACAAAGGCATCACTCCATCCTTACATATTTGTAATGTGTGTTTAAAAGGACAGATTATGCATTGGCCTCTGCACTGAGGAAAACTCAGCCTTCTTGGGGCACCTCTGCCAAAAGACAAAAAAGGCTTCCAGCCGATCTGCCACAGCTGGGAAATAAAATGGCATTCATGCTTTGACGTCCAAGTGCCAGGTTTGGACAACAGCAGACTCGGCCGCTGTGTGCGATACAAGAGGTTGCATCGGGAAGGACTGCTGGCCACTTGCCGAATCCAAAAGTCGTGACTCTCCCATCCTCCGTGCTGTCACAAAATGGGAAAAGACAGTCATTGGTCAGTTCTTACGGAGGTCTGCAAGGCACGCATTGCAAGTAATGTGGACTTTAGACCCCATTACAGCAGTATTGGAGGAAGGTAACAGACCCGGGTAAGAATGTTGTGCCTCTTTCTTCGGTCCCCAAATTTCGGGCATTATAGAGAGTAAGACATTGAAAATTATTCACACCTAGAACCCTGCAGTGTTCTCATTCCCTGGATCAGTCTGCTTGCCCCTTTTGTTTGGGATGTCAAATGTGTATTTCTAAATACTCAGCTGAGGTTCAAAGCCACTGCAATGCTTGGAATTTTTGGACTGAAGGAACATTTCATTTGGGAGGCAGCCTTTTTATGGAGGCCCTCACACAACCTCTCCATCTGTATTTTTCTAGAATCTTTTTTTGAATTCACAAGGACTAGAAGCCTGCTTTTGAAACCTTTAGGTGGAAATTTGCCTAGCATTGAGTAAGATTCTGTCTAGAATTGGGCAGAGATTGGCAGATCTCTGGATAATTTACTGAAAATCAAGAAGGATTTCAGATTCCCAGTTGTTTAACAAGCAACACAAAATCCCCCTTTGGTCATGGAAACCTTGGGGCAAGTCACACTCTCTCAGTCTCAAAGGAAGCAGAGGCAAGACCCTCTGAACTAATCTTTCCAAGGAAACTCTGCAATAGGTCTGCCTTTGTTGTTGCTTTTTTTCGTGTCCGGAATGACTTAAGAAACTGCAGGCCGTTGCCCAGGGGATGCCCAAATGTTTTACCATCCTGTGGGAGGCTTCTCTCATGTCCACACATGAGAAGCTGGAGCTGACAAATGGGAGCTCACCCCACTCCTTGGATTTGAACCGCCGACCTTTCAGTCAGCAGTCCTGCTGGCACAAGGGTTTAACCCATTGAGCCACTGGGGGCTCCTTTGTTGTTAATGTGTGCCTTCAATTCATTTCCAACTGATGGTCACCCTCGGGCGAAATTGTAATCCTTTTCATTGGCCAGTAAAGATACAGCTGCTTTGTGGGTTTTGCTTTGTTTATTTCCTGGAAAAAGTTGCAGATGTGACATCTTGGTCACTGAAAGGTTGCAAGAGGTCTTAGTAGACTTGCTCAATTGCTCGTCTCTTCCCATATTCCAAGTAGTTATAGAATCATGTGTTTACACGTTGGTCTCACACTGCTGTGGGAAAAATATTCTTTGTTTTGCATATCAGTAGTTACAGATTTCCAGAGAAGCCAGGCATGGACCTTCCTTTGAAAGGTTGTGCAAAGGGCAAAGCGAACTCTCATGCTCCCACTTCCTGTAACATGGGTTTCATGATAAGAGTCTCCTTCAGTGTGGGGAAAAATAGAATAAAATCCACAAAAGAGTAATACCTTTATTGTGGATTTTCTTTTATCCTGCTGCATGGCCAATCTAGCTATCCCTGGATTTGAAGTGTGGTGAAATAATGTGTAAAATACGTTGAGCAATAGATATTCAGTGCAGGATCACATACCCTCCAATATTTCATAAGTAAAAACTGGGACACATGTGATTAAACCATACAGGAATTAAAAAGATGTTGACAAGCGAGAAAAGGGCAAAAGTTATTAATGCGAAAGAACATGCGAAATTACTGTTTTAAGTAGTAGTTTGGTTTAAGTAGCAGTATTGACCTTGGGCCCTCTGGTAGCACCGTGGGTTAAACTGCTGAGCTGCTGAACTTACTGACCGAAAGGTTGGCGGTTTGAATCCAGGAAGCAGGGTGAGCTCCCGCTGTTAGTCCCAGCTTCTGCCAACCTAGCAGTTTGAAAATATGCAAATGTGAGTAGATCAATGGGTACTGCTTCGGTGGGAAGGTAACAGCGTTCCAATCAGTCATGCTAGCCACATGACCTTGGAGGTGTCTACGGACAATGCCGGCTCTTTGGCTTAGAAATGGAGATGAGCACCAACCCCCAGAGTCAGACACAACTGGACTTAATGTCAGGGGAAACCTTTACCTTTGCCTTTATTGACCTCTGCCTGCATTGCTGCCCCTCCAGACCAGTGTTACTCAACCTGGGGGTCGGGACCCCTGGGGGCAGTCACCAAAGACCATCAGAAAACTAATATTTCTGATGGTCTTGGGAACCTCTTTGGCAGAGAAGACTGAAGATCTATCCACCTGTCCTTCTCTTCCTTTTTGGAAACAGACGGCGAATCCTCGCACCAAAAGTCCTCCTCCACTGTGATTGGCTGGCCTCTCAGCCAGGGGAGGGGTGTTTCTGAGACTCCAAGCAGGGAGAGGAGAGCAGGCGTGCTCAGCACATGGTAGCATGGTGTACATGTACGTGCGAGGGAGAGCATGCGAGGCCAGAGGGAGGCTTACACCAGTGAGTCCCTTCAAACCTTGGGGTTAGGGTTAGGGTTAGGGGTTGTGTGTGGAAAGTTAGGCCCAATTCATTGGTGGGGTTCGGAATGCTCTTTGATTGTAGGTGAAGTTTAAATCCCAGCAACTACAACTTCCTAATGCAGGCCCGGATTAACACTTTTTTGCGCCCTAGGCCACACTTTGAAATTACGCCCCCTTTAAGCCAACCTCCTGCCACCTCCAAGGTCCCCATTCCCACCGGCTGGAAAGCTCCGCTGGGCTCTGAAGGTCTCCTCGGGAGTTGGGAGGCTTGGGGAGAGCGCAGCAGGTGCAAACTCGAGAGAGAGAGAGAGAGAGAGAGAGAGAGAGAGCACGCGCGCGCGAGAGAGAGAGCACGCGCGAGAGAGAGACGGAGGGGACGGAGCAGAGACTTTGCCCGGAGAAGGAGCGAGGAGGGGCATGAGAAAGGGGGAAAGAGGGGCGCAGACCAGGGTTTTTTTGGTCTGTGATCTGCGCCCCCCCTTCCCCCCGGCTTGCGCCCCTAGGCCATAGCCTCGTTGGCCTTATGGGTAATCCGGGCATGCCCTAATGTCAAGGTCTATTTTTCCCAAACTCCACCAATGTTCACATTTGGGCATATTGAGTATCCGTGCCAAGTTTGGTCCAGATCCATTGTTTGAGTCCACAGTGCTCTCTGGATGTAGGCGAACTACAACTCCCAAACTGAAGGTACGCTTCCAGTATTTTTTGTTGGTCATGAAAGTTCTGTGTGCCAAGTTTGGTTCAGTTCCATCATTGGTGGAGTTCAGAAAGTTCTTTGATTGTAAGTCCCAGGCAATTACAATTCCCAAATAACAAAATCAATCCCCCGCAACCCCACCAGTATTCAAATTTGGGTGTATTGGGTATTTGTGCCAAATATGGTCCAGTGAATGAAAATACATCCTGCATATCAGATAGTCACATTACAATTCATAACAGTAGCAAAATTACAGTTATGAAGTAGTAACAAAAATAATGTTATGGTTGGGTGTCAGCACAACATCAGGAAGTGTATTAAGGGGTCATGGCATTAGGAAGGTTGAGAACCATGCTTCAGGCCATCTTCACTGATATCTGAGACAAAATGCTGGCCATTGAGTCCAATAATGTCACTTTTCTTTTCCTGTTATATTTCAATTTCTCTGTCTTGTTTTTTCACAGCTTTATCTAATGATTTTTAGATACGCATTGATCCCTTTCTGTGTGACTGATTATGGCATTTGTGAATTTGTAATTTAATCAGCAAATACAATCTCCCATTAGAAAGGAAATAGGCAAATCGGGGAACCCTGAATAGTGTGGGAGTGGAAATCCCAGCTGGTGAGGGCTGCTGGGATTTACAGTCCAAAGATATTCTGAGGGCTGTATCTCCCATTCCTGGAACGGCATGCTTTCTCACGTCCTCCGCCCCCGCAGCTGGTCTTCCCCACCAATGGCACCCTCTCCATCATGCTTCTGCTATGCCAGGGGTTTGCTGTTTCCCTTGGAAACAGTTGCCATAGCAACAGAAGAGGGAATTCCAACTTCAGGTCCTTGAACCTCAGCAGCCGCCCTTGCTTGCATCTTAAAGAGGCATTCGCTGCCATCTGTGCAAAGGTATTGGTGGGGGCTGCTAGCCCTCGCCCAGCAAAGAGCCAGCAGTCAGTTTTGACAAATCTGGAACACAAAAAAAGCCAACCTGCCACCCACAGTCATGTTAATGGTGCTCCTTCCTACAAGACTGCAAATCCCAGCCAACTGAGCCAGCGGCAAGGAATTATGAAAAGCTCCTCAAACTGTGGATAGAGGGCTTAGTCCTGGCAATCAAGCTGTTACTAACCTTGCTCATTCCCAAAATGAGAGCAAATCATTTCCCCATCCATTATCCTTGAAATGTCCTTAAATGTGTAGATGTCACTGTGTCCTCCCCATCTTCAGTGGAATTTACTCCCAAGTAACTGTGGGTAAGAGGGATTGCTGGCAGTATTTATGACTCCTGGACGGACTTAATGACAACCACCAGGCATGTAACCGGGGGGGGGGGGGCTTAGGGGGCTTCAGCCCCCTCCCCCCCGAAATTCTCAGGGTGGTCCTTGAGAAGGCCTTACTGGTACATTATTTAAACTGTTATGTTTATTCATACCATGATCTGATCACCATGCTCATTATATCCCACATTCATGGGGTTATTGGGATAACAATACAAAAGGTTTGGTAGGGTAGTCCCTCTCTTACTCAGACTCAGCCCCATCCGAATCAAACTCAGCCCTCCCCGAATCAAAATCTTGGCTATGGCCCTGACAACCACTGTCTTAATATTTCTTTGGACTCAATCATTAAATATGATTCTGACTGATAATTCATTGGGAAATTCAACCACATAGAGGAGTCTTCAAAGTTGTTTTGCAAGATTATTTCAAGGAAAGGAACAGTTAAGTCCCCAGTTTTTGGGCACCCCATTTCCAGAGTCTGTGCAAGAACGGGCACGGCAGTTAAACAACACCCAGAAGTCTGCATTCTACTTAAGCAGGCACACACTCATGCTAATAAGGGGGAATGCATTCGCTGATTAAATTGCAAGTTTCCTAATGCCATCAATCACTGAGAAAAGGGGTCCTATATGGTGCCAAGGGTAATATGCAAATCTATTTAAATACAATCAGTTAAGCAGAGGCTTCAATCAGTTCTTTAATCCATAGCCAACCCATCTGTGGAGCGAAACAGATCAGCGAAGGCGGTATGTTTCCCCACCCTTGCTGTTATTTCAAATGCAGTCCACAACTTTACAGCAGTCTTTCTCTGCAACTGCACTGGCTAGAATTGCTGTCAATAATCTCTTTTGATGTCTGGAATCAGGCTCCTGGGCGTCAGAGAGGCTAGAAATCAGCTCAGTTTAGGTCCAGCTATTTGATATGAGGGGCGTTTGTTAAAAGATTTCCCCCTGATCCACTTGTTTATCACAGGATGCTGAAACTGCACATGTGCAATGATATAAGTCTCTAAAGGTTACATGCCAATTTACAACTCAGAACTGATAATGGTCTTGATTTTATAGGTGCTGAAATGGTGTGAGGTTTGATAATGGACCCCGTGGAATACAGAGCAGTCATGAAGTTTCTTTACTTGAAAGACCACACACCAAAGGAGACAATTGATGAGATGAAAGAGGTTTATGGTGATGATTCCCCATCAAATGATGTGGTCAAGAACTGGCATCATCAGTTCAAATTTGGTTGGACTTTGGTGCAAAACAGCTCCAATTCCAGGGTGACCCCCACTCTGCTGTTGATGAACACACCATCCAGCAAGTTGAGATCACCATTTTGGATAATCTGCTGCATAACCATTCGCCACGTACCCCAAAATGTCAAGATTAATGTGGGGTTCATGGGAAAAATCATCCAAAACCATCTTCTCATCCGCTCGCTGGGTCCTCCATCTGCTCACACCTTTCCAGAAGCAGGAATGAGTCGAATGCTCTCAGGCTGTATTGACAATGATGTGTCATGGAAACCAAGTGGGCTTTTTCAAGGCTGATCACACAGCATGAAAGCTGGGTCCATCACTATGATCCTGAGACAAAAGTCCAGTCAATGCAATGGAAACATGACTCACCACCTCCAAAGAAGGCACATGTCCTACTCTCGGCAGGCAAGGTCACGCTCACAGTATTTTGTGACCAGCACTGATGGATTTCTTAGCAAAAGGCTCCATGATCACTGGGGCATACTATGGTTCACTGCTGTGGAAATTGCGGGAGGCCATCAAAACCAAGAGACAATGTGGCATGGTTACCAAAGGTGTCCGCCTTCTGCAAGGCCTTATATGGTTTGGGGCCAGTGTACCTGAGGGAGCGGCTTACCCCTTATGTGCCCAGGAGATCACTGCGCTCAGAGGGGCTCAATCTATTGGATGTGCCGGGCATTAAGGTCTATAGACTTGCTAGCACGCGGCAGAGGGCGTTTGCCGTAGCTGCGCCAACCCTGTAGAACACCCTCCCCGAAGAGCTGCGAGCCATCCGGGACTTCATGCTGTTCCGTAGAGCCGTAAAGACCTGGCTATTCAGACAGGCATTTGGTCCATAACCAATGCCGTGTTATCAGCATCCTGTTGTGTCGCTGGCAGCATATTCCTACTGCCATTGCAGTTCTGCTGGAATTTGATTTTAACTGGGGGTTTTATCTGGTTTTATTGCATTTTATGTGGTTATCTGTTTTTAACTCTGTAAACCACTCAGGGCTCCAGAGAGAGCTGTATATTAAGTCGAACGAATAAATAAATAAGACAATGCACCAGTTCACAACTCACCTGTTGCCCAAATGGAAGCATGCTCCTGTAGCTTTGAAATTCTACTGCATCCCCCTTATTCACCTGACCTCACATCATCGGACTTCCACCTTTCCAACAATGAAGTTATTTTTGAAGGGCATTTTTCAATGATGGGATTCTGGTTTCTGAAGTCATAATGTGGCTTTTGGAGCAACCTGTCGACTTCTACAAGTGAGGTGTTTACAGCTGCTTAAAAAAGATGAGAAAAGTGTCTAGGTGGCACCTATATAAAGAAGGGCCTATAACTCTGCCAAGTTTAATTGCTTTCAGTCCACAGGAAGTGGGTCAGGGAAATCTTTAATGAACGCCCCTCGTAGACCTTATCTTCTCCCTGCAATGCTTGCTTGGGCCCTTTGAAGTAAAGCATTACGTCAGTATCATTTCACCAGTATATACACCCAGTGTTGTGTTTTAAATGTAAGATTTGGGGAGACCAGAGTTCAAATCCCTGATCTGCCTCTGGTCAAGAAAACCTAGAACAGGTTCACCAGAAGTTAGTCTACTTTTTTATTTCATGTCGAAAGCATTGCATAAATAAGTATAAAACTGATAAAAATTGTAGCTTTGAACTATTCTTCCTCTGTGCATGAAGTAAGGCAGACCTGGGCAATTGCCAGCCCCCCGGGTGTTTTGGACTTCAAATCCCAGAAATCCTAACAGCTGGTAAACTGGCTAGGATTTCTGGGAGTTGAAGTCCAAAACACCCGGAGGGCTGGCAATTGCCCAGGTCTGAAGTAGGGCATGGTGGACAAACATACACATGCAGCGTTGTTTGTTCTGTTCCACAGCCGCACAAGGTGGATGATTCTTTTAGGTAGTGCCATTTCGCCAGGTTGTCTTTTGATCTGCCCACTCGGCTTCTAAGTCTGTTCAAGGACTTCCAAGTTGCCCATTCTTGGTTTGCCCCTCGAGGAAGACCCTCCATTTCCTGTTTAGCTGTCCAGAGAGATACTCTTGAAGTTAGTCCACTTCAAAACACAGAATTGAGATTAAAGTTGGCATCAGTGCTGTGCTACCGAGACAAAGGTTGAATCCATGTTCAGTCAGAGATGGGCAAGTCATACTCTCTCAGCCTCAAAGGTAGGCAATGGCAAAACTCTCATACAGAAAATATTTCCCAAACACTAGAAGACACACGGTTGTTTAGTGGTCTAAGTGTTGGGACTGGAACTGTGGAAAACAGGGTTGAGATCCCCAGCTCATTTATGGAAACCTACAAAGCGTCCTTGGGCAAGACCCACTCCATCAACTTTCAAGGCAGGCAATGTCAAACCTCTGAAAACCTTGACAGCCAACATTATGTTTCTTGGTTTGGGCAAAGACTCTGGGAGGCCCGAGCTCAAACCTCCTGGGTTTAGGGTCAACGAAGACTCAGAGTCAGCTTGGAGGCAGAGAACACAAATTGCACCAGCAATGCCTGGAGGGAAAAGACTGGAGGCTATGAAGGAACTAAAGAAATGAAGAGGCGGTTTGTAACTAGCAGATTTCACCTGCCTACTTTCACAACCTTGAAAAGGACAGCTATAGCACTGTAGTACAAACAGGATTTCAATCCTTTCCCCAGCATTGGGCTCTAGCCACCCATTCTAGCTCCAGCATTGGCCAACCCCAGTTCACAATTCCCAAAGCAGTAAACTATTTCCTCTGAATCTTACACCACCTTGATTTAGCTTTATAGAACATCATTGGGCTTGCTTGTGGGTAAATAAGAAAGATACAGGGTATTTCCTGTTGTGGATGACAGGAGTGAACTGGCACTGAAAGGCATAGAACAATCAGGTTGGTGCTAAGATTTCCCCCACCTTCACAACCTTCAAGAATGAGAACTAGGTTCCCACTGAGGTCCGTTGGTTTCTCCACCAGTTCCCTTTCTGCAATATACTCTGGAATTGCAGAGGGGAAAAATCTTCCACAAGGTCAGAGCGTAGACCAAGGGAACAGAAACCAGCAGTTGAGGCAATCCGCAGCTCTCAAAAACTGCACACAGAGGCAGGCGGAGAGGGTGTTTTCGCTGGGTCACCAACACTAAATTGGGAAGTAAGCTACATTTGGAAAAGCGGTAGCCAGAGGCAGGCACAAAAGGAGGGAAGGACAAGCAGCTATTTCAGAAGCCATATGAAACCAGGGAGTCCAAACGGATAGGCTTCTTCTCGGCTCTGTAACTTGTCTATTTCATTGCGTTAAATAAGCTGGGAGAGGGAGAAAAATGGCATAAAGGTCTCCACCAGCTGGACTCCACAGAAGAGTGAGGAACTGTCCATATTAAAAGCAGCAACGCAAATGCAGAAATCCTCCTAGTTTCAAACTCTTTGTATGAAGGTTGCTTAGAAATAACTAAGAAAATATTCTGTACATTTTCAGAGACATTTTGGTGGAGGAGAACCCTGAGACTTTTAAATAGCTTCTGGCTTTAAAAAAATGTGCTTCAGGCTAAAACTCAGTAGAGACTGGCTATGCCATTGCCACAAAACCCTCTGGCTCCCGGCTCCCTCCTTCCCTTGCAGCCCCCCAAACAGAAATGTAGAAAGCCAGATACAAAATGTTCAGCCATTTTTATTGAAACAAGAGGCGGTCTCTTTAAAGGAGGCAAGTGAACAGGTTGGAAGCAAGGTGTGACTTTGGGGGAAAGAAAGGTACTTGGATTTTGTCTGAGGGAGAACTGGCTTGAAACTGAACCACCTCCAAAAGGCAAAGGCTAATAGCCTTCTGAAGGGTAAAAACACAAAGAATTTCCTTGTTCGCCAGTATCTTCCTTATAGCAGAACTGGGAGATTAAGGCTCCTAAAGATGTTGGCCCATTGGGCATTTTGTTGGACCTGTGGCCCCCAAAAAGGCACATTTCCAAACTCTGAAATTTTGATTAAAAGTTATGGGCACATTTAGGCTTCACAAACATGTGGGAGGTAGAACCCATATAACTTAAGTCAAAAGTGGAAGACACACAGTTCTCCACATGTTCAATTGCAACTCCCAGCATTCCTTACTCTGGGCTGCAGGGAATTGCAGCCCATGCTCCCCTCTGGGCTGATCTCTCATTACAGACAATTCATTCTTTGCAACACAAATAATTTTCCTATGTTGAAGTGATGAAAACTATCCCTCCAATCTGTTTTTGACACTGCAATTCATTTTCTTCCAAAATACATTCTTCTGGTGAGAAACACCTCCATCCCACCCACCCCCACCCCATTTTGACAGTGCTTCCCTCCCACCTTTCCCCTGAAAAATGGGGAGAAGGTGTGGATGAGGGGGCGATGACCCTGCGGCGCTCCATGGAGTCCCGTCCACCTCTTGGATTCATGCGGCTGAAATAGAGACAAATATGAAAAGGAAAAACGATCCTTAAAATCTCAAAATCGCTTACGGTTTATGGCAGATAAATAGGAAAGAGCACACAAAGTATGAGGAGCAAAAGGGAAAAGCTGCAGCTCTTTATTTAAAGCAGGGGTGGGCAAGCACAGGAGCCACTTTTCTGCCCAGGAAGAGCCACAAAGACTACCAAACAATATGGAGAAGGGGAGGAGGAAGCAGAGGTTCCTTCAGTTGCTGAAAAACTAAGGGATCTTTCATGCTACAAAATTACAGCACTGTGATTCCACTTTAACTGCCATCATAACTGCCTATAGCTTCCCGAGATGTTTGAGGCACTAGAGCTCTGTAGCTGAGGCCCTTTCTACGCTGCCATATAAAATCCAGATTATCTGCTTTGATCTGGATTACATGGCAATGTAAGGTAAAGGAAAAGCTTTCCCCTTGACATTAAATCTAGTCGCGTTAGACTCTGGGGGGTGGTGCTCATCTCCATTTCTAAGCCAAAAGCTGGCGTCGTCTGTAGACGCCTCCTAGGTCATGTTGCCAGCATGACTGCATGGAGTGTCGCTACCTTCCCACCAGAGTGGTACCTATTGATCCACTCACATTTGCATGTTTTCAAACTGCTAGGTTGGCAGAAGCTGGGGCTGACAGCAGGAGCTCACCCCATTCCCTGGACTGGAACCGCTGACCTTTTGATCAGCAAGTTCAGCAGCTCAGCAGTTTAACCTGCTGTGCCACTGGGGGCTTCATATGGCAGTGTACTCGTATAATCCAGTTCAGAGCAGATAATGTGGATTATCTGTTTTGATCATCTGTATTATATGGCAGTGTAGAAATGGGGTGAGCCTTCTTGGTACACTTCCTTAAATGGCAAGTCCCAGGGTCTCATAGCATGGAACCATGGTAGTTAAAGAGCAATTATAGTCCTGTAGGCTTTACCCAAAAGGGTGGTTCTCACATTTTTTATGGAATGGCTGCTTCTCCAGAGTTTGCTAGGAAACTACCAGCCCCCACCCTCCTAGAAGCCTTCTTTAGCCAGACAGCCAAAGATTCCCAAAGCAGCTTATGCTCACGGGAGAGCCCCTAATCCTAGCTAACAAGACCGCTGTGTCTCAGAGATGACGACAAAAGAAATACTCGTCATGTCTCATCTCCTTTGGAGGCACACAATCTCCAGAAGCACCACAGAATTCTCTGTCAGAATTCCTCCGGAGAGATTAAGGCAAGAACGAGCAGAGCAGGTTGGTCGCAAAAGAAAAAGTGTAGCTCACAGCCACTCCCAATACCCGGATCTTGCTACCCATCTCAAAGCTTTGCAAAGGAATTATTCTGTACAGAGTAATCCCGTCTTCTGCTCAGCAAAAAAAAAGGTTGCTGCACATATAACTGTTTTCTGCACAGAAAAGAGAAGTGCATTTGAACATACAGACTCTTCCAACATATTTCTTCAAAATTTTGGGATGGGAAGTGTGTGTGTATGTGTGAGAGAGATAAATATAGCAGTTTCCCTACTGCAAGTCACAGCCACTGCCCAAATCTTAAATCCTCTATGAGGAGCAGTTAGTTTAGTAGATACATTCCCAACTGTCTCCTGTATAACAGTTGGGAATGTACTGTATCTACAGTAGAGTCTCACTTATCCAACATAAACGGGCCGGCAAAATGTTGAATAAGCAAAAATGTTGGATAATAAGGAGGAATTAAGAAAAAGCCTATTATGGTATTATTTTATATATTAAGCACCAAAACATCATGCTTTACAACAAATCGACAGAAAAAGCAGTTCAATACACGCTAACGTTATGTAGTAATTACTGTGTTTACGAATTTAGCACCAAAACATCACAATGTATTGAAACAGCTGTGGATCTGGGTGGGAGGCAGACTTTGTTGGATAATACAGAACACATTGGATGAGCGAAGGTTGGATAAGCGAGACTCTACTGTATTTTGTTCTCTCTCTCACTCTGTTTCAGCTCTCATTCTGATTGGTTGTCTAAAATGGATACTTTTCTACTGCAAGCCTTTTTGAATCTGACATCTGCCTTCTTCCACTTTAGTATGAAGAATATGTGCTGTGTGCTTTGAGATCTCTCTCTCTCTCTCTCTCTCTCTCTGCTTGTGTGTCAGGAGATGTAGTTATTGAGTTTTTCCCCTCTTGAAACCTTCAAAGGGATGGGTGTTAGAGTACCTCAGATCCAGTTCTTTACCTATTAAAAAATGCAGTTATTTCTTATTATTGTAAATAATAAGAAATGTTAGCCTCCTAAGCTCTGAATTCTTTACAGCCACATCCCATGGCACCTTCATGCTCTGCTTGCTAATGAGCTGATGCTCAACTTTTATATCTTGTTTTTGGATGCTCTGCTTTATTTTAGTGAAGTTTTTTCTAACAGCGGCCACTTCAAGCCAGCCAGCATTCTCAACTTCAAGGGCGCACTTGTTTTGTTGCTAAAAGGGAACATACTCTATCATCTTTCCAGACCACGTCATAGGCTAAGTGCTCTTGCCCAGCATGACCCACTCCCAGCCATTTTAAGCCTCCCTCAACTGAAGAGCATAGTTATTTCAGAAAAATCATTCAGATGCAAAAAAAGGTATTTAAAGAATGAAAGAGAAGAGGAAGGAGGACACAGAAGAGGCAAGGACACAGGTCAATAGACAGATAGCATGGTCTCTCCTCCCTCTGCCAAGGACATCCTGTGCTTTCTAGCTCTAATCTAGCAAGTCAGCTAAACATTTGGGAATAGCAACCCTGGAGCAAGCCAATCCGTGGCTGGCAGAATTTGTGCCTCAATCATGTCCATGAAGCACAGTATTGACCTGGCAACATGAATTAATATTTGTGGAAAGCAGAGTCATGGTGGTAAGCCTCTTTGATAGCAGCCATGAATAGGAGCATATTATAACACAGAAGGCTTCGCTCTTTTCCTCCACTGTTTGATTAAAACCAATTCAAGTACGTCTCAAGGACTTGGGTTCAGAAATGCACCAGGATGAAGAGCTCATGGTAAGTGTCAGGTTCCCATTGGACTGTGGAGATTTTTGGCAGCAAAATTCCCAAGGCTGCAAAGAGGACATAGGGCAACTACTCTGGTATCCCCCAATTCCTGTAACCTCTCTCCTCTTAGAAGGATTGAAAGTTGGTTCTCATAAGGCTTAGTCTGAACTTTAAAGACATTTGCCTTAATTAAGAGATAGGATAGCTTTCATAATCTGGGCTAAAAGCTGGAATGGATTCACTGCTCCACCAATTTTTTGGGAGGGGGAGGGGGGCAGGGGACAGAGCTAACCGAAGAGAAGACTATGAGTTCTCTGCTGGCTGCCAGGGCCTAGGCAGTTCACATTAGGCTACTGTGGTGATATAAACAGAGGCTCCTCCAGTAAGAAACTGTGTCCTGGCTCAATCAAAGCAGGATGTCCATAAAGCCATTTAGGTGCCTTTCCCTTTGGACAGCTGTGCTTTTGTACATGCTCTCTTTGCTGACATGACACCTGATTTCCTGCCACAACAGAAGAGCCATGGACTCGGGGAGAGAGGCTGCCAGCCAAACACCTTTTTCTACATGGCCTTTAAAGAGCATTGTGCACCAGGACGACAGTCACGTAGGTGGAACCACAGAAACAATACCAGTGGGGGGTTTTCCGATTATAACCACGTCTCTCAAATTATCAGCAGCAGCAAAACACTTTCAATTTTGTAATCTTCTCAAACTCAGGATAGCCAAGCCTAAGTCTGCTGCACCCCCTGCCGGCCAGCTGCAGACACAGGCCAATGGAAAAATATATATACGAACAAATCAGAAAGAGTCACATTCCAGTTTAATGGACAGTTTGAACAGCCCTTCCTCCCTGGCTGCTCTGAACCCTGCTCCTAATGTACTTCCAATCTTTCTCTCTGTCTCTTTACCTCTATCTCTGATCCCAGAAGACAGGAAAGAAGGAAGGAAGGACGGATCAGAGAGGAGAAGAGTCCTAAATGAACATGACGAGGTCTTTACATGTTGCTTTCGAGAACGCAGCCAGGATGCTTGCAAAAACCACGTCCGGGGACTGGGAAGCATCGATGGCTGCATGGATTCCACGGCGGGAGTAGTAGCCAACCAGGGGTGTTGTCTGGGTGTGATATGACTTCAGGCGAGTTGTCAAGGCAGTTTCGTTGTCATCCGAACGGCGGATCAAGGGCTCCCCGGTCACCTGACAAAAGGAAAGATACAACTGTTTAAAGGTAGTCATGGGAGCGTGGAAGTTATCATTCGGGAGTCAGTACACCTAGGGACAGAATTCTTCACTAAATATCTCCTTGGAGTAAGTAGTAATTGTAGAAACTTCCTTCCCACTGCAACAGTGGTTCTCAACCTGTGGGTACCTAGATGTTTTGGCATTCAACTCCCAGAAATCTCAACAGCTGTTAATGTGGCTGGGATTTCCGAGAGTTGTAGGCCCAAACACCTGGGGACCCACAGGTTGAGAACCACTGCACTAAAAAGAAAGGCATCCAAAATTTGGCCAAAATGTACACATGGCTGTTCTGCATATAAAAAGTTTTTGCAGATAAAATGCAGAATTGCAAAGATTCTTGTCAGCCCATAATTCTTCTTGTCACAGTTAACTGATCCTCTAAAAATCATGGTTTCTATGCTTTTTCACATATTATTTTTATCCCTAACTACACTCAGAAGAGCTGGGAAACTTGTGGCTCTACAGATGTTACTGAACTCCCATTGCTCTGTCCATTGATGGCCATGTATAAATATGTGAGGGGAAGTCATAGGGAGGAAGAAGCAGGCTTGTTTTCTGCTCCCCTGGAGACTAGGATGCAGAACAACGGCTTCAAACTACAGGAAAGGAGATTCCACCTGAACATTAGGAAGAATTTCCTAATAGTGAGAGCTGCTCAGCAGTGGAACTCTGTCCCGGAGTGTGGCAGAGGCTCCTTCTTTGGAGGCTTTTAAGCAGGCTGGATGGCCATCTGTCAGTGGTGCTTTGAATATGATTTTCCTGCATTTTGACAGGGGGTTGGACTGGATGGTCCACGAGGTCTCTTCCAACTCTATGATCTTGCTTATTGAGGCTGATGGGAATGGTAGAACCATGGGTTCTCCTGCTGTGTATGAGAGCAGTCAAAGGCAATTTAAATAGAGCCACATAAAGAGCCAGAGCTCAATACAGGAAGACTACTTACATCATCTTTCATGGCAACCTTTGGAGGGTTGAACTCCTCGTGGTATGAACGCCCACTTGCTGGGTGGATCAGCCTAGAAAAAACTACCAGGAGTCAGTAGAGTTCATTTTTCAATTGACAAGATACAGCCACATTCATTCAATCAATCAACCAACCAACTTTATTTCTTATGAGTCGCCCTCCACCAAAAGTGCTCTGGGTGACTTACACAATTAAAATAAACAGGTTACATAGTAATTGCTTGCTACTCAATCATAGGCTCTTCTGAAGAGACATGTCTTAAGTGCCCCTAAAAATGTATGTAGATCAGGAGTGGCTCCTTGGTCTGGCGGTAGGGAGTTCCACAAGATTGGGGCCGCGATTGAGAAGAATCTATGTCTTGTGGACTCCAAATGGACCTCTTTAGGGTCAGGGACATAGAGAAGATTCTCATGAGCTGACCGTGGCAGTCTCTGGTGGTGGAGTGGCATTAAACGGTCTCTTAGATATGAAGGACCCTGACTTCGAAAGGCCTTGAATGCTAGGACCAGGGTCTTATAGAAGACTCTGTGTTCAACTGGCAGCCAATGCAAGCACTGTAGGGATGGGACGGCATTATATGGCACTTCACTGATGTTCTTGTGAGGAGTCTAGCGGCTGCATTTTGCACAATTTGGATCTTACAAATTGCTGCTCGAGGTAAGCCCACATACAAAGCATTGCAGCAGTAATCCAGCCTCGACGTAACCGTGGCATGGATTACCATAGCCAGTGAGGGGAAGTCATAGGGAGGAGGGAGCAGGCTTGTTTTCTGCTGCCCTGGAGACTAGGACATGAAACAGGAAAGGAGATTCCACCTGAACATTAGGAAGAATTTCCTAATAGTGAGAGCTGCTCAGCAGTGGAACTCTGTCCCGGAGTGTGGCAGAGGCTTCTTCTTTGGAGGTGCTGACCAAGGAGCACCTCAGTCATGATTTACGATGGATGCATACAATATTTACATGTTCATAGCACTTCTTACTGACATCCCCTCCCAGATCTATGCACTGGTCAAGAAGACCAGGATGGCAAACCTTTTAGAGACAAAGTGCCCAAACAGCAACCCAAAACCTCAAGAGTGCTTCACCCAACTACAACTCTCAGGATTTCAAAGCAGTTAAATCTCTATCAAACTGAATTAATTCTACAGTGTAGATGCACTCCTAGAGTAAGGGAAATAAAAGCCCTCAAAGTTTCAAGCCCTGACTTCTGCTTTCTGCTCATTTCAAAAGCCAGCTGGGTGACGAAACATCAAAAGGGGAGGCATCAAGAACTACATTTCCTATGGAGCCACATAATGAAGGGGGCATGTCCAGCAACAGCCAAATGCTGCCCTCTTTTTGGAACAGCTACGTCTGTACTGGTGTTGGAGTGCATGCCCATGGAGAGGGCTCAGAGTGCCCCCTCTGGCATGCATACCATAGGTTCTCCACCACTGATCTACGTTACGGTTTGACAATGCGTGAAGAACAATAGAAGCTTAGTATTTTTGTATTTTCATATGAGCAACACAAGTAGGATGAAAACATAAATTTTATTCTTGCGGAACAGAGTTCAAAAACCAGTAACTTCAACACAAACTTAGAATCATAGGGTTGGAAGAGGTCTCGTGGGTCATCCAGTCCAACCCCCTGCCAACAAGCAGGAAAAATGCATTCAAAGCACCCTTGACAGATGGCCATCCAGGCTCTTCTTAAAAGCTTCCAAAGAAGGAGCCTCCACCACATTCCAGGACAGAGAGTTCCACTGCTGAACAGCTCTCACAGTAAGGAAGTTCTTCCTAATCTTCAAGTGGAATCGCCTTTCCTGTAGTTTGAAGCCATTGTTCCTCATCCTAGTCTCCAGGGCAGTGGAAAACAAGTTTGCTCCCTCCTCCCAATGACTTCCCCTCACATATTTATACATGGCTATCACGTCTCCTTTCAGCCTTTTCTTCTGCAGGCTAAACATGCCCAGCTCTTTAGGCCACTCCTCATTGGGCTTGTTCTCCAGACCCTTGATCATTTTAGTCGCCCTCCTCTGGACACATTCCAGTTTGTCAACATCTCCCTTCAATTGAGGTGCCCAGAATTGGACACAGTGTGATTCCAGGTGTGGTCTGACCAAGGCAGAATAGAGGGGTAGCATGACTTCCCTGGATCTACAACAAAACAGACACAGGAAAGATGGCTGCTAAACTACTACAAGACAAAACACAAAAGGGTCAAGAATACATAAATATGCCAGATATTGTAGTAATATACCAAAGCAGTAGATAGCAACAAAGCGCTAAGAATCCATGACATTATGGTCAATAATGGTTGAAAGTAAAAGATATATGTTATAGCTGATGCAATCATATAACTGAACAGTAGATGGTAGCAGAGCGCCACAGAGTAAAACAGACCACGATATAAATATAAACTCTGTAATATATCAATATCAAAACACAGTATATAGCATATAACAATAACACATATGCATATAAGCAAGGCAATCCCAATATATATGGAAGGCAGACAGGAGTATATGCATTCACATTCCTTCAAATAGTATCATGGCAGCTGCTTTCACTTCTGGCATCCTTTTATTTTGGCAGTTTAAGGTCATCAAAAAGTGTATTTAAGTGCTATCGAACTGTATCTTCTCATATTATATGGACATTTTGTCAAGTCCTGGATAAGACTGCTAGGTAAGACACGCTACTGTACTTGTAAGTACTATGGACTTTTACCATTTGCACTCTATCCCACATTTTGTGGCCAGATAATCCGGTGTATTTATATGCTTGCCATGATACTATTTGAAGGAATGTGAATGCATATACTCATGTCTGCCTTCCATATATATTGGGATTGTCTTGCTTATATGCATGAGTTATTGTTATATGCTATATACCGTGTTTTGATATTGATATATTGATACATTAGAGAGTTTATATTTACAGTATATATTTACAGTATTTACAGTCTGTTTTACTCTGTGGCGCTCTGCTACCATCTACTGTTCAGTTATAGGATTGCATCAGCCATTATTGACCAGTGTCATGGATTCTTAGCGCTTTGCTGCCATCTACTGCTTTGGTATAATACTACAATATCTGGCATATTTATGTATTCTTGACCCTTTTGTGTTTTGTCTTACCTGGATCTAGACCAGGCGTGGGCAATTGCCGGCCCTCCAGGTGTTTTGGATGTCAAATCCCAGAAATCTAACAGCTGGTAAACTGGCTAGGATTTCTGGGAGTTGAAGTCCAAAACCCCTGGAGGGCCGGCAATTTCCCAGGTCTGATCTAGACACTAGACCCCTATTTATGCAGACCAAAATCCCATTGGCTTTTTTAGCTGCCACATCAAATTTTTGGCTCATGTCCAACTTGTTCCCCACGAGGACTCCCAAGATCTTTTTCACACGTACTGCTCTAGAGTGAGGTGTCCCCCATTCTGTATCTGCATTTCATTTTTTCTGCCGAAGTGGAGTATCTTGAATTTGTCGCTGTTGAACTTCATTTTGTTGGTTTTGGTCCATCTCTCTAATCTGTTAGGATCATTTTGAAATATGCTTCTGTCTTCTGGAGTATTGTCTATCCCTCCCAAATTGGTGTATTATTTCTCCCAGTAATGCAATATTGCAGTAATACAGTGACAGTCCCCCTTGAATAGCACACTAATGTATAGTCCCTGCATTTAACTCATGTAATTCTTCCCACAGAAAATGTTTCTCTTCCAATCTCTCTTTCTTGGACATGGAGACGAGCATAGAAGATAAACTTGCCTGCATCAAATAGGCAGCAAGCCAAGAGCTAAGGCAGAGTGAACTCAGGAGCAAACGTTTAGTAAGCCCAAAGTTGTATTACAAACAATCCACAGTTATACCCTTTCGGGAGTGGCCCAAACTTGCTCACCTTAATTATACCATTCACCCAACCTGTATATTGTAATTAACCAGGGTGAGACTTTTTCTCTTCACCCTCCCTCCCCCCCTCACGTTAGTGATCCACTAAAACTTAGCCTGTTCCTTACATATACTGTGATAATCTACACCAGTGGTTTTCAACCTGTGGGTCCTCAGATGTTTTGGCCTAACTTTCTGGGAGTTGTAGGGCAAAACACCCGGGGACCCATAGGTTGAGAACCTATGGCAAAGGAAACAGTGTGACCAATGGCAAAGGAAACTGGGAGTTGCAATCCAGAAGGTTGTGTGATCTCCATTCCTGCAGGATGTCACCTATTATAAAGAAAATGCCACCTAAGATTTTCCAAAAAGGAGACCCACTTCCCGATTACCTTCCAGTAATTCTTCGGATCAGCAAGGAGTCAGGGACACTGAATTCAATAACAGACTCTAGCTTCTCTTTTCTTTTTCCCATGAGTTCATCCAGCTGTAGGAGATCAGTGAAAAACAGGAAGGTAAAAAATGCTTTTAAACACCTCAAGGAGAGAATTCTCTCCTCATCCAGCAGCTCCTCTCTGGAGCAAGAGGCAAAGCAAAGCCTGGTCGCAAGAGTCCAGCAGGAGATTATCCACAATGCTGCTACCATAGTGGTTGCACTACCACTACTTTGCAAAGCTATTCCTCTATTTATTTATTTATTTATTGTTTCTTAACTAACAATATTTCTTATCTTCTGCGCATTAATTGATTTTAAGTTCATAGTTATATGTAGTAATTCATTATTATTTCTTTGTGTACTGTATGTTGGCATTGAATATCTGCCATTAGTGTGTTGTAAACTGCCTTGAGTCCCCCAGGGGTGAGAAAGGCAGTATATATAGTAAACAAATAAATAATGGTGGGGTGGGATGGACAAAGTGTCAGAATATGGTGTTTTAAATGAAGTGAAATATTGTTTGTAGTTTAAACTGTGCGGTATAGTAATGTAATGCAAGAGTTAAATGCATAGAGCTGTGATGGATTCCTGGAGCATAACTTTGGAGAGTTCCGGTGACGTAGTTACATTCCACAAGATCTTATAAACATGTGCTCTTTCTTCCAACGATGTACAGCCAGGTAGACAGATGTGTTTTCTTTATTTCTGTAAATAGTTTGTAGTTTAGTATTTGAAATAAAGTAAGCCACTTCAGGCTTTGGAGTTGATCTACAGTGGCATGGTGTATTTATTTTCCTTGTGCCCCTGAGCAGACACCAGAGTCAAGAAGTATTGAGATAAGAGAGAGCGGTAATTTATCTCAATAAATCAATACAAAGTGCATGGGTGGGAGGGGGGCAAAGAAACACCATCAGCAGTAAAGACCCACTGTTTGCATTTGTAATTATTTATTTCCAGTGTGAGACACTTTCCAAACCACTGGAGAAGATTCAACCCAATGTGGATGTCTGGTTTTTGTTTGTGTTCAAAATCAGCCCAAAACAAAGCTTCATTAACCTGATGAAAAATCGTCAGAAATGGGAAGTAATGAAAACTGGTGTGGCCCCCAGTTTTGTGGGTGCTCTGAGTCCCGCCCCCTCCCCCCGGATTGAGAAGGGCGAGGTAAAAATACTGTAAATAAAATAAATAAATCCCGGTGATCCCTCTATTGAGGTGAATTAAATCTCCTGAAAACCTGCGCAACTTGCATTCGGTATTTAAAAAGTCAGAACCTACCTAACTCTGAGCAGTCCAATATTGAGGAATGCTAGCTTTTCAAAATGGGGAGTGGTCTTCTGTATTTGTTTGAGGGGAGAGCTATTTCTGTGAGGCCTCAGAGTGTCTGCTTGTATCTGTCTATCCTTAAAGCCCTAAGGAGACTAAAGGCCCATCTAGAACTGCTTACCATCTCTGCTTGGCGCACAGTGCGGGGGAACCCATCCAGAAGGAAGCCGTTTTTGCAAGGAGGGGTCTCCAGGTTGTTCTCAATCAGCTCCACCACCATTTCATCACTCACCTTATAAAAGTCAGGAAAAGAAAGTCTTGGTTACAGTGCCCCACAGTGGCAAAATAATCCGAACGGATATGTGGATGGCCTCGGTGGCACACATTGTTAATGTGCTTCGTGTAGGATTTGATAAGTGCTCTGAGCTTGGGATAAAAGCATTGCTGGTCTTGTTTACATTTTTTAGGTTACAAGTAGTCTCATCTAAAAGAGATCTTCCAAACCAAGATAATTACCACTGTCAGTTCAATCGCAAATGAGAACGAGTTACATGATGTACTATAAATACGGCATGTCACTTCCTCATGATTGAAAGAGCTACCATTATCACTTATCCGAAGGCAGAGGTGGGAGGCCAGGCAAGATAGATTATGGGCTCAGGCAGAGCAGCAACATTATCTAGAATAACCAGTCGGCTACATAACACTCCTGCCTCTCCTCTCGCACTGATATCACCATGAAAGCTGGGAGCAAAGGCTGCAAATAAGCAATCCATAAAACTCTGAACAAAGCCTTGTTTGCAAGCTGTCAGTTGAACACAATGGAATGCAGGTGAAGAAAAGGAGGCCTTTTAAAAGACCATAAATCTGGCTCCAAAGCAGACTATGGCTGCCTATTCACTACCATATAATTCAGATTATCAAAGAAGATAATCCATTTGGGGCACTACCGAGTTGTTCTAAAAGGCCTTTTAAACCTGTGCTTATCAACCTGTGGGTCCCCAGATGTTTTGGCCTTCAACTCCAAGAAATCCTAACAGCTGGTAAACTGGCTGGGATTGCTGGGAGTTGTAGGCCTAAACACCTGGGAACTTATAGGTTGAGAACCACTGTTTAGACATATGTAGCTTGTTGAACATAATTCTGTGTTATCTTATTGCTTTACATTTTTTATTTTACAAATGTTAGCATTGATTTGGCTTGTCTGATGGAGGGCGTGCTGCTGTTGAGTCCCTTGAAGTTGGCTTTCCACCTTCAGCAAAGTTAAGATAAACTTTAAATTCCTTTGTTTTTACTTATCAAATGGTTTAGTATGGATTCTATACTTTGTTTAAATGAGTTTCCTTTTGTGGTTTTAAATTAAGTGAATCTGATCTTAGTCGATCCCATGGTAATTAGGTGAGAATCAATATATTTATTTATTTATTTCCGGCATTTTACCCCGCTCTTCTCAACCCCCGAGGGGGGACTCAGAGCGGCTTCCAAAAAGGCACAATTCGATGCCAACACAGTAAAACACATAAAACACAGTATAAAACCCCCAAAACATTACACATTATACATATTTGACCAAATCATGTTTATTTATTTATTATTTCCAGTATTTCTACTCCGTCCTTCTCAACCCCCGAAGGGGAACTCAGGACGGCTTACATTCGGCACAATTTGATGCCGTTAAATATAACAAAGCAATATAATAACAATTAAAACAATAGAACATTAATTAAAACAATAAAAACGGTATTAACCGTTGTATCACCATTCCAGTTAAATTCTATATCCAAAGTGCTATTTATGCCTGATGTCCCAAAGCTTAGTTCCAGATGAAGCCGATCTTACCTCGTTGGAAAGCGATTTCCACAGGCGGGAGGTACAGCCAAGAAGGCCCTGTCTCTCATCCCCGCCAGACGTATTTGTGACGCTGGCGGGAGCGAAAGCAGGGTCTCCCCGGATGATCTTAAACTGCAAGGCAGGACGTAGAGGGAGATGTGTTCGGAGAAGTAAGCTGGGCCAGAACCGTATGTTAATGTTTAATATATCTTGGCATCCTGTGAAATTGGACCAGCTAGAAATATTTTATTATCTGTATATCCATCTATCTCTAGAAATGTGAAAGGTTCAAGGCAGCTGCTTGGCACCCACCAACTTCCCAGCATCCATTGTTGCTTTCAGCCGCTTTCCAAGTTCTGATCCAGTGGCCACCATGGCCCTCAGCATGTCTCCTGTTGCCAAGTGGCACACGCAGTAGGTTTCGGCAAGCCGGGGAGCCTGAAATGAGAAGGAAAATAATGTAATAACTGAGCTACCAGACTAGGGATCAGCCCATGGGGCAAAACGGTCTTTCCTTTGGGTGCATTTCACCCATGACATTTTACAGCATTGGTGGAAGCATTCTGTAAGGTACAAAGAAACCATTTTAGCTTGGCCGCAGTAACGCAATGGGTTAAACCCTTGTGTCGGCTGAACTGCTGACCTGAAGGTTGGCAGTTCGAATCCACTAGACAGGGTGATCTCCTGTCTGTGAGCTCCAGCTTCCCATGTGGAGGCATGAGAAAAGCCTCTCATAGGATGGTAAAACATCTTGGTGTCCCCTGGGCAACATCCCTGCAGACAGCTTATTATCTCACACCAGAAGCGACTTGCAGTTTCTCCAGTCACTTCTGACACAAAAAAATAAGCTTGGCAATGGGGAACAGAAATAGGAAGACACCATTCAGACCACGGAGAAACTCAGCTTGACCACATGGAGAAATGAATGCACCACTTTGTTCTTCCGCAATGAACTCAAAGCAGCCAGACCATCATGGTCTGAATTGCACATCCACCTTCCTGTCTAGTAGGAAAATACAAAAGCAACCCCTTCCAGGACTTGATGCTGCTGGAAGGTGGTAGTCTTTTGTGAAGCACAATTGCAAAATAACAGACTTCTAGGACCTGAAAAAAGGACTTAATACATGCATGTCACTAACAGGATGCTGGCTGTTATGTGTGTCCCTTTCAAACATTGTTTAATCTCCTTGATTTTGATCATACTGTTTTTGAGTATTTATATGCACAGAAGTCACCCCTTTCATTGGGAAGCCATTTTGTGGGTAGGGTCTCTTTAAAAATCAGAATATCCATGTACAGAGAGAATAAATGACTGATGCCAATGTCCGAACCACACAAGTGAAAAACATATACTAGCTAGGCCTTGAGACATTTTGGATGTTACAATTCCTCTAAGTGCAGAAGTCCCCTGCTCCTGAAACTCACATTGGCCTTTCATTATGAGTGATGGAGAATTGCAGGCATTTCTTCAACTTGGCAACCCACCTTTGTTCTTGGCACGCCACCTGGAGTTTGGGAATTCCAACGCTAACAGATTTTACACATGGATAGGCAGAAAGGAACTGGTCTCACGAGAAAATAAGTATTAAAAAATAACAAAACAGGCTTTTTTTCAAACAGACAAAAGCACCCCACCCAAAATAATCCAACAAGCTATTTCCTTGCTTTTGAAACAGAGCCAAATGTGACTGCCTTGGAACACAGCAAAAGAGAGACAGCATGGAGATATATATATTGCATACACATATATGAGAACTTACGAAATGTTCTCCTTTGCAGGCCTGACTGGCGCCAACATTAATTTCTTTTCAGCACCAGGTCAAGATGTGCATTTTAATTAAAACCTTTTGGAGTTTAATACACTTTCAAGACCAAACACGTTTTTAAAACTCTTGTGACTTTTTGAAAGTTGCTTTACTATGTTTCAATCATTTACTGTGTTTCTATATCATTCTTTATTGGTTCTAACTTGGGAGTTATCTAAATTGTTTACACCAGGCCATCTGTTTAGGATCTTGTATCAAACGATAATACCTTAATAAATATGATAATAACTGCAACTAGTTACAGACACTGCAACAATTGCAGTTAAAGAACAATTAAACTGCACAGGCCCACCTCTGCTTTTGGAAAACAATGGCATTAATGGGTTGCTGTGAGTTTTCCGGGCTGTATGACCATGTTCCAGAAGCATTCTCTCTCTTCTGGAAAATGAGCATACAGACCGGAAAACTCACAGCAACTCAAGTGATTCTGGCCACGAAAGCCTTCAACACAATGACATTAATTTCAACCAAACAAGGAATACAGGTTGGAGATCCCTCATCCAGAAGTCCGTAATCCTCCTATCTACATTTCGGCAATTCAAAAATATAATTTGAGCATATTAACCTTCTCTTTTTAAAATCTATTTACTACAGGTAGTTTCTGAGTTACAAACATCTGATTCACAAATGACTGCTAGTGAAGAACGGGGCCGAAACCACAGGAAGTGCGAGAAACCTACCCCTGGGAAGGGAAATCCACTTCTGAAAGAGTTATCATCACGAGGAAGCTTTTTCTTCAGTCCTTGTTTCCACAACAAGTCATTTTTTTAAAAAATCTAATTCTCACAGGGACAGAAAGTGAGCTGAAATTTTCTTAATGGGGCACAGACTGCAAAACAAACACCACAGAGGTGTTCACCCTTCCCTATGCTATCCAAAACATATAATTTGACTGGAGTTACACTTAGACATGGATCTGTTCCAACTTACAAACAAATCCAACTTAAAAACAAACCTACAGGCCCTTTCTTATTCGGAACATGGGGACTGCCTGTACTCATCAAATTCAAGCCATACTATATATACTATGGTCTCTTTAGTTCCAATTGTACGAGGGCGGGTCAATAAGTCAGTGACTTTTTGAATTTCCCATCTCTTAACTGAAAGGGCAACACTGCTCCTGTCAACAGGCATCTCTCAGTTGACTCCTGTCAAAATTTGAACAAGCTGCGTCATTTCGTTTGTGTTTGACAGCCATTGATAGCAGACTACCACGTGATTTGAGGAGAAAATGGAAAAAAGTGAATTTCATGTGCTCATTAAGCATTATTTTTTGCGGAAAAAAACCATCACTCAAACCAAGGTTAGGCTTGATAAATACTATGGGGACTCTGCACCATCAATTTCAATGGTAAAAAAGTGGTTTACTGAATTTTGTTGTGGCCGTACAAGCACGGAAGATGCCAAACGTTCTGGATGCCCAGTTGAGGTCTCTACACCCGAAATAATTGAAAAATTCACGATATGGTGTTGGCCGATCGGAGATTGAATGTGCGAGAGATTGTGGAAGCCATAGGCATCTCACATGGCTCAGTGGTTTCAATTTTAAATGATCACTTGGGTATGAGAAAGCTTTCCGCAAGATGGGTGCCGCATTTGCTCACAATCGACCACAATGCAAGGGTGCACACATATGCAGTTTCCATGGCAAAAATCCATGAATGGGGATACGAATTGCTCCCTCATCCGCCCTATTCTCCAGATTTAGCCCCGAGTGACTATTTCGTGTTTTCAAACCTGAAGAAATGGCTCGGCGGAAAGAGATTCGACTCCAACGATGAAATAATCTCACAAACAAATACCTATTTTGATGACCTCGACAAATCTTATTTTTTGGAAGGGATAAAAAAAATTTGGAGAAACGTTGGACAAAGTGTATTGAGCTCAAAGGAGACTACGTTGAAAAATAAAATGATTTCTTTATCCAAAAACCTGTGTTTCATTCAAAAAGTCACAGACTTATTGACCTGCCCTCGTATTCTTCTATATGGTCATTTTCTGTAAAAAGTCTTAACAGCCACACTGGGAAAAGAAAAACTTGTTAATGATGTTCTAGATTCTCGAAGGGAGCCACAGCAATGACAGTGGTGTCAACGTGCACTAAATCTACAGCAAGCATGGGCAAACTTCGACCCTCCGGATGTTTTGGACTTCCAACTCCCAGAAATCCCAGCTGCTAGGAATTGTGGGAGTTGAAGTCCAAAACACCTGGAGGGCCAAAGTTGGCCCATGCCTGATCTACAGTATAGATCAGGCCTGGGCAATTGCCGGCCCTCCAGGTGTTTTGGACTTCAAATCCCAGAAATCCTAACAGCTAGTAAACTGGCTAGGATTTCTGGGAGTTGAAGTCCAAAACACCAGGAGGGCCGGCAATTTCCCAGGTCTGGTATAGATGCAGCTTAAATAGATACCCTGCTTGCATTACATATGTAGGCATATATGAATTATAGTGTGAATTTCTACAAAAGGTCGATCTACTAATAGCCAAGTTATTTCCTATAGTTTCTATAGGTAGATATGCATATTATATATGCACACACTGAGGGATTAAATATGTGTATGCATGTATACCAGGTATGGGCCAACTTGGGCCCTTTGGACTTCAACTCCCACAATTCCTCACAGCCTCAGGCCCTTTCCTTTTCCCCCTCAGCCGCTTAAAAAAAATGTAACTTGGGCCCCTCAGGTGTTTTGGACTTCAACTCCCACAATTCCTCACAGCCTCAGGCCCTTTCCTTTTCCCCCTCAGCCGCTTAAAAAAATATAACTTGGGCCCCTCAGGTGTTTTGGACTTCAACTCCCACAATTCCTCACAGCCTCAGGCCCTTTCCTTTTCCCCCTCAGCCGCTTAAAAATATATAACTTGGGCCCCTCAGGTGTTTTGGACTTCAACTCCCACAATTCCTCACAGCCTCAGGGCCTTTCCTGTGCTAAGCATTTGGCTAGATCAGGCCTGGGCCAACTTGGGCCCTCCAGGTGTTTTGGACTTCAACTCCCACAATTCCTCACAGCCTCAGGGCCTTTCCTGTGCTAATCATTTGGCTAGATCAGGCCTGGGCCAACTTGGGCCCTCCAGGTCTTTTGGACTCCAACTCCCACAATTCCTAACAGCCTCAGGCCCTTTCCTGTGCTAAGCATCTGGCTAGATCAGACGTGGGCCAACTTGGGCCCTCCAGGTGTTTTGGACTCCAACTCCCACAATTCCTAACAGCCTCAGGCCCTTTCCTGTGCTAAGCATTTGGCTAGAGGCCTGAGGCTGTGAGGAATTGTGGGAGTTGAAGTCCAAAACACCTGAGGGGCCCAAGTTATATTTTTTTAAGCGGCTGAGGGGGAAAAGGAAAGGGCCTGAGGCTGTGAGGAATTGTGGGAGTTGAAGTCCAAAACACCTGAGGGGGCCAAGTTTCCCCTCAGCTTAAGCGGCTGAGGGGGGAAAGGAAAGGGCCTGAGGCTGTGAGGAATTGTGGGAGTTGAAGTCCAAAACACCTGAGGGGGCCAAGTTTCCCCCTCAATTAAGCGGCTGAGGGGAAAAGGAAAGGGCCTGAGGCTGTGAGGAATTGTGGGAGTTGAAGTCCAAAACACCTGAGGGGGCCAAGTTTCCCCTCAGCTTAAGCGGCTGAGGGGGAAAAGGAAAGGGCCTGAGGCTGTGAGGAATTGTGGGAGTTGAAGTCCAAAACACCTGAGGGGCCCAAGTTATATTTTTTTAAGCGGCTTTTGAGGAATTGTGGGAGTTGAAGTCCAAAACACCTGAGGGGGGTTTCCCTCAGAAAAGGAAAGGGCCTGAGGGGAGGAATTGTGGGAGAAGTCCAAAACAAAGGGGCCTGAGGCTGAGGGGGAAAAGGAAAGGGCCTGAGGCTGTGAGGAATTGTGGGAGTTGAAGTCCAAAACACCTGAGGGGGCCAAGTTTCCCCTCAGCTTAAGCGGCTGAGGGGGAAAAGGAAAGGGCCTGAGGCTGTGAGGAATTGTGGGAGTTGAAGTCCAAAACACCTGAGGGGGCCAAGTTTCCCCTCAGCTTAAGCGGCTGAGGGGGAAAAGGAAAGGGCCTGAGGCTGTGAGGAATTGTGGGAGTTGAAGTCCAAAACACCTGAGGGGCCAAGTTTCCCCTCAGCTTAAGGGCCGGCTGAGGGGAAAAGGAAAGGGCCTGAGGCTGTGAGGAATTGTGGGAGTTGAAGTCCAAAACACCTGAGGGGCCCAAGTTTCCCCTCAGGCGGCTGAGGGGGAAAAGGAAAGGGCCTGAGGCTGTGAGGAATTGTGGGAGTTGAAGTCCAAAACACCTGAGGGGCCCAAGTTGAAGTCCAAAACACCTTTTTAAGCGACTGAGGGGAAAAGGAAAGGGCCTGAGGGGAAAAGTTGAAGTCCAAAACAAGGGCCTGAAAGGGCCTGAGGCTGTGAGGAATTGTGGGAGTTGAAGTCCAAAACACCTGAGGGGGCCAAGGTTCCCCTCAGCTTAAGCGGCTGAGGGGGAAAAGGAAAGGGCCTGAGGCTGTGAGGAATTGTGGGAGTTGAAGTCCAAAACACCTGAGGGGGCCAAGTTTCCCCTCAGCTTAAGCGGCTGAGGGGGAAAAGGAAAGGGCCTGAGGCTGTGAGGAATTGTGGGAGTTGAAGTCCAAAACACCTGAGGGGGCCAAGTTTCCCCTCAGCTTAAGCGGCTGAGGTGGAAAAGGAAAGGGCCTGAGGCTGTGAGGAATTGTGGGAGTTGAAGTCCAAAACACCTGAGGGGCCCAAGTTATATTTTTTTAAGCGACTGAGGGGAAAAGGAAAGGGCCTGAGGCTGTGAGGAATTGTGGGAGTTGAAGTCCAACACCTGAGGGGCCCAAGTTATATTTTTTTAAGCGACTGAGGGGAAAAGGAAAGGGCCTGAGGCTGTGAGGAATTGTGGGAGTTGAAGTCCAAAACACCTGAGGGGGCCAAGTTTCCCCTCAGCTTAAGCGGCTGAGGTGGAAAAGGAAAGGGCCTGAGGCTGTGAGGAATTGTGGGGGTTGAAGTCCAAAACACCTGAGGGGCCCAAGTTATATTTTTTTAAGCGACTGAGGGGAAAAGGAAAGGGCCTGAGGCTGTGAGGAATTGTGGGAGTTGAAGTCCAAAACACCTGAGGGGCCCAAGTTATATTTTTTTAAGCGACTGAGGGGAAAAGGAAAGGGCCTGAGGCTGTGAGGAATTGTGGGAGTTGAAGTCCAAAACACCTGAGGGGGCCCAAGTTATATTTTTTGAAGTCCGCGAAACAGCGAGTCCGCAATAAGCGAACCGCGAAGTAGTGAGGGAGCACTGTGTATATATATACATACTATTCCTCCTTTGAAAAAACCCTTCCTGGCTCATTCTGCCTCTTTCCGGGCCTCACCTGAGTGCCCTTCCCTGCGCCGGGTGGGCCCAGAAGGACCGCGCGGATGCCCCTTCGGACGCCGCGGCCTAGCGCGCCTTCCTTCTCGTCGCAGCCTTTGCCTCCTTCCGCGCTGGGCGCCATGGTTGCGAACTAGACCTGCAGAGGCTCCTTCGCCTACTGACCCCCGCCGCCCCGCCTTCCCCGAGCCTCCCGATTGGCTCGAGCTCCCCGCTTCCTCGGGAGGAAATGCGGTTTAGCCAATCTCTGCGGAGAAAGAGATTGGCTAAACCGATTGGCCGGCGCGAGGTTAGGAGGCGTGGACGGATTGACCCCACGTGCCTGGCTCCTCCCACCTTGGAGAAGAGCAGCTCTTAAAGAGACAGGAACATGCAAAACATGGTTGTAGTTGAATGGAGTGAATCTACACTTGGACCTTTGGGCCTTTCCAAATGCAAGAATATGAAGGCTGAAAATCCCACATTATCTGCTTTGAACTGGGTTATCTGAGTCCATACTCAGATAATGTGGGATTTTCAGCCTTCATATTCTGAGATAAAGGGCTGTGTGGAAGGACCCCCAGTTCAAAGCAGAAGGTAATGGCGCTCCATGCAGTCATGCCGGCCACATGACCTTGGAGGTGTCTACGGACAAGGCCAGCTCTTCGGCTTAGAAACGGAGATTATTATTATGTATTATTTACAGTATTTCTACTCTGCCCTTCTCAACTCAGAGCGGCTAGCAAAGGCAGCAATTTGGTGCCTCATACATCTCTCGGCATTACTTCGCCAACGAAGATTCTTAGGAAGGACTCATCCCATGCTTTTTACAAGCGCATTGATGACTAAAAAGGCCAATCCAAGATAGGCAAGTTCGGTTGCAGAAAGCACAGCAGAAAGTCCCCTTGGGTGATGTTGTTTCCAAGTTGCGCTTCTTTCTGCGTTGTCGTTTCTCTTCGAGACCCATTCGCCGTGTCTTCTCAAAAGAGGCCGCAGCATTGTGGATAGTGCGTCTCCATGCCTCCCGATGCGAGGCCAGGGTGGACCACTGTTGATGATCAATCTGGCCGAGTCTGAGATGTTTCAGGGAGTCCTTATATCTCTTTTTGGGGGGCGCCTCACTTGCGCTGACCCGTGGCGAGTTCACCATAGAGTAGTATCTTTGGGAGGCGGCAGCCCTCCATCTGAGAGACGTGCCCTGCCCAGCGCAGCTGTGTTTTCAATAGCATGGCCTCAATGCTGGTGATCCCTGCTTGCTCAAGGACAGCAACATTCGTCACATAGTCGGTCCAGTGTATATTTAGGATTGTGCGAAGACAGCACTGATGAAAGCGTTTATGTATTTATGCCTAATACACAAATCGCCATAAAACATACAAAATTAAAACAGAGCAATTATAACAAAAACCAACAATCCATTAAAATAACAATTAAAACAATGTTCAATCCACGCATCCAATTGCTAAAGAAGTAAAACCGTGTCCTCATCTCTTGTCATCAAGCCAGTCCATTCCAATTAAAGTGCTGCTATGTCATTTTGGAAAGGCCTGGTCCCACAACCAAGATTTTACCTTTTTTCCTGAATGCTAGGAGCAATGGGGTCGAACGTATCTTGCTTGGCAGCGCATTCCACAGACAGAGAAGGCCCTGTGTCTCGTCTCTGCCAGCCGCATTTGAGATGCTGGCGGAAGCCTCCCCGGATGATCTTAAGGTACGAGGTGGGACGTAGAGGCAGATGCGTTCAGACAAGTAGGCTGGGCCAGAACTGTATAGAGCAGTGGTTCTCAACCTGTGGGTCCCCAGGTGTTTTGGCCTACAACTCCCAGAAATCTGAGCCAGTTTACCAGCTGTTAGGATTTCTGGGAGTTGAAGGCCAAAACATCTGGGGACCCACAGGTTGAGAACCACTGGTATAGAGCTTTATAGGTCAAAACCAGCACTTTGAATTGAGCTTGGAAGTGGATGTGCAACCAGTGGAACTGACACAACAAGGGGGTGGTATTCTCCCCGTATGTAGCTCCTGTTAGAAATCTGGCTGCCGCCCGTTTGACTAATTGCAATTTCTGAACTGTATTCAAAGACAGCCCGACGTTGTGTGCATTGAAGTACTCTATTTGGGATGTGACGAGCGTGGACGACCATAGCCGGATCAGACTTCCCAAGGTGAGCACCAACCCCCAGAGTCAGACACGACTGGACTTAATGTCAGGGGAAAACTTTTACCTAACCTTTACTTATTGTATGTATGTTCTGGAATGTAGCTTTATTTCCTTTGCTCTATATTTCTTGAGAAATTGTGGGAAGGGCTGCAGACCAAATGGTCAGCTCTGAGACTGCTCAGACCTCAGACTCCAGTTTAGACTTCAAATTCCATTAGACTTTGGAACTGCTCAGAAGGCACTTGTCTACTGTTGATTGTAAGAAAGATCCCCAGTGCCATCTGCACACAGAGAATTGTCTCAAACACATCTGTAATTGGACTGATAAGCTATGTGCCAGTCAGGGCCGTAGCCAGGATTTTGATTGGGGGGGGGGGGCTGAGTTTGGTTCGGGGGGGGGGGGCTGAGACTGGGTGGAAGAGGGTCTACCCTAGCAAACCTTTTGTATTGTTATCCCAATAACCCCATTAATGTGGGATATAATGAGCATGGTGATCAGATCATGATATGAATAAACATAAAGTTTAAATAATGTACCAGTAAGGCCTTTTCGCGGACCACCCTGAGAATTTCGGGGGGCTGAAGCCCCTTAGCCCCCGGCTACATGCCTGGTGCCAGTGTATTCTGTGAGTAAACCAAATGTGTTATTTTTACCAAAGTCTACTTCATTTTTATCTCTTGAGTGCATACTATAAAAATTGCTTTGTGGGAGAGTAGATATATTTTTGGGCAACAGAAAAACACTTTGGAAACACAGCTATTTTGTGCACTGGCAAAATCTTTGTTTCCCAATAGATCAGAGACAACGGGTTATCAGTCTAACAACTGAGAGCTAAATTGCCTTGCATATATGCATCTGGTTGTGTACCACTTGAGAAGATTCTACAGAGAAGGGTTTTTGGCCCTTCTCTGAAAGATCATGCTTTTCCAAAAGGTTATGATCTCCAAATGGTTATGAATTTTCCATTTTCCAAAAACGATCTATTTTATATGCCAGTGTAGATGGAGTCCCCATCTACACTGCCATATAAAATCCAAATTATTTCAACTGGATTATATAGCAGTGTAGAAGGGCCTCTCATTCAACATAGCTTAAGCGGCTGAGGGGAGGAAAGGAAGGGGCCTGAGGCTGTTAGAAATTGTGGAAGTTGAAGTCCAAAACACCTGGAGGGCCGAAGTTTGCCCATGCCTGCCTTAACTACTATGGCTCAATTCTATGGGATCCTGGGAGTTGTAGTTTGAGCAGGCCCAGTACCGATTGGCAAAAGCTTTATTTATTTATTTATTTACATCATTTTTACCCCACTCTTCTCACCCCTGCAGGGGGACTCGGAGCGGCTAACATGGCAATGATTCAATTCCGTAGTAGGGGATACAATATAATAAAAAGATAAAACATACAAAAAGCACAGATTAAATACCTTGCCTTATTGATAAGGTTTTCAATACTTTATCAAACTACAACTCACAGTATTCTATAACAGTGTTTTTCAACCGCTGTGACGCGGCACACCTGTGTGCCGTTTGGGATTGGCCGCTGTGCCGCGCGAAAGCCTCTCTGCCCCCCCTCCCCCATCCTCGTGCTGCTGTATTTTTATTTTTCCTACTCGCGTCATTGGATGATTGTGCATGGCATCAGCTGAGAAAAGGAGGCGAGCCCCAGCCTTCCCTCCTTGCCCCCACGCATGGACCCAGAGGGAAAGGCTTCCCTTTCTGGCGCTGGGGCTTGCCTCCTTTTCTCAGCCGGAAGTGCTGCGCCAATGGCTTCTCCAGCATCGCAGAGCGGGCGATGCGCGTGCAGCCATCGGCGCAGCACTTTCGGGTTTGCGCGTTACTTCTGCTGCGCCAGCTCCTGGGTCCGTGCGTGGAGGCAAGGAGGGAAGGCTGCCTCCCCGCAGGGACTCACCCAGGGCAGACTCCGGCGAGCCCCAGTGCCAGAAGGTAAAGCCTCTCCTGGGTCCGTGCGTGGGGGCAAGGAAGGAAGGCTGGGGCTCGCCTCCTTTTCCCAGCCAAAGAGCCGGCGTTCTCTGCAGGCACCTCCAGAGTCATGTGGCCAGGTGACTCTGGAGGTACCTGCAGAGAACGCTGGCTCTTCGGCTGAGAAATGGTGAGCCCCAGTCTTCCCTCCTTGCCCCCACGCACGGAGGGAAAGGCTTCACCTTCAGGCGCTGGGGCTCACCTCCCAGCGGGAACTCACCCAGGGCAGACTCCGGCAGGCAGAGGCAAGCAGGCGGGCCTCCCGGGGGTGACTCTGGAAGCAGTAATACACAATGCTAACCCAGGCAATTTAAAGGGGTAGACCTGTAGGCGATGCTAATGAAGAGACTCACTGATACAAAAATATCAAAAAGTGTATTCTAAACAATCTCAGAGCTGTAGAGCAATATTACATACAGTGTAATGCTGTGTGCATATATCACAATATCTCTTACAACATAGGCTATATCATATATAAATCAATATGACAATGTAATAAAAGCCCTTACATACATCTGAGGGCTAAAGCGACAACATATATCATGTATAAATCAGTATGACAATATAACAAAAGCCCTTACAAACATCTGAGGGCTAAAGCAACGCGCTAACAAGGTCCAGGTAACCCTATGGGGAGTCCGGAGCCTAATAACTCATGGACTGGGAGACAGAGTCTGTGGGGGAGCCTTGGTGGACGAAAGAGCTGGCAAACTGCCGGGTGGGCAGGCGCCTACGGCTAGAGGTAAGCTGACGACGCCAAGATGGCAGTTTCGCATAAAACACACTTCCTCAGGGCGCTCTGGACTTCTGACCGCTCCTCCCGGTATAGGCCCGGTATAGAGGCTACCAAGGGCCAAAATTTGTTAACAATGTTTTGAATCTGCCTAGAGTGTTGGGTAAGGGTAAGAGGCCAAACGATTCTGGGGATTGCGGTTTTAGCTTCTATGTGTAGTAGCCTATTTCTGGGGATAGAGTCAGCTCTATGTTTAGCCGACGTAATGATGGATTTGGGGTAACCCCTTTGGGTTAGATTTTGAGAAAGTATGTGTGCGTCCCGTTCGTAGTGATCCAGAAAGGATGAATTCCTTTTAAGGCGGAGAAGTTGCGAATAAGGCAAACTTCTCTTCAAAGAAAATGCATGGAAACTATCGAAATGCAGGAAGGAATTCCTGTCTGTGGGTTTTCTGTAATTTTGAACTTTAAGACGACCCTCATGAAGGAATACGTTCAGGTCAAGAAAATTAACTGAAGTTCTACTGGTGGTCAACAAAAATCTTATATTATCGTGCCAGGAATTCATCCATGCTTTAAACCTGTCCATGTGTACAGATTTGTCCAAAATTAGGAAAATGTCGTCAATGAATCTATGGTAACCTAAAATAACTGGGTTAGCATTGTGTATTACTGCCTCCAGAGTCACCCCCGGGAGGCCCGCCTGCTTGCCTCTGCCTGCCGGAGTCCGCCCTGGGTGAGTCCCCGCGGGGAGGCAGCCTTCCCTCCTTGCCCCCACGCTCCCGCTCCCCACACTCTGCACGCGCCCCGTCTCCCTGTCTCCCTCCCTCCACCTGGGTCTCACCATCGTGTTTGCAAACTGCTGGATTGACAGCAGGTGGGGCTGACAGCGGGAGCTCACCCCATCCTGCGGATTCGCACTGCCAATCTTCAATTGGTCGCGAAGGACATAATGGTGGCTCGCAGGCATGTGTGTTCATAGTTGAGTATTCATGCCAAGTTTGGTCCAGATCCATCATTCAATATTGAGTATTCATGCCAAGTTTGGTCCAGATCCATCATTATTTGAGTCCACAGTGCTCTCTGAATGTAGGTGAACTAAAACTCCCAAATGTCAAGGTCTATTTCCCCAAACTCCATGTGTGTTCATAGTTGGGCATATTGAGTATTCATGCCAAGTGTGGTCCAGATCCATCATTATTTGAGTCTACAGTGCACTCTGGGTATAGATGACTCAAGGTCAATTCCCAAGCAAGCCCTTTCAGTACTTTCTGTTGGTAATGAGAGATCAATATGCCAAGTTTGGTTCAATTCCATTGTTGCAAGAGTTCAGGATGCTCTTTGATTGTGTGTTAACTATAAATCCCAAAAACTGTAACTCCCAAATGACAAAATCAATTTTTGACTGATGGTCCCTCCTTGGGGTAGTATTAATATGTTTTGTGGCCATATTTGGCAGCAATTTGTCCAGTGGTTTTTGAGTTCTGTTAATCTCACAAATGAACATTACATTTATATTTATATAGAGAGAGAGAAAGAGAGCACAACAGCACAGGCAGAAAAGCAAACACCACAGGGAGGCATGTCTGTATAGGAGGGTGAACATTAGGAAGAACTTCCTGACTGTGAGAGCAGTTCAGCAGTGGAACTCTCTGCCTCAGAGTGTGCTTCCGTCTGGCTGCTCTCTTTCCATCCGGCTTCCCTGAGAACTGGGTACGTTTTAGTGTTTATGATTACCAACTATTACTACATTTGGCATTGGCTGGACATGATAGCCTTTCTAGTGACTGTTGATGAACTCTCCTGTTCATGAGTGAGGAGGGGCGAGGTTGTCTCTGGGGGCGCTCCGCTATTATGCGGGGTGCCTCAGGGGGCAATTCTCTCCCCTCTATTATTTAACATCTATGTCCGACCACTTGCGCGGCTGGTATGTAGCTTCGGGCTGGAGTGCCATCAATATGCTGATGACACCCAGCTCATTCTGGGGATGGAGGACAGGCCCAAATCCATTCCCGATAATTTCCATCACTGCCTTGAGGCCATTACTGGATGGCTGCGAGCCAGTAGGTTGAAGGTGAATCTGGCTAAGACAGAGATCCTGTGGTTGGGCTGTCCGGGTACGGGTGGGGTTCAGCTTCCAACCCTGGACGGCGTGGCACTATGCCCGTCGTCAGCTGTAAAAAGCCTAGGTGTCACCTTGGACTCTTGACTGACGATGGAAACACATATTTCCGTCGTCAGTCGAGCAGCATTTTTCCATCTCCGCTGGATGAAGAAGCTGGCCCACTACCTGTCCCGCAACAACCTAGCCACAGTGGTCCAAGCCACGGTCATCTCGAGACTAGACTACTGTAACGCTTTGTACATTGGCCTTCCTCTGACTGTGATACGGAAACTTAAGCTAGTGCAGAACGCTGCAGCGCGCTTGTTGGCAGGCTCGCCAACATGCTGCCACACTACTTCCATCCTGGGCGAACTGCACAGGCTTCCTATAGAATTCCGGATTACTTTCAAAGTGTTGGTGCTGACAGGCCTTGAATGGTCTGGGGCCAGTGTACCTAAGGGACCGCCTTTCCCTATACTGTCCCTCCAGAAACTCACAACCTCCTAGAGATCCCGAGTTGTAGAAGTTTTCGTCTGACTGCAACAAGGAGGAGAGCATTCCGTGTTATTGCGCCAACCCTCTGGAATGCTCTCCCGCCTGAGGTCCGCGCCTTGACTAATTTGTTGGCCTTTAGGAAGGCCTGTAAGACCTTACTGTTCAAACAGGCGTTTGATTGTTGAACAACCTCACGGGCGCTCTCTGCAGTCAATGTAATCCCTATGTGGTGTGACTTAGCTATTAACTGTGAATGCAAGGAGTTTCTTAGATATGTAATGTTTTTATCTGTTTTTAATTGGGTCATTAGGTGTTGCAGGTAGAGATGTGCGGTTGGTATACCTATGTATTTTATCTGTATTTATTTGTATCACAATTGTTGTGAGTCGCCCTGAGCCGCACGGGAGTGGCGACAGACAAATCAAAACAAACAAACAAATAAACAAATAAATAGTTCACCAGATATACATTAACTATATGTATTACTGTGTTAGAGTGCCATTTTGAGTCATTTTGGTTGGCGGTGTGCCCCAGGATTTTGTAAATGTAAAAAGTATGCTGCGGCTCAAAAAAGGTTGGGAAACACTGTTCTATATTAACATGGAGCCCTGGCAGTTAAAGTAGTGTCAAAATACATTCATCCTCCATTGTAAATGCCTCCCTGGCCTTAGCCTTGGGATGTACACCTGTAAAGTGCAGAAGATGTATGGAGCTGATGAGAGCTGATGAGAGCTGAGGTGGTCCTGTTTCCTTTTATCCTTCTCGGCCAATCAGGAGGCAGAGCCCGGTTGCCAGGGCGACTCTTGTGAGCAGAGAGGGAGGCGGGAGGGGGGCAGAGAGGAGGTGGCTATTTAAAGGGTGGCTTGGCCTCCTCCGGGTCCAGGATTCACTGGTGCGGCTTCCCATGGTGGAGCCTCTGGAGAGGGGCAGGAGGAGGAAGGGGAGCCGCTGCCGGAATTGAAGAAGAAGAAGATATTTACTCTTGGGAGACCCATGGGAAAAATCCGTTTAAATGCTTTTTAAGGTGGGCGGGGTGTCTGTGTGTGTACATCTGTATCATTAAATGGGTCTGGATACGTAAGGAGGCTTAACGGTAGGAATTTATGAAATGGGCAGAGAGCATTTCAGAAAATAAACTGTTATTTACATGCTTTTTATTGTTCTTTGGAAATCTGATGCATTGTTACTATGACATTTTTATACTGTACTAGCCGTCCCCTGCCACGCGTTGCTGTGGCCCAGTCTGGTGATCAGGAAAATAAAGTACTGAGAAAGTGTTGGTTTCTAATATATGTAATTTCTTTATCCTTGTGGGTAAATAGTATTTCTTGCTGTTTCTTTGTCAGTGTTGATGTAGAGATTGTCTGGTTTGCCTACTCAGAAACATGCAACATATAATTGTCCTTCTTTAGGGGTCCCTTTCAAATATATGTTACTGTATCTCTCTGTGTGTGAATCATATATATCTATCTATATCTATGGCTGGATGGCTTTGATTATGTTTTCTTGCCCTGGTGAAGGGAGTTGGACTAGATGGACTTAAGTATTTTTGGTGGTCACGGGGGGTTCTGTGTGGGAAGTTAGCCCCAATTGTGTTGTTGGTGGGGTTCAAAATGCTCTTTGATTGTAAGTGAACTATAGGCCTAAATCCCAGTAACTACAATTCCCAAATGTCAAGGTCTATTTCCCCCAAACTCCATCTGTGTTCATATTTGGGCGTATGGAATATTTGTGCCAAGTTTGGTCCAGATCCATCATTGTTTGAGTTCACAGTGCTCTCTGGATGTGGTGAACTAAAACTCCCAAACTCAAGGTCAATGCCCACCAAACTCTTATAGTGTTTTCTGTTGGTCATGGGAGTCCTGTGTGCCACGTTTAGTTCAATTCCATCATTGGTGGAATTCAGAATGCTGTTTGATTGTAGATTAACTATAAATCACAGCAACTACAACTCCCAAATGATAAAATCAATTTTTTTGAGTGATGGTCACTCCTTGGGTTAGTAGGTGTCTTGTGGCCAAATTTGGCATCATTTCGTCCAGTGGTTTTTGAGTTAAGTTAATCCCACAAATGAACATTACGTTTTTATTTATATAGATTGTACTTGTTTCTGTATAGATGGATAGATGTAGATATAGATATATAGTGTATTCCATCCTTGCCTCTGGACACAGCTACATTGTAGAATGAATCCAGTTTGACACCACTTTAATTGCCATGGCTCAATGCTATGGAACGCCGTGGATGTGGCGTATCTGGATTTCAGTAAGGCCTTCAACAAGGTCCCCCATGATCTTCTGGCAAGCAAACTAGTCAAATGTGGGCTAGGCAAAACTATGTTTAGGTGGATTGTCGAAGGCTTTCATGGCCGGAATCACTGCATTGTTGTAGGTTTTTTGGGCCATAGATGCAGGTGAAACGTCAGGAGATAATACTTCTAGAACATGGCCATACATCCCGAAAAACCTACAACAACCCTATGGTTAGGTGGATCTGTAATTGGTTAAGTGAACGAACCCAAAGGGTGCTCCCCAATGCTTCCTCTTAATCCTGGAAAGAAGTGACGAGTGGAGTGCCATAAGCAGGATTCCGCCCTGGGCCCAGTCCTGTTCAGGATCTTGATTAATGACTTAGATGAAGGGCTAGAAGGCATGGCCATCAAATTCAAAATGAAGTTTAGTAGTGACAAATGCAAGATACTCCACTTGCTTAAAAAAGCCAATGGGATTTTGACCTGCATAAATAGGAATATAGTGTCTAAATCCAGGGAAGTCATGCTACCCCTCTATTCTGCCTTGGTCAGACCACAACAGAAGAGGGCACCGGGAATGTGGCGCAGCTGGCTGGGAGTCAGCTGCATAAGATCTCTAGTGACCAGAAGGTCATGAGTTCGAGGCCTGCCCAGTTCGGGGTGAGCTCTCGACCAATTGTGTAGCTCGTTGTCTATCTATATATGTTGTATGTATATAATATGGCATTGAATGTTTGCCTCTATATGTGCATTGTGATCCGCCCTGAGTCCCCTGCGGGGTGAGAAGGGCGGAATATAAAAGAAGTAAATAATAAAATAATAAATAAATAAATGATCAAGGTTCTGGAGATCAAACCGCATGAGGAGCGGCTTAAAGAGCTGGGCATGTTTAGCCTGAAGAAGAGAAGGCTGAGAGGAGACATGATGGCTATGTATAAATATGTGAGGGGAAGCCATAAGGAGGAGGGAGCAGGCTTGTTTTCTGCTGCCCTGGAGACTAGGACGCAATGGAACAATGGCTTCAAACTACAGGAAAGGAGATCCCATCTTAAGATTAGGAAGAACTTCCTAATGGTGAGAGCTGTTCAGCAGTGGAACTCTCTGCCCCGGAGTGTGGTGGAGGCTCCTCCTTTGGAGGCTTTTAAGCAGGCTGGATGGCCATCTGTCAGTAGTGCTTTGAATGCAGTTTTCCTTCTTCTTGGCCGAGGGTTGGACTAGATGGCCCACAAGGTCTCTTTCAACTCTATGATTCTATTAATTCTGGGAGCTGAAATTTTGCAAAATCTTTTGTCTTCTCTGCAAAAGATGTTGGTGCCTCATCAAACTACAAGCATCAGGACCCCATAGCCTTGAGCCAGGACCAGGCATGTAGCCGGGGGGGGGCTTAGGGGGCTTCAGCCCCCCCCAAATTCTCAGGGTGGTCCTTGAGAAAGCCTTACTGGTACATTATTTAAACTGTTATGTTTATTCATATCATGATCTGATCACCATGCTCATTATATCCCACATTCATGGGGTTATTGGGATAACAATAAAAAGGTTTGCTAGGGTAGACCCTCTTCTACCCAGTCTCAGCCCCCGAACCAAACTCCGCCCCCCCCCCCCCGAATCAAAATCCTGGCTACAGCCCTGGCCCGGGACAGTTAAAGTGGTGCTAAACTGCATTTATTCTGTAACATAGAAAGAAAAGTACACAATAATGATGCTAGTGGTGATGAAGATAACAACAACAGATTCTGTTTACCCATCCAAACGCTCTGGTAACCAAGTGGATTTCCCTTTCCCCTTACAGAGATCTCGGATCCCCAGCAGCAACTGTGCCTCGGGGTGTTGCAAAAGCGCAGAGTTCACCGGAGAGCCCCCCTGGCATTTCACCTAGCCACCTGCCGAGGAGGAAGGTTTCGGGACTTGGTGAGGCCTTATACAATGTGATACACAGTGGCAAAGAGGAGGAGGGTGCCTTCATCTTCCTCACTGGCAACAGGAGCATGGGAGGTGTGGGTATGTGAGGAAGGTTCTTCCTTTTGGAATGATGCTTCCAGAAGCCCCCTGACAGCTAGCCTTCAAGTCGCCTGTCGGCTTATGGGTGTCCCATTAATTTCTTAGGGTTTTCTTAAACGTTGCCATTTCCTTCCTCTGAAATATGGCCTCCAGCACCCAGGATTCCTCAGCCATCCTCTTGGCCTTAGGGAAGGGTCTTCTATTTGGACTGCCACTCCTAAACTCCTTTAGTCAACTGTGGACTAGATGGACTCTGGGGTACCCTTCTGACTCTATGATTCTGTGACTGTCTCTTGCCTCTGCTGAGTTGTCAGCATAGATCAGTCCACTCTGCATTTCAGAATAAATGACTACAATCCCTAGATCCTTGCTGTCCCAGGCTGAGAAAACAATGAAGCAGATAGGCAGACCATTTCAGCAACTTGGCCATGGTGGTCCATGCCTTAGTTACATCTAGAATGGACTATTGTAATGCACTCTACATGGGGCTGCCTTTAAAGATGGTTCAGAAATTGCAATTAACGTAATGGTCGGCTGTCAGACTACTAACTGGAGCTAGCTATAGGGGACATACTATGCCCCTATTAAAGCAGCTTCATTGTCTTCCGACAATTTTCCAGGCTCAATTCAAGGTGCAGGTTATTACCTACAGCCCTATATGCTTCGAGTCCAACCTATTTTCAAGACCACACCCCTTTCTATGAACCGGCACAGGCTTTGAGATCGGCAGGGAAGGCCCTTCTCTCAGTCCCACCACTTTCTCAAGTGTGGTTGGTGGGAACAAGAGAGAGGGCCTTCTCTGTAGTGGCTCCCCGGCTCTGGAATTTCCCCCAAAAGAGATTAAATTAGCCCCCAGACTTGAATCTTTCCATTCTAGCCTATAAACATGGATTTTTAAGCAGGCCTTCGGCCTCGAGCAGGCTGAAATGGGCCTATATAAGAACTTTGGCACTTTACTTGTATATTGATGGCAACTAGTTTTATCCATTGATGGAAAGTGTTTTTAAATTGTGTATTTTATCTTATTTTATGTGTTGATAGTGGTTGTTTATAATTTTTATGCGATGTTTTATACTCATGTACTGTTGATGTTTATACTGCACTTGCAATGCCTTGTTAGCCACCCCGAGTCCCTTTTTGGAAGATGGAAGCAGGATATAAATAAAGTTTATGATTATTTATTATTATATCCTGGTCTATTGTTGACTGATTGGAGCCCCCAGTGGTGCAATGGGTTAAACTTTGTGCCAGCAGGACTGCTGACCGAAAGGTTGGCGGTTCGAATGTGGGGAGTGGGGTGAGCTCCCATCTTTCAGCTTCAGCTTCTCATGCGGGGACATGAGAGAAAAACATCCCGGCATCCCCTGGGCAAGGTCCTTGCAGATGACCAATTCCCTCACACTAGAAGCAACTTGCAGTTTCTCTAGTCACTCCTGATATGAAAAAAAAATTGTGAGGGAGTCAATAGCCTCATTGTGCTATACCCCTATGTTGTTGGTTTTTTAAAAAAAAAATTGTATTAAATTTTATGCATGTTAAAAATATAGAAAAAAGAAAATAATTAGCTTTAAAATCTTGATAGAATAAAAAAGGATAAGTATGTAAGAAAATTAATAGTAGAAGATAATTGAAAGAAGGGAGAAATTGAAGAAAAAATATAAAAAAGAGAAAGAAAGGGCGTTGAGCTGAGGAAAGAAAAAAAAAGATATTTGATGGATAATAAATAGAAATGTTGACTCCCTGATATCTTCCTGAGCTTTTCTTCTTTTGTTTCCTACTTTTCTTACTCGCATTTCTTATGTCATAAAGCAAAGGGACAAAAATGGTAGGAACAGATTGGGAAAAAGTTACAGAATACCTAAAGCAGAGAAACAAAAGGTTTTTATTATAAGATTGGGACTAAATAAATCAATTGAAGAAAAAAAGAGAGAGAGAAAAGAGGAGGATAATGAAGGAAAGAAAGTGCTATACCCCTATGTTCAGAGGTTCCATTGTGCGCTATGCCAGTGTTTCCCAACCTTTTTTGAGCCGCAGCATACTTTTAACATTTAAAAAATCCTGGGGCACACCACCAATCAAAATGACACAAAATGACACTCTAACACAGTAATACATATAGTTAATATGTTTTTAAATGTATTTATACACTCAGTGTGAAACCTGGGCCTGTTTCGATGAACACAACATAGATATCCTGGCAGGAATGGCAGAAAGACACAAACTTCCCACACAGAACTCCCATAACTAAGAGAAAATACTAAGAGTTTGGTGGCCATTGACCTTGAGTTTTGGAGTTGTAGTTCACCTATATCCAGAGAGCACTGTGGACTCAAACAATGTTGGATCAGGACCAAACTAGGCATGAATACTCAATATGCCCAAATGTGAACACAGATGGAGTTTGGGAAAAATAGACCTTGACATTTGGGAGTTACAGTTTCTGGGATTTATAGTCAACACACAATCAAAGAGCATCCTGAACTCTTGCAACAATGGAATTGAACCAAACTTGGCATATTGAACTCTCATTACCAACAGAAAGTACTGAAAGGGTTTGCTTGGGAATTGACCTTGAGTTTGGAAGTTGTAGTTCACCTACACCTGTGGATTCAAACAATGTTATGTTGTTGTTTATTTTCTATCCAGAATCACAATGTTGGAAGGAGGCTCACCACTTTAAGGTCCCTAAAACAGGCATGGGAAAACTTCGGCCCTCTGGGTGCTTTGGACTTCAACTCCCACCATTCCTAACAGCCTGGGGCCTTTCCTGCTTAAGTGGCTGAGGGGGAAAAGGAAAGGCCCTGAGGCTGCTAGAAATGGTGGGAGTTGGAGTCCAAAACACCTGGAAGGTCCAAGTTTGCCCATGGCAGCTTTCGACAGAGACCTCTTCCTCCCCCTTCCCCTTCGCGCCCTTTCTTCCTCCTCCTGCCGAACACTTACTTTTTCTTCTACACTGCCGCTTCTGCCGCCATTTTGATCCGAGGGGGCAGCGTGAGCGTGTTCAGGAGGGGAGGGGGAGGGAGGAAGACGTGACCCGTGCGGGCGCTACTGCGCAGACTCGCCCCAGAGCAAAGCAAGGCAAAGCGAGCAGAGCGAGGCTGGGAAGAAGGGAGCTCGAGTGGAGAAGAAAAAGTGTTTGGCAGGAGGGGGAAGAAAGGGTATTGGAGGTTCCAATTTCCCACGGCACACCTGATGATCACTCACAGCACACTAGTGTGCCACGGCACACTGGTTGGGAAACACTGCGCTATGCAACGCAATGGTAGGACCTCTGTCTCTCCTCCCCTTGGATACCACAGACACTGTTTCCAGATGGAGGACAGAGAGAAGGGATCTAAGTGTATAGGTCATTGCTGGCCTTGAGCTAGCCAATTATCCTCTCCTGGGCTGGGATATTATGCTTCACCAATGGGCTGGTGGACGGAGCAATGATGCAAGATAACAGCTGATCTAGAAATTGATGTGTGGCCTGGAGCTCTCCTTCCATTGTGCGAAGGAGAGAATGCCATTCTACCAGACATCTGCCAAACTCTTTTCCAAATGACATTATGCTTTTTAAAAAAGCATTTTAATTGCACGTTGTAAGGAATGGAAGGGTCAAGCTCTGCAAACGCAGACCACCGTAGTCTTTCCGAGCTTGCCTGTTCTTCCTCTTAACAGCTTTTGCCATCTTGACCACTCTGTGATATTGCTTACCATTAAACGTCCTGCGAAATGTTTGATGGTATGTTTTTTAAAAGGCTTCTAGGAAGCCTAAAATGGACCAAAAGAGCCAAACATTGTGACAAATTTGTTGGGCAAGTGGGCTTATTAAGAAAAGACCCTCCTCATAAGCAGAGTAACATTAGTAGTAGTGTGACCAACCACCAGTAGCCAAAAGTGATTAAAAGAACAAAAACATACAGACCAATATTATTGCTTTCATAGGAGGCTTTTCTTTGTAGTAAAACAATATGGTTGCACTATTTACAAGACAACCATAATACAAATAAAGTTCTTTATATATCCATATTTGCTTCCACACTGGGCTTATTTCTCTTTTGGATAAAACAGCTTCGTTCTCTCTCACAGAGCCTCCTCTCACTCTGAAGTTACAAAGGAGATTCACTCAGTAGCTTTTTACACACGCTGAAGCTTCACATACGATGGCCTTAAACCTGGGGCTCCTCTCACTGAAGCTTCTCACACCAGGCTTTCTCAAACTGAGGCCTACTAACACACTGAGGCCTTATCACACTGAGGGCTGTCTCAGGGCCCTTCCACACTGGCCTGTATCCTAGAATATAAAGGCAGGAAATCCCAAATTATCCGAGTGTGGACTCAGATAACCCAGTTCAAAGCAGATATTCTGGGATATAGGGCTGTGTGGAAGGGCCCTCTAACTGAGGTCTTTCTCCCCCTGAGGTGAACTAACACTGAGGCAGGCCCGGATTAAGCGCTTTTGGCGCCCTAGGCCACACTTTGGAAGGCCCGCCCCTGGGGGCGGGGCCGCTGCCGCGCATGCACAGCAGGAGAAAGGGCGCGAGCCTCCTCCGCCATGTTCCATGTGCAGCAGTGGCCCCGGGGGCTTCCCTTCCTTTTCGGAGGAGGAGGGGGAGGAAGGAAGGGAAGCCCCCGGGGCCGCTGCAGCACCTAGGAACATGGCGGAGGAGGCAGAGGCCACGGCGCTCGCGCCCTCCCTCCTGCTGCGCATGCCCAGAAGCGGCCCCGAGGGCAGGGCTTCCCTCTGCCTCTTCCTCCTCCTCTGAGGAGGTGTAGCAACCCAGTTCTCTTTCGTGCCTGGGGGACAGGGGGCAGCACCCGGAGTCCCACTTGCATTAGAACCAGCCGCAGCTGATGAGGAAATGGAGGAAGGGGTTAATGAGTTAGCTGGGCCTTCCTCTCCCACAGAGAGCTTGGCCTGGGATGATGGATGGCCGGACGGCTATGATAACTGGGAAGGTCAGGCTGATTCAGAAAGTGTTGATAGTGATGATTGTTATGAGAAACCGGGTGGGTACGGATCACAGGAGAGAATTTGGGAAAACATGGACGATGAGGCCATGGAAGCTGAAAGGGAGTTCGACTCTCACGAAGATAGTGAGCCAGGTGCTGGGAGGCAAGGACGAAGCTTTGATAGGAGACGGAGCATTGAGGCTAGCAGGAGGGGTTGGCACCGCAGCCTAGAGCGGCCGAGAGGTGCGAGGTCCCGTAGCACAGACTGGCGGAGAAGCCTAGAGCGTCGGGGTCCTCGCCAAGGGGATTAAGTATAGGATCCGTGGGAACGGATCCTCAGTAGCTCGGCCACTTCTATTCTAAGCGGAGTGAAGCGAGTAAAGGACTACGGAGCCAAGTTGCCGGCTCGTGCCTTGCCAAGAAGTTCCTTGGGTCCTGTTTGAACTTTGTCTTGTTCCTTGATCCGCATTGTTTTGCGGAGCCTTTGCCAAACCTTTTGCCAAGTCTTTTACCAAGCGTTTGCCAAGCCATTGGATTGGATTATTACAGACTCTTTTTGTGGATTGAACTTTTCAATATTTTATGGACATTTACCTTTTCACCTGTTCTTTATTAATCAATAAATAGTTAGCTGATTACCGTCTCTGTGTGTGTGATTAAGGGGCCGGCCGAGTCCTTGCATTGTGACAGTTGGCCGAGCTACTCCACGAACCCCTTTTCACACCACAGGACACCCCAGGAAACGCGGACAGCGGGCCGGCGCAATGGCTCAGTTAACCGCGGCCCAAGTGGCAGAGATGCAGCAGGAACTGGGAGAGCTGCGAGCCAGAGCTGGCCGACATCCTTCTGTGGCTACTCCGGCCCGGTTCGGGGGGAACCCGGCCCAAGTCAATGTTCATTGGACAATGTGAGATGTACCTGGAGCTCCGGCCCACGGAGTTCGCCACTGAACGAGCCAAGGTGGGCTTTGTCTATACGCTACTGGAAGGGACGGCGGCAGCCTGGGCCACCACGCAGATCAAGGCCGCGTCCCCCCAAGTGGCCACGTTGGCAGCATTCCTGGAGGCCATCAAGACTACTTGGGGAGACCCAGTGAATACCGAGTTAGCGGAAAGAGAGCTGGATCGTTTGTCAATGAGAGACATGCCTTTGTCCCAGTATATCTCTCGGTTCCGTGTGCTGGCCGCCCAAGTGGACTGGTACCCCGCGGCGCCGCGGTACCAGTATATGAAAGGCCTGTCGCAGGAGATGCAGCAGGAGATCCTGAGAGGGGTCACTCGGCCTGCAGACCTGGAGGAGGCGATCACCGTGAGCATCCGAGTGGAGGCTGGATTGCAGACCCGGAAGCGATGGGACAAAGGTTCCGGGGAGAGACCGGGGGTGCGCAAGGAAACGGGGGCCAACCATTTCCCATTTCAACCATTTGCACCAGCTCCCCAGCCTTTGGATGAACCGGAGCCCATGCAGCTAGGGCATGTGAGACCTAAAGTGGACGCTGCCGAGAAAGCCCGATGCCAGCGGTTGAATTTGTGCTGGTACTGTGGGGGAGCCGGACATTTTTCCAGAGAATGCCCCCAGAAGCCGCGCGGCAAGACCCCCCGGGTCTCTGCCGTGTTCGAGGGGCCCCAAGAGGCCGAAGAGGCCATCCAGACGGCGGGGGAAGGGGTCGGCCGAGTTTAAGAGGGTTCGCTAACTCGGCCGCAGTCACTAACCTCCCCCCAGAACCCCAGACTGGACAATTGTTCCTGGTGATGGTCTCCCTCTGGTCGCAAGAGAAGGGGCCGATGATGGTGCACGCCATGATCGACTCGGGGGCCACCAACAATTTCATCGATGCGGACTATGCCAAGTCCGCCGGATTACAGTTTCATGATCTCAAAGAGCCTAAGGGCATACAGACTATTGATGGGAGAACCCTGAAAGCCGGGGCCGTGACCCAATTCACCGCCCCTACCAAGATGTGGACAAGCTCCCACAAAGAGGACATTTCCTTCCTTGTAACCAAGTTGTCCGATTTTCCGGTGATCCTGGGAATCTTCTGGCTGACGCTGCACGATCCCCAGATCTCATGGGCCAAGAGACAATTGCAGTTCTCCTCTGAACATTGCCAGGGACATTGCATGACGGCTCGGGTTTGTCAGGCTCAAGAGGTGGAACAAGCTGCCACCTTGCCCAAAAAGTATGCAGGGTTTTGGGATGTTTTCAGCAAGAAGGAGGCAGAGCGCTTGCCTCCCCACCGGCCCTACGATTGTGCCATTGAATTGGAGCCCGGAGCCCCTATCCCGCGTGGTAGACTTTACCCTCTCTCGGAACCGGAGCAGCAGGCTCTCCGAGAGTTTCTGGATGAAAATCTGCGAAAGGGCTTCATCCGGCCTTCTCAGTCCCCGGCCGGAGCGCCCATCCTATTTGTCAAGAAGAAATCGGGGGAGTTGCGGCTCTGTAATGACTATCGGGAGCTCAACAAGATCACGATTCGGAACCGCTACCCCCTGCCATTGATCCCCGAACTGTTGGAGCGGATGCGGGGTGCCAAGGTTTTCACCAAACTGGACCTGAGGGGTGCTTATAATCTGGTGCGGATTCGACAAGGAGACGAATGGAAAACCGCATTCCAGATGAAGTGGGGAAGTTTTGAATACAGAGTTATGGGATTCGGTTTGTGCAACGCTCCCGCCTGTTTCCAACACTTCATGAATGACATCTTTCGAGATCTGCTGGATCGTTATCTGGCAGTATATCTGGACGACCTGCTGATTTTTTCTCCCGACCAGGCGACCCACGACCGCCACGTGAAGGAAGTGCTTCAGAGACTGAGGGACCACGGTCTCTATGCCAAGCTGGAGAAATGCGCATTTGATCTCCGCGAGGTTGACTTCCTCGGTTACCGCATCTCTCCCACGGGCATAGCCATGGATGATACCAAGGTCCAAGCTGTGGCAGACTGGGTGGCCCCTGCCAGCAAAAAAGACATTCAAAGATTCCTGGGCTTTGCCAACTACTACAGAAAGTTCATTCCTGACTTTGCCAAGTGGGCTGACCCTATCACTCAGTGCTTGCGTGGAAAGGTGCCGTTCCGGTGGACATCGGAGGCGGACGTGGGGTTCCGGAAGTTAAAGCAGCTGTTCACCACGCAGCCGCTTCTGCAGCATCCCAACCCCCGCACCCCTTTCATCGTGCAAGCTGATGCCTCGGATGTAGCAGTGGGAGCGATCCTGCTACAGCCGCAGGGGACAGACTTATTGCCCTGTGCCTACTACTCCCGGCAGCTGACGGCGCCGGAAAAGAACTATACCATTTGGGAGAAGAAGCTCCTGGCCATTAAGGTAGCTTTTGAAGTTTGGTGACACCTGCTTGAAGGGGCCAAGTTTCCGGTGGAAGTTCACACCGACCACCGGAACTTGGAGCACTTGAAGACTCAGCTCAAATTGAACCAGAGGCAACAGAGAATGGTCCCTGTTCTTTGAGAGATTCAATTTCCGCATTCACTATGTGGCCCCCAAGCAGACCAAACAAGCTGATGCATTGTCTCGGAAGCCAGAGTATGTCAGCGGTGGAGAAGGGCTTTCCGAGGCATGGCTGCTAAAAGCGGAAAACTTTGCCGCCACTGGCGCAGCCCCTGCGCCGCCCCCGGTGGTCAACCCAACCCCGGGGGACAAGAGACCCTTGAGTGACCGGATTCAAGCCCGACAAAAGGGAGACCCTTGGGTGCAAGAACAGTTGACCAAAGGGGTGCAATCCCCTTTCCAAGTAAAGAATGGGGTACTCTACCACCGCGAGTGTGTTTATGTTTCCCCCGGGCCCGAGAGAGAGGACATTCTCAGACTTTGCCATGATAGCCGGGCCGCGGGACACTTTGGACTGTTCAAAACTCTACAGTTGGTGCTGCGGGACTTCTGGTGGCTCAAAGTGCGGAGGGACGTGGAGGAGTACGTCAGCACTTGCCCTGTGTGCCAACGGGCCAAGAAGGCGGGGGGGCAACCCGGCCGGGTTGCTCCAGCCACTCCCGACCCCTTCCGCTCCTTGAAGATGATTTCGGCCGATTTCATCACCGACCTGCCCAAGTCCAAGGGTTTCACCACGATCCTGGTCGTGGTGGACTGTCTCACCAAGATGAGTCACTTCATCCCCTGTGTGGGGGTACCTACTGCTAAAGAGACTGCTGATATGTTTGTGCAACATGTGTTTCGCTTGCATGGACTGCCTCAGAGTTTGGTGACGGATCGAGGCACTCAATTCACTTCCCAGTTCTGGCGGGCTGTTCAGAAGTTGCTGGGGATTGAAGCACGGATGTCTAGGGCTCATCACCCCCAGACCGACGGGCAAACCGAAAGGGTTAACGCCACGTTGGAACAGTATCTACGGTGCTATGTGAACTATCAGCAGAACAACTGGGCGTCCTTGTTGTCCTTGGCGGAGTTTGCCTACAACAATGCGACGCAAGAATCCATCAAAGAGACTCCTTTCTTTGCCAACTATGGACATCACCCTCGGTTCTACCCTCCTGTAGACCAGTCCGGAGATGTGCCAGTGGCGGAGGATTGGCTGCAGGAGCTGACTGCCATGCAGGAGATGCTGCGCTCTCAACTGGACCAGGCAAAAGCGGATTACAAGTGGATGGCTAATCGGCGGCGCCAAGAGGGTCCAGAGATCCAAGTGGGCAACAAAGTCTGGCTGTCTACCAAGAACTTGCCTACGCAGAGGCCTAGCCGCAAATTGGATGCGAGATTTTTGGGTCCCTACAAGGTGTTGGAGAGTGTGGGACCTGTTGCTTTCAAACTACAACTTCCAGCGGACATGAAGCTCCACCCTGTTTTTCACCTTTCCCTGCTGCGGCCGGCGAAGGGGGTGCGGCCTGATGTGACGCAGCCGCCACCTCCTCCTGTGATGCGGGATGGGGAGGAGGAGTTCGAGGTGCAGGACATCCTGGATTCTCGCATCAGATACCGGAAGCTGGAGTATTTGATTGACTGGAAAGGTTTTGGACCGGAAGAGCGTTCTTGGACACTGGCACGGGATGTGCATGCCCCGGACATTGTTGCCCGTTTTCACCGCAAGTATCCCGACAAGCCCAAGCCTCGAGGGAGGCCTCGGAGGGGCCCTGAGGGGGGGGGGGAATAGTGTAGCAACCCAGTTCTCTTTCGTGCCTGGGGGACAGGGGGCAGCACCCGGGGTCCCACTTGCATTAGAACCAGCCGCAGCTGATGAGGAAATGGAGGAAGGGGTTAATGAGTTAGCTGGGCCTTCCTCTTCCACAGAGAGCTTGGCCTGGGATGATGGATGGCCGGACGGCTATGATAACTAGGAAGGTCAGGCTGATTCAGAAAGTGTTGATAGTGATGATTGTTATGAGAAACCGGGTGGGTACGGATCACAGGAGAGAATTTGGGAAAACATGGACGATGAGGCCATGGAAGCTGAAAGGGAGTTCGACTCTCACGAAGATAGTGAGCCAGGTGCTGGGAGGCAAGGACGAAGCTTTGATAGGAGACGGAGCATTGAGGCTAGCAGGAGGGGTTGGCACCGCAGCCTAGATCGGCCGAGAGGTGCGAGGTCCCGTAGCACAGACTGGCGGAGAAGCCTAGAGCGTCGGGGTCCTCGCCAAGGGGATTAAGTATAGGATCCGTGGGAACGGATCCTCAGTAGCTCGGCCACTTCTATTCTAAGCGGAGTGAAGTGAGTAAAGGACTACGGAGCCAAGTTGCCGGCTCGTGCCTTGCCAAGAAGTTCCTTGGGTCCTGTTTGAACTTTGTCTTGTTCCTTGATCCGCATTGTTTTGCGGAGCCTTTTGCCAAGTCTTTTACCAAGCGTTTGCCAAGCCATTGGATTGGATTATTACAGGCTCTTTTTGTGGATTGAACTTTTCAATATTTTATGGACATTTACCTTTTCACCAGTTCTTTATTAATCAATAAATAGTTAGCTGATTACCGTCTCTGTGTGTGTGATTAAGGGGCCGGCCGAGTCCTTGCATTGTGACAGGTGGAAGGAAGGGAAGCCCCCAGGGCCGCTACTGTGCATTTGCGGCAGGAGGGAAGGCGCGAGCGCCACACCCTCCTCTGTCATATTCCTGGGTACCGCGCATGCACGGCAGCGGCCAGAGGGGCTTCCCTTCCTTCCTCCTCCTCGGAGGAGGAAGAGGCGGAGGGAAGCCCCGCCCCCAGGGCCGCCGGGCATGGTGCATGGAGGAGGGTGAGGGAGGGGGAGGGGTGTGAGCGTCGCAGCCTCTGCCTCCTCCGCCATGTTCCTGGGTGTCGCAGCGGCCCTGGGGGCTTCCCTTCCTTCCTCCTCCTCCTTGACTCAAGGAAGGAGGGCGCGGTGAGGAGGAGAAAGAGGGGAAGGGAAGCCCTGCCCCCGGGGCCGCTGCCGGGCATGCACGGCAGGAGGGAGGGCGCGAGCGCCGCAGCCTCGCCTCCTCCGCCATGTTCCTGGGTGCCACGCATGCCCGCCAGCGGCCCCGGGGGCTTCCCTCCGCCTCTTCCTCCTCGCACCCTCCTTCCTTGACAAGGCGGTGGGGGCAATGGTGAGGGGGGGCGCCATTCCCTCCTCCCCCCCCCCTCGCAGCGCTCTCCCCCCGCCCTCCCGAGAGAGAGAGAGAGAGAGAGAGTCATCATGCCACACGTTGCGGTTTTGTTTGAACATTGTTTTTGGTCCTTGATCTGGCATCCCCCTCGGCTTGCGCCCATAGACCATGGCCTAGTGTGACCTTATGGGTAATCCGGGCCTGCACTGAGGCCTACTCATACTGTGGCCTACTAACTCACTGAGATCCTTCTCCCACAAAGACCACTCACAGACCGAAGCCACCTAGTTATTTTTTAATATTTCTCACAAAATTTGCCCCACATGTACTTGAGAGATCATTTGAGGGCATCTGGGAGCGAGGAATGTGGGGTTTCTTAATGGATACAACTGTGCTTCAATCCCCTCCTGGCTGTAATAATCTATAGGTAGAATGAATGAGCTGCAGGTGAGCGTCTCTCCTCAGCCAAGGTAAACTGAAGCGGCTGTCTCACCCCTGTTCTTCTTCTCTTATGTAGTGTGTTGCATACTTAAAAACCATCCTCCTACCTCCTGACGGAGGGTTTAGAAGCAACGTCTCCATCGACAGCAACAATGACCAGGTGCTTGGACGAGTCAGACATCGTCATGGTGGAGGAAGGCTTCACCACCAAGGATGTCTTGGAGAACCTTCTCCTCGAGATGGAACAGAAGGTGAGAGGCAGAAGCCAATGAGTTTGGGCTTGTCGTTTTTTGACACTTCGGGGCCATGGCTTTGACTTTTTCTTCTCCGAAACCTCGGCTTGCATACCTATAAGTCAGACACCATCTACGCTGCTATATAAAATCCAAATTATCTGCTTTGAATTGGATTCTATGGGAGCGCAGAAGGGGCCGCAGTGAATAAACCCCAGGTGGGACTTAAAAGGAGCTCTCCAAGTTCCTGAGCATTTGTACAGTGGGGCCTTCCCTGTCATGTAAGTTAGTGGTGTATGATCCCCATGAAAGTGGGCAAACCACAATTACACAATATCACTGCAAAATGAAACATATGCATCTAATGAAATTATACAATCCCGCACGCAGCTATAGAATAAGTACAAGCATTTTACATTGTAATATAAACCCAGTCATAGCAATAGTAACATCATTCAAAAATACAATATCATGGTTCAAAAATCCAAGGTCAGAATGGTAGAACTGGTCCATACATACCCTCAATAATAGCATCAGACACATAGTCTATCCATATGGTGGCTGGAACAATTGAATGCTCCCCCATCTGTTGTTATATAGTTAAACCGTCATTCCATTTGCAGGTGTGGTTACATCAGCAATGTGGACAGATTAATGACCTCATTCAACCCTGCAGGCGTTTCTGTGCCTAATAATACTATCCAACGGGTCTCCGCCCTTATTAGTTCTTTAGTAGTATCTGCATGGGGAGAGGGTGTGAACCACAATTAAACATTATATTTTAATATGTTTAGAACACCTTTGTAGATATCACTAGGGCCCCTTCTACACTGCTGTATAATCTACATTGTCTTAAAGTGTGCTCCGCAGAGCCCTTTTGTGGAGATGATCTACGAGGGCGGGTCAATAAGTCAGTGACTTTTTGAATGAAACACAGGTTTTTGGATAAAAAAAATCATTTCATTTTTCAACGTAGTCTCCTTTGAGCTCTATACACTTTGTCCAACATTTCTCCAATTTTTTAATCCCTTCCAAAAAATAAGATTTGTCGAGGTCATCAAAATAGCTATTTGTTTGTGAGATGATTTCATTGTTGGAGTCAAATCTCTTTCCGCCAAGCCATTTCTTCAGGTTTGGAAACAAGAAATAGTCACTCAGGGCTAAATCCGGAGAATAGGGTGGATGAGGGAGCAATTTGTATCCCAATTCATTGATTGTTGCCATGGCAACTGCACATGTGTGCATGGTCGATTGTGAGCAAACGCGGCACCCATCTTGTGGAAAGCTTTCTCATACACAAGTGATCATTTAAAATTGAAACCACTGAGCCATGTGAGATGCCTATGGCTTCCACAATCTCTCACACTTTCAATCTCCGATCGACCAACACCATATCGTGAATTTTTTCAATTGTTTTGGGTGTAGAGACCTTAACTAGGCGCCCAGAACGTTTGGCATCTTCCATGCTTGTACAGCCACAACGAAATTCAGTAAACCACTTTTTTACCATTAAAATTGATGGTGCAGAGTCCCCATAGTATTTATCAAGCTTAGCCTTGGTTTGAGGGATGGTTTTTTTCCACAAAAAATAATGCTTAATGAGCATACGAAATTCACTTTTTTCCATTTTCTCCTCAAATCACGCAGTAGTCTGCTATCAATGGCTGTCAAACACAAACTAAATGACGCAACTTGTTCACATTTTGACAGGAGTCAACTGACAGATGCCTGTTGACAGGAGCAGTGTTGCCCTTTCATTTAAGAGGTGGGAAATTCAAAAAGTCACAAACTTATTGAGCCGCCCTCGTATCATTCATCTATCTGTCATCTAACATCTGCTTTATTGGAAAGTCCATAATCTATTGGAAATTCCAGTGCACCATAACCATATTGCAAAGGTAAAATGATGTCACCCCCATTTGGCAAATGTGAATCTCTATGAACATAGAGACCACCTGAAAACCACTAGTCAAAAGAAGTACGACCTTGTTAGAAATCAACCATTAAGACAAGTGATCTTCATAAAGTATTGATGTAATAGCACACAAGTAACTCAGCTGTTAAACTGGGAACCATGTCTTTAAATGGCCAAGGATAAAGACAGGCCACTACAAAAATATATCTGGTTAGCAGGGGATGGTTGTTTGAAGTAGAATTTGCAATTGTAATTTGCTGTTGCCCAAAGAGATATATACACTCCCATGAAAGCCTCTTATTTAAAACATGCACTCAGGAGACAAAACAAAGTAATCTTCTTTGAAAAATAACATATCTTGTTTACTAACAAACTTATATATATATTCAGTATACAGGCACATAGTCTTTAAAATGTCTTTAAGCATATCTGTACTCACTAAAATCCATGAGCACACACCTCCACCTCCAATGAAGTGGTAAGCAGATTTACTACATTGAAGTCCATGAACAAACACATCTACCTTATTGAAGTCCAAAAGCAAACTGAACACAAAGTGGGGTCCTGAGTTTGGACATGCTCAACAATCACATCTAAAACTCCTCCCACATCAAAGAGATAAATTACATTTTTTACATTTGCAAAATCCTGGGGCACACCACCAACCAAAAATGACACAAAATGACACTCTAACACAGTAATACATATAGTTAATATGTTTATAAAAGTATTTATACACTCAGTGTGAAACCTGGGCCTCTTTCGATGAACACAACATATATATGACTTCCTCTCACATCATGTCTTTTCTCGGCCTTCTCTTCTTCAGGCTAAACATGCCCAGCTCTTCAAGCCGCTCCTCATAAGGCTTGTTCTCCAGACCCTTGTGAAATTTCACCCTGAGTGAAACTTGCTTCCAGTCATGAAGCTGTTATAAACAGTTCCGGGGGGGGGGGAGGCAACTCTCGAAAAATCCAGTAAAATAGTTTTTAAAAAAACATTTCTAAGTGAAAGGCTCAATTTGTTTCTTGGAAACCTGTGAATGCTTCAGCCTCCCAATGCTCCCAGGTTCACTCACTGGCCAATTCACCGACGTGGAGCTTCCGGCTTTGGCTGTTCTCGCGAGACATCCAAGCCAACGCGAAAACGCCAACTCAATCTCTTCCGCCCAGTGCTCTGCTTTTGCGGAGGGAGGAGGGAGGCAGCGAAAGAGGCCACACAGATCTATGAAACATATAAAATATGGACCCATGCTGATTCGAGGCTCCTGAAGGCTTCCTCAAGGTGGGCCTGGCCCTGGCATTCAGCAGAGCCCTTCCTTTGCCTCGGGGAGGATCTTTGGGGAGGGAAAGAGGGAAAAAGAGCTGCTAGGAGAGGGAAGAGTGCCAATTTCCCACGGCACACCTGATGATTGCTCACGGCACACTGGTTCAGAAACACTGGTTTAAACAACAGATTATTTTTCCCATAGGTTTTGGCCAGTTCTGTTTTCATTTTGAGGGCCTAGCCCAGTGTAACCCTTGTGGAGTTTCTGGGATGGGGGAATGGCACCCAGATACCCTCCTTGTCACATAGAACCTGCCATGTGTCCCTGATATGTATAAGTTCTTTAGTGCTGTCGCTTTGCGGCTGGGATGATTGTGTTCTCCTTTGTTCTCCAGTGCAACCGGGAGCCCTTTTTTGTGGCAGATCTCGAGGAGGTGATGAAGAAACACTTGCGCCTCCTGAAGGCCTTGCCACGGATCAAGCCCTTCTATACCCTGAAGTGTAACCGAAGCAAGGGAGTGGTGCATACGCTGGCAGGGCTGGGGGCTGGGTTCAGCTGTGTAAATAAGGTAAGAAAGTGTCAGGAAGAAGGGGCTGAGACCACTCCTGCACCCATTCTGGGAAACAAACTGGATCAGGACATGTTAATTCAGTTTCTATTGCTCCAGGTGCACCACATGGCACAGTTATAGCACCATTAACAGGTTGAGCGTCCCCTATTTGGAAATCAAAAATACTCCAAAATCATCCCAATCGTTGGCTGAGATATTTATTATTATTTATTTGCTGTATTTACATACCCCGCCACCTTTCTCATCCCTGACGGGGACTCAAAGGGGTTTACAACATATTAATGGCAAAATTTAATGCAACATACAATAACACAAATCATAATAACTAATTACCACATAAAACTTTGACTTAAAATCCTTTAAACGATTAAACAAAACACATAAACAAAATGTAAACATTCAGACAAAGTATTAAAATCCTCCTAGTATATGAAAATCACATAATCCAAAAGAAAAGAAAGAAAACGTACGCCATAGCCATGTCCATTGTCACTGCACATGTTCCTTAATTGTTCTTTGTACTGTGTTATTTTACTAGCCAAAGGCTTGATTCCACAAACACGTCTTTGGTCTCTTTCTAAAGTCAGGAGGGAGGGTGCTGATCTAATCTCGCTGGGGGGAGAGTTCCAGAGCCGAGGAGCCACCACTGAGAAGGCCCTGTCTCTCGTCCCCACCAACCACACTTGTGATGGAGGCAGGACCGAAAGCAGGGCCTCTCCAGATGATCTTAACTTCCATGATGGTTCATAGAGGGAGATATGTTCGGACATGTAGGCTGGGCCAGAACCATTTAGACTTTTAGAGCTAAAGCCAGAACTTTGAATTGTGCTCTGTAGTTGACTGGCACCCAGTGGAGCTGACGTAACAGGGGATTATATGCCTGTAACCCGCTCCAGTGAGAAATCTGCCTGCTGCCTGCTGGACTACTTGAAGCTTCCGAACAGTTTTCAAAGGCAACCCTATGTATAGCACATTGAAGTAATCTATTCTCAGTGAAACAAGAGCGTGGACCACTCTATAGTGACCGCTTTGCTTTCTGACGTAGTCCAGAAACTATATTTCATGCCCAAACTTATTAAAAAACATTGCATTCAGTTTATTTATTTATTTACAACATTTACATCCCACTCTTCTCACCCCGAAGAGGACTCATAACAGCTTACAAGTTATATGTACATACAAGGTATTATGGAACCCCGGTGGCGCAGTCGGTTAAACCGCTGAGCTCCTGAACTACTGACCAAAAGGTTGCAGGCTCGAATCCAGGGAACGGTGTGAGCTATTGCTGTCAGCCCCAGCTTCTGCCAACCAAGCGGTTCAAAAACATGCAAATGTGAGTAGATCAATAGGTACCGCTCCTGCAGGAAGGTAATGGTGCTCCATGCAGTCATGCTGGCCACGTGACCTTGGGGGTGTCTAGGGACAACACCAGCTCTTCGGCTTAGAAATGGAGATGAGCACCACCCTACAGAGGTGAACACGACTAGATTTAATGTCAAGGGAAAATTTATTTATTTATTTATTTTACTTTATTTCTATTCTGCCCTTCTCACCCTGCAGGGGACTCAGGGTGGATTACAAAGTACACATTACATTTAGACACACAAACACACAAGACAGACAGAGGAAATTTAGCATCAGGGGGAGCTGTCACACTCCTTCATTCCTCAGCGCGTTTTCTGGAGAACTTTTTATGGCCTCGTAAATCAGTTAAATTGTACCTTAATTTCCTACTCGACAGATGCAACTGTCTTTTGGGTTGCAAAGGCCGACAACAGGCTACACAATAGGTCGAGAGCCCACCTCGACATGAGCAGGCCTCGAACTCATGACCTTCTGGTCAGTAGAGATCTTATGCAGCTGACACCCAGCCAGCTGCGTCACATTCCCGGTGCCATTACCTACCTTTACTATAATGTAGTATATTATTAGCATAGCACAATATGAGTGTTATATATTACTATATTGTACTATACCACTATACTGCAATATTTATAGTAATATTATATGTAATATATAATTATATTAATATATTGTATTATTATCATATTGTATTACAATATTATATGATCTATATTATATATGCATACAATAAATGAATGAAGTTACTTTCAGGCTATATATATAGGGTCTTTGTGAGACATAAATGGTTTTGTATTTAGACCTGGGTCTCATTTCTAAAATGTTTCACCATATATGTAAATATAAGTATTCCAAAATAAAAAAATAAGTCCGAAATCTAAAACACTTGTGCTCCAGGCATTTCGGATAAGGGAGACTCAACTTGTAATAAATACTGTAAATGAGAAAATAATTCTCCAAGGTGCTGAACTCTCCCTCCCTCCTCTCAATTATTGATTATTGATTATTCCCGTTAAAATTCAGACGGGAAGAGGTCCATAAACAAGGAAGCTGCCAGGTGCTGCCTAAATATGAGTGGCAAGGCCTGATTCTGCAGGACATCCTCATTCTCTCCAAAATGCAACCAGACGTGTCCTTCCAAATGCATTTCCTTGTTGCCTTTCCAGACAGAGATTACCCTGGTGAAGAGTCTTGGGGTCCCAGCTGAACGGATCATCTGTGCCAGCCCCTGCAAGCAGCTCTCCCTGATCAAGTATGCAGCCAGCCAAGGGGTGCAGCTGATGACCTTCGACAATGAGGTGGAGCTGGGGAAGGTGGCACGCAGCCACCCCTCCGCCAGGTAGGTAGGCCTTGGCAGCACTAGGTGCAAAAGGTCAGGCATGCAATGAAACGATACAGAATATTTGTGTAACTTCCTACCCTCATCTACATAAATGGTAAAGCTAAAAAAACCCATAGTATCCTAGAGCTTGAAGGGGTCCGCAGAAGCCATTGAATCCAACTCATCCTTATCCTCAGCGGCAGGCAGGCCTGGATTAACACTTTTTTGCGCCCTAGGCCACACTTTGGAATTAAGCCCCCTTTAAGCCAACCTCCCGCCACCTCCAAGGTCCCCATTCCCACCGGCTGGAAAGCTCCGCTGTGTTCTGAAGGTCTCCTTGGGAGTCGAGAGGCTTGGGGAGAGCGCAGCGGGTGCAAACTCGCTCCAAAGGCGCACAGGAGAGAGAGAGCGGTAGAGAGCGAGCACGAGAGAGAGAGCGTGCAAGAGAGATAGAGAGCGAGAGAGAACGTGCGAGAGAGAGAGAGAGTGAGAGAGAGAGCGCGCAAGAGAGAGAGCATGCAAGAGAGCGAGAGAAATAGCACAAGAGAGCACGAGCGAGAGAGAGAGAACGCGAGAGACGGAGAGGACAGAGCAGAGAATTTGCCGGGAGAAGAAGCAAGGAGGGGCATGAGAAAAGGGGAAAGAGGGGCGCAGACCAGGTTTTTTTTGGTCCATGATTTGTGCCCCCCCCCCTGGCTTGCACCCCTAGGCCATGGCCTCGTTGGCCTTATGGGTAATCCGGGCATGGGGGCAAGGAGCTATAAGTCTCACTTTTGGAAACATCCAGAGAAGGAGATCACACACCACCCCTAAAACCAGCTACATAAATGGTAAAATACAAAGAGCCATAGTATCCTAGAGGTGGGAGTATGTATTACTGTATGTATATACAGTATGTATTACTGTTGTCCTTTAGTGCCATCTAGTGGATAATTATGCTAATCACATATATATCCTTATATACACAGGAGCACTTACTTTAGCTTAGGCCAGGGGTCCGGAACTTTTTTGACTCAGAGAGCCATGAAAGCAAAATATTTGGAACTTTACTTCAGTGAGAGCCATATAATATATATAATATATTTTAAGACTGAATTCAACTAAATGTGATTATATACGTACATACTATGAGAAAAGGATTCCCCCGGCAGAATGACGGGACACTTCAGACCTGGCTCTGCAAAAGGCATGCTCAGGACTCTGGGAAGGAAGAGAAGACGGAAGGAAGGAGGAAAGAAAGAAAGACAGAGGAAATAAAGGAGGGAGGGGGAGAGGAAGAAAGGAAGAAAAGAAGAACAAACTATGGAAAAGGAAGAAAAGAAAAGCAGGAGACAAGGAGGGGAAAAGAAAGAAGGGAATGGGAAGGGAGGAAAGGAAAGGGTGGGGAAAAGAAAGGGAGTGAGGAAAAAGTAAAATAATGAAGGTAAAAGAAGAAAAGAAAGAAAAGAGAAAGGGAAGTGAAAAGAAAGGAAGGAGAAGGAAAGGAAGACTTGGGGGAAGAGAATAGAATAGGAAGGAAGAGGGAGGGAGAATAAAGACAGAAGGGGAGAGAGGGAGGGAAAAGGAAGGAGAGAAGGACAAGGAAAGGGTGAAGGGGAGAAAGAAAGGAAGGAAGGAAGGAAGGAAGGAAGGAAGAGGGAGAATGGAGGAAAGAAGGAAGGGGAGAGAGGGAGGGAAGACAAGGACGAGGCGCTGGCACCAGGCCATCCTCGGTGAAGAGGGCGCAGGGCCCCAAGAGCAGCGGGGGATGAGGAAGAAGTGGCAATGGCGGCGCAGAAGCAGCGATGCATTTGCGTCACTCCTCCCTGCTGCATGCTGGGAAACCGAGGCCCGGGCTGCTCTGGAGAGACAGATGAAATCATGAAAAGAGCCACTTCTGGCTACCGAGCCATAGGTTCCCTACCCCTGGCTTAGACACACTTCACAGTGTTGCCCTGATTGTTTTTTGTAGGGTCCCTCATAGACCATCTGGTCCAATACTTGTAGCAGTCTCATTTTTGGAGATGTCCAGAGCAGATGAACCCACCCTCTCATTGGATATTTGATCCCATTATCCAATGGGTTTCGCTGTAAAGAGGTTCTTTCTCATGTGGCCTGAGGTGTAGAGATTTTAATGATAATCATATATGTGGTTTTTTAAAAAATGCTTATTTATATTTATGTAATTTGTGTATTATGCAATATGTTGAATTTCTGTTTATATTGGGTTGGTGGGATGGTGGTTTTATGCATTATGTAGTTTTAATTTGTTTGCTGCTTTGAGTCCCATTCATAGGAGAAAAGAGGGATAAAAGTAAAATAATAATAATAATAACAACAACAACAACAAGGAACACTCAAACAGCAGGGGAATTCCTGACATGAAACAATCAGGGCCAGTAAACACCTCCCAACAAAGGATTCCTCCAGACAGAAATCAGTCAGTCTTTGAAGTTGCAAGGCCATTCAGTGCTAATCAAGGTATCCAAATGCAACATTCACACTTACCTCAAGCAAACAAGAGTTCTTTCTCCCAACCTGGACATTCCACAGATATTTAAACCCCAGCTGCCTAGTTTCCAACATACCTCACAACCTCTGGGGATGCCTGCCATAGATGCAGGCAAAATGTAGAAGAGAATGCTTCTGGAACATGGCCTTATAGCCCGGAAAACTCACAGCAACCCAATAATGTTCAGTTGAAATCTAAAGGTAAAGGTTTCTCCTGACATTAAGTCTAGTCATATTTGACTCTGGGGGGTGGTGCTCATCCCAATTTCTAAGAGCCGGCATTGTCCGTAGATGTCTCCAAGGTCATGTAGACAGCACCACTGCATGGAGCGCCATTACCTTCCCCCGAAGCAGTACCTATTGATCTACTCACATTTGCATGTTTTCAAACTGCTAGGTTGGCAGAAGCTGGGCCTAACAATGGGAGCTCACCCCACTCCTTGGATTCGAACCGCTAACCTTTTGGTCAGCAAGTTCAGCAGCTCAGCAGTTTAGCCCACTGCGCCACCAGGGGCCTATTGAAATCTACCATTAAACCTATGGTGCATCTATACTGAAGAATGAATGCAGTTTGGCACCTCCTTAACTGCTATGAAATAATAATATGGGATCCTGGAAATTATGGTTTTATGAGCTCTTGTGCCTTCTCTGCCAAAGAGCCCTGGTGCCTCACCAAACTACACCCCCCCAAATTTCATCACATGGAACCATGGCAGTTGAAAATGATCTCAAAGTGCATTCGTAAATGCACCTCTGGTCCTATCATCTAAGCCCTGATTGGAAAAGTTACCTTCATGGAACTACAGTTCAAACACACACCTAGTATTTTTTTTTAAAAAAACAAAAACAAAAACAAAACACACACCTAGTCACCATGGTCAACTCCAAATTAAAAATAATAATTTTAATTGGTATATACAGTATGTGATATAAGTCATGCATTGGAAAGTTACTGACTGTACAGATTGCATGAGTCTTGTATTGATGATGATAATAATAATACAGATAGATAGATAGATGATGTAGCTGACCATGTTTTCTATCTCTGTTCCTTTCCTGTAAGAATGCTCCTCTGCCTGGCAACAGATGACTCCCACTTTTCCACCCAGCTGAGCATTAATTTTGGGGCCACCCTTAAAACCTGCCGGCATCTCCTCGAAACTGCGAAGGAGATGAAGATGGAGGTTGTAGGCATCAGGTAAGTAAGTGGTGGACTTCTTTGTAGTGCTTCTAAAGTTTTGGAGGGGACCAGCAAAAACCTATAGGGCAGTAGGACTAAAGGCAAGAATGAAAGAAATGTAGGTCCAAAGACCACTCCTAAAGAACCAGGATTGGAAATGTTGAGGCAGCAAACTATTTTATCACAATTCCTTCAAGAAAAGAGTGCTTCCAAAAGAATGTATTTATAATAAGGCTATACAAGTGTGAAAAGAGTATATGTGTGTGTGTGTATGTGTGTGTGTATGTGTGTATACACACACACACACACACACATTAGTTTGGGTACCCAGCATTGCCTGGGTAATTTGAAAAACTCAATTTTTAATTGTACAAAATGCATCAGGTTATGGGTGAACTACAACTCACATCATGCCAGCTTAACCCTGAAAAACTCCATCTGTACTTAAAGTTTGTTATATTGGGCAAGTTTGCTCTAGATGCATCATTGGTGGGGTTCAGTGTGCTCTCTGACTGTGGGGTAAACTACAGCTCCCACTGTGGTGAGTCAGTTCCCTCAAAGCCCTCCAGTAGGTTCAGTTAGTCATGGGGGTTCTGTGGACCAAGTGTGGTCCAGGTCCGTCATTGGTGGATATCAGTTACTTTGGTTGTGGGTGAACTGCAACACCCAGAAAAGAAGGTAAGTCCCCCCACCCCCACCCCTCCAGTAATCAAATTTCAGCATATCAGATATGTATGCCAAGTTTGGTCCAGATCCATCGGTGTTTGGGTTCACAGTGCTCTCTGGATGTAGGTGAACTGCAAGTCTCCCAAATAAAGGTGAATTTTCCCCAAAGACCTCCAGTATTTTTTGCTGGTCTATGTGCCAAGTTCGGTCCAATTTTGGTGGAGTTCAGAGTGCTCTTTGATTGTAGGTGAACTATACATCCCAGTACCTACAACTCCAAAATGTCCAGGCCAATTCCCTTCAAAACCCATCAGTATTCACATTTGGCATATCAGGTATGTATGTCAAGTTTGGTCCAGATCCATCATTGTTGCTCTGGATATGGGCGAACTATAACTCCTATGAATCCCTCCAAAGACCTTCACTAATTTTTGTTGGGGGTTCTGTGTGCCAAGTTAGTTCCAGGTCCATCGTTGGTGGATCAGAGTGTTCTTATATTGCAAGTGAACTATACACCCCAGTACCTACAACTACTATAAATCATGGTGAATTCTCCACAAACCTCTCTTAAGTATGTTCAGTTTCTAATCAATTCCTCTGTTTCCTGTGTGCTGTAGAAAATAATAGGGAAGAGTTAAGGGAGAGGCAGTGGGCGGGGTCATGCAAATTCCACACCAATGGAGAAAGTAAGGGACGCCTGTGGTGGAGGAAACACATAAAATCAAGGATATAATTGTCCTCATACGAGGGCAGGTCAATAAGTCTGTGACTTTTTGAATGAAACACAGGTTTTTGGATAAAAAATCATTTTATTTTTCAACGTAGTCTCCTTTGAGCTCTATACACTTTGTCCAACGTTTCTCCATTTTTTTTATCCCTTCCAAAAAATAAGATTTGTCGAGGTCATCAAAATAGGCATTTGTTTGTGAGATGATTTCATTGTTGGAGTCAAATCTCTTTCCGTCAAGCCATTTCTTCAGGTTTGGAAACCAGAAATAGTCACTCAGGGCTAAATCCGGAGGATAGGACGGATGAGGGAGCAATTCGTATCCCAATTCATGGATTGTTGCCATGGCAACTGCACATGTGTGCACCCTTGCATTGTCCTGGTGCAAAAAAACTTTTTTCTTGGCCAAATGCGGTTGGTTTTTTTTTGTCAAATCCTCATTAAATCAACCCAGTAAGTTGGCATAATATTCACCATTGATTGTTTTACCCCTTTGAAGGTAGTCAATGTGGATTATACCACGTGCATCCCAAAAAACAGTCACCATGACTTTATTGGCTGACAAACCCACCTTGGCCTTCTTTGGCGCCGATTCACCCCGAGAAACCCACTGTTTGGACTGCTGTTTGGTCTCTGGTGTGTTGTGGTGGATCCACGTTTCATCCACGGTTACGAAACGGTGCAAAAACTCGTCCATATTGCGGGTGAACAACATCAAAACACTTCTGCGAAATTGTCACACGATTGTGTTTGTGGTCGATTGTGAGCAAACACTGCACCCATCTTGCGGAAAGCTTTCTCATACTCAAGTGATCATTTAAAATTGAAACCACTGAGCCATGTGAGATGCCTATGGCTTCCACAATCTCTCGCACTTTCAATCTCCGATCGGCCAACACCATATCGTGAATTTTTTCAATTGTGTCGGGTGTAGAAACCTCAACTGGGCATCCAGAACGTTCGGCATCTTCCGTGCTTGTACGGCCACAACAAAATTCAGTAAACCACTTTTTTACCATTGAAATTGATGGTGCAGAGTCCCCATAGTATTTATCAAGCGTAGCCTTGGTTTGAGTGATGGTTTCTTTCCTGCAAAAAATAATGCTTAATGAGCACATAAAATTCACTTTTTTCCATTTTCTCCTCAAATCATGCGGTAGTCTGCTATCAATGGCTGTCAAACACAAACTAAATGACACAGCTTGTTCAAATTTTGACAGGAGTCAACTGACAGGTGCCTGTTGACAGGAGCAGTGTTGCCCTTTCAGTTAAGAGGCGGGAAATTCACAAAGTCACGGACCTATTGACCCGCCCTCATATGAAAGTTTTCACTTGGGAGGGAGACAGTATTGTGTTTGTGGGGGACATTGGCAGTGCTCTTGTTCATGTTCATGGTGCTCACTATAACCTGCAATGTCACTGGAGGGAGGTCCATTGGTGTCTCCTGAGTAGTGGGAGCTATACCTGTTTGTGGAAGCAGGAGCCTGTCTGTAAGTGGACATCCCAGCCACATACACACATACATATTTTCACTTTTATTATGCGTGTGTGTGTATACATACAAATATGTAGTATGGAGAGGTTTGATGTGAGTGTGTGTGTATAAAATCTCAAACCTCTCCATACTACATATTTGTAAAAAGACACATTTCTACAGCAAAGCTTTTCTCAAAATATCAGGGTTGCTTGTTGGAATCCACGATTATATAGAGCCTATCTATTATACTTTCTTTTTCAGTGTCTTTTAATGGCAACATTTCTATTTCAAGTGCCTCTTTACAAACATCCCTGGAAAAGCAACACATTTTTTAAAGAAATCTCTGTACTTCCCCTGTTACCTTGATAACATTTCTAGAGAGCATGTGCAAAAAGTCCCTGTTGTCTTCTCTCCTCAGTTTCCACCTTGGCAGCAGCTGCCCTGACCCCCAGGCCTTCACTCAGTCCATAAGAGACGCTCGCCTGGTCTTTGAAATGGGGACGGAAGTGGGCTACAAGATGCATCTGTTGGACATTGGAGGGGGCTTCCCCACTTCCGAAGAGTCCAGGGCCCGCTTTGAAGAGGTAGTATTTTATTGGTTTTATTAGGAGCTGCTTTGTGTCTCTTTTTTAGAGAGAGAAAGTGGGATACACACCAAAATAATAAATAAGCCCCTCTCCGTCCCATTCATTTTCTTCCTTCATTTTCAGGAGACTATGGGAGAAAGGAATTTGGGGATTCTGGGAGATATAGTCCAAAAATGTAACTTTTCCAAAGCTCCTGATTAGATGTGATACCATACAATAATTATATATTTAATATTACAGTATAATGGTATAGAACAATATACTAATATTAAATATATAATTACAATATCGTATTATTATTAGTATTACATTATAATATTATCAATATTATCTGTATATGTACAATATATTATATTATTAGCACAGTGCAGGAGACAAGGTGGAACTGTCTTCCTGGGCCCCTTTCTTCTTTCTGGTCCCAGAGCAACAGTTGGTGCTGCGGGGAGGGCTCCCAACTCATGACACAGGAGGCAAGATGGAACTGTCTTCCTGACCCCTCTATTCACTCTTTTGGAACTCACATTTGAACAGCCACTCTGTTTGGGTGACTTTTACAATTTTTTCCTTTATTTTCTGCTTTGCACCCATTCAGACAGTGGCTGTGGTCAACTCCGCCTTGGACCTGTATTTCCCCGAAGGCTGTGGGGTGGAGATCATGGCCGAACTGGGCCGCTATTATGTGGATTCAGCCTTCACTTTAGCAATCAACATTGTTGCCAAGAAAGAGGTGGCCCTGGATCAAGTGGGCTCTGAAGGTAGGCCTAGTCAGTGGCACGAAAGGTTGAATGGGGGTGAGGGGTCAGCAAAAGCTTTCCCCTTGACATTCAGCCGTGTCCAACTCTGGGGGTGGTGCTCATTGCCATTTCTAAGCCGAAGAGCTGGCATTGCCCATAGATGCCTCCAAGGTCATGTGGCTGGCATGACTGCATGGAGCGCTGTTATCTTTCCACTGAAGCGGTATCTATTGATCTACTCACATTTGTATGTTTTTGAAATGCTAGGTTGGCAGAAGCTGGGGCTGATAGAAGTTATTTTATTATTCTATTTTATTATTTCAATTTATATACCACCCTTTTCCGAAGGCTCAAGGTGGTTTACAGCATGTAAACATACAATAATAAAATAGCAATAAAACATCAGGTCACTAAAACAATACATTATACTATCGGCACACAGAGGAAGTGGCTAAGAGTTAAATGCCTTCCGAAAAGCAGGCAGTTCACTGATCGCTCGAACTTCGACCGGCAAGGCATTCCACAAGCTAGGCGCCACAACTGAAAAGGCTCTCTGCCTGGTGGATGATAAATGGATGGACTGCATAGAAGGGACTTTTTGTAGGTTTTGGTCCTCCGACCGAAGGGATCTCTGGGGAACATATGGGAATAGACGGTCCCTCAAGTACACCGGCCCCAGACCATGCAAGGCCTTAAAGGTCAAGACCAACACTTTGAAGGTGATCCGGTACTCAATTGGTAGCCACTGCAGTTGCCGCAGAGTTGGAGTGATATGGGTCCTGGCCGGCACTCCAGCCAGGAGTCTAGCTGCAGCATTCTGCACCAGCTTAAGTTTTCGGATAACCGCCAAAGGTAGACCAATGTAGAGGGCGTTACAGTAGTCTAATCTCAAGATGACAGTCGCCTGGATCACCGTAGCTAGGTCATTCCCGGTTAGGTAGGGCGCCAGCCGCCTAGCCTGTCGCAAGGGGGGGGGGAGCAGATCTTCTGATAGCGGAGACCTAGGCCTCCATTGTCAGCAATGGCTCGAATTGGACCCCCAGACTCTTTACTAAGGACGACGGGCGTAATGCCTCACCGTCCAGAGTAGGCAGCCGGAGCTCACACCCACCCGGGCGACCCAGCTATAGGATCTACGTATTTGATGGCTTCACTCTCAATCAGCTGGCACGTAGCCAACCAGTCACGGCTTCAAGGCATAGCTGAAAAGTATCAGGTACAGAGTCCAGCTGGCCGTCCATCCTCAGCACCAGCTGGGTGTCATCAGCATACTGATGGCACTCCAGACCAAAGCTCCGCACCAGTTCGGCAAGTGGTCGCATATAGATGTTAAATAATAATGGGGAGAGAATGGCTCCCTGAGGGACCCCACATTTTAGAGGGAGTCTCTTGGAAACCATGTCTCCCCTCTCCACTCGTTGTCCCTGATCCAGGAGGAAGGAGGACACCCATTTAAGAGCAGTCCCCTAACCCCTGTCACAGCTAGGCGGTGGGCTAACAATGCGTGATATACTGTATCAAAAGCTGCCGTGAGGTCCAATAACACAAGCGGCGCTGATCCTCCTTGATCCAACTGGCAGCGGAGCTGGTCTGTGATGGCGACCAGCACAGTCTTTGTCCCATGCCCAATACGGAAGTTGGACTGGTAGGGATCTAATCCGGCTGTGTAATTTAAGAACTGCTGCAGCTGTGCCGCTGCTGCCCTCTCAATCACCTTTCCCAGAAATGGTAAGTTCGAGACTGGGCGGTAACTGGAGGGAACCGAGCGATCTGAATCTGGTTTTTTCAGCAGGGGCCTCACCATCGCCTCTTTCAAACCCTCTGGAAACACTCCTTGCTCAAGGGAGCAGTTGACTATCTTCAACAGAGGGCCACGTAACCCTTCCCAGCAAGATTTAACTAGCTATGAAGGGCACAGGTCGAGGGAGCAGGTAGTTGGTCTAGCTGCGGTCATGATCTTATGGACAGCCTCTACGTCCAGCAGGTGGAAACGATTGAGAGTGGGCCCATCGAATGGCCACAGAGTCTCTTAACTGTAGCAACCTTAGCGGGTAGATCCCGGCGGAGCAGCAAGACCTTGTCTGCGAAAAAGCTCTGAAAAACCTCAGCTGAAGGGGCCAAATCATTATCATTTGGGGCGGTAGGGACTTGTCTCGGGCGAGCATTGCCACTCCCCCCCCCCCCCGGTCTCCCAGTCGTCATCTGGTTATTAACTACAGTATGTAGCCTGGAGATGCTAATTCCTGCAAGAGAACCTCATCGCCCTCCTGTTTCTGTAATACAAATCAGATCGGCATTCCTATCCACAAGAAAATCTCCAATGGTGGCGATCTTATTCCGAACTGTCCTAGCATTCATTAACACCAGAGAAGGATGGGAGAAAACAGGAGATCTGTCACAGGTGTGCCCGCAGGTCAGAGGGAAGACGAGTTAGATAGCCCGCAGGTCAGAGGGAGGACGAGTCTTTTTCTGACTCAAACTCCCTCTCGCATTCGGCCTACGGCTACCATCATACTTCCATTTCCCAGAGATCCGCTCCCCAGATTTAAACTACCAACCTTTTGGTCAGCAGGTTTAGCAGCTCAGCAGTTTAACCTGTTGTGCCACCGGGATCTCCAACAGCCATTAGAGGGCTAAATGCCATCTGGAAATTACAAAGGATCAGCCATAGTCAGCACTTGAATGGGAGATTTGCCATAGGCTCTCTTTCACAGGAAACAAATGGCAGTGTAACCTCGTGAGCCTTCCTTGAGTAAGAAAAACCCTAGGAAAATTATGGCACTGTCTTAAATGAACATGTGACTTTAAGGCATAAGCTCTGACCGTGATCCCTTTTCCCCAAATGCTGCAGGCTAGAGAGTCCTGAGCATTGTGCGAAAGGGACCTTTTTGGATTGTCACTCACAGAATCCCACAGCTAACATTCTGGGAGTGGCAGTCCATAAAGAAGTCCAGAAGGACCACTAATGAATCCATTTCAGATGGAGGAATGGGCAAAACCAACTTTGCCTAGGAAAACCCTACAAAATTCATTGGGTCACCTTAAGTGGACAGGCAATTTGAAGCCATATTCATACAGAACCAGAAAAGAAGGTGTAGAGTCTTAGACCCTAAAATGAAAAGTGCCCCAAGATGTCCCTGACTTGGCCTCTGGTGCATTTCCCTTCCCTTCAGATGAAGACCCCAGTGGCAAGAAGAGCTTCATCTACCATCTCAATGATGGCATTTACGGCTCCTTTAGCAAAGTCATCTTCAACAACGTTTGCCCCGTACCCATCCTGCATCAGGTAAGGAAGGTTTTTGCTCCTGGGACTCATGAATGGAGGAAAGCCGGGCAAATCCGCTCCCTCTTTCCACAGAGATCCACTTGCCTGGATGGCTGAGACATGGGTTTGAGTCTAGCTGGCTTAATGTGGGTTGAAACCATACACTGGAGAGACATTTAATAGCCACTTTCTGACCCAGCTTCAGTTTCCACTTTTCAAGGGCACATCCAAGCATTAATCTATCTTGTTGTTGTTGTTGTTGTTGTTGTACATCCACACTGCATAATTATAGCACTTTATACATCATGGGTCCATCCTGAGGCAGTTCTGGAATTTGTCAACAACTACTACTACTACAATAATTTATTATCTGCCTCTCCTTTCTGCTCAAGGTGGGGAATCAACATACTGTAGTTAAATACATCTAAAGCATCACATAGTAAAACATAATTAAAATGCCATCCTGAAAGCATATATTAAAACATGCCCATTTTAAAATACCTGAGACAAAAGTTAAAATGCAATAAACATAGAATGTGATTTAAAAGTCACAATTAAAGCTATATACTTTGCCCAGCTTACCTGTCTGAACGTATCTTTCCTTATGAACCATCTAGGAACTTAAGATCATCTGGGGAAGCCCTGCTCTCAATCCCGCCTTCCTTGCAAGCGCGTCTGGCGGGGACAAGAGACAGGGCCTTCTCAGTGGTGGCCCCCCGACTGTGGAACGCCCTCCCTAGGGATATTAGATCAGCCCCCTCCCTCATGACTTCCAGAAATAGAGTAAAAACTTGGCTTTTTAAGCAAGCGTTTGGAGATACAGTGGAATAGGTAATTATGAAATAGGAAGAATGAACACGAAAGGCTAGATGATCCTGCTGGATAATGATTTTAATAGGACGACACCGGCCATCATATGTTTTTAAATGGTTTAGATATGCGTTTATAATGTTGAGTTATATGTTTTAAACTGTATTTTTTGAATGTATGGCATTAAATGTGCTAATTCTGTGAGCTGTCTTGAGTCAGCCGTAAGGCTGAGAAAGGCGGGCTACAAATGCCGTAAATAAATGAATAAATAAATCTTAGGAGTGGTAGCTTGATAAGGTCTCTAGCGTCTAGCCTTCTCTTCCAAAGAGGGCTGGTGCCTCATCAAACTACAACTCCCAGGATTGTATTCCTTTGAACGATGGCAGTTCAAGTGTTGCTAAACTGAATTAATTCTATGTATTGTCAAAGGATTTCATGGCCAGAATCACCGAGTCATTGTAGGTTTTTCAGGCTATATGGCCATGTTCTAGAAGCATTCTCTCCTGACGTTTTGCCTACATCTATGGCAGGCATCCTGAGAGGTTGTGAGGTCACAACCACGGAGGATGCCTGCCGTAGATGTAGGTGAAATGTCAGAAAAGAATGCTTCTAGAATATGGCCATATAGCCCGAAAAACCTACAACAACCCAGTGAATTAATTCTACAGTGTTGATACACCCTTTGCCTCTCCAAATATATTCCCTTGAACTATAATATCAAAACCAGTGAAAACAATGTTCTTTCCTGGCTACAGAAGCCCTCCCCGGATCAGTGCTTGCACAGCAGCAGCTTATGGGGACCAACCGGCGAGACCCTGGACCGCCTTGCGGAGGGGGTGGATCTTCCTGAACTCGAGGTGGGCGACTGGCTGATGTTCGAGAACATGGGGGCCTATGCCATGCCCCCCTCCGCCTCCCTCAGCAGCGGCCCACCAACGCGGATCCACTACGCAATGTCCAGGGTGGCCTGGTGAGTGCATCCCTTGCAAAGGAAACGGGGACAATAGGGTTAGGGGTCCAGAAGAGGGAAGGAGAGAGGACTTTGAATCAGGAGGCAAGGTTTGCTTCGCCTCCTCTGAGGCTGAGACAGTGTGACTCAGAAGCTGTTTTGATCATCTGGAATGAAAGGGGGAGCGAAATGGGGATTGTCCCCCACTTTGACTAAATGGCTGACATTGATCCGTTTCTTCTTTCTTTCTGGGGATTGCAGGGAAGCGATTCAGCTGCTGTGGGGGAAACTCCTCCATGCCGAAGAGGAAGAGGGCCGGGAGAGCGCCTGCACCCCGCTCTCCTGTGGCTGGGAGATCACCGACACCTTGTGTGTGGCCCCTGTCTTCGCCCCAGCCAGCATCATGTGAACAGAGGAGGCCCATCATCCACCGCAGGCACTCTCCTTCCGCACACCAGCCTCCCCTTCATGTCCACCTCCTCCTCTGCCCTGGAATTGGGTCTCTTGCTCCCCTTTTCCTCTCCTCCATTCCTCTCCCAAAGAAGCAGTGCGGTTTTTAAGTATGCAACATAAAATCCTGTTCCTCCTCTTTGCGGGATCTGTTGTTTTCAGTCTGTGAGCAGATTTTTTTTGTTGTTGGTTGGTTATTCTATACCAGGCATGAGCAAACTTTGGTGCCCTCCAGGTGTTTTGGACTTCAACTCCCACAATTCCTAACAGCCATACTGTGTATTTTAATGCGTATTTTATGGAGATCACCAAATTAGACTTTATTTTTTTATTTATTTATTTACGACATTTATATGCCACCCTTCTCACCCCAAAGGGGACTCAGAGCGGCTTACAAGGTTGGGGGGAGGGCTCTGATGCTGCAGGAGACAAGATGGAACTGTCTTCTGCTCCCCTTCACTGTGGCCCCAGAGCGGCCGTTGGTGGTGGGGGAAGGGCTCTGATGCTGCAGGAGACAAGATGGAACTGTCTTCCCTGCTCCCTTCTTCACTGTGGCCCCAGAGCGGCCGTTGGTGGTGGGGGAAGGGCTCTGATGCTGCAGGAGACATGATGAAACTGTCTTCCCTGCTCCCTTCTTCGTCACTGGGGCCCTAGAGCGGCCGTTGGTGGTGGGGAAGGGCTCTGATGCTGCAGGAGACAAGATGGAACTGTCTCTCCCTGCTCCCTCCTTCACTGTGGCCCCAGAGCGACCGTTGGTGGTGCGGGAAGGGCTCTGATGCTGCAGGAGACAAAATGAAACTGTCTTCCCTGCTCCCTTCTTCACTGTGGCCCCAGAGCAGCCGTTGGTGGTGGGGGAAGGGCTCTGATGCTGCAGGAGACAAGATGGAACTGTCCTCTCTGCTCCCTCCTTCACTGTGGCCCCAGAGCGGCCGTTGGTGGTGGGGGAAGGGCTCTGATGCTGCAGGAGACAAGATGGAACTGTCTTCTCTGCTCCCTCCTTCACTGTGGCCCCAGAGCGACCGTTGGTGGTGGGGGAAGGGCTCTGATGCTGCAGGAGACAAGATGGAACTGTCTTCTCTGCTCCCTCCTTCACTGTGGCCCCAGAGCGGCCGTTGGTGGTGGGGAAGGGCTCTGATGCTGCAGGAGACAAGATGAAACTGTCTTCCCTGCTCCCTTCTTCACTGTGGCCCCAGAGCGACCGTTGGTGGTGGGGGAAGGGCTCTGATGCTGCAGGAGACAAGATGGAACTGTCTTCTCTGCTCCCTCCTTCACTGTGGCCCCAGAGCGGCCGTTGGTGGTGGGGGAAGGGCTCTGATGCTGCAGGAGACAAGATGGAACTGTCTTCTCTGCTCCCTCCTTCACTGTGGCCCCAGAGCGGCCGTTGGTGGTGGGGGAAGGGCTCTGATGCTGCAGGAGACAAGATGGAACTGTCTTCTCTGCTCCCTCCTTCACTGTGGCCCCAGAGCGGCCGTTGGTGGTGGGGAAGGGCTCTGATGCCGCAGGAGACAAGATGGAACTGTCTTCCCTGCTCCCTCCTTCACTGTGGCCCCAGAGCGGCCGTTGGTGGTGGGGAAGGGCTCTGATGCTGCAGGAGACAAGATGGAACTGTCTTCTCTCTGCTCCCTCCTTCACTGTGGCCCCAGAGCCGACCGTTGGTGGGGGGGGGAAGGGCTCTGATGCTGCAGGAGACAAGATGGAACTGTCTTCAGGAGACCTGTCTCCCTCCTTCACTGTGGCCCCAGAGCGACCGTTGGTGGTGGGGGAAGGGCTCTGATGCTGCAGGAGACAAGATGGAACTGTCTTCCCTGCTCCCTTCACTTCACTGTGGCCCCAGAGCAAGATGGAACTGTCCGTTGGTGGTGGTGGGGGAAGGGCTCTGATGCTGCAGGAGACAAGATGGAACTGTCTTCTCTGCTCCCTCCTTCACTGTGGCCCCAGAGCGACCGTTGGTGGTGGGGGAAGGGCTCTGATGCTGCAGGAGACAAGATGGAACTGTCTTCTCTGCTCCCTCCTTCACTGTGGCCCCAGAGCGGCCGTTGGTGGTGGGGGAAGGGCTCTGATGCTGCAGGAGACAAGATGGAACTGTCTTCTGTGCTCCCTCCTTCCTTCACTGTGGCCCCAGAGCAGACCGTTGGTGGTGGGGAAGGGCTCTGATGCTGCAGGAGACAAGATGGAACTGTCCTCTCTGCTCCCTCCTTCACTGTGGCCCCAGAGCGGCCCGTTGGTGGTGGGGAAGGGCTCTGATGCTGCAGGAGACAAGATGGCACTGTCCTGCTCCCTCCTTCACTGTGGCCCCAGAGCGACCGTTGGTGGTGGGGGAAGGGCTCTGATGCTGCAGGAGACAAGATGGAACTGTCTTCTCTGCTCCCTCCTTCACTGTGGCCCCAGAGCGGCCGTTGGTGGTGGGGAAGGGCTCTGATGCTGCAGGAGACAAGATGGAACTGTCTTCTCTGCTCCCTCCTTCACTGTGGCCCCAGAGCGACCGTTGGTGGTGGGGGAAGGGCTCTGATGCTGCAGGAGACAAGATGGAACTGTCTTCTCTGCTCCTTCACTCCTTCACTGTGGCCCCAGAGCGACCGTTGGTGGTGGGGGAAGGGCTCTGATGCTGCAGAGACAAGATGGAACTGTCTTCTCTGCTCCCTTCTTCACTGTGGCCCCAGAGCGACCGTTGGTGGTGGGGGAAGGGCTCTGATGCTGCAGGAGACAAGATGGAACTGTCTTCTCTTCTCCTTCCTTCACTGTGGCCCCAGAGCGACCGGTGGTGGTGGGGAAGGGCTCTGATGCTGCAGGAGACAAGATGGAACTGTCTTCTCTGCTCCCTCCTTCACTGTGGCCCCAGAGCGGCCGTTGGTGGTGGGGGAAGGGCTCTGATGCTGCAGGAGACAAGATGGAACTGTCTTCCCTGCTCCCTCCTTCACTGTGGCCCCAGAGCGACCGTTGGTGGTGGGGGAAGGGCTCTGATGCTGCAGGAGACAAGATGGAACTGTCTTCTCTGCTCCCTCCTTCACTGTGGCCCCAGAGCGGCCGTTGGTGGTGGGGGAAGGGCTCTGATGCTGCAGAAGACAAGATGGAACTGTCTCTCTCTGCTCCCTCCTTCACTGTGGCCCCAGAGCGACCGTTGGTGGTGGGGGAAGGGCTCTGATGCTGCAGGAGACAAGATGGAACTGTCTTCTCTGCTCCCTCCTTCACTGTGGCCCCAGAGCGACCGTTGGTGGTGGGGGAAGGGCTCTGATGCTGCAGAAGACAAGATGGAACTGTCTTCTCTGCTCCCTCCTTCACTGTGGCCCCAGAGCAGCCGTTGGTGGTGGGGGAAGGGCTCTGATGCTGCAGAAGACAAGATGGAACTGTCTTCCCTGCTCCCTTCTTCACTGTGGCCCCAGAGCGGCCGTTGGTGGTGGGGGAAGGGCTCTGATGCTGCAGGAGACAAGATGGAACTGTCTTCTCTGCTCCCTTCTTTCGTATGGGGCAAGGCGGTCCAAGAGGTACACAGGCCCTAGACCGTACAAGGCCTTAAAGGTCAACACCAGCACCTTGAAGGTGATTCGGTACTCAATTGGCAGCCAGTGCAGTTGCTGGAGGATGGGCGTAATGTGCTGCCTCACCGGCACTCCTGCCAGCAGGCGAGCAGCGGCATTCTGCACTAGCTTGAGTTTCCGAATCGTCGCCAAGGGAAGGCCAGAGCCAGAGCGGCCATTGGCCGTTCTCTAGAATATCCCATTTGTATGAACTCATATAATCCCAAGCAGACTGGATTATATGACAGTGGCAGTGTAGATTATTATTATTTTATTACACTTTTATTTGTTACCCGCCTCTCCTCACGCTTTGAGGCGGATTACAACATTGCCGAAAACACATAATCAAAACACATAATTTAAAATCACTCTGTAGAATGCACAGTATGGCAATTCAAGTCGCGCCAAATACATTAATTCTACAGTATAGATACACATCTCTTGCTGTGGGGATGGTGAATCCACTTTTGGGTCTGTGGACAATTTTAGGATTATTTCTGAATTTCAAGTAAGGGAGGCTCAACCTCCATCTCTGTCTACTGTCTTTTTTGTTCATGTTTGTGATAATGGAATCGAAGTTTCTAAATGGAGCAGGGAAAGAAATCTGTCATGAATTCTTATTCAATAATACATTCAGGCCAACAACACACTGTCGTTAAAACTTTCAAATAGTTCTGTGTTTGTGTTATAATTTTCACCTCCTTGTAATAGTGAAGGATTTAAATGCCCCCCTATATTTAAAAAAAATGGAAGAAGAAAAACCCTCCCTAAGAATCTCTCTATTGGTCTTCTGAGTGTTTTGGACTTCAGTTTCCAGAATCCCTGACTATTGGCCAAAATGGCTGAGACTTCTGGAAGCTGAAATCCAAAAAGACCTGGAAGACTAGAGTTTGGGATTCTAAATATAAAGTATATATAAATAAAAATCTAAAGTTTGTGTGTGTATATATGTGTGTGTATATATATATAATTATTTCTACCCCACCCCATTTCGCTGAAGGGACTCGGAGCGGCTTACAACAGTGTAAATAACACAACAATAATCAAAATAAAATGGTGTAAGATAAACAATAAACCAATAACTAATGTAAATAGAATCAACACAAATAACTAAACAATCCATAAAAGTAAAAAGTAAACAAAACCATGTATGAAAGTATTTATAAATATATAACTTTATATAAGTATAAATAAATACATAAATGTATATAAAGTATATAAATAAAATTGTATAAAAGTATAAATACATAAAGTATATACACACATATAAAGTATATACCTTATAAAGAAATATAGAACTAAAGTATATGTGAAATAAAGTATATATTTATATTATATGTGGGTTGAATGAAAAGTAATGCTTCCACCTTTGTTACTTGGGCTTGGATGGGAATATTTTAATAAATCAAACGCAGAAATCCTTAGAATGTGCTCTTTAATTACCAGTATTCACTTTTCCACATAATCACCAGACAATTGAATACATTTCTGCCAACGATGTACAAGTGTTATAAAGCCGTCACGGAAGAAGTCGGCACTCTGTTTCCGCAACCAGCATCTCACAGTTCTTTCAACTTCTTCATCAGAAGCATAATGATGTCCCTGCAGATCTTCTTTCATTATTGGGAACAGATGGAAGTCAGACGGTGCTAAATCTGGACTATGGAGGATGCCGTACGGTGGTGAGATCCAGTCTCTGAAGTTCTTCTGTGGTGGCATGTGGTAGCCTCTGACATTTCAGGCATTAGCATCCTGGGTACCCATCATGCACAGATCTTCCGATAGCCAAGCAAAGCAAAGCAATAATGTGACCTACATGTTCTTGTAAAATGCCAATTAAGTTTGAAATTTCTCTCTGATACGACGATTGTCCTGAATCAATCTGTTCACCTTTATTTATTTATTTATTTGCAATGCTTCTACCTCGCCCTTCTCACCCCCGGGGGGACGGACTCAGGGCGGCCAACAAGGCAGCAATTCGATGCCTAAACATACAATATAAATCCTTAAAACATATGTCATTAAAATACAGTTAAACAAGCAAATATTCAACACTCAAGTAAATTAAAAACAGTGTTCCTCCATAAATCTATGTTATTAAACAGTTATCCATATTCTCGTCAATCATTTAGCCGTTCCTTATGAAACTCGGTGGTTGCTGTCACAGGACGTCCAACTCTTTGTTTGTCACGCGAGTCAGATGTTCCCACCTCAACATCTTTAAACTTACTCACCCAACGACGCACAGTACTCACATCAACACAACCACCATAAACAGCTTGCATTCTCTGATGAATCTCCTTTGGGGTGACACCTTCTGCTGTCAAGAATTCAATGACTGCTCGTTGCTTAAGTCACATTTGTCAGTGCTAAGATGTATGACAGAGATGAGTTTAAAACGCTTTCTGTAAAAGGTGTCTATTTTCTGAGCTGTGTTTTTGGTTAGGTAATTACAGGGTTAACTTGGGAAGAAACGTTTATGTCTGTGACGAAAGCAAAAGGTCCCGGATGTTTCGACCTCTGGAATGTAACTTTTGAAGATAAGGACGCTCTCCAGTTCGCCATGATTTATGCTGTGTGAGCCAATGCTGGGAAAGCTCCGGCAGTATGTTTTTGCTTCTTTAACTAATAAAAGGACTATTTATAGTTTCAACCTGGCTCTGCTGATGAATTTATCCTTGACAACATTGACCGAACGTCTGTGCAGGGTTCCATACTTCACACTTTAACAAACCACTGTTCAATGCTAAGGCTTCCCGCCAAAATGGAACTGTAGAGGAGAGTCTACTGAACAAGCCAGTACCTGCCACATACCAATACTGCCATCTATTGAGGAGTTACGAAGGTGCAGGCATTACTTTTCATTCAACCTGCGTACTGTGAATGAATGAATGAATGAATGAATGAATGAATGACAGCTGTCTTCAAATATTTGAAGACCCCTAGTACAGATTGGATTTCTGTTGTTCCAGATTTAGCCTAAACATAAGTAAAAGTTTTCCATAAGTAAATGGTGTTCTGTTGTGAAGTAGACTTCCTCAGAGGGTGGTGGTTTTTCTTTCTTTGGAGGTCTTTAAAGGAGAGGTTTGCAGGACATTTTTCAGGAGTGCTTTAGCTGTCCAGCTGTCTCCTAAGTTGAAGTGGACTTGGTGGAAAATAACACCAACAAGTGAGGAGAGGCAACTGGCCTAGGTCTTATTGCAAAGTGCGCAGGGTTCTAGACTTTGCACTTTAACAACACAACCGTTCAATGCTAAGGCTTCCTGCCAAAATGGAACTGTAGAGGAGAGTCTACTGAACAAGCCAGTATCTGCCGCATAACAGGACTGCCATCTGTTGAGGAGATACGAAGGTGGAGGCTAGGGTTGCCACTTTTTGACATAAGAAAAAGGGACAGGTGCCTAAAAATAGGGAATTTTTCACAAAAATAAGGGACACTTCATAAAAATTTCAAAATCAATGGATGATTTTCAAGTTTTTATGAAGTGTCCCTTATTTTTGTGAAAAATTCCCTATTTTTAGGTACCTGCCCTTATTTTTATGTCAAAAAAGTGGCAACCCTAGTGGAGGCATTACTTTTCATTCAACCCTCATATATGTAAAACAAAGTGTGTGCTTCAAAGGGCTATGGCAGATCTCGAAGAAGAAGACGGCATATATATACGCTATCGTACTGATAGTAGCTTGTTCAACTTAAGCCGTCTGAGGGCTCGCACTAAGACTCTAAACTATCTAGTCCGTGAGCTGCTTTTTGCTGACGATGCTGCCCTTGTCGCCCATTCAGAAGCAGCCCTGCAGCGCCTCACATCCTGCTTTGCAGCAGCTGCAGAGCTGTTTGGGCTGGAAGTCAGCGTGAAGAAAATGGAAGTCCTCTACCAGCCCACACCACAGGAAGAACACCATCACCCCCACATCAGCATAGGCAAATCTGTGCTTAAGTCCGTTCAGCAGTTCACCTCCCTGGGAAGCATCATCTCTTCAGACGGCAAGATTGACAATGAGATAGATCACAGATTAGCAAAGGCATATAGTGCATTTGGAAGGCTTCACAAAAGAGTCTGGAGCAACGAGCACCTGAGGCAAAGCATCAAAATCAGTGTGTACAGAGCTATCATACTGTCTATTCTCCTCTATGGGTCTGAAACATGGGTCACCTATCGCCAACACCTACGACTCCTCGAACGCTTTAATCAGCGCTGGCTTCGCACAATCCTAAATATACACTGGACCGACTATGTGGCTAATGTTGCTGTCCTTGAGCAAGCAGGGATCACCAGCGTTGAGGCCATGCTATTGAGAACACAGCTGCGCTGGGCAGGGCACGTCTCTAGGATGGAGGACCACCGCCTCCCAAAGATACTACTCTATGGTGAACTCGCCACGGGTCAGCGCAAGAGAGGCACCCCAAAAAGAGATACAAGGACTCCCTGAAACAACATCTCAGGCTTGGCCAGATTGATCACCAACAATGGTCCACCCTGGCCTCACATCGGGAGGCATGGAGACGCACTATCCACAATGCTGCGGCCTCTTTCGAGAAGACACCCTGAATGGGTCTCGAAGAGAAACGACAACGCAGAAAGAACCGCAACTTGGAAACAACATCACCCAAGGAGACTTTCTGCTGTGCTTTCTGCAACCGAACTTGCCTATCTCAGATTGGCCTTTTTAGTCATCAACGCGCTTGTAAAAAGCGTGGAATGAGTCCTTCCTAAGAATCTTCGTTCGCAAAGTAATGCCGAGAGAGAGAGGTGTGTGTAGTAGTAGTAGGAGGAGGAGGAGGAGGAGGAGGAGGAGGAAGGATCAGGGGGCGGGGAAACACCCATTTTCCAAAATAAACCTGGAAGTCCCGCCTCGAGATGGGGGAGGAGGCATTCTATTCCTTCCTATCTCTATCTCGGAAGTTGCGACGGAGCAAGGGTACCGTCCAGCAGAAGGGCCATAGAGACCGGAAGGGGGAAGGCAGGAGCGCCCGGGAAGGAAGTGCGCGTGACGCTTGACGGCCGTGGCTCTGTCGGAAAAGCCCAGCAAGGACAGCTGAGGGAGACGCGCTGTCGCAGGCAAGGAATGCAGGGGAGGGGGTTTCAGCCATTCTCCCCTCCTTTGGAGGGCAGCAGTCCAGTGTTCGCTTTCCTAAAAGGGAGAAGAAGGGGACATGGCTGACATTTCGAGGGGGGGGGGGTCCTTTGGTTCCCTTTCTATGGGGCAACATTCGCCCTATTGGCCTCCCATTGTATCCTGGCTTTCTCCCACAACTCTCTTAATCCACCCTCTTCCTTCACATTGAATTCAGGGTGTGTAAAGCAGGCCTTGGCAAACTTTGGGCCCCCAGGTGTTTTGGACTTCAACTCCCACCATTCCCAACTGGAAGAGGCCTGAGGCTGTTGGGAATGGTGGGAGTTGAAGTCCAAAACACCTGGGGGCCCAGCAAGAGGCCTGAGGCTGTTGGGAATGGTGGGAGTTGAAGTCCAAAACACCTGGGGGCCCAGCAAGAGGCCTGAGGCTGTTGGGAATGGTGGGAGTTGAAGTCCAAAACACCTGGGGGCCCAGCAAGAGGCCTGAGGCTGTTGGGAATGGTGGGAGTTGAAGTCCAAAACACCTGGGGGCCCAGCAAGAGGCCTGAGGCTGTTGGGAATGGTGGGAGTTGAAGTCCAAAACACCTGGGGCCCAGCAAGAGGCCTGAGGCTGTTGGGAATGGTGGGAGTTGAAGTCCAAAACACCTGGGGGCCCAGCAAGAGGCCTGAGGCTGTTGGGAATGGTGGGAGTTGAAGTCCAAAACACCTGGGGGCCCAGCAAGAGGCCTGAGGCTGTTGGGAATGGTGGGAGTTGAAGTCCAAAACACCTGGGGGCCCAGCAAGAGGCCTGAGGCTGTTGGGAATGGTGGGACTTGAAGTCCAAAACACCTGGGGGCCCAGCAAGAGGCCTGAGGCTGTTGGGAATGGTGGGAGTTGAAGTCCAAAACACCTGGGGGCCCAGCAAGAGGCCTGAGGCTGTTGGGAATGGTGGGACTTGAAGTCCAAAACACCTGGGGGCCCAGCAAGAGGCCTGAGGCTGTTGGGAATGGTGGGAGTTGAAGTCCAAAACACCTGGGGGCCCAGCAAGAGGCCTGAGGCTGTTGGGAATGGTGGGAGTTGAAGTCCAAAACACCTGGGGGCCCAGCAAAGGCCTGAGGCTGTTGGGAATGGTGGGACTTGAAGTCCAAAACACCTGGGGGCCCAGCAAGAGGCCTGAGGCTGTTGGGAATGGTGGGACTTGAAGTCCAAAACACCTGGGGGCCCAGCAAGAGGCCTGAGGCTGTTGGGAATGGTGGGACTTGAAGTCCAAAACACCTGGGGGCCCAGCAAGAGGCCTGAGGCTGTTGGGAATGGTGGGAGTTGAAGTCCAAAACACCTGGGGGCCCAGGAAGAGGCCTGAGGCTGTTGGGAATGGTGGGAGTTGAAGTCCAAAACACCTGGGGGCCCAAAGTTTGCCCAGGCCTGATGTAAAGCCTTCCCTGGTTGCCTGGAAAAACTGAGAGGATACAATGGATAGATGGGTTTTAGAGTACGGTCAACTGCAGCTGTTGTTGTTGTTGTTGTTGTATTTCCGCCCCGCATTTCTCTCTTGATCAAGACCCAAAGTGACTCGTCACTTTAAAAACAATGGAGAGTATAACCTACAAAATGGAAATATTAAAGTAGAATTAAACCTACAACACTTACATGTTGTTATTTACACTTTATTTACTGAATAAGAGAAGGCTGAGAGGAAACATGATGGACATGATAAATAAATGAGGGGAAGTCATAGGGAGGAGGGAGCAAGCTTGTTTTCCGCTGCCCTGGAGACTAGGACACTGAACAATGGCTTCAAACTACAGGAAAGGAGATTCCACCTGAACATGAGGCAGAACTTCCTGACTGTGAGAGCTGTTCAGCAGTGGAACTCTCTGCCTCGGAGTGTGGTGGAGGCTTCTCCTTTGGAGGCTTTTAAGCAGAGGCTGGATGGCCATCTGTCGGGGGTTGCTTTGAATGTAATTTTCCTCCTTCTTGGCAGGAGGTTGGATTGGACGGCCCACGAGGTCTCTTCCAACTCTATTTATTTATTTATTATTTTGATTTGTATACCGTTCTTTCCAGTTGGCTCAGGACAGTTTACAGCATATCGAACTACAGACAAAGAGCATAAGAACAATAAAATATAAAACAATTTCCACAATATTCCGCCATAACCAAGAGTAGTAAGAGGCTGAATGCCTGCCGGAACAATGCCGTTTTGCAAGCTTTCCGCTTCAGGTGGTAGACTATTCCACAAGCATGGTGTTGCAACAGAGAAGGCTCTCTGTCTAGTTGAAGACAAACGAATGGTTCGCAGAGGCGGAATCTGCAAGAGGTTGAGGTCTTCTGATTGGAGAGATCACTGGGGAACATATGGGAGTAGACGGTCCCTTAAGTACACCGGCCCCAGACCATGCAAGGCCTTAAAGGTCAAAACCAACACTTTGAAGTTAATCCGGTGCTCAATTGGTAACCAGTGCTGTCATTTTAGGGTTGGAGTGATATGGGCCCTGGCCGGTACTCCAGCCAGGAGTCTCACTGCTGCGTTCTGCACCAGTTTGAGCTTCCGGATGACCAACCAAGGAAGACCAATGTAAAGGGCGTTACAGTAGTCTAGCCTCGAGAACTAATACACTATGCCTTTACTTGTTTATTATTTATTAATTCAGTCGCTTCCAACTCTTCGTGACCTCACTACTAATATTAGCATTTTTACTTTTGTCCTATGTTTTTTTTAATATATGTATTTTATGATCCTCTGTAAGGAACTAAACTATGTTGTGCCCTGCTTCAAACCGTGAAGACACGCAGTTATGAAACATGTTGTTGATGTTATTGTTGCCCTGCTTTTCTTTCTTGCTCAAGACCAAAGTTGCTCCCAACCTTTAAAAAAAACTTGCCGCTTTGAGTCCTGCTCTGGTAGAAAAGCGGGCTTGAAATAAATAATAAAATTACAACATAGACATGTTAAAATTGAATTATTACATCTTATTATTTACATTTGTTAGTTTTAGTGTTTTAATCTTTGTTCTTTGCGCATATATATATAGAGAGAGAGGGGGGGGTGTCCTTTCTATGTATTTTATTTATATTGTGCCCCGCCTCAAGCCATGAAGAGGAGGTTAAAAAATCCTATTATTATTATTATTATTATTATTATACAAATCACTTAAAATCACAGTAAACAAGTAAAAAGTGTTAATTTAATCCAAACACTACATAGCACCCTGGCTCATTTTCCTGAAAATCTGCTTTAGAAGCCTACTTTTTAAACGTTTGTAACGAACTTGAAACATCTCAGATTTCTCAGGCTTCCTTCACATATGTATTCCTACCCTTAATGTACAAAAAAGCCTTTTTGTGCCACAGGGTGCATCCGTATTGTAGAATTAATGCAGTTTGACACCACTTTGACTGTGTGGTTCAATGCTATGGAATCCTGGGAGTTGTCATTTGGGGAGACAGCAGCCCTCTTGGGTAGAAAAGGCTAAAGATCTTGTAGTACTGCATCTCCGTGTCGAACTACATTGATCCTACAGTGTAGATGCCCCCTTAGGTACTTTCCTTCCACATCTCCATTCTCTCTCCTCTGCTCCAGAGGTTACCCTATGGACATATTGCTGTCCAAATGCCTTGGCCTACTTTCTCTTAACCTTCCTGGCTCTTCTCTGCTCTCAGCCATGCCAATCTTCGACCTTCAGGAAAAGCTGGGTGTCGACTTCGACCGGTGGTGTCTGAACCAGAGCGTCAAGCAGCCCCGCCAGAGGCCCAGCGTGTGCCATGCCTTTGAGAAAGAATACCTGGAGTGCTCCGAGGGCATTGGCCAGACGCGGGCCAAGAGGGAATGTCACTTGGAGATGGAGGACCTGAGTGAGTGCCTCAACATGCGCAAAATGGTAAGGGAGGGTAGCTGGGGGCCCATTTCTCTCTGCCTTTGTGATTATTTTTTCCAATAATATAAATGGCATTTTATGATTTGTACAGATGGTACAGGCAGTCTCCAAGTTGCAGACATCCAACTCTTAGTTTAAAATGGGGCTGAGACAGCAAGAAGTGAGAGAAATCTGCCACTCGAAAGGGAAATCCATTCTTGGAAGAGTTATTATCTTGAGGAAAAGTGGTCTCTACTGAAGCTTTAGCACCAATCCTTGTTTCTACAACAAACCAGATTTTTCTGAATGCAATTATCACAGAGACAGAAAGTGAGGTGAACAGGGGCACAGACAACAAAGGAAACACCATAGACGGAAGATATAGAGAAATCCCTCATGCCCAACGTCTTTGTATCTGTGGGTCTGGGGAAAGAGAAGATTTAACACGCTATCTGTTACATTGCCCATTGTATAATGACCTTCGAAACAATCTCCTGGGAGCACTTTTGGAAGAAAGGGCAGCATGGCAACAGTCAGCAGTTATCTGTGACTTGTTAGCAGATTATTCCAAAAAGATTACATTAAAGGTTGCCACATTTGCAGTTGCAGCTCAAAAAATTCGAGCCAAAATAGTAAACTTCACTGCAGAAGCTAGAAAAGGAAATTGAGATATATTGGGATGATGTGAATCAGACATTGTAATTGTTGTCATGCCACTACTGCTGTATTTTTTAAAAGCCAGTATATGGACATGTTTTAATGTTTATATTGGAAAGTGCTTGTACTTTTAGAGGTTGTATATTTTATGTCATGGCCTATGGCTATAAACCATTCATTCATTGATACCCTTCGTTATGTGTATGTGTTTACCCAAAGTGCTATACACATACACACACACATGCCCACGCCAAGGGTGGGCAATTATTTTTTCCAAGGGGCCACACGAGAGCCAAAAAATATTATGGAGGGCCGTACCTAAAAGCTGAACTACATTCTAATCTACATTTATTTATTTATTTACTATATTTACTATATATTACACATCTTAATATATCAATAAATATTCATATATTATTAGTATTAATATCATAATTATTATATTATAGTGTATATATATATAGACATAATATATTGAAATTATAATATAATATAACCTTATATTATTTATTATATTATTATAATAAAATTATTATACAATAATAATAAAAACCACTAAAATAAAATGAAATACAAGAAGACAAGATGTGAACCAAGATAGAGGCTGACATCCTCAAGAGAGGAAGGATCCCTAGATGGAATGGCCCAATGGACCAGCCCAGAGGATGACAAAGCGGACCTAGCCGCCGCCGCATCAGAACAGAGCAGAGCAGCAGACGATCAGAGGCTGCAGGCCTCTGCCCGCTCTCGCCCCCAGCCGTTCCCCAGCTGATCGCCCTGCCATGGAGTGTCTGCCATCCTGGCTTTGAGTGCCTGCCATCCTGGGAGGCGATCCGGGCCTGCAGCAGGAGCAGTCGGCGACCTGAGGTGGCTGATGCGCCCGGAAGCGATCAAGTCTTCCGGGTCGCAAGGGTGATCAGGCACCGCAGAGTGTCGCCTGCTCCCGCTGCAGGCCCGGATCGCCTCCCGGGATGGCAGGCACTCCAAAGCCGATTGTTCTCTGAAGTGGCGGGCTGTCTGCCGACGCAGGCCCCAGAGCCCTCGATGGTATGGCGGCAGCGGCACCACTTCCTCTTGGCCCCGCCCCCGATGCCCTTCTCCCCGGGCCGGACAGAATCGGCTGCCAGGCCGCATCCGGCCCGCGGTCCGTAGGTTGCCCAGGTCTGCCCTACGCATATACTTGGATGGAGTTATACTTTAAAAATGTATCTACATACAAATTCAACTTAAAAATAAAACCACAGAACCTGTCTTGTTCATAACTTGGGGACTGCCTGTAAGTGACTTACATCACTATTTGCGGCATATCTGTTAAACCTAACTTTCCTCACTTTGCCCCCTAAAAACACCAATCAGAATAATGAAGTTAAAGTAGACCTCCCACCTTAAAGACTGAATGATGAAAATATTATTGTCATCCTTTTAACTTCTTATTTCAGACAACTTCTTCATTCTACCTTGCTATATCAACATTTTATTTACTTCAAAACCAATACCCATGTTTACGTATTCTTTAAAAATGATACAAATGGTTCCCATTCTTTTAAAAGTTGTCAGTTGGCTGTCCTTTATTAAACAAGAGAATCTGTCAGTTTCTGCCAGTACAGAGTTGCACTGCAGAACATTGAGATTTCTAGAGAAAACATTTAAATCACATCTGTAAATGTAGTGGTACTGTTTCTCTGGGGATGGGTTTCATCTTGGAAGGTGGTATCATCACAGTCCTCTTGTTCCCTTCTGGCAGATCAAGCGCCTGGTAACCATCTCAGAACAGAAGAAGAAGCTGATGAAGGAAGGGAAGTACACCCCGCCTGTCTACCACAGCGGCGAGCCAGAGACCCAGCCTTGAAAGCCTGCTGTTGGTTTCAGGGGTGGCCGAAGTCATAAGCGCTGCCCAATCTTTTTGGGACTCCTCTTTGGGGTTTTTAATAGAAGGCGTCTTCTGTTGTATCGGGCTAGAGCCTTTGACCGTTACCCTGCAGCTTCGAAGCAATGGCTGCTTGTAGGTCAAGTTCAGTTCTTGTCTGTCACCTTGGCTTGAATAAATATCCTAATTTGGATCTCAAGTGATGTTGGTTTAGGTTACGATTCCATCAGGAGAGCAGAATTTGCACACAGAAAGGAGATCCCTTAAACCTGTAGCTGTTGGTGGACTTCCAACATACCTCACCATTGGCTCTGCTCACGAAGGATCTGCTGGGGCTCGTAGTTGATGGACATCTAGAGTAGCAGTTTTCAGCTGCTGTGGTGTGGCACATATATGCGCAACAAGAGGATCATGGGTTTGCAACACCAATGGGCCACCAGTAAATTTTGAAATGCTGCGCAAAATCAAAACTGCTCTTGAGGACCACAGGTTTCCCCCTCCCAATCAGCTTTGCCCACTTTATGTTCTTAAGACTCCAACATCTAACAGCCACAACCAATAAGGACAGTAGTCTTGGATGATAGGATTTGGAGTCCACTAATAACTTGGGGGAGCAACTAACCTGCTGTTTGTTACTTGTATATCTTGCCAGTTTCTCGTGGATTTTGAGGTGGTACTTGTATCTTCCATCTTGTTTTTATCTCCAATGGCATTTCTGCCATTGGTTTGAGTGCAGAGTTGAACCTAAGTCTCCCTAGACTTCCTACTGGTGCTCTCAAACCACTTATTTATTTATTATTCATTCTTGTATACGGCTCCTTCCTGCATGCTCGGGCGGTTTACATAATTCATAGAAATACAATCAATTTAATACAGCAGCTAAAAACTTAAAAGCCTAAAATATATACTACACATAAGCAAGCATCTAATAAAAACACATCTAATAAAACAGTATCTAGGGTCTACAGTTAAGATTCCAAACGTGGATCTTTCTTCAAGGGCCGGTGAGGTTAAAGGCTTGTTTAAACAACACTGTCTTACAAGCTCTCCGGAATGGAGCTAATTCTTTAATGGCGCGGACCTCATCCGGCATGGAATTCCAAAGGGATGGTGCAGCCACATAGAAGGCTCTCGGTCTCGTTGACGATAGCCAACAAGAGTGAATCGACTGGACTAACAGGAGGTTCTGTTCTTCTGAGCGTAGTGATCTCGGGGGAACGTATGGGGTGAGACGGTGCCTCAGGTACACTGGCCCTAGACCAGGGGTGGGCAATTACCGGCCCTCCAGGTGTTTTGGACTTGGAACTCCCAGAAATCCTAACAGCTGGTAAACTGGCTGGGATTTCTGGGAGTTGAAGTCCAAAACACCTGGAGGGCCGGTGTGACGGGGTGAAAAAATAAGATCGTAAAACGCCGCCTAAAGCTAAGCGTCGACCTTCGTTTATTCGCACACCAAACTGAGTGAACCGTGTAGTACTGTGGCAGGGCAGCCACCAGCTATCACAGTTTTCTTCGTTTATTATTAATTATCTTGCTGCCACCAATTCATACTGAGGTAACTATTTGACCACCGTTTGTAAAGAGAGATGATATGTTCATCACTGTTAGGCTTCAAAGTGAGGCTTGTCTTTTATAATATAAACACCAGGAGGCTTATGAACCAAGAAACTGTAACAAGTTTATTTTTAAATGTGAACTTTTGCTTGCTGGTTACGAAGTTTCAATATTCTCTCTCAGAGGTTCTTTCTTAAACGTTACACAGTCTTAAATTAGGCTTTTCTTGCCACTTTTATGCATCAGCATTAACTACAGGTTGGCTCTCCCAGCCAAACCTCTGGACTGTTCCTTTTAACTATTAGAAGTTATCCTTAACTTCTTTCCTCAGCTTTTATCCTAGGCTGAGTATCCTAACACCTTCTCAACTCCTTGAGTTGGACTGGATTAACTATCCACCTCTCAGCTCCTTGAGCTGGTCTAAACACAACTGCTCTCTCTGAGCTCACAGCACCCACTCTCTTAGAGCTGGTCTGACAGTTAAACTCAACATTCTCAAGCTAGCCTTGGCTGGCTCCGCCCACTGTTACTATGACAACACATTCCCCTAGGAGGGGAAATGCCTTTACTATCATAGTTAACCCTTTAGGGTCTGTCTAACATTCAACCCCATTTCAAATACAAATGTCCCTTCTAAACCATATAAACAAACATGTGATCAACATACAGCACATGCATTTACACAACAACAATTTTATTGTTTAGCCAGGAGCCATATCAAATACACACAGAACACCGACACATTGCAATGATTCTAAAAACAATCTGAGGAGAATTCTAGACCATTACATCAATTAAACCCCTGTTTTGCCCAGCAGGAGGGATTCTAAGGGAGGTGGTAACAATTCACAGGTCCTCATCTCCAACACAATTTATTCCAATTGCATCTATGTAATCAGATCTTAGTTTCATGGCTTTACAGAGAAAACGAGCAGTAGCATCTGTTATCAGCTTGTTGGAGCCGGCCAGCAGAAGTGAGACTTTTGCTAGAGGGTCCCAATGATTTTTTCCCACGCGAAATATCTCTAGCAGTTGTTTTCTCTCTATTTGATAGATTTTGCAATAGAGCAGAAGATGAGTTAGATCTTCGATCTCAGGGGCACCACAAATACAGATACGCTCTTCATAGGGAATTTTCTTGAACCTCCCATATCTCACCATTGAATCTAACTGCTCAAACCTGGCTCTAGTGAAAATTTTCCTTAGGTGGTGTAACCTTCCTTGCTGTAAGTAAGTGGTTAATTGGAAGGATTTCTTAAAACCACTCAACCATCTCAGGGAAACAGTAGAACCCAAAGAGTCCATATCGGTTTGGGCCGCAATGTCATTAATTCGTTGACGCACTTCTTTGAAGTGCTTACTTAACTCTTGACCAGATAGGTGGACTGGGAATATTACCTGAATGCCGCACCTTCTGATGTAATCAAACAAATGGTCAGCCCCCGATTTATAAAAACTGCTAGATTGTTCCAGCAAACATAATTTTGGGAGGCGAGATGCCTCCATCTCCATGACCTTGAGCCAGTAGTTAAAGGCTCTGATCTTAGATTGTGTGCTAATAGAGAACATTTACACATAAATATCCACCTCATCACAGCCGGTAATTGCCCACCCCTGCCCTAGACCATACAAGGCCTTAAAGGTCAATACCAACACCTTGAAAACAATCCGGTACTCTATTGGTAGCAAGTGCAGTTGCTGCAGAGTGGGTATTATATGCTCTCAGACCGACGTGCCCGCCAGTAGTCGAGCAGCAGCATTCTGCACCAGCTTAAGTTTCCGGATTGCTGCCAAGGGAAGGCCTATGTAGAGGGCGTTACAGTAGTCCAATCTCGAGATGACCATCGCCTGGATCACCGTAGCTAGGTCGCCCCTGGACAAGTAGGGAGCCAGCCGCCTAGCCTGTCTCAGATGGTAAAATGCGGTCTTGCATACCGTGGAGATTTGCATTTGAATGTACTGCCCCTCTGTATTACCTTTTCTTCCTCCTACCCACCTCACTGTGTCGCCTTCTACTCCTGCAAAAGGTTTCCTGTCTTAGTGCCAATCATTCTTTCGTGGTCTTATCTTTGACAAAGCGTTTTCAGAGGAATGCTTAGGCGGAGAGGCATATGAGTGGCATTAAATGGCAGCAAGTCCGGAGTGGGGCAGAACCAGAGAAGCATGACCTTTGGAGTTTTAGTCTTGGTTCTCTGCCACAGGGAAAGAGGAGACTCTTCCACAGTGTGCCCCTTCTATTTGGTTTCAGGGGACATTTTTGGATGAAGTTCAAGGGACTCAAGAGTTCTTACAGGCAGGAAACTCGCATATTTCATGGTCAAATAAAAACCTATTGCGGTAGGCCCTCCATTTTTCCATGAGTTAAGAGAACAGAGCCTCTTTAAAGAAGGGGAAAACATTGCTTTTTAAAACATTTACTTGAGAACATGTCTAAGAATCACAAAGTCAGTTTCTGGGGGACTATAGAGTTGTGCTGGAAGACCTGGGGATTCCTAAGGTAAAATTTCCCCTGGCATTAAGTCTAATCATGTCTGACTCTAAGGAGTGGTGCTCATCTCCATTTCGAAGCCGAAGAGCTGGCATTGTTCATAGACACCTCCAAGGTCATGTGGCAAGCATGACTTCATGGAGCGCCTTTACCTTCCTGCCAAGGCGGTACCTATTATCTACTCACATTTACATGTTTTCGAACTGCTAGGTTGGCAGAAGGTGGGGCTAACAGCGGGAGCTCACCCCACTCGCCAGATTCAAACCGCCAACTTTTCGGTCAGCAAGTTCAGCAGGTCTGCAGTTTAACCAGCTGTGCCACCAGGGGGCCCTTGGGATTTCTAGAGAGCACATTACACTATGTAATAAAATTTGAAAAAAATCTATTCCTGGTTTGAAGATACTATTTCCTGTTTAATTGTGCGGTTCTTACTTTGAAAGTAGATGCTATACTCCAGAAGCTTTGTTTTTGTGTCTGCCAAAAACTATGTTGAATTGCTTGAGACTCTTAGGAGATATGCATTGAAAAACTAAAGCAAAATGTGCTGCAGGACATCCCACAAAACAAAGTTTTTGTAGTTTAATAAACTTTTTCTATGTTTTTTTAATGATAGAAACAATTAGGAAATTACATTTATAGCCCAAGAACAAAAATTGTGTGCCATAGTATTATTAGTCAAATCTGCAAAAGTTAAACCTGCAAATGTGGAGCAATGACTGTAGCCTTAAAGGTGTCGCCACATTTCTTTATTTCTTCTATATTTTGATGTTGCAAGAGATGAACACAGCAGCTTCTTTGACTATGTTCACAATTGGATTATAATGATCCCACTCACCTGGAGCAAGCAGAAAGGAAATCACACCAGGCCCAAGGTTTGCAGCAGAGCAAAATGCCATTTTGGGAGAGGAGGAAAACCAATTTAAGGGGTTGCATGTGGGGCGAATGGGCTTATTAACAAAAGACTCTCCTCATAAATGTACAGCAGAGTAACTTCTGAGGAGCAGCGTGACCCACCACCAGTAGCCCAAAGTAATAAAAAGAACAAAAACACAGACTGATGTTATATCTTCCATAGGAGACTTTTCTTTATAGCAAAATAATATGGTTGCACTATTTACAAAAACAAGATTTCCATAACACAAAGTTCTTTATACTTCTTTGCTTCCATGCTTGCCTTCTTTCTCGTTCAGATAAATAACTTCGCTCTCACAGAGCCTCTTCTCACACCGAAGTTACACAGGAGATTCACACAGTAGCTTTACACACAGCAGCCTTCACACTGAAGCTTCATACATGATGGCGTTCGACCTGGGGCTTCTCTCACTGAAGCTTCTCTCACTGAGGCCTTCTCATACTGAGTGCTCTCTCAGACTGACACCTATATATTGAGGCGAACTAACACTGAGGCCTTCTCATACTGAGGGCTCTCTCAGACTGAGACCTTCTATATATTGAGGCGAACTAACACTGAGGCCTTCTCATACTGAGGGCTCTCTCAGACTGACACCTATATATTGAGGCGAACTAACACTGAGGCCTTCTCATACTGAGGGCTCTCTCAGACTGAGACCTATATATTGAGGCGAACTAACACTGAGACCTTCTCATACTGAGGGCTCTCTCAGACTGACACCTTCTATATATTGAGGCGAACTAACACTGAGACCTTCTCATACTGAGGGCTCTCTCAGACTTATATTGAGGCAAACTAACACTGAGACCTTCTCATACTGAGGGCTCTCTCAGACTGACACCTATATATTGAGGCAAACTAACACTGAGACCTTCTCATACTGAGGGCTCTCAGACTGACACCTTCTATATATTGAGGCAAACTAACACAGACCTTCTCATACTGAGGGCTCTCTCAGACTGACACCTATATATTGAGGCGAACTAACACTGAGACCTCATACTGAGGGCTCTCTCAGACTGACACCTATGTATTGAGGTGAACTAACACTGAGACCTTCTCATACTGAGGGCTCTCTCAGACTGACACCTATATATTGAGGCGAACTAACACAGGCCTTCTCATACTGAGGGCTCTCTCAGACTGACACCTACTGTATATATTGAGGCGAACTAACACTGAGGCCTTCTCATACTGAGGGCTCTCTCAGACTGACACCTACTGTATATATTGAGGCGAACTAACACTGAGGCCTTCTCATACTGAGGGCTCTCTCAGACTGACACCTACTGTATATATTGAGGCGAACTAACACTGAGGCCTTCTCATACTGAGGGCTCTCTCAGACTGACACCTATATATTGAGGCGAACTAACACTGAGACCTTCTCATACTGAGGGCTCTCTCAGATTGACACCTTCTATATATTGAGGCAAACTAACACCGAGGCCTTCTCATACTGAGGCCTACTGACACACTGAGGCCCTTCTCCCACAGACCTCTCACAGACTGAGGGCTACTCAGCTACAGACACCTGTCAGTGAAAACTAACACAGAGACATTAAACTTTCACAAAGGGAATTTCACCAAAATGAGAAAAATTGTAAAGAACAAACTAAAAGGAGCAGTAAAAAAAATCACATCCCTCCAAAATGCTTGGAAACTGTTTAAAAATACCTTAAAACAGGCCGAACTAAAATGCATTCCAATAAAAAGAAAGAGGCATGGAAAGTCCAAAAGGACACCAGTATGACTTACAAATGAAGTAAAAGATGTGATTGGAAAGAAGAAAAACTCATTTAAGAAATGGAAGGCTCTTCCTACCGAGGAGAACAGAAAGGAACACAAGCTCTGGCAAACTAAATGCAAAGCAACAGTCAGGAAAGCCAAGAGAGATTTTGAGGCACACATAGCAAAGAATATTAAAAACCAACAAAAACTTCTTTAAGTACATCAGAAGCAGGAACCCAACTAGAAAAGCAGTTGGGCCACTCGACGACAATGGTCAGAAAGGGAAAATCAGCGAAGACAAGGAGATTGCTGAGCGGCTAAATGACTTCTTTGCCTCCGTTTTCACACAGGAGGACAGACAACATATGCCTGCAACTGAGTCAGTTTTTTCAGGGAGGGAATTAAAAGAATTAAAACAGATAGAGATAAACAAGGAGGATGTTCTCACATGCCTTACTAAACTAAATGTCAACAAATCACCAGGTCCAGACGGCATCCACCCCAGAGTTCTTAATGAACTCAAGTGTGAAATTGCTGAACTTCTAGCTAAGATATATAACCTTTCTCTAAGATCAGGCACTGTACCCGAGGACTGGAGGGAGGCAAATGTAACACCGATCTTCAAGAAAGGATCCAGAGGTGATCCAGGAAATTATAGACCAGTCAGTTTAACCTCAGTTCCAGGCAAAGTGATGGAAACCATTATTAAAGAAAATATTACTAGGCACATAGAAGAACAGGCATTGCTGAAAGAAAATCAACATGGTTTCTGCAAAGGCAAATCATGTCTTACTAACTTGTTAGAATTCTTTGAGGGTGTAAATAAACACATAGATAAAGGGGACCCAGTAGATATTGTTTACCTTGACTTTGTCAAAAGCCTTTTGACAAAGTCCTCACCAAAGGCTCCTAAATAAGCTCTTCAGCCATGGAATCAGAGGACAGGTCTTGTCCTGGATTGGAACCTGGCTAAACTGTAGGAAACAAAGGGTGGTAATAAACGGACATTTCTCTGGGTGGAAAGAGGTGAGAAGTGGCGTACCCCAAGGTTCAGTTTTGGGTCCGTTACTTTTTAATTTATTCATTAATGATCTGGATGTAGGAGTGAATTCTGAGGTAGCAAAGTTTGCAGACGACACTAAATTGTTCAGGGTAGTTAAAAATGAAACTGATTGTAAAGAGCTCCAGAAAGATCTCTCGAAATTGAGTGAATGGGCAACAAAGTGGCAAATGCATTTTAACCTAAACAAGTGTAAAGTCATGCACATCGGGGCAAAGAACCCCAACTACACCTACCAATTGATGGGGTCAAAGCTTTCCGAGACAAACCAGGAAAGGGATCTTGGGGTCTTGTGGACAGCTCAATGAAGATGTCAACCCAGTGCGCAGCAGCAGTGAAAAAAAGCAAATTCTATGCTAGGCATGATCAGAAAGGGAATCGAAAATAGGTCAGCAAATGTTGTATTACCTCTCTACAAATCGATGGTAAGGCCACATTTGGAGTACTGTGTACAATTCTGGTCTCCGCACCTTAAGAAGGATATAACGGAACTGGAAAAGGTACAGAAAAGGGCAACAAGAATGATCCAAGGGATGGAGCGGCTCCCTTATGAAACCAGGTTGCAACGCCTTGGTCTTTTCAGCCTTGAAAGACGGCGTTTAAGAGGTGACTTGATCAAAGTGTATAAAATCATGCATGGGATAGAAAAGGTGAATAAAGAAAAACTATTTTCTTTGTCACAAAACACTAGGACTAGAGGGCACTCCCTGAAGCTCCAAGGTAGGAAAATTAGGACTAATAAAGGGAAATATTTCTTCACCCAGAGGGTCATTGGGTTATGGAACTCACTTCCAGAAGAGGTTGTGACAGCTGTCAGCCTGGACAGCTTCAAGGCAGGATTAGACAGATTCATGGATACCAAGTGTATCGGTAGTTACTGAAAAGGACATTCAAGTGCCACCTCGGAGTTGGTTGAGGTAGGCAGGATTTCCCTGGGTACTGGTTGTGGGGGTCGGGAGCAGGTCAGGTTTTGCCCTCCCTTCTGCTCGAGATCCCCGTGTACAACTGGTGGGCCACTGTGTGATACAGAATGCTGGACAAGATGGGCTGAGGTCCGATTCAGCATGGCTCTTCTTATGTTCTTATGTTTATATTGAACAGCTTTTGCTGAGTCATTGCATCCATTTAACCCTTTCAGTCCTTGACTCACATTTTTGTAATTAAAAATACTTGGTAAATATTTAATATTTCTGATAGGGCCACCCTGTGTTCCCAACAGTACCATAGAAACCGTGTATATTTGATGTGTCCAGAATGCTTGAAGATGTCCAAATCTTGTTTGCATGTTCCTCCAGATCTGAATTAATGTTCACGCGAAGGGCACCTTCCCACAAAGCTTGGCTGTTCTGCTATGATAATATCCTCGTTGATGGAAAGTTTTGAAGGGAATCGAAGGACAATTCGTGCCCAACTCTCCCATCCCTGAGGGAGGATGAGAGGAGAAAAGAGGTCAGGCAGAACCCAAGCAAAAGCAGAGCAAAAGCATCCCTTTCTGGCACATTTCATCTCTCATAGTCCTAGCGTATACGATGCATGGCTAATTTCTCTTCATCAGGACAGAATTTCTGAGCAAATAAAGGAAAAACCCCAAGAAAGTAGGCCTAGAGCTTTCTGATTTCATAAAGAAAATACAATATTGCAGGAAGAAAATAATTGTGAATTAAACATTATGTTGGTATGTGATGCACACGGTAGAGTTGTTTTTAACTAGGGAGCATGGTTCCCTTTGCTCTGAAATGCAGCATTTTTAAAAAGATGCAAATCAGAAACAGAAAAGAACGAAGGCAAGGTTTTTGGACAAGTAGGAGGCAAGAGGGAGCAGGTGCCGTGTTTTGACAAGCGGGTGCCATAAACAATCTCCCTGCAACACTCTTTTTTTGGTCTTTCTTTCATCCCGGTCATAATAACACTCTTTTCCTCCAGTGCTTGTGGAGTCAGCAAGAAATCCTCACTTGGCGGGTTAATTTCCCTGCTGCTGCTGCTGCTGCCGACAAAGGAAAGCAAAGGGCTAATTATGGCAGGCTGCCTTTCACAGCTGCAAGTAAGCAAAATGGGAGCAGGAGGAGCGCAGTGCTTGGGAAAGGGAAGAGCTTTCAGTGGCCAAATGGTTTTCCCAACTGAGCTTCTCTCTCCTGTTCAATGTCAGCCCCAGCCTTGAAACCAGCATGCAGTCCAGAATCCTAGAGTCGGAAGATACCTCAAGGGCCACCCGGTCCTGCCCTCTTCTGCTAGGCCTTACGAGACAATCAAAGCCCTCCTGACATATGGCCATCTCTATTTAGAAACCTCCAGAGAAGGAGACTACACTGGATTCTAAAGCAGTTGTTGAATGGCTCTTACCATCAGGAAATTATGTCTAATCCAGTGGTTCTCATCCTGTGAGTCCCCAGATGTCTTAGCCTTCAACTCCCAGAAATCCTAACAGCTGATAAACTGGCTGGGATTTCTGGAAGTTGGAGGCCAAAACACCTGGGGACCCACAGTTGTTGTTTTTTTTGTTCATGTCAGGAGCGACCTGAGAAACTGCAAGTCGCTTCTGGTGTGAGAGAATTGGCCGTCTGCAAAGATGTTGCCCAGAGGATGCCTGGATGTTTGTTTTTTGATATTTTACCATCCTTGTGGGAGGCTTCTCTCATGTCCCCACATTAGGAGCTGGACCTGATAGAGGGAGCTCATCTGCGCTCTCCCCGGGTTAAAACCTGCGTCCTGTTGGCTTTAAGTCCTGCTGGCACAAAGGTTTAACCCACTATGCCATCGGGAGCTCCTACCCACAGGTTGAGAACCACTGGAATCTCTTTTTCTGCCATTTGAATTCATTGTGTCTCTTGAGCAGCAGAAAGCAAGTCTTGCTCTGTCCTCAATGAGACATCCTCCCAAATAGTTAAACATGGCTCCTGTGTCAACTCTCAACTTTCTGTTCATACAATCTACAGTTGGAAGGGACCCTGTGAGGACTCATCCATTTATGCTAGGCCGAGGCCTGTGTAGCAGTTTGGCATCCATGGTAAAACAGGATAGCCAGGAAAGGGGGAGTGGCTTGGAACCTCCTCAGGAAGAGAGAGAGAGCTGCCTGGGAGTGGCTCAGAGTGAGGGGGAGGAGCAAGCATCTTTGGAGGGAATAAGTGTAGGTTTTTTTTAGTCTCTGGTGGGAGGAGAGTTTTGCAGTCAGTGAAGACAGAGGTGTCTTGGAAAGCTGGCAGGAAAAGTTCTGTGAGGAGCTGACAGGCAGTCAGACACAGGCTTTTGATCTCTAGGGTAGAGATTGGCTCACATCTCTGGGAAGCCAGCTACAGGGAAGTCTAGAAGAGAGTTAGGTAGCTAGGGTGCTTCTGAAGGTCTGAGTGGATGCTCAGGGAACTAACTAGTTCAGTTAGTTGAGGAAACTCACTACTAGTCTTAGGATTAGATTGAGGGAGTTATTGTTGTGAAAGATATTACTTTTGTCTAGTGCTGTATCTAAGTTTTAAAGATACAAGTTTAAGAAACCACCAAGCTCTAGTACCATTTTGTATAACCAATTACGCATTTGTGCCTCTTAAAGTTACCTGTTACAGCAATAAACATTTCTTTGTTAACTTTCAAAGAGAAGCTTCCAGTGTGCCTCAATACATCAGAGTGTTCCAGTTCCAGCATTCCCACAGTCCCAGTCTAGGAGATTTCGCCTCAGTAATCCTCTCAGTTCATGTTTAGCATAGGAGCCTAGCTTATCTCCCACTTTAACAAAAATCCTGAAGACATTTTAGGTTGGTGGCAGCGTTACCGGAACGGCCAGTGGTCAGGAAGGGCCAGTCGTGACATTTTTAGTGACCAGCGGTGGGATTTCAATAAAGGCCTGCCCTGCCACTGTGGTCCGACGTCCGGGTCGTTACATTTTGGTGGCAGCAGTGGGATCTAAAATACGAAGGTCCACCCTGCCCCAAGGACCCAAAGGCCAGGTCGTTACAGACCCCAAGGGCCATCCAGTCCAACCCCTGTCAGACAGGAAAAACATAACCAAAGGTCTCCCATCAGATGGCCATTCAGCCTCTGTTTAATAGCTTCCAAGGAAGGAACTTCCACCACACTCTGAGGCAGAGAGTTCCACTGTTGAACAGCTCCTTTATTATGTTCATTTGTAATATCCTTTCCTGTCACTTGAACCCATGGCTCTATTGAGGCCTAGTCTCCAGGGCAGCAGAAAACAAGCCTGCTCTCTTTTCCTTATGACATCCTTTCAGGTATTTAAACATGGTGATCATGTCTCCTTCTAACTTTTTCTGAAGCTAAACAGGTCCAGCTCTTTAAGCCTCTCATCAGAAGGAATCATGGTCTCCACACCTTTGATCTTTCTAGTTGCCCTTTCCTCTGACCACCTTTCAAGAAGAGAACCACACACTGGGTAAAGCTTGGATCTTGGCCCTCCCTGCTATTTTCCGTTTTATGATGGTGGGCTCCTACATATTACCAGGTGCACTAAACCCATCCCGAGTTTAATTTGAGCTTTAAAGGAACTGACCCTCAATTGCAGGAGTTCAGCACCTTGGTCAGCACCATCAATACCTTAAAGTTGTCAGTAAGAAGTGTTCACCATCGGGGCAGGTTGGAGAAGAACTGGTCCTAGGAAACCACAGTGTTTTGGGTTCAGTGTGGAGGTGGCACAAGAAGGAGAAATAATTGAATTCTGTAGAAAATGAGTTGGAAAGGACCCCAAAGGCCATTTAGTCTAACCCCCTTCAGTCATGCAAAAGCTTCCCCAAAATATACCCATCCAAGCTCTATTCCCCCAAAGAAGGGCAACCCACCACGAATTGTTCTAATAGTCAAAGTGTTTTCCTATCACAGTGTTTCTCAACTTTCCTAATGCCACGACTCCTTAATAGTATTTCCTCATGTTGTGGTGACCCCCAACCATAAAATTGTTTTCATTGCTACTGTTATGAATCGTAATGTAAATATATCTGATATTTTCATTCACTGGACCAAATTTGGCACGAATACCCAATATGCCCAAATTTGAATACTGGTGGGGTTGAGGGGGATTGATTTTGTCCTTTGGGAGTTGTAGTTGCTGGGATTTATTGTTCACGTACAATCAAGAGCATTCTGAACTCTACCAACGATGTAATTGAACCAAATTTGGCACACAGATCCTCCATGTCTTGAAGTCACTCACTAGCGTGAGCCTTCCTCCTGCCTTGCACGCTCTTCCTTGCCCACATATGTGCACCACGTTGCCATGCGCCGAGCACGCCAGCTCTCCCCTTCTCTCTTGGAGTCTCAGAAACAGCCCTCCCCTTGGCTGAGAGGCCGGCCAATCACAGCAGAGGAGGGCTTTTGGTGAAAGGATTCACAGTCTGTTTCCAAAAAGGAAGAGAAGGACCAGCGGAGAGATCATCAGCCTTCTCTGACAAAGGGATTCCTAAGACCATCAGAAATATATGTTTTTTGATGGTCTTTGGCGACCCCTTTGAAACCCCCCTCGGTCCGGGTCCCCAGGTTGAGGAACACTGTCCTGTTATATAGGCAGAATCTCTTTTTAATTCAGTGTACATATGGTGCCAAAAGATTTGGCAGAAAATGTGAATGTGGGCCACATGTCAATTTTACAGTGGACTACACAGTGAGGTTAACTGAAATCAATACTTCCATTTGGAATTTGAGCAGAATGTATACTTCTCCATCTTGCTGTTGTGAAAACCTAGTGACAGGAAGCAGACCTGTAATTTAGGTGTGACAATTGAGGTGCATCATCTCTTTGAAGCTTCTAGGAAATCACTCTTCTCCATCCAATGCTGCATATTCTCTTCTCTTCGTTTTGGTCCCAGACGGATTCATTACCGCAAGGCAGATGGGTCCTGCAGGAAGCAAGCTGTTTGTTTCCCTCGTCCTTGCTGCGGTTTGGTCGGTGGGAGACCTAGTGGCTCCATCTGCCTTGCTTTGGGCCCAGAATACCACACAGAAATTAGGTTTAAGTCAACAGGGAGGGGTTTTTGAATCTCTAGAAAGATAGATGGCTTATGGGTGCATCTACTACACTGTAGAGTGAATGCCGTTTGGCCCCATTTTAACTGTCAAGGCTCAATGCTATGGAGTTGTGGGGTTTGTAGTTTATTGAGATGCTATCATTCTGTGGCAAGGAAGGCTGAAGACTCCAATATCCAAAAGCACTGAGTAGTTGAAGCAGTGTCAAACTGCATTAATTCCACAGTGTAGATGCATCCACAGCCATCCATTTTGAAAAATGCAAAATTCTCCCCAATGCACCCAGTCCTATTTTGCTGCAAGTTGGCTGTTGACTTACAAAATCATGAATTCTTCATGGGGTTGATGATGGCTTTGCCAGTTCTTTGCATTGTTACACTACGTAACAAAATTTGGAACATGTTCTGTTCCTGGTTTGAAAGTGTTATTTTCCTGTTTAATTGTGTGGTACTTCCTCTGAAAGTACAGTGTTCCCTCACTTATTGCGGGTGTTACGTTCCAAGACAACCCGCAAAAAGTGAAAATCCGGGAGGTAGGTACCCTGTATATATTTACAACCTCACATCAGCGAGTAGCGTCTCAAGCAGCTGCTCGGGGTGTTCCGATTGGCTTTTTTATTTATTTATTTATTTATTTCTCAGACTTCTAGGCCGCCACTCCCGGGAGGCTTGGGGCGGCTCACAGTAGAACGAGATACAATAAAAACACAATTAAAAACAATACAACTATAAAATCTCATGAGATTAAAACAACAGTGTGTTGTACAGGGCACAGCACGATGCAGCATAACGCAGCGAGCTAGGCGCTGATGACATCTTAGAGACTGAAAGCCTGCTGAAAAAGGAATGTCTTACAAGACCGCCTGAAGGTCATGAGGTCTTGGAGAGCTCGCGCCTCGGCCGGGATAGCGTACCACAGCATTGGGGCAATCACGGAGAACGCTCTCCTACGGGTTGCAGTTAGTCTGATTGACTTCGTAGATGGAATGGCCAGCAAGTTGGTATTTTCTTACCGCAGTGATCTCGTAGGGCAATATGGGAAAAGCCAGTCCCTCAGGTACATTGGCCCCAGGCCGCATAAGGCCTTAAAGGTAAGTACCAACACTTTGAAGATGATCCGATGCTCAATTGGAAGCCAGTGCAGATCCTGCAAAGTAGGTGTAATGTGACAACCTGCTGGAGAACCAGACAGGAGTCGGGCGGCAGTGTTCTGCACCAGCTTGAGCTTCCGGGTCACCAACAGAGGAAGGCCAACGTAGAGCGCATTACAGTAGTCAAGTCTCGAGATGACCGTGGCTTGGATCACCGTGGCCAGGTCGTTCCGGGATAGATAGGGGGCCAGCCGCCTTGTTGGTCTTAGGTGGAAAAAAGCTGTTTTACTGTCCATGGAGATTTGGGTCTCCATGGTCAGTTGGGAGTCCAAGTGAACTCCTAGGCTCTTTACAGAAGGCGATGGGCATAACGCCATACCATCCAGGGTCGGAAGCTGGACATCCCCATCACCCGGATGACCCAGCCACAAGATCTCCGCAATCTTCCCGCTGGATTCACCCTCAACCTACTGGCTCGCAGCCATCCAGTAACGGCCTCAAGGCAGTGTTGGAAATTATTGGGTACGGATCCAGGCCTGCCCTCCATCCTCAGAATGAGCTGAGTGTCATCAGCGTACTGATGGCACTCTAACCCAAAACTCCGCACCAGCTGTGCAAGCGGCTGCATGTAGATGTTAAATGACAAGGGGGAGAGAATGGCCCCCTGAGGAACTCCACAAACTAACGGGGAACCCTCGGAGACCACTTCTCCCCTCCTCACTCGCTGAGACAGATGGTGGAGGAAGGAGGTCAGCCATTTTAGGTCTGCCCCCCTCACTCCAGCCATGGCAAGGCAATGGGTCAAAAGATTGTAATCGACAGTGTCAAATGCTGCTGTGAGGTCCAATAACACAAGCAGCGCAGACCCGCCTTGGTCAAGCTGGCAGCGGAGTTGGTCTGTGATGGAGACCAGGAGTGTCTCCGTCCCATGCCCAGAATGGAAGCCGGACTGGGAAGGGGTCTAGCCATGCTGTGTCATCTAAGAAGGACTGCAGCTGCTCCATTGCTGCCCTCTCAACTACCTTGCCCAGGAACGAAAGATTTAAGCTCTCTGGAAACACTTTGTGTATGTGTGTGTTGTGTCAGGAGCAACTTGAGAAACTGCAAGTCGCTTCTGGTGTGAGAGAATTGGCTGTCTGCAAGGACGTTGCCCAGGGGATGCCCGGATGTTTTGATATTTTACCATCCTTGTGGGAGGCTTCTCTCATGTCCCTGCATGAGGAGCTGGAGCTGATAGAGGGAGCTCATCCACGTGTCCCCAGATTCGAATTTGCAACCTGTTGGTATTCAGTCCTGCTGGCACAAAGGTTTAACCCACTGCGCCACAAGGGGCTCCTTCCTATTGGCTGAGGACAGTGCTCAGCCTTCCTGGCTTCTCGATTGTCATTGGTGGCACAGATGACGTTGGAAAAGGCAGGCCTATGTCCTACATTCCTGTTGGCTATTCTCCATTTGGGGGTAAACCCCAAGATAAATATTTTACACTAGCTTGGGGACCCGGCGCTACCCAGGTTATTTGAGAAAGGCATTTTGTGCCAAGGTTGGTTTTTATCAGTTGTTTATGTGGCTTGCAGTGGTCTCGGGAAGTGAGGGAAGGTGCTGGGAGTCCCATTGTTCATGGTCCATCCTCCTCCAAACTGCACCAGGATGTAAAGTGGGTCATGGGCGATCTGTGTGTCAAGTTTGTTCTTGCTCAGTTATTGGATAAGGGTTGCAGCAGGGAAGTGAATGGAGGTACTTCAAGTCCCATCATCCGTGGTCCATCCTCCTCGATACTGCACCAGGATGTAGAATGAGTCATGGGGGCTCTGTGTGCCAAGTTTGGTCTTGATCAGTCTTTGGATGAGGTTGGCAGCGGTCTTGTGAAGTGAGTGTAGGTACTTCAAGTCCCATCATCTGTGCTCCACCCTCCTCCAAACTGCACCAGAATGTAAAGTGGATCATGGGGGCTTTGTGTGCCAAGTGCGGTCATGATCATGCACTGGATGAGGGTCGCAGCGGGCTCGGGAAGTGAGTGAGGGTACTTGAAATCCCATCATCCATGGTCCGCCCTCCTCTAAACTGCAGTCGGATGGCGTGTGGGTCATGGGGCACTGTGTGCCAAGTTTTGTCTTTATCGGTCTTTGTTCAGGGCTGCAGTGGTCTGTGGGGAATGAAGGGTTTGAAAGCACTACAAATTCCATAATCCGTGGAGGTACTTCAAGTCCCATCATCCATGGTCCACCCTCCTCCAAACTGCAGTAGAATGTAGCATGGGTCATAGGGGCTCTGTGTGCCAAGGTTGGTTACTGTCAATTCAGGCCATACACAATCTCCCATGAGCTGAGGCCTAGTTAGGAACAGCAAGTTAATGAAGCCTTACTGTCAATTTTGGGCCTAGTCTGTGATTTGTAGGGGCTGCAGTGTTTTTTGTGAAGTGCACTGGGTGAAGGTACTGAACATTCTATTTCCAATGGAAAAAACTGTCAACTGGCTAACTGCCCAAAGCAAGATGGCATCTCCTAAAGGTATATGTCCCTTGTATCTACACAGCATGATACATACAGTAAATGTAGATCTGTCTTTACACAGTATCACAGTAACTGAGGCCTAGTCAGGAAAATCACGTTTAGGAAGCCTAACTTTTATTTCAGTCCTTACACAGATCCCAGTAACTTTGGCCTAGTCATGATAATCTAGTTGAGGAAGTGTTACTGTCAATTCAGGCCATACGCAGGATCCCATGATTGGCAGCCTAATCTGGAGTATCAAAGTAAGGAAGCCTTACTGTTAACTCAATCCTTACATCGTAGCCCAGTAACTGAGGCCTAGTCTGGAAAATAAATCCTATTTGAAACTGCACCAGGATGTAGAATGAGTCATGTGGGCTCTGTGTGTCTTGGACTTTAACGCCAACCATTTATGTCTGCCTCAGGCCCTTTCCTTTTCTCTCTCTGCTGCCTAGGAGTGTTGGAATGTTGGGAGGCTGGCCAATCAGAGGCGTTATGCAAATAATAATAATAATAATAATAACTTTATTTGTAGCTCGCATCCATCTCCCGAAGGGCTTTAACATGATTTTTTCCTTAATGATTGCTGTTTCAGGAAGTAGCCTCGCATGTAGGCTTTACTTGTGTCCCATATAATATTATTATTGGTGTTATTATGACAGTTTATTTCAAAAATTCTTTCAGAGTTTTGCTTTCTTCTAATATTTTTTATCTCTGATAATAAATGAGGAAATTTCCAGGTGAATTCTCTCTTTCCATAAAATAATTCCATTTCTAATTGGTATGATCTGAAAAGAATCTCGGTAAGATTTTTACTTTTTAAAATGAATTGAGAGGTTATTTGTTGTAAAAATATATCAATTCGCGACCATGATTGATGGCGATTCGAATAAACATAAAATCCTTTCCTTTGATTTACCTTTCTCCACGATCAATCAGGTCTAAATTTTTTGTCATATTAAAGAAGCTTTGGGAAGTCTCTTATTTTGGTTATTTTTTGTTTGTTTACTTAATTTTTTGTCTATTTTGGGGTCCATAACACCATTTAAATCTCCCAGCAATATACAACCTCACTTTCCGTCGCACTTATCTTTCTTCGATTCCTAAAAAGTTTGTTTTTGAATTGTTAGGTGCATATACATTACAGATCAATAAAGTTTTTCCCTCCTTTACAATGGTGACTCCAATATATCTTCCTTCCGCATCTACAAAGCATATTTTTGGGTTAAGTGCTGGATCTATATATAGAACTACCCCCTTTTTTCCTTCGCTGCGCTATAAATTCTAAACCAATTTTTTCATTTTTAGGTACTGGATATCTGATTTTTTTACATGAGTCTCCTGTAAGGCTATGATATTCGCTTTCTTTTTCCTTAAATTGTGGAAAGTTCTTTTCGCTTAGCCCCACTATTTAGCCCATTAATGTTCCATGATAAACACCTTAGGGACATCTCTAGTTGGTATTTCCTGTATTCTCTTCTTCTTGATCTTCTTCCAAGTCCTTAGAACATCCAGGTCCTCCTCAATTTCTCCGTCTTTCTTCCTCATATTATTTCGATTTTCCTCCTTTGATCTCTTTGAGCCTCTTCCTCCCGGATTCTCTGTCCTTGTTTTCCTTCTTCCTTTGTCATATTTATTGCTCGGTGGGCTCTCCTTCAGATCTTCTCCAAATTTTTCAGGAAAAAGTTTGCCTTATCCTCTGATGTTAACCAATACTGTCGGCCTCTAAAAGTAGTCATTAATCCTTCAATTTTTTCCCACCTGAATTTGATCTTATTTCTTTTAAGTATGTCCGTGAGAAAATAATATTTTCTTCTTCTTTCCAAAATTTCTGGTGGTGTCTCTTTTAAGATCAAGACTTCTTTACCTTTATACTGTCCTTGCCTGTTTTTTTCCACTTAAGCAATTCATCCCTTATACTCTTCATTGTATAATTTGCAATTACATCACTAGGAGTTCGCTCCTTCTTGCAAAGGCGAGTTGATTCGATACACTCTGTCTATCTTACCTTCCAGATAAGATTCCGGGTATCTAAAATCTTTGCCGTTATTGCAGTGATTATATCTTTCACTTTTTCTGATCTTCCTCCTCAATTCCATGAAATCAATTTGAAATTCCTCTGGGAGTATTCTAATTATAGGTGTTTATCCTCTATTCCCTTGTCTTGGTTTCTATTTCCTTTAGTCTCTCAGCATTATTCTTTTGTTTTTTCTTTAGATCATTGCATTCCTTTTTCACATCGCCAATTCTTCTTTCATCTCTGCCATTCTGAGTTTAATTTTGCATATCCCTTTTCATCTCTTTCATCTCTCCTTTTATATCTTTTAAGTCTCCTTTCAAATCGTCTTTCATTTTCTTCTATCTTCGTCTCCTCGTTAAGTATTCTTCTAATGTCTTGCATTTCAGCCAGCAGTTCTTTTATTCCCGCCTCCTATTCCACCTCCTGAGTTCCTTCTAGTGAGGTCTAATCTTTTATCTCTTTTCCTTTTCTTTTTCGATTCCTTGTTGTCATCAAAGCCATCTTGTGGATTGCTTTGCTATTTCTTTGATTATTATTCTTGGTTCTCCTTTTCCTTCTGCTCCCTTTTTTTTCTGCTTTTCTGCTCTTTCAATCTGATCCACAATTTCTCTTTTTCTTTTCTTTCACTGCTTTCGCCCTGACTTTCTTTCACTGTCTCACTTTCTCACAGTCTCACTAACTCCAGACTGGCTGATCCAACATTTCATTTGCATATTTGACAGCCTTTCCAGCAGACTCAGAAAGCCTCTTTCCTGTACAGTGCACCATGTGCATACAGCGTTAAGAACGCAAAACGAGATCGATAAATGTTCACTCTTGCCCGTGGGCAAGTTCCAGACGGGTAAGAGCAATCAGCTCAGCGAGTTGCGCAGAGTATCCAGGGGGAGGACCGGGCTTCCCAGACCCCGTCTTCCCACGTCACTACTGCGCACCCTCGCGACGCCTACCCCGCTCTCACAAACTGCTCCCATCAGTGTAAAACGCTCAAATCCACTTTCTCCCAGGGAATATCACGCAAATCTGGCCGGCTGGAGTAACAAGTCCATTGTCTGGATGCAATCATGATCTGAGGGCTCTGGGCTGGGCAACAAAGTGGCCGGATGTAACATGGGACACATCTCAAGAGTAACGAGCGGATTATCACACAGAACTCCCTCATACTTGGTCAGTCTCTCATTCGTTAGCCAGCGGGGACCCTTTGTATCTAACAATGCTTTTACGTGGTGTGGGACTCTTACGATGAGTGGTCTCCCTAGGGTGAGCTTAGTAGCTTCTCGAATTTAAATCTACTGAAGCTGCAACGCCAAACAGGGGGCAAACCCAGCTTCGGTCTAACTGCTTGGACAAGTATGCTACAGGCCGCCTGTGCCTGAAATTCAAGCAGAACACCCAATAGCTGTACCATTCGCCAGCGGGGAAGAGGTAAAAAATGTTTTTTGGTTGAAACTAATGCCGGAGGGGAAATGACAGCTTGCTCAGTTGTCTGGGAAGCATGCTCGCATCTCCTCCCCCACAGGGTCTTTGTTACTTCCCTTTTGGGTGCATGGCTCTGATATTGACATTGTACATAACCGGGACACATGGTGGGTGGGACCAAAATCTGTTTCATAAACTTGTTACCAACATGTCACATGAGCTTAGTCTGAACGACTGCTGGGTGTGCTCACATGGGCCTTCCAGTCATAGACAGGGTGGCCAATTGTGATAAGTGCTGTGTTAACATTGCAAGGTTGGAATGACATCAAGGGTAAACCAGCACACATAGAAAGGAGCACAGATGAGGCCCAGTTCATGCTCACGCACCGTTCCCCAGCCTTGGAGGCACCGCTGTGCTTCAGGTGGAGGAATGATGGGACAATATATGAAACAGGGAGTCAAAAGCATGGAATGTATGAGCTCTTCAATAGAATTGAGCTAGGGTCCTACCCCGCATGCAATCATACTATTACTATTCATGACAGATACAGACCACACTGTGGTCAAAAGAAGAAAGGCATTTGGACTTGGGGTTGGGAAGAGTCAATGTGCACTCACATATTGTATGGAAACCATCAACAGGATGCTATTGTCAACCTGGGGGTTGCATGGAACATTAGACAGTTACGTGTGTTATCATATGGCTTGGAGTCATTGGCTAATGATTCAGCGGCAGGGATGTCCTCACTGCAAACAGAGGTAGATTCCCTAGCCGGTATGGTAATGCAACAGAAGATTGCATTAGATTATCTGCTCTCCAAGCAGGGAGGAATGTGTGTTTGGTTGAACACAACCTGTTGTCACTACATAAACATGTCAGGACAGATTGAGAGCGATGTGGAAAAAATTCAGAGCGTGGCAAGCCAGGTGCAGAAGACATATACAGCTCCAAGTGATTTCTGGAGCTTCCTAACGAGTTGGCTGCCAAATTTCGGATGGTTAAGATCTGTTGTGATGCTAATAATAATGGTATTCTGTTCTGTAATGATTCTGCTATGTTGCTTACCCTTGATTTTGAAATGTTGTGCTTCTACAGTGAAAGAATCAACAAATGTGATCAAAACTATGCAAGTTGTGACAAAACGGGATTGGAGGGTTAATTGGGCTACCTGATGAGGGGTCCACGAAGGTAATGTAAGTAACTTCATGCTGCGTTACTTACAAGAAAAAAAGAGTGAAATATAGCAGAGTTGGTACTTTGAGCAGGAGTACAGTCAGTGGAGAGTGATGCACAAGCAAGAGCTATAGAGTAGCTGGCTTTCTGTGCCAGAAATAAAGCTAGCATGTATGCCGTAAATGCTGTGCCCTGATTGGTACGCCAAGTGTATGCAATGATTTGCCAAAGTACATCATGTGTCTTCTATGATAACAAAAGCCTTGATTGGCCAAAGCAGTACAAGGCATGGGTTTGTTTACCTGAATGCTAATAGGTCAAGAACTACGCAGGCGCAGAAGGGTCTGCCCCCTCCTTTGCTGGCAGGGAAGAGGCAGCAGCAAATGTTGCGATTTGGGTACAGGCTGACCAGAGCCACTGATACTGTTCTATGGGAAATGAATTTCTTGCTGCGCAACAATGCTAAACGAATAGAAGCTGATAATGATGTGATGCTAATGAAAGTATTGTGTTTAATTGGATAATGAAATGTATGTGGATTCACTGGCCAATGGGGGGTCATAAAGAAGGGCGGGCCAAGATCTGCCGCCATGAGGGGTATATAATGACTGCTCTTAGAATGTATGTTAGGATTTGCCCCGAGCAGCTTGTTCTGTGGGTGAACCCCACCAGCTGGTGTCCAATTTTAATAAACTTGACTTCACTTTGAAAACAGTCAATTGTCCGTTCTCTCGTTCCTGTGCCCGCGCGTCCACGTCGCCTTTGGTAAGAAGGTATTTGCCAACCCGGAGTTCTGGGACTCCTAATTTGCTGCTACAATAGGTTGGTTACTGTCAATTCAGGCCATACACAATGTCCCATGAGCTGAGGCCTAGTCGGGAAAATCAAGTTAATGAAGCCTTACTGTCAATTCATGCCTTAAACAGTATCCCATTAAGTGAGGCCTAGTCAGGAAAATCAAGTTAATGAAGCCTTACTGTCAATTTTGGGCCTAGTCTGTCATTTGTAGGGGTTACAGTGTTTTTTGTGAAGTGCACTGGGTGAAGGTACTGAACATTCCATTTCCAATGGAAAAACTGTCAACTGGCTAACTGCCCAAACCAAGATGGCATCTCCTAAAGGTATATGTCCCTTGTATCTACACAGCATGATACATACAGTAAATGTGGATCTGTCTTTACACAGTATCACAGTAACTGAGGCCTAGTCAGGAAAATCACGTTTAGGAAGCCTTACTTTTATTTCAGTCCTTACACAGATCCCAGTAACTTTGGCATAGTCATCATAATCTAGTTAAGGAAGTGTTACTGTCAATTCAGGCCATGCACAGGATCCCATGATTGGCGGCCTAATCTGGAGTATCAAAGTAAGGAAGCCTTACTGTTAACTCAATCCTTACATCGTAGCCCAGTAACTGAGGCCTAGTCTGGAAAATAAATCCTATTTGAAACTACACCAGGATGTAGAATGAGTCATGTGGGCTCTGTGTGTCTTGGACTTTAACTCCAACCATTTATGTCTGCCTCAGGCCCTTTCCTTTTCTCTCACTGCTGCCTAGGAGTGTTGGAATGTTGGGAGGCTGGCCAATCAGAGGCGTTATGCAAATAATAATAATAATAATAATAATAACTTTATTTGTAGCTCGCATCCATCTCCCCGAAGGGGACTCGGAGCGGTTTACATGGGGCCGTGCCCAACAACACATCACAAAAATATCAACATCAAAAAAACCCCACAATAAACATAATAAAAGCAATAGACACAATAAAATACATTTGTGAAAGTACAGCAATACAATACAAGTGAGTCTAAAAACAAAACCGACAGGGCGGGCCACATGAACATATAGGATGTTTTTAAAAAAAAACTCGGGGGAGATAACAGGAGTAGTGTCAAAGGCAAAGGGTCACATAGGGAAGAGGTTTAGTATTTGGGGACCTAATCTCCAAAGGCCTGGTGGAAGAACCAGGTTTTCAATTGTTTCCTAAAGGACTCCAGTGAGGGGGCATTCCTAATCTCTCCCGGGAGGGAATTCCAAAGGCGGGGGGCCACAGAGGAGAAGGCTTTCTCAGTGCTCACAAGCCAAGTTTGTGAGACTGGCAGGGGCAAAAAGAGGGCCTCCCCTGAGGAGCGAAGGGATCGGGCTGGTTCATAGGGGGAGAGCCGGTCACAAAGGTAGGCGGGTCCCAAACCGTTTAGGGCAATTACCTGCACCTTGAATTGGGCCCGAAAAGTAAACGGCAGCCAGTGGAGCTCTTTGAACAGGGGGGTAGACCGCTCCCTGTAGCCTGCCCCAGTTATTAATCTGGCAGCCGATCGTTGGACAAGTTGGAGTTTCCGGGCCATCTTCAAGGGAAGCCCCACGTAGAGCGCATTGCAGTAATCCAATCAAATAATCCCACAGTGGCAACCAATCGAAACGCTGCCACATATTCCTCCGCACCTCCCGTCCTCCACACCACCCGTCCTCCGCACCTCCCGTCCTTCGCAAACACTGACTTTTATTATATACATAGATTAACATTTATTGAAAAACCACAAAACAGTGAGTCCACGAAAAGCGAGCCACGAAGTAGTGAGAGAACACGATCGTTGTTCTACTTCATAAACTTCGTTTTTGTGGCTGCCACAAACTGTGTTGAATTGGTTGAGACTCAGTGAGATATCAGTTAAAAAATGATAGCAAAATGTGCTGTAAGATGTCCCTCCTACAAAAACAAAGTTTTTGCAGTTTATTACACTTTCCCTATGTTTTTATGATAGAGCCAATGATGACATTTCTAACCCAGGATCCATAATTGTGTTACATAGCGTATTATTTGTATTCTGCTTTTTTCCTCCAAAAAAGACTCAAAGCAGCTCACAATTAAAACCAATACAGTACAATGAAAACTTTAAAAATCGAAATATACAAACATTAAAATGGAATTAAATATGAACAGTATTAAAATAAACCAATTAAAACCTATCCATACCTATAAGGCCTACAGCACCTAGTATTCATCTGTCAGTTTCCCATCCAAGGTTCAACCAGGGCTGAACCTATATAGGATCTGCTGCATTTAAAGTATATAGACCCATATCCAAACCCACCTAGACCACCCCTTCCTCATTTCTATGTGTAAATCCCACCAAAACCCGCTTTCTTGCCTTTATCGCTGCCAGCAGAGGGACAGAGGATTAGAAAAATGCAGAAGCAGAAAGGAGTTTATGGGGAGGGAGAGAGAAGGAGTCAGAGGAATGGGAGCTGCAGAAAAACAGACTTCAAAGAGTCCTGTCTGAAGAAGGAAAACAGGCCATCGGTTGGTGCATGATATAAATAAGCATTGACCCAAATCGGCTCAGCGCTTTGCGTGGAAACCTCCGTCTAAGTCTGCAAATGGGTAGAGCTCAGAATCAGTAAGGGATGATGATGAAGACAAAGATGATGATGATGATGGAGGAGGAAGAAGAAGAAGAAAAGGAAAAACAAAATAATTTACCAGCATTTTTCACCACATTACCTGATCTGCTTTAGGTTGAGCCTTTGCAAATTTTAGCCCACTTACAGAGTTGGAAGGGATCCCAAGGGCTATCTAGTCCAACTCACAACTAAAGCACTCCCGACGGTTCCCCTTTCAACCTCTTTTTAAAGTCCTCCCAAGAAGAAGTCCTCCACAAGCTTCCAATGCAATCTTATACTAGATGTGGAAGGGATCCCCAAAGGCCATCAGTCCAACCTTATTCTGCCATGCAGGGATACATTACTAAAGCACTCCTGACAGAGGTCCATGCAACCTTTTTTTTTAAGTCCTCCCAAAGAGAATACACAAGCTTCCAAAGCAATTTTATGCTAGATGTAGAATGGATCCCCAAAGGCCATCCAGTCCAACCCTATTCTGCCATGCAGGGTAAAGATAAAGGTAAATGTTTTCCCCTGATATTAAGTCCAGTCGTGTCCGACTCTGGGGGTTAGTGCTCATCTCCATTTCTAATCCGACGAGCTGGTATTGTCCATAGACACCTCCAAGGTCATGTGGCCAGCATGACTACATGAAGCGCCATTACCTTCCCGCTGGAGCCGTACCTATTTACATGTTTTCAAACTGCTAGGTTGGCAGAAGCTGGGGCTAACAGCGGGAGCTCATGCCTCTCCCTGGATTCGAACCTGCGACACTTCAATCAGCAAGTTCAACAGCTCAGCTGTTTAACCCACTGTGTCACCGGGGCTCCCGCCAAGCAGGGATACATGACTAAAGCATTCCTGACAGATGCCCATCCAACCTCTTTTTAAAGTCCTCCCAAGGAGAGTCCACAATCTTCCAATGCAATCTTATGCTAAATGTGGAAGAGATCTCCAAAGGTCATCCAGTCCAACCCTATTCTGCCATGCAGGGATACATGACTAAAGCACTCCCAAAAGAGGACCATCCAACTTGTTTAAAGGACTCTAAAAGGAAGCAATAGTTTCCATGCTTGAAACAGCTCTAACCATCTTCTATATCAGTGTTTTTCAACCTTTTTTGAGCCGCGGCACATTTTTTACATTTACCAAATCCTGGGGCACACCACCAACCAAAATGACACAAAATAACACTCTAACACAGTAATACATGTAGTTAATATGTTTTTTAATGTATTTATACACTCAGTGTGAAACCTGGGCCTGTTTCGATGAACACAACGTAGATATCCTGGCAGGAATGGCAGAAAGACACACACGAAGGTCTTGCTCAATTTATACTTAACACACAATCAAAGAGCATCCTGAACTCTTGCAACAATGGAATTGAACCAAACTTGGCATATTGAACTCTCATTACCAACAGAAAATACTGAAAGGGTTTGCTTGGGAATTTACCTTGAGTTTGGAAGCTGTAGTTCACCTACACCCAGAGAGCACTGTGGACTCAAACAATGTTATGTTATGTTGTGTTTTTTTTGTTTTCTGTCCAGAATCACAAGGTTGGAAGGAGGCTCACCACTTTAAGGTCCCTAAAACAGGCATGGGAAAACTTGGGCCCTCTGGGTGCTTTGGACTTCAACTCCCACCATTCCTAACAGCCTGAGGCCCTTTCCTGCTTAAGTGGCTGAGGGGGGAAAGGAAAAGGGCCTGAGGCTGCTAGGAATGGTGGGAGTTGGAGTCCAAAACACCTGGAAGGTCCAAGTTTGCCCATGCCAGCTTTCGACAGAGACCTCTTCCTCCCCCTTTGCACCCTTTCTTCTCCCTCCTGCCGAACACTTACTTTTTCTTCCCCACTCGGGCTCCCTTCTTCCCAGCCTCGCTCTGCTCGCTTTGCCTCGCTTTGCCCACGCTGCCGCTTCTGCCGCCATTTTGATCCGAGGGGGCAGCGTGAGCGTTTCAGAAGGAAGGGGGGGAGGGAGGAAGAAGTGACCCGTGCGGGCACTACTGCGCAGACTCGCCCCACGTCTTCCTCCCTCCCCCCTCCCCTCTCGAACACGCTCACGGCAGTGTGAGCAAAGCAAGGCAATGTGAGCAGAGCGAGGCTGGGAAGAAGGGAGACCGAGTGGAGAAGAAAAAATTTTGGCAGAGGGGGAAGAAAGGGTATTGGAGGTTCCAATTTCCCATGGCACACCTGATGATCACTCACGGCACACTAGGTGCCGCGGCACACTGGTTGGGAAACACTGTTCTATATTACATTCACAGTTACAATAATGTTGTTGAATAAGCTGCTTCTCCTGGGAGTAAAGGAGCAACTCAAAAAGCAGAGGGTTCAATGTGAGACCAAAAAGGAAATGTGCCTCAGGTCATGATCAGAGTGCATTTTCTTGGCCAATGACTAGTAACTTCAGTTTAGCTTCACAAGCGAGTGCAAAGAAGGGTTTCCAGAGCAAAGAGTGTCCTGGCTGGAGATTTCTGATGACCGGACATTTCGCCTTTATGCTAAATCATTCACCCCAAAGGGCCTGGCATCAGTTATGAGCCAGCAGTTTAAAATATAGTGGGAAACAGAGCTGTTTCCAAGGGCTGACATTGTGGAGATAATTGCTAGTTTGCAAAGAAGAAGGAGGTGGTGGAGGAAAAGTAAGGAAAGAGCTGCATTCAAAAGAGAGAGGCGTAAAAGCAACTTTACACAAACTGAAAATGCAAGAAGCCCTCCTCTTCACCCCTTGGTCTGAGTCATGAAGTCAGACACAGAGCAACGGTCAGAGGAAATATGTAAACCTTTGGAAATTCCCATGCATCCCAAGGGATTTTTTAAATCCAAAATATAAAGATATTGGCGGATTAGCAAACTGGGGAGTCTGGCAGAAATGTACAACAGTTAAATCCCAATAAACTGGATGCAGAAGCTGGAATTTAAATCCAGAATAAAGTAGGAGCTTAAGAAAGATGGAAGAAAACTGTAGCTCAAGAGAGAGGGGGCTGTGCGTGCATCTACTCTGCAGAAATAATGCAGTTTGACTCCACTTTAGCAACAATGGTTCGATTCTGTGCCATATTTGGAGTTGTAATTTAGTGAGGCCCCAGCTCCCTTGGGCGGAGAAGTCTAAGGGCCTGGTCAAACCACAACTCCCAGGCTTTCATAGCATTGTGTCCTCCCAGTTTACACAGCCTCTGTGTCACTGCATTGCGTGCTTGAGTTTTTGTTTACAACAATTGTTGTTGTGTTGGAAATAAAGTACTGATGGGAAACCTAAAAGAACATGGCTGTGAAGAGTATGCAGGGCCTGGCTGTTGTGTTTGGGACGCAGGGTATAGATCGGCCTTTAATCCGGCACAGAAAACCCTTTTTATTCTGATTTTCAGGAAAGAGGAGCCAGCCCTGCTGCGTCAGCACTCTGAGGCCTAGCAGCTTCGGTTGTTTGTTCGCTAGGATTTGGGTTTTTCGAGGCTTACCAGCCTAAACGCAGCCGCCTGCAACTTTCCCTTGCATTTGGGCAGCTGGAAGACCAAACTTTGAAAGGGAGAAGAGATGCATAAATGCCTATCTTTTGAATAACGTCCAACCCAAGCAATGGAATGTGGGTGCCTATATTTATTATTTTTATTACTTATTATTTACCATATTTGTACCCTGCCCTACTCACCTGATGGGGACTCACACATATGTAGGCAACCATTTGATGCCATACAAACATATATCCAAAAAATTAAACCTATACATTAAAACAACAACCAAAAGCATATCAAACATTCTGTGGATTCTAGTTAGTTAAAACAGTGATTTTCAACCTTTTTTGAGCCGCGGCACATTTTTTACATTTACAAAATCCTGGGGCACACCACCAACCAAAATGACACAAAATGACACTCCAACACAGTAATACATATAGTTAATATGTTTTAAATGTATTTATACACTCAGTGTGAAACCTGGGCCTGTTTCGATGAACACAACATATATATGACTTCCTCTCACATACTTATACATGGCTATCATGTCTTCTCTCAGCCTTCTCTTCTTCAGGCTAAACATGCCCAGCTCTTCAAGCCGCTCCTCATAGGGCTTGTTCTCCAGACCCTTGTGAAATTTCACCGAGTGAAACTTGCTTCCAGATAACTATGGATGTCATGAAGCTGTTATAAACAGTTCCTTGGGGGAGAGGGGGGGAGGCAACTCTAGAAAAATCCAATAAAATAGTAAAAAAAAATATTCCAAGCAGAGAGGCTCAATTTGTTTCTTGGAAACCTGTGTATGCTTCAGTCTTCGCTCACTGCCCAATTCACCGACATGGAGCTTCCAGCATTTGGCGGAGCCCTTCCTTTGCCTCGGGGAGGATCTTTGGGGAGGGAAAGAGGGAGAAAGAGCTGCTAGGAGGGGGAAGAGTGCCAATTTCCCACATCACACCTGCTGATCGCTCATGGCACACTAGTGTGCCATGGCACACTGGTTGGGAAACACTGCGTTAAAACACTGCATTAGACTGGGAGCCCCTGGTGACGCAATGGGTTAAACAGCTGAGCTGCTAAACTTGTTGACCCAAAGGATGCACGTTCAAATCCAGGGAGCGGCGTGAGCTTCTGCTGTCAGCCCCAGTTTCTGTCAACCTAGCCGTTCGAAAACATGCAAATGTGAGTAGATCAATAGGTACCGCTCTGGCCACATGAATGCAATGTGATACCACTTTGACCACCATGCCACAATGCTATGCAATGATGGGAGTTGTAGTGTATTTATTTATTTATTTACAATATTTCTATACCCGCTCTTTTGTACCTCGTGGGTGACTCAGAGCAGCTTGAAATTTTGGCAATTATTCAATGCCACACACACACACACACAAAACCAACAACAATACGTAACACAATAAAACTGTTAAAATCAGATAACATATAAATACTATTAAACAATTAAAACATGTTAAAACAGAGCAACTCCCCGTAGTCTTCGTCCAACTGCTTCTTATATCAGTATCATGAAAGTATATTGTACTATAATTCTGATATTCCCCAAACACCTGGTGCCACAGCCAGGTTTTACCTTTTTTTCTAAAGACCAGGAGGGAGGAAGCCAATCTAATATCACTGGGGAGGGAGGTCCAGAGCCGAGGGGCCACCAACAAGAAGGCCCTGTCTCTCGTCCCCAGCAACTGCACCTGCAAAGGAGGTGGGCCTCCTGGTCAATCTTAACGCTTGAACTGGTTCATAGAGGAAGATACGTTCGGATAGGTAAGCTGGGCCGGAACCGTTTAGGGTTTTATAGGCTAAAGACAGCACTTTGTATTGCGCTCGGTAGCAGACTGGAAGCCAGTGCAGCTGACATAACAGCGGGGTTGTTTGCTCCCTGTATGCAGCTCGGGTAAGCAATCTGGCTGCCGCCCGCTGGACTACTTGAAGCTTCTGAACAGTCTTCAATGGCAACCCCATGTAGAGCATGTTGCAGTAGTCTATTCGAGATGTAACAAGAGCATGGACTACTGTGGCCAAGCCTGGCTTCGCAAAGTATGCAACTGTGGCACAAGTTTTAATTTTAATTAGTTTGCAAGATCTTTCCCCTTTTCTGCTAAACAGGGCTTCACCAAACTGCTACCCACGATTCCATAGCATTGAGCATTGGAAGTTTAATATGGGGTCAAATAGTATTAATCATACAGTGTGGATGCTGGTTGCTCCATTTATACAGCTTGGTGTTCCCTGTTCCATTTGCAATCCTTGGCTTCTGTGTCCTGGGTTGCGTGTCTGCTCTGGGTTTTAGTCCAAAGTTTAAAGTTGATGAATCAATGCTCGTTCTAAGTCCTGGGATGCCCTTTCCGCCTCTGCTGTGGCCCCCAATCTCTTATTGTGGCCATCCACCCCAGAATTTACTATTTATTTATTTACCCTATTTATACCCCGCCTTTCTCAACCCTGTAGGGTACTCAAGGCGGCAATGATTCACTGCCATGTAAACATACGTATATAGTAAAATAGATATATTAAAGATCATTAAAAACTACAAGGTGAACTACAACTCCAAAACTCAAGGTCAATGCCCACCAAACCCTTCCACTGTTTTGTGTTGGTCGTGGGAGTTCTGTGTGCCAAGTTTGGTTCTATTCCATCGTTGGTGGAGCTCAGAATGCTATTTCATTGAACTATACATCCCAGCAACTGCAACTCCAAAGTGTCAAGGTCTATTTCCCCCAAACTCCACTAGTGTTCACATTTGGGCGTATTGAGTATTCATGCCAAGTTTGGTCCAGACCCATCATTGTTTGAGTCTGCAGTGCTCTCTGGATGTAGGAGAACTACAACTCCAGAACTCAAGGTCAATGCCCACCAAACCCTTCCAGTATTTTCTGCTGGTCATGGGAGTTCTGTTTACCAAGTTTGGTTCAATTCCATTGTTGGTGGAGTTCAGAATGCTTTTTGATTGTAGGTGAACTATACATCCCAGCATCTACAAATCCCAAAGGACAAAATCAATCCCCACTCCAATATTCAAATTTGGGCGTATTGGGTATTTGTGCCAAATTTGGTCCAGTGAATGAGAACATATCCTGCATATCCGATATTTACATTATGATTCATAACAATAGCAAAATTACAGTTATGGAGTAGCAACGAAATAATAATAATAATAATAAGGGGTCATTCAGGGTCTGATGATGCTTTAGTCCAGTGTTTCTCAACATTAGGAATGTTGAGAAACACTGGACTAAAGCATCATCAGACCCTGAATGACACAAACTACAAATCCCAGGAGGCCTTAGTTTTAGACCTGTAGGGATTCAAGTGGTACCCAAGCTGCATCCAGTCTGCATTGTAGATGCAGAATGGATGCTGCTTTCCTTCCCAAAGCATCCCCTTGGGCACCCTTTCCACAGGCTGGGGAGAGGGGCACTTTGCCCATGCTCAGAGGCACTGCTGACGCCCCTTCACCTGCTGCCTTCACCTGCCAGGGATTGCCCTCCCACCTGTCACCTGAGTCAAGCCCATCCCTCCCTTAATCCATCCTTCCACCCTCCCTTCTTTCCATCCTTCTTCCAAAGGGAGGGAGGAAGGGAGGGAGAGGGCGGGCTTTCCGTGGGGTGGGCCCCCTCCCCCTCCAGCGGCGTGGGGGCGGTCCCGATCCGGGCGGGGCGGCGTCTGCGCGCGGGAAAGCCGGCCAAGGAAGGAAGGAAGGAAGGAAGGAACGAAGGAAGGAGGAGTGGAGGAGGAGGAGGAGGCCGGCATTTTGGCCATTGGAGGGCACGGAAGAGACCCCAAGCAGAGCCCCTCCGGCTGGTAAGCCCAAAGGGGAGGAAAGAGGGATGGAGAGAGGGAGGGATGGGGGAGAGATCCGGGGCATCAATGGAGGAGGGAAGGAAAGAGGGAGGAGAGGAGATGGAGGACAAGACAGCCTTGGCAATGGAAGGGGGCTGAATCTTGCTTTTGCAGCCGCTTGGGTTGGTTCCCCCCCCCCCCTCTTCTTTCCCTTCTCCCTCTCTCCCTCCCTTTTTTATCCTTCTTTCCGTCCTTCCTTCCTTATTTTATCCTCCCTTCCTTATTTTATGCTTCCATCCTTCCTACCTTTCTTCCCTTCTTATTTTATCCTTCTCTCCTTCTTTGATCCTTCCTTCCTTCCTTCCTTATTTTATCCCTCCTTCCTTCTCTTCTTATTTCCCCTTCCTTCCTTCCTTCCTTCCTTCCTTCCTTCCTTCCTTCCTTCCTTCCTTCCTTCCTTCCTTCCTTCCTTCCTTCCTTCCTTCCTTCCTTCTCTCCTTATTTTATCCCTCCTTCCTTCTCTTCTTATTTCCCCTTCCTTCCTTCCTTCCTTCCTTCCTTCCTTCCTTCCTTCCTTCCTTCCTCCTTCCTTATTTTCCTTCCTTCCTTCCTTCCTTCCTTCTCTTCTTATTTCCCCTTCCTTCCTTCCTTCCTTCCTTCCTTCCTTCCTTCCTTCCTTCCTTCCTTCCATTTTATCCCTTCCTTCTCTCCTTATTGCATCCTTCCTTCTCTCCTTATTGCACCCTTCCTTCTCTCCTTATTTTATCCTTCTCTACTTCTTTCATCCTTCCTTCCTTTCCATCTTCTCTCCTTATTTGGTCCTTCCTTCCTTCTTTCCTTGTTTTATCCTTCTCTCCTTCTTTCGTCCTTCCTTCCTTTCTTCCTTCTCTCCTAATTTTATCCTCCTACCTACCTTCCTTTCTTCTTCCTTCCCTCCCTGCCAGGAGATAGAAAAGGATACTCTGTGCAAAGGAAGGAAGGAAAGAAAGGAAGGAAGGGAGGATATGGCTGCACCTGCTGCTGTTGCAACCCCCCCCCCCACTAAAAGATGGGAACAACGACCCCCAGCACCCCCTCCCAATCATGACCCCCTTTCCATCTTTGTGTGTGGGTATCTCTCTCTCTTTCTCTCTTCTTTCATCTCTATCTGTTCTCTCTCATTTGTCTTCTTTATCTATCCATGTGCCATAGATCTATCAATCTATCCTGCTTTTTATCTATCGCCTATAATCTCTATATCCCCTTTCTATCTATTAATCTATGCATCTCTCTATCTTCGTTCATTGATCTATGTACCATCAATTGATGTATCTATCCAGCTCAGGCATGTAGCGAGGGGGGGGGGCTAAGGGGGCTTCACCCCCCCAAAATTCTCAGGGTGGTCCGCGAAAAGGCCATACTGGTACATTATTTAAACTGTTATGTTCATTCATATCATGATCTGATCACCATGCTCATTATATCCCACATTCATGGGGTTATTGGGATAACAATACAAAAGGTTTGCTAGGGTAGACCCTCTTCCACCCAGTCTCAGCCCCCGAACCAAACTCAGCCCCGAATCAAAATCCTGGCTACGGCCCTGATCCAGCTGTTTATTTATCATCTAATCTTTCATCTATATATTATCGATCTAGCTAGGGCTCTTTTAAGAGAAGCAACATATTATAATAATAATAAAAAAACATATCCAATTAATTACCAATCACCAGTCATCTTTCATCTCTTGATGTATGTGTCTGTTATCTATCAATCTATGTACTTCCATCATTCTATGCTTCAACAGTGTGTTAATCTATCCAGCTATTTATCTATATTTATCTATCTTTTATCTATGTATCCTCAATCTTTTGATGTGTTCATCCAGGTATATCTATCTATGCATCATCAATCAATCTATATATTTCTCCAGCTGTATCTATCACCTATATTATTTCATCAATCTATGTATCATCAATCTATCTATATATTTCTCCAGCTGTATCTATCACCTATATTATTTCATCAATCTATGTATCAGCAATCTATCAATAAATTTCTCCAGCTGTATCTATCATCTATAATATTTCATCAATATATCTATCAGCAATCTATCTATATATTTATCCAGCTGTATCTATCATCTATATTATTTCATCAATCAATATATCAGCAATCTATCTATATATTTGTCCAGCTGTATCTATCATCTATATTATTTTATCAATCTATGTATTAGCAATCTATTATTATTTTTCTCCAGCTGTATCTACTATCTATATTATTTCATCAATCAATATATCAGCAATCTATCTATATATTTGTCCAGCTGTATCTATCATCTATATTATTGTATCAATCTATGTATTAGCAATCTATTAATATTTTTCTCCAGCTGTATCTATCTATATTATTTCATCAATCAATATATCAGCAATCTATCGATATATTTGTCCAGCTGTATCTATCATCTATATTATTTTATCAATCTATGTATTAGCAATCTATTAATATTTTTCTCCAGCTGTATCTACTATCTATATTATTTCATCAATCAATATATCAGCAATCTATCTATATATTTGTCCAGCTGTATCTATCATCTATATTATTTTATCAATCTATGTATTAGCAATCTATTAATATTTTTCTCCAGCTGTATCTACTATCTATATTATTTCATCAATCAATATATCAGCAATCTATTGATATATTTGTCCAGCTGTATCTATCATCTATATTATTTTATCAATCTATGTATTAGCAATCTATTAATATTTTACCCCAGCTGCATCTACTATCTATATTATTTCATCAATCTATGTATCAATATATTTGTCCATTTGTATCTATTATTTCATCAATCTATATATCACCTGTCTATCTATATATTTCTCCAGCTATATTATGTATATTATGTCATCCATCTAAGTATCAGCAATCTATCTATATGCTTGCCCTGCTCTATCAGCTATATTATTTCATCAATCTATGTATCATTAATCTATCTATCCCTCCAGTTGTCTGCCTGTCTCTATATGGAGATCTTTGCACATATGTGCACATGTGTGGGAATCCCCCTGCACACCCACACACATACATGGCCGTTTGCACCCAGGTCCCCTCCCCTCTTTGCATACTTCCTCGTGTGCATGGATTGGTGAATTTCATGCATGAGTGGGTGGCACGCTTCTTGCACGCTGCTGCCCAGAGGTAAGCAGAGGAAGGTGTGATCCAGCCAAGTGCAAGGAATCCATACAATACAAGGGAAAGGCTGAAAAAGCAAGGGATGTGAAGGAATTGTTTGGAAGTGGCAACCATTCTTCTTTCTCGCCTTCTTCCTCCCTCGCTGATCTGCACAGAGCCCAGATGTGTTTGCAAATGCACATCTGGGCGCATGCAGAGCCATATCTGGGTGCTCTGGTGAAGCCATTTGGGGGGGAAAGGAAAGCATAAAGCATGGCTCCTGGGCTCATTTATTGATTGATTTGGAAGGATTCGGAAACATTGTGGGTATCCCTTGTCTTTGTTCTCTGGTGTTGCCGGCCTTCTCATCGATTGCCAATCCAATACTCTTAATCCATCATTTTTCATTATCCCCTTTCCTTTTTAATAGCACACACACACACACACACTATACATACATACATATATATATATATATATAGATATAGATATAGATATATAAAATAATATAGCCGGAAGATGGTGATGACCATTAACAAGGCTGTTATTTTTATTACTTGCTGTTTATCACATGGCAATATCATGCACATGATCGTGGATCATTCCAAATACGATTATTAGCCTCTCTGATGGCATGTGGAGATCTATTTATCTATCTAAGTCTGGGGATAGAACAATATTGCATGCACCCAACGGGCTTTGCATTTGCACAAAAGCCTTCCCCAATAATTCTAAGGAATTGGAGGGAGGAAACCAGCCGGATTCAAGCAGTTGTGGGATTAGGTGTGTGTGCATTTGTGTGTCTTTTGTTACCGTTTGGAAGGAAGGAGGCAGATGCCTTGAAGGGAGGCAAAGGAGCCATATCCAATGTGTCAGTGCTTGCCTTGTTGCATTTCTCCTTGCCTAAGATGGGGGATAGTCTTCCTTTCCTCCTTGCTCTTTTCCTTCCCTCCTCCCCCTCCGTTCTTGGGATGGAGGCCAATGAGGATTGCAAAAGGGTCTCCCAAGGCATCCATATATATTCAAGCCCATGCACGAGAAAGGCATGGAAGGGATGCTCCATCGCTGGTGTAAATGGGACACCGGCCATTTGACTGAGGAAAAAAAACATAATTCTTGCAAGTGAGAATCACATGGTGAGGGATTGAGGGGAAAAGCACATTGCCTGGGAAGGAGTCTCAAAAAAGAGGGAAAGAAAGGAGTCCCTATAGGGACAATGCCGGCTTTGTTTTGGTATCGCAGCCCCGTCACCCAAATCTAGGAGGTTAATCTGAGCTTTCCGGGGCTTAGCCTTGGGACCTGTCTTGGGAGCCAAGCAAAAAGCCTGGCATGTGGAGGGTACCTCTGAGCATATGCAAAGTGACTCATAGAATCCTAAAGTTGGAAGACACCCCATGAACCATCCGGTCCAAACCCTTCAGCCAGGCAGGAGAAGCACAATCAAAGCACCCCCGACAGGTGGTCTCAAGCCTATCATAGAATCCTAGAATTGGAAGAGACCTTCAAAGGCCCATCTAGTTCAACCCCTTTCTGCCAGGAAGGAAGACACCATCCAATCCCTCCTGACAGATGGCCATCCATCCTGTCATAAATTCATAGTTGGGAAAAAAAAACCCATAGGCCATACAGTCCAACTTCCTTCTGCCTTCAGACAGGAAAAGCACAATTAAAGCCTTCCCAACAGATGGCCATCCAGCCTCAGCTCAAACACTTCCAGAGAAGGAGACTTAATCATCATTATTTGTTTAAGCAGGCCTTCGGCGAGTAGGTCCTGCCCATGTCCCGCCATTGGCCCGCCCGCTCTGAACAATACGCTGCTTATCTGGAATTCTGTTATTTGTATGGTACTACTGTTGTTTTTAACTGTTTTAATTGGTTTAATTGGTTTTATCGCTCTGTGTTTTTTACTGTTGCCTTTGGCTCTTGTGAGCCGCCGCGAGCCCCAGGGAGTCGGCGGCATAGAAGCCCGAAAAATAAATAAATAAAAGACTAGCCGTCCTCTGCCATGCATTGCTGTGGCCCAGTCTGTGTATATGTGTTGTGTGTGTGCATATATGTGTATATGTGTGTATATTTGTGTATATGTGTATATATCTGTGTTTGTGTACATATGTGGTTTTTGCGCAGGCGTTGTAATGTAATTTAAGATCACCTGGAGAGGCCCTGCTCTCGGTCCCGCCTTCTTTGCAGGCGCGACTGGTGGGGACGAGAGACCTTTTCAGTGGTGGCTCCTCGGCTTTGGAACGCCCTCCCTAGAGACATCAGATCGGCCCCCTCCCTCCTGACATTTCGCAAGAAAGTCAAGACCTGGCTGTTTGAGCAGGCATTTGCTGATGAAATAGAAAGGTTTAATTAGATATATGGAATGACGACGATGTGACGGAAACTGATTTCAACATGACGCTGAGACTGCAATTGTATGTTTTTAATTGTTAAGTTGTTGTTATATGGTTATTATTATTTTTTGTTTGTTTGCTTGTGTTGTATTGAGGGCAGAGACTGCCTTGCGTAAACCGTCCCGAGTCGCCTTCGGGCTGAGAGGGGCAGTATAGAAATGTGACAAATAATAAAATAAATATTTTTTTGTTTTTTTAGCTTTTTAAGTCTCTTCTGCTGTGTTTTTCAGTGGTTTTATGAGTGATGGTCACTTGTTGACGTGGTAGGTGTATTGTGTCCAAATCTGGTGTCAATTCGTCCAGTGGTTTTTGAGTTATGTCAATCCCAACAAACGAACATTACATTTTTATTTATATAGATGATGATGATCGTCATCGTTATTATTATAAAATCCTAGAGTTGGAAGAGACCCCAAAGGTCATCCTGTCAGGAAGGGAGACACAATCAAAGCCCTCCTGAGAGATGACCATCCAGCCTATCATAGAATCCTAGAATTGGAAGAGACCCCCAAAGGCCATCCAGTTGAACCCCTTTCTGCCAGGAAGGAAAACAACATCCAATCCCTTCTAACAGAGGCCTTCTGGCCTGTCATGCTCAACCCCCCCCCCGAACTGTAGGACATAGTCTTGCAAAATTGAGAAATTGAGACCCTTTCTACACTGCTCTATAATCCAGTTCCAAGCAGATAATCTGGATTTTATGTGGCAGTGTAGAAGGAGCCTGAGTACCTTTAAATCACCTGATTTTTCTTAGGCAAGGGAGGTGGTTTTACCAGGGCCTTCCCCTGAATTCTGCTGTTGACCAGCGGTGACCCTCAGAAAGTTTCTCCTAAGGTTTTCGCTGGGATCCCTTTTCCTACAACTTAAACCCATTCCTCCGTGTCCTGGATTCTAGAGCAGCACCAAAAAATTTGCCTCATTCTCCTTCCAAATATTTAAACATGCCTGTGATGCCCCCTTCTCTCAGCCTTCTCTCCTCCAAGATGAACATCCCCAGCTCTTTAAGCCTCTCCTCAAAGGGATCCATGACTTCCAGGCTTCTGACCATTTTGGCTGGACACCTCCAAACTGGTCAATATCCTTTTAGAATTGCTTTGCGCATAACTCGTGACAGTGTTCCAGGTCTGGCCAAAGCAGAACAGAGTGGAGTTATGATTTCCCTTGATCTGGACACCGCACTTCTATTGATGCAGCATGGAATCGCATTGGCCTTTTTCGCTGCCGCATCACACTCTTGGCTCATATTCTGCTTGTGATTCATTAAGACGCCTAGATCCTTTTCCCAGGGACTTTGCAAGCCAGGTGTCCCCCATCCGATATCTACACATTAAGTATCACACCATGCATTTCCCCCCGTTAATATTCATTTTGTTTGACTTGGCCAATCAATTCTCTAATCTGTGAAGGTTCTTTTAGATCCTGATACTGTCCTCTGGGATCTTGGCCATTTCTGAGTTTAAGAAGCCTGTATTGTACAAGATCCTTTGTGAGACAGTTGTGGGGAAACTTGTCAATGGATGACCCAGCTATGTTATATTCACAGCATTCTTTGAAGGCTTTTAAACAGAGGCCAGATGGCCATCTGTCGGGAAGGCTTTGATTGTGCTTTTCCTGCCTGGCAGAAGGGGATTGGACTGGATGGGAGTCCCTTCCAACTCTTGGATTTTATGGTTCTATCTATTATTTATCCGTCTGTCTGTCTATCTATCTTCTTTGGAGGTTTTCAAACAGAGGCTGGATAACCATCTGTCGGGAGGGCGTTGATTGTGATTTTCCTGACTGGCGGGAGTCCTTTGGGAGTCCCTTCCTATGATTCCATGGTTCGATCTCTCTCTCTCTCTCTCTCTCTCTCTCTCTCTCTCTCTCTCTCTCTCTCTCCTTTTCTCAAAGTCTATAAACAGAGGCTAGATAGCCACCTGTCAGAAGGACTTAGATGGTGATTTTCCTGACTGGCAGAAGGGAGGTAGACTGGATGACCTTTGGGAGTCCCTTGATTCCTATGATTCCATGGTTCAATCTCCCTCTCCCCCTCCCTCCCTCCCCCTCTCCCTCTCTATCTCTATCTATCTACTTTTCTGGAACTCTATAAACAGAGGCTAGATAGCCACCTGTCAGAAGGACTTAGATGGTGCTTTTCTTGCCTGGCAGAAGAGGGCTGGACTGGATGGCCCTTGGGAGCCCCTTCCAATGCTAAGATTCTATGATAAGGGAGACTCATTCAGTAAAGTAAAAGGCTGGATGGCCATCTGTCAGTGGTGCTTTGATTGTGCTTTTCCTGCCTGGCAGAAGGGGGTTGCACTGGATGGCCCTTGGGAGTCCCTTCAAATGCTATGATTCCATCGATCGATCGATCTATCTATCTATCTATCTATCTATCTATCTATCTATTTATCTATTTATCTATTTATCTATCTCCTTCCCTGGAGGTCTTCAAACAGAGGCTGGATGGCTATCTGTCGGGAGGGCATTGATTGTGCATTTCATGACCAGCAGAAAGGAGGTAGACTGGATGACCTTTGGGAGTCCCTTCCAATCCTATGATTCCAGGTTCTATCTATCTATCTATCTATCTATCTATCTATCTATTTTTCTAGAGGTCTGTAAACAGAGGCTAGGTGGCCATAGGTTGGAAGGAGTTCAATGGTGCTTTTCCTGCCAGGCAGAAGGGGGTTAGACTGGATGGCCCTTGGGAGCCCCTTCCAATGCTAGGATTCTATGATAAGGGAGACTCATTTAGTAAATTAAGAGGCTGGATGGCCATCTGTCAGGGGTGCTTTGATTGTGCTTTTCCTGCCTGGCAGATTGGGGTTGGGCTAGATCGCCCTTAGGATTCCCTTCCAATTCTAGGATTCTATGGATCTATCTATCTATCTATCCCTATCTATGCCCCCACCCGTCTGTGTGTGTGTGTGTGTGTGTGTGTAGTGAGGTGTGTGTGATTTGATAGTGCTTTTCCTGCCAGGCAGAAGGGGGTTGGACTGGATGGCCCTTGGGAGCCCCTTCCAACACTATGATTCTATGATAAGGGAGACTCATTCAGAAAAGTAAGAGGCTGGATGGCCATCTGTAAGGAGTGTTTTGATTGTGCTTTTCCTGCCAGGCAGAAGGGGGTTGGACTGGATGGCCCTTAGGAGTCCCTTCAAATGCTATGATTCCATAGATCGATCAATTGATCTATCTATCTATCTATCATCTATCTATCTCTCTCTCTCTATCTCTCTCTCTCTCTCTCTATCTATCTATCTATCTATCTATCATGTCCTTCCCTGGAGGTCTTCAAACAGAGGCTGGATGGCCATCTGTCGGGAGGGCATTGATTGTGCATTTCATGACCAGCAGAAAGGAGGTAGACTGGATGACCTTTGGGAGTCCCTTCCAATCCTATGATTCCAGGTTCTATCTATCTATTTTTCTGGAGGTCTGTAAACAGAGACTAGATGGCCATAGGTTGGAATGAGTTCAATGGTGCTTTTCCTGCCAGGCAGAAGGGGGGTTGGACTGGATGGCCCTTGGGAGCCCTTTCCGATGCTAGGATTCTATGATAAGGGAGACTCATTTAGTAAAGTAAGAGGCTGGATGGCCATCTGTCAGGGGTGCTTTGATTGTGCTTTTCCTGCCTGGCAGATTGGGGTTGGACTACATCGCCCTTAGGATTCCCTTCCAACTCTAGGATTTTATGGATCTATCTATCATCTATCTATCTATCTATCTATCTATCTATCTATCTATCTATCTATCTATCCCTATCTATGGCCATCTGTGTGTGTCTGTGTGTGTGTGTGTGTGTGTAGTGAGGTGTGTGTGCTTTGATGGTGCTTTTTCTGCCAGGCAGAAGGGGGTTGGACTGGATGGCCCTTGGGAGCCCCTTCCAACACTATGATTCTATGATAAGGGAGGCTCATTCAGAAAAGTAAGAGGTTGAATGGCCATCTATTAGGGGTGTTTTTATTGTTCTTTTCCTGCCTGGCAGAAGGGGTTGGACTGGATGGCCCTTGGGAGCCCCTTCCAATGCTAGGATTCTATGATAAGGGAGACTCCTTTAGTAAAGTAAGAGGCTGGATGGCCACCTGTCAGGAGTGCTTTGATTGCGCTTTTCCTGCCTGGCAGATTGGGGTTGGACTAGATCGCCCTTAGAATTCCCTTCCAACTCTAGGATTCTATGGTTCTATCTATCTATCTATCTATCTATCTATCTATCTATCTATCCCTATCTATGGCCATCTGTGTGCGTGCGTGCGTGTGTGTGTGTAGTGAGGTGTGTGTGCTTTGATTGCGCTTTTCCTGCCTGGCAGATTGGGGTTGGACTAGATCGCCCTTAGAATTCCCTTCCAACTCTAGGATTCTATGGTTCTATCTATCTATCTATCTATCTATCTATCCCTATCTATGGCCATCTGTGTGCGTGCGTGTGTGTGTGTGTGTGTGTGTAGTGAGGTGTGTGTGCTTTGATGGTGCTTTTCCTGCCAGGCAGAAGGGGATTGGACTGGATGGTGCTTGGAAGCCCCTTCCAACACTATGATTCTATGATAAGGGAGACTCATTCAGAAAGGTAAGAGGCTGGATGGCTATCTGACAGGGGTGTTTTGATTGTTCTTTTCCTGCCTGGCAGAAGGGGTTGGACTGGATGGCCCTTGGGAGCCCCTTCTAACACTATGATTCTATGATGAGAGACTCATTCCGAAAAGTGAGAGACTGGGTGGCCATTTGTCAGGGGTGCTTTGATTGTGCTTTACCTGCCTGGCAGAAGGGGTTGGACTGGATGGCCTTTGGGAGTCCCTCTAGGATTCATAAGAAACTCTAGGATTCTATGACGCACTTGAGGGCAGTATTCCCTCTGCCTTGAGCCTCTGTCTCACTCTGGTCTTCCTTTCTCTCTCTCATAGACCCTCCCTGTTCCTGGGGCCCGGGGCCACCTCTGTCCCAAGGGGCCATGTCTTCTTCAGACGAAGAGACGCTGAGTGAGCGGTCTTTCCGGAGTGAGCCGTCCTGCAAGAGCGAGCGGTCCTTCCGGAGCGAGAGGTCCGGCAGCCTCAGTCCCTGTCCTCCGGGGGACACCTTGCCCTGGAATCTGCCCCTCCATGAGCAGAAGAAGCGCAAGAGCCAGGACTCCGTCTTGGACCCGGCCGAGAGGGCTGTCGTCAGGGTTGCCGGTAAGAGGCCCCTCGCCAGACATGGGTCCGGGTGACGATGTTAGGAATTATAGAATGCTTCCGAGTTACAAACATCCGACTTACAAACAACTCATAGTTATGTATGGGGCTGAGACAACAGGAAGTGAGAGAAACCTACTTCTAGGAAGGGAAATTCATTCCTCTATTATTATGGGGGCATGATCCCCAATCCTTGTTTCCACAACAAACCAAATTTTCCAAAATCCAATTTTCAAAGGGACGGAAAGTGATGTGGAATCTTCTGAACAGGGGCACAGATGGCAAAGGAAACGTCACAGGGGTGTTATACGATCCAAAGCGCTATCTATCAATCTATCTATCTATCTATCTATCTATCTATCTATAGATTGGAAGTACACTTTAAAAATGACTCTGTTCTGACTTACATAAAAATTCAACTTACGAACACAACTACAGAAGCGATTTTGCTCATAACTTCGGGGCATGCCTCTATCTGTTTGCATCACATGCCTTAAGGGGGGGGGGGGGGGACTTCAACTCCCATAAGCCTCAGCCAGCAGGACCATTGGCCAGGAATGCTGGGAGTTGGAGTCTTCTTTTCACCAAAGCGCTCCTGCCTCCATTTTCCTGCAGCATTTCACTCAGGGGCCATCTAAATTTTCACATTGAGGTGCCTTGGCTCATTGTCCTGGAATCCTGGGAGTTGCAGTCTGACAAGGTCCATAGCCTTTTCCACCAATGAATGAAGAAACTGCAACTCCCATGATTCCATAGCATTGAGCCACAACAATGTAGGTGGTGTCCAAGTGCATCAATTCTATAGTGCAAATGCTCCCTCAAAGTACTATTTTGTACCAATCATAAAGCACCGCTACCTTAATCTGTCTTCAATGTGATATTAGTGTATTTCAGTGCATCTACTTTGTTGGATGAAAGCAATTAAAATAACTTTGGAAAGTAACTGGAAATGCTACGTGTTACAGTAGTGAAGAGGGTACATGGCTCTTTGTTATTATGCCTGGTTTGTTGGTGCTCATTATGTTGCAGAAAACTTTGGCGTGAAGTAAATATTTGACCATTCTGTTTGGATGTCGAATATTTTGATAGTCAAATAGATGTTGTATAGAATATTTTGCTATTTAACTGTATCCTTTCTACAGTTTGGCAGCATTTTACATCCCTTGCAATTCAGGCTGTTACATTGAATCTATTTAAAGCCAAATCTTATATGGGTGTGAAGGTCTGGATTCCTTGAAGGATCATATTCTCAATTATTTTATTTTGTGGGAATTTTCCTCCAACTCATCTACCTAGCTTGAAAACCTTTAGGTTGCAGCTCCCACCATCCCCATAGTCAACATGGCCACAGCTTCATGAATGAATGGGAAATTGTGGGAGTGTTGCTTGGAAGCCTTTGGGCTACATCTCCCATCATTCCCAGAGAGCATGGCCGCTGGTTCAAGAAAGAATGGGAAATGTGGAGAATTTTACTCCCAACCAAGCTTCATAGCTTGGGAGCCTTTGAACTACATCATCCTCCAGCCAGCACAGCCACCAGTCATGAATGAAAGGGGGATTTGGGGAGTTATACTTGGAGATTATTTGGGTTACAGCTCCCAGCATCCCTGCATGGCACGACCACCAGCTGTGAATGCCTAGGGCAGTGTTTCCCAACCAGTGTGCCATGGCACACTAGTGTGCCGTGAGTGATCATCAGGTGTGCCGTGGGAAATTGAAAACTCCAATACCCTTTCTTCCCCCTCCTGCCGAACACTTTTTCTTCTCCACTTGGGCTCCCTTCTTCCCAGCCTTGCTCTGCTCGCTTTGCTCTGGGGCGAGTCTGCGCAGTAGCGCTCGCACGGGTCACGTCTTCCTCCCTACCCCCTCCCCTCCTGAACACGCTCACGCTGCCCCCTCGGATCAAAATGGCGGCAGAAGCGGCAATGTAGAAGAAAAGGTGTTCAGCATGAGGGGGAAGAAAGGGCGCGAAGGGGAAGGGGGAGGAAGAGGTCTCTGTCGAAAGCTGGCATGGGCAAACTTGGACCTTCCAGGTGTTTTGGACTCAAACTCCCACCATTCCTAGCAGCCTCAGGCCCTTTTCCTCCCCCTCAGCCATTTAAGCAGGAAAGGGCCTCAGGCTGTTAGGAATGGTGGGAGTTGAAGCCCAAAGCACCCAGAGGGCCGAAGTTTTCCCATGCCTGTTTTAGGGACCTTAAAGTGGTGAGCCTCCTTCCAACATTGTGATTCTGGATAGAAGACAAACAACAATATAACATAACATTGTTTGAGTCCACAGTGCTCTCTGGGTGTAGGTGAACTACAACTTCCAAACTCAAGGTCAATTCCCAAGCAAACCCTTTCAGTACTTTCTGTTGGTAATGAGAGTTCAATATGCCAAGTTTCGTTCAATTCCATTGTTGCAAGAGTTCAGGATGCTCTTTGATTGTGTGTTAACTATAAATCCCAGAAATTGTAACTCCCAAATGTCAAGGTCTATTTTCCCCAAACTCCACCTGTGTTCACATTTGGGCATATTGAGTATTCATGCCAAGTTTGGTCCTGATCCAACATTGTTTCAGTCCACAGTGCTCTCTGGATATAGGTGAACTACAACTCCAAAACTCAAGGTCAATGCCCACCAAACTCTTATAGTATTTTCACTATAAGTATGGGAGTTCTGTGTGGGAAGTTTGTGTGTTTCTGCCATTCCTGCCAGGATATATCTATGTTGTGTTCATCGAAACAGGCCCAGGTTTCACACGGAGTGTATAAATACATTTTAAAACATATTAACTATATGTATTACTGTGTTAGAGTGTCATTTTGTGTCATTTTGGTTGGTGGCGTGCTCCAGGATTTTGTAAATGTAAAAAATGTGCCGTGGCTCAAAAAAGGTTGAAAAACACTGGCCTATGGAATTGAAGAGTTTTACTTCAAGCTTCATAGCTTGGAAACCCATTTTGACTACAACTCCCACCATCTCTTAGCCAAACATGACAGCTGGCAGTGAATACATGGGGAATTATGGAAGTCTTACTTGGAAACCTTTGGAGTACAACTCCCAGCATCCTCAAGCCTATGGTCATGAATGAATGGGAAATACTGGGAGCTGTATTCCAATCAAGCTTCACAGCTTGGGAACCTTTGGAGTACAACTCCCAGCATCCTCAAGTCTCTAGTCATGAATGAATGGGGAATACTGGGAGTTGTATACCAATGAAGCTTCACAGCTTGGGAACCTTTGGACTACAACTCCCAGCATCCTCAAGTTTCTAGTCATGAATGAATGAGGAATACCGGGAGTTGTATTCCAATCAAGCTTCACAGCTTGGGAACCTTTGGACTACAACTCCCAGCATCCTCAAGTCTCTAGTCATGAATGAATGGGAAATACTGGGAGCTGTATTCCAATCAAGCTTCACAGCTTGGGAACCTTTGGACTACAACTCCCAGCATCCTCACTCTTCTGGTCATGAATGAATAGGAAATACTGGAAGTTATATTCCAATCAAGCTTCACAGCTTGGGAACCTTTGGACTACAACTCCCAGGATCCTTAAGCCTCTAGTCATGAATGAATGAGAAATACTGGGAGCTGTATTCCAATCAAGCTTCCCATCTTGGGAACCTTTGGACTACAACTCCCAGCATCCTCAAGCCTCTGGTTATGCATGAATGGGGAATACTGGGAGTTGTATTCCAATCAAGCTTCACAGCTTAGGAACCTTTGAACTACAACTCCCAGCATCCTCTAGCCTCTGGTTATGAATGAATGGGGAATACTGGGAGTTGTATTCCAATCAAGCTTCACAGCTTGGGAACCTTTGGAGAACAACTCCCAGCATCCTCAAGTCTCTAGTCATGAATGAATGGGGAATACTGGGAGTTGTATTCCAATCAAGCTTCACAGCTTGGGAACCTTTGGAGAACAACTCCCAGCATCCTCAAGTCTCTAGTCATGAATGAATGGGGAATACTGGGAGTTGTATTCCAATCAAGCTTCACAGCTTGGGAACCTTTGGAGAACAACTCCCAGCATCCTCAAGTCTCTAGTCATGAATGAATGGGGAATACTGGGAGTTGTATTCCAATCAAGCTTCACAGATTAGGAACCTTTGAACTACAACTCCCAGCATCCTCTAGCCTCTGGTTATGAATGAATGGGGAATACTGGGAGTTGTATTCCAATCAAGCTTCACAGCTTGGGAACCTTTGGAGAACAACTCCCAGCATCCTCAAGTCTCTAGTCATGAATGAATGGGGAATACTGGGAGTTGTATTCCAATCAAGCTTCACAGCTTGGGAACCTTTGGAGTACAACTCCCAGCATCCTCAAGCCTCTGGTCATGAAAGAATGGGAAATACTGGGAGTTGTATTCCAGTCAAGCTTCACAGCTTGGCAACCTTTGGACTACAACTCCCAGCATCCTCAATCCTCTGGTCATGAATGAATGGGAAATACTGGGAGTTATATTCCAATCAAGCTTCACAGCTTGGGAACCTTTGGAGTACAACTCACACCATCCTCAAGTCTCTAGTCATGAATGAATGGGGAATACTGGGAGTTGTATTCCAAACAAGCTTCACAGCTTGGGAACCTTTGGACTACAACTCCCAGCATCCTCAAGCCTATGGTCATGAATGCATGGGGAATACTGGCTGGTCGGGGATTATGGTCAACAATGCCCTATAAAGCAGGAACACCAACTATGAATTAATTTGGAGATTTAATTTTATCCAAGCTGCATTGAAAACTATAACATGGGAGGCCTTCCTTCCTTCCTTCCTTCCTTCCTTCCTTCCTTCCTTCCTTCCTTCCTTCCTTCCTTCTCTCTCTCTCTCTTTCCCCCACGTTTTGGGTAATTGACAGTTGCTTGACTATATTTGGTGTGCTTGGGAAGTGGTTTCTTTTTGAAGGCTCTGTCTCTTTGTTTTGGCTTGAGTTCGTTGGGGATTGTGATGTCTTAACGGCTTTTTGAAGAACGAATCAATTAATTCGGAGCTTGGGCCATGAGCCAAGATGTGATCGTGTTTCTGGGATGAATCACAGCAGGACAAGGAACGGTTTTCGCTCAAGCAAATTCCCTTCCTGTGCAACGCTTTGGACTAGAACGGGATTTCCCTATTGTTCCATGTTTTTTTCATTGAATTAATACTGGTGCTTCCCACTTATAAGACCCAAGGAGGTTTATGGGTGCATCTACACTACAGAATTAACTCGTTTTGGCACCACTTTCCTGCTAGGGGGATCCTGGGAGTTGTAGTTGAAGCAAGGCACCAGACCTTCTTGTGGTAGAAAAGGTTGTAAAATGACAGCTTCCAGGATTCCATAACGTTGAGCTATGGCAGTGACAAAACCGCTTTAATTCAGCAATGTGTATGCACCCAAGGTTATTTATTTATTTATTTAAAACTTTTATATCCCGATCTTCTCACCTCCGTAGAGGGACTCAGGCCGGCTCACAGCAAGAATTCAATGCAAATTATACAGACTATAACATCATATTACAATACAAGATTAAAAACCTATGAGATAAAATACATAAAGCCAAATCGCCAAAATAAAATCAAGTCCAATTCAATCTGCATATTTGATCATTCACTTTGGTCTCGGCCATTATTCTGGGAATGCTTCATTCCATAGCCAGGATTTCACTAGCCTCCTGAAGGACAGGAGGGAGGGGGCAGACCTGATCTCACTCGGGAGAGAGTTCCATAGCCGAGGGGCCACCACAGAGAAGGCCCTGTCTCTCGTCCCCACCAGACGCGCTTGCGAAGGTGGCGGGACCGAGAGCAGGGCCTCTCCAGAAGATCTTAACGCCCTTGATGGTTTATAGGGGAGAATACGTTCGGACAGGTAAACTGGGCTCTTATAGGTTAAAACCAGCTTTGAATTGTGCTCGGAAGCTAATAAGGTTAGGGAAGAGGCTGAGAAATAGAGCACAGTAGTTTAAAATGGGTAAATGTACTATTGTTGGCAGACAGAGGAATGCAAAAAAGAGCTGCTCCCGTGACTGTGGCATTTGTTTCCTCTGATTCTTCTGTTTCTTTCCCTTCTTCCCTGGATCTTCCTGGTACGTCCTTCCACCCTCTTTTTTTTCTCTCCTCCAGCTGCATCCAACTCATTTCCATATCGTTCCTATTTCTTTCTTGCTCATTTCTCCATCTGAAAAGAAGGCCCAGACTCAAGAGACCCAGACTCTGTGGCTTCCTTCTTGACCCAAAAGGCCAAGACTAAGGTGAAGTGGCCACAAAAGAGGGAAATTCATCACCTAGGGGCACACTGGGGCCACCGGGGTTCTCTTTGGCAAGCAAACCCAATCTCCTCTCCAACATGGATGGCCGATGGGCTTTATGTTTAGGGCTGCCCTTTGCCCCCTTTGCTTAGAGAAGAAGGGATGAAATGGCATTGCCAAAATCAGGCAATGTTGTTGTTGTTGTTATTTATACCCTCTTTGCTCAGAGAAGGAGAATGGCATGGCGGTGCCAAAAGCTGGGTGCTGCGTTGTTGTTGTTGTTGTTGTTGTTGTGTTTATTTATACCAGTGGTTCCCACCTTTTTTTGACCAGGGACCACTTGGACCAGGGACCACTCTCCAACATTAGTACCAAAAGGGTTACTGTTATTTTATTTATTTATATTTTTGCCAACTTTAGATTCAGTTTGGTTATTTGGGGTACTGATTCAGAAAATTGCATTGGATAGACCACATCAGCTCTAGTTTCTGATACAGAACATATGCCAGCCAGTAGTCGCCATCTGCTCATTCACAGAAAACCATATTTAATAAGCCTTGGCACTATAAGAGCCCCCAGTGGTGCAGTGGGTTAAACTGCAGAGCTGCTGAACTTGTTGACCGAAAGGTTGCAGGTATGAATTTGGCGAGCAGTGTGAGCTCCCGCTGTTACCCCCAGCTTCTGTCAACCTAGCAGTTCGAAAACATGCAAATGTGAGTAGATCAATAGGTACCGCTCCGGAAGGAAGGTAATGGCGCTCCATGCAGTCATGCTGGCCACATGACCTTGCTGCATTGTTGTTGTTATTGTTGTGATTGTTTATTTATACTCTCTTTGCTCAGAGAAGGATGATGACATGGCTGTGCCAAAAGCTGGGTCCTCCATTGTTGTTGCTGTTGTTGTGGTTATTATTATTATTATTATTATTATGGATGGCATGGTGGTGCCAAAAGCTGGGTGCTGCATTGTTGTTGTGATTCTCTTTATTTATACTCTTTACTCAGAGAAAGATGACGACATGGCGGTGCCAAAAGCTGGGTGCTACATTGTGGTTGCTGTTGTTAGTATTATACTATTTATACTGTCTGCTCAGAGAAGGAGGATGACATGGTGGTGCCAAAAGCTGGGACAATATCACTCTTCCCATTAGTATAGTAGAGACATGGACAGTTTGGGTATTTTATATAATCCTTGTAATTGATATGAAGAAATAGGTGTAAGAAGTGTTTCCAGTGCTCTGAGTCTTAATTTAAGAGAGGAAAGTGGGCTAGTAATAATAATAGTAATAATAATAACAACAAAAACTCTGAGGCTGCCTGCCATAGATGTGTGCGAAATATCAGGAGAGAATGCTTCTGCAACATGGCCATACAGCCAGGAAAACTCACAGCAGCCCAGTGATTCCAGCCATGAAAGCCTTAGACCAGTGTTTTTCAACCTTTTTTGAGCCACGGCACATTTTTTACATTTACAAAATCCTGGGGCACACCACCAACCAAAATGACACAAAATGACACTCTAACACAGTAATACATATAGTTAATATGTTTTTTAATGTATTTATACACTCAGTGTGAAACCTGGGCCTGTTTCGATGAACACAACGTAGATACCCGGGCAGGAATGGCAGAAAGACACACACGAAGGTCTTGCTCAACAGCTGTCAGTCTCTCTCTGTGTGTTTAGTTTTATTTTTTGTTGCTACTTCACAACTGTAATTTTGCTACTATTATGAATTGTAATGCAAATATCTGATACGCAGGATGCATTTTCATTCACTGGGCCAAATTTGGGACATGGCCAAATCTAAATACTGGTGGGGTTGAGTGGGGATTTTGTCATTTGGGAGTTGTAGTTGCTGGGATTTATAGTTAGCCTACAATCAAAGAGCACCCTGAGCTCCATCAATGATGGAATTGAACCAAACTTGGCACACAGAATTCCCATGACCAACAAAAAATACTGAAAGGGTTTGGTGGGTATTGACCTTCAGTTTTGGAGTTGTAGTTCACCTCTATCCAGAGAGCACTGTGGACTCAAACAATGTTGGATCAGGACCAAACTTGGAATGAATACTCAATATGCCCAAATGTGAACACATGGAGTTTGCGGAAAATATACCTTGACATTTGGGAGTTACAGTTTCTGGGATTTATAGTTAACACACAATCAAAGAGCATCCTGAACTCTTGCAACAATGGAATTGAACCAAACTTGGCATATTGAACTCTCATTACCAACAGAAAGTACTGAAAGGCTTTGCCTGGGAATTGACCTTGAGTTTGGAAGTTGTAGTTCACCTACACCCAGAGAGCACTGTGGACTCAAACAATGTTATGTTATGTTGTTTTTTGTTTTCTATCTAGAATCACAATGTTGGAAGGAGGCTCACCACTTTAAGGTCCCTAAAACAGGCATGGGAAAACCTCGGCCCTCTGGGTGCATTGGACTTCAACTCCCACCATTCCTAACAGCCTGAGGCTCTTTACTGCTTAAGTGGCTGAGGGGGAAAAAGGGCCCGAGGCTGCTAGGAATGGTGGGAGTTTGAGTCCAAAACACCTGGAAGGTCCAAGTTTGCTCATGCCAGCTTTCGACAGAGACCTCTTCCTCTCCCTTCCCCTTCACGCCCTTTCTTCTCCCTCCTGCCGAACACTTACTTTTTCTTCTCCGCTCGGGCTCCCTTCTTCCCAGCCTCGCTCTGCTTGCTTTGCCTCGCTTTGCTCACGCTGCCGCTTCTGCCGCCATTTTGATCCGAGGGGGCAGCGTGTGCATGTTCAGGAGGAGAGGGGGGAGGGAGGAAGACGTGACCCGTGCGAGCGCTACTGCGCAGACCCATCGCATGATGCAAAGCGAGCAGAGCGAGGCTGGGAAGAAGGGAGCCCGAGTGGAGAAGAAAAAGTGTTCGGCAGGAGGGGGAAGAAATGGTATTGGAGGTTCCAATTTCCCACGGCACACCTGATGATCGCTCACGGCACACTAGTGTGCTGCGGCACACCAGTTGGAAACACTGCCTTAGACAATCATTTAGTTGCTGACTTTGTGGCTTTATGGTATATCAGTTTGCAACACTTCTATGCCCAGAATCCAGTTGGAGTGGGACAATTTTGGGCCTGTCCACACTGACCATTTAATGCAGTTCAAATACAGGTTGAGAGTCAGTCGCTATATAATGAAAGTGCTCTGAAGCATGAAAGGCTTTAAACTGACTCAAGCAGTATCAGGGAATAGTCTGAAGTAAAGCCCTTAAGGCACACCAGTGCATGCCAATATAAACCAATAAGCAGATGTTTGGACTAAGAACACAACTAAACTTGAAGCGAGGAATTGAGTTTCCAGCTTGTCCATAAGGTTCAATATTTGGAAGTAAACATCTCTATCAAAAATCCTCATTTCTTTCATGGGAATTGTGGTGAAGTATGGAAGGAATTTTTTTTAAGCTTTCAAACAGCTTTCTTTTGGAACCCGATTTAAGTGCCCGGTGTAGATGTGCCCTTTGTGTTCCAGCTAGCGAAAGGGGCAGTTTGCACGCGTTTCTCCTGCAGCTCTCCTTCGTATACTTTCTCGTTGTTGTCTTTTCTCAGTAGTGGATTGCTCCATTTGTTTTGATTTGTATTTCCACTTCCCTTTGCCCTTTGCGTGCTATAAATCCAAGCACTAACAGTTCTTCTCTTGTGGGTTGGAGCCCAGTGGAGCTGAATTGGAAAAGCGTGGCTGTGCACAACAGAATTGGTTGCGTTTTCTGGCTGAAAACTAGAAATGTGTTAATGTCGTGGTTTCCAATGCAGTGCGATTCTGAGAAATCCATTGTGCAGAGTGGGTTTGTGGTGAGAGTTATGCCTGCTTGTCGTTGCCTTCCTCAGCAGGCAGAAAGAGTTTTTTTAAGACTCGTGCATATGGAAATAAATTGATGTTTTTAGATTCAGAGGTTTGCTGCAGATAGTTGTGTGTCTGCTCTCTTCTCCAGTGCTATGAATTCATTGGAAACAAAGGCAGTAAAAGCAGACAGCAACCCTTTGCAGACAACGGGTTCTTCACTCCCACAAAAATCTGATATTCTCTCCGTCCTTTATGAGGCTGCAGGTTCCTCTCTGGGAAGAGTTTGAAGGAAACTCATGGATCTCCAGTCAGACCTGGAGATCCATGTAGGGACTGGATGAAACCCCACTGATGATGTTGGGCCATTCTACAATGTATGGACTTCAGAGGGTTTTCTTAGGCCGTGAAATGTCACAGATTATATAAGTGATATCTATCATCTGGTCTCTTTCTAGTCTGTCTATTTATCTACCTTTCTATCTATCCAGCCCTCCCTCTCTCTTCCTCTATCTCCAGGCCTACCGCCCCCCCCCCACTCGTATCTATCCCCATATCTGTATTTATTTACCTTTCTAGCTCTCTCTCTCTCCAGTCCTCCTGATCTATCTCCAGCACATATCCATCCAACCAACCACCCACCCATCTATCCATCCACCCGTCATCCGTCTCCTACCTCTATCTATCTATCTATCTATCTATCTATCTATCTATCATCTCTCTCATTTATCCCCAGTCCATACTTGTATTTATCTGCCTTTCTATCTCTCCAGTACCCTCTCCCTCTCTCTCTATCCTCTCTCCATCCTTCTATCATCTTTCTTCAGTATCATTCTGTCTGTCTACCTAGCTACCTTTCTATCTCTTTAGTCCTCCCTCCTATTTCTCTCTCCCTCTATAGTCTCTGTCGATCAATCGATCTATCTATCTATCGATTCATCTACCTCCAGCCCATATATATCCATCTCACCAGTCCTTCTCACTCCATCTCTTTAGTCATTCTACCTATCAATCATTGATCTTCATAGCTATCTCAACAGTCCTTCCCTCTGTCTTTATCTATCTATCTATCTATCTATCTATCTATCTATCTATCTATCTATCTAACCAGTCCTTCTCTCTCTCCATCTCACCAGTTCTTCCCTTTGTCTTTCCTCTTATCTATCTATCTATCTATCATCTATCTATCTATCATCTATCTATCTATCATCTATCTTCAGTCCATATCTAGCCACCTCTCCAGTCCTTTCCTCTCTGCTATCTATCAATCATCTATTTTCAGGCCATATCTAGCTACATCTCTAGTCCTTCCCTCTGTCTTTCCATCTATCTATCTATCCATCCATCCATCCATCCATCTATCATCTATCTCTAGTCCATATCTATCTATCTCTCCAGTCCTTCCCTCTCTGTGATATCTATCAATCATCTATTTTCAGGCCATATCTAGCTACATCTCTAGTCCTTCCCTCTGTCTTTCCATCTATCTATCTATCTATCTATCCATCCATCCATCCATCCATCCATCCATCCATCCATCCATCCATCTATCATCTATCTCTAGTCCATATCTATCTATCTCTCCAGTCCTTCCCTCTCTGTGATATCTATCAATCATCTATTTTCAGGCCATATCTAGCTACCTCTCTAGTCCTTCCCTCTGTCTTTCCATCTATCTATCTATCTATCTATCTATCTATCTATCCAGCCATCTATCATCTATCTCAGCCATCTATCATCTATCTCTCCAGTCCCATATCTCCTCTCCATTTCTCCAGTCCTTCAGTTCATATTTCCTCTCCATTTCTTTAGTCCTTCAGTATATATATATATATATATATATATATATATATATATCTACCTCTCTAGTCCTTCTCTCTTTCTTTCATCTATCTATCTATCTATCTATCTATCTATCTATCTATCCAGCCATCTATCATCTATCTCTAGTCCATATCTTCCATCTGTCCTCCCTCTCTTTCCTCTCCAGCTGCAGTATGCACTGTGGAACTGGTGACACTGAGTCCTTCTCTCTTTTGTCATCAGACCATGCACTAATCCCCTTCTTTCCATCTGTCAGGCGATCGAAAGCAATGGGGTGCAGGGATGTAGGTCAGGCGGCATGGTTTGGAGGCCTGCCCCAAATGGCTGGGCGTTGGGGCCTCCTCCTCTGAAGGCACACAAGCCATACACCGCCTCACTTCACACAACAGACGCTTCCCTCCTTTTCAGGGAAAGATGACGCCTTAAATCAGGCCCACAATGTGTGAAATGGCTGCAGCAAGCGCTTGAGAGCTGGAATGTGCTAAAAAGGGAAACGGTATTGCTTTCTGGTGAGCTGACAGAGTGTCAGCAAAGGGATGCATCTCAAAACAAAATAAAAAGAGGCCCTTTCAGATAAAGCTGGGAGGGGAGAAGCTTGCTTCATTTGTTTGAAAGGAAAGCATACGGTAAAATGCCATGGAGAGGGCTGGATTGGTAGCCTGAATCCTATTGTTAGAGGAGACCCAATGAAGAGCTGTGTATTGGGCCAATGGTTCTATTCTATTCTATTCCACCTATAGCAGGGGTCGGGAACCTTTTTGACTCAGCCATGAAAGCAAAATATTTGGTAATTTATTTCAGTGAGAGCCATATAATATATATAATATATTTTAAGACTGAATTCAAGTAAATGTGAGTATATACGTACATACGATGAGAAAAGGATTCCCCCGGCAGAATGACGGGACACTTCAGACCTGGCTCTGCAAAAGGCATGCTCAGGACTCTGGGAAGGAAGAGAAGATGGAAGGAAGGGGGAAAGAAAGAAAGAAAGAAAGAAAGAAAGAGGAAATAAAGGAGGGAGGGAGGGAAGGAAAGAAAAGAAGAACAAACTATGGAAAAGGAAGAAAAGAAAAGCAGGAGAGAGACAAGGAGGGGAAAAGAAAGATGGAAATGGGAAGGGAGGAAAGGAAAGGGTGGGGGGAAAGGGAGTGAGGAAAAAGTAAAATAATGAAGGGAAAAGAAGAAAAGAAAGAATGGGAGAGAGAGGGAAGTGAAAAGAAAGGAAGGAGAAGGAAAGGAAGACTTGGGGAAAAAGAATAGAAGAGGAAGGAAGGAAGAGGGAGGGAAGGAGAATGGAGGAAAGAAGGAAGGGAAGAGAAAGAGGGAAAAGGAAGGAGAGAAGGAGAAGGAAAGGGTGAAAGGGAGAAAGGAAGGAAAGAAGAGGAAGGAAGGAAGGGAGAATGGAGGAAAGAAGGAAGGGGAGAAAGGGAGGGAAAAGGAAGGAGAGAAGGAAAGAATGGAAGATGAAGGAACGAAGAGGGAGGGAGGAAAGAAGGTAGGGAGAGAGAGGAAAAAGAATGAAAGAAAAAGAGAGGGAAAAAGAAAGGAAGAGAAAGGAAGGAAGAGGGCGTGGGGCCAAGGCGGACTTGGTGTTGACGTCGGCGAGGCAGTCCCTCCAGAAAGCGTCAAAAAGGCTGCGGCTCTTCAGCAGCCCAACGATGAGGCCGATGAGTTGGGTGTCCCCCGGGGGCAGCAAGGCCGGGTCTGCGGCGCCAGGGCCAGGCCTGCCTCCCCCGCCTCCCCCGAGGCCCGTGGCAGAGGACGAAGAGGAAGACGAGGCGCCACCGCCGGGCTCCACCATCCCCGGCAAAGAGGGCGCAGGGCCCCAGAGCAGCGGGGAATGAGAAGGAGGCGGCGATGGCGGTGTGGAAGCAGTAGTCGCGGCGCATTTGCGTCACTCCTCCTCACTGCATGCTGGGAAACCGAGGCCCGGGCTGCTCTGGAGAGACAGATGCAATCATGAAAAGAGCCACATCTGGCTCCCGAGCCATAGGTTCCTGACCCCTGACCTATAGGATGAAACAGCCTAATGTTGGAGGCTCTGTAACATTGCATCTGTGTGTGTGTGTGTGTATGCACACACACACACATATAATATTCAGATTCTGGATTGCAATTTTTGAAATCCCACTTTTTAATCCTTTGGTGCATCTACAATGCTGAATGCAGTTTGGTACTGCTTGAACTGCATTGGATCAAGGCTATGGAATCCTGGGAGTTGTAGTTTTACAAGGTCTTTAGCCTTCTCTGCCAAAGAATGCAAACTACAAATCCCAGGAATCCATAACATTGAGCCATGGTGATCAAAATGGTGTCAAACTGCATTCATTCCCCTGTGTATTCTATTCCAGGGCTGTCCAACTGCCGGCCCTGCAGGTGTTTTGGACTTCAAATCCCAGAAATCCTAACAGCTGGTAAACTGGCTAGGATTTCTGGGAGTTGAAGTCCAAAACACCTGCAGGGCCGGCAGTTGGACAGCCCTGTATCTATTCTATTCCACCTATAGGATGAAACATTCTAATGTTGGAGGCTCTGTAACATTGCATTTGTATATATGTGTGTGTGTGTGTGTGTGTGTGTGTATACACGCACATGCATATAATATTCAGATTCTGGATCCCAGGAATCCATAGCATTGAGCCATGGCAATCAAAGTGGGGTCAAAGTGCATTCATTCCACAGTGTAGATCAGTATTTCTCAAACTGGTCTTTTGGACTTCAGATCCCACAATTCCTAACAGCTGGTCATCTGGCTGGGATTTGTGGGAGCTGAAGTCCAAAACACCTGGAGGAGCACACTTTGAGAAACACTGGTGTAGATGCATCCAAAGCTCCCATTTAGGTCATTTTTGCAACAACAATAACAACAACAATAATACATGGAATAATAAAACTTTATTTATATTATGCCCTATCTCCCCCGAAGGGACTCAAGATGCCATTTCTCTCTTTGTCCCTTATACTGTATCCATATATTGTCTGGCGTGAAAGGGAAGTCTCTCTTGGCCCCAAAAACACCCCAAAAGGGAGGATTGCCATTGTACCGGAAGGACCCAGGCTTTTGCACGTTTCCACGGCAACGCAGATGGCTGAGTAACCCTTCTCCTGGTTGCCATGGTTACAGACCTATCAAAAGATGCAGGAGGGGAGAGAATGGGTTCCTCCATCCAGAATGAGGAAACCTGGCTCCAAAATATATTCCCTTCTCCTGTCTGTCTTCAGGAGTTGAGCAAAGTTTTGGAAACTCACATTTTGGGAAAAGTAAAGAAATTGTGTCATTAACGGCTGTGTTTGCCTCACGTTTAGGTCTTTCTTTTGCAAATGACATTATTGCTCCTACGTGTTTTTTTTTCTAAAGCATGCCCTGACCGTGACCGTGCATTCAAAGCAATGGTTGCAAATTTCTGCTTATTGCACAAACCTCCCTCTGCTAAAATAGGCATCAATTAAAGCAGTGTTTCCCAACCTTTTTTGAGCCGCGGCACACTTTTTACATTTACAAAATCCTGGGCCACACCACCAACCAAAATGACACAAAATGACACTCTAACACAGTAATACATATAGTTAATATGTTTTTAAATGTATTTATACACTCAGTGTGAAACCTGGGCCTGTTTCCATGAACACAACATAGATATCCTGGCAGGAATGGCAGAAAGACACAAACTTCCCACACAGAACTCCCATAACCAAGAGAAAATACTATAAGAGTTTGGTAGGCATTGACCTTGGGTTTTGGAGTTGTAGTTCACCTATATCCAGAGAGCACTGTGGACTCAAACAATGTTGGATCAGGACTTGGCATGAATACACAATATGCCCAAATATGAACGCAGATGGAGTTCAGGGGAAATAGACCTTGACATTTGGGAGTTGTAGTTGCTGAGATTTATAGTTCCCCTACAATCAAAGAGCATTCTGAACCCCACCAATGATAGAACTGGGCCAAACTTCCCACACAGAACCCCCAAGAGGCAAGAGGAGGTCTCTACTTGGGGAAAGGGAGGCGGGCCTTCCCAATGCATGGAGAGCGAGAGACCAAGTAGGCAACGGGTGGGGAGGGGGGTGTTTTTAATTTTGTGCCCTTATCGAGGTAGGTTTCTGTCACGATGCAGGGTCTCGGCCCGGCCCCTTAATCACACACACAGAGACAGTAATCAGCTAACTATTTATTGAATAATAAAAAACAGGTGATAAGTGTAATTGTCCATAAAAAGTATCTAAAAAGCAATGAAGGTAAAGAGTCTTAAGTAAATCCAAAGGCAAAGGCTTGGCAAGGCTCCGCAAAACAAAGCGGATCAAAAAACAGACTTGGTCCGTGGCAAGGCAAACAAGGCAAGGTTCATGAAAGTAAACCCAAGAAACTTCTTGGCATGGCATGAGCCTAATCCTGGCTCCCTGGAACTTCGCTCGCTTCACTCCCTTCAGAACAGAAGTGGCCGAGCAACTGAGGATCCTTTCCCACGGATCCTATACTTAATTCCCTTGGCGAGGCCCCCGACGCTCTAGGCTTCTGCGCCAATCTGTGCAACGGGATCTACTGTTTCTCTGACGCTCTAGGCTGCGGTGCCAATCTCTCCTGCTGGACTCAATGCTCCGTCTCCTATCAAAGCTCCGTCCTTGCCTCCCAGCACCTGGGTCGCTATCTTCGTGAGAGCCGAACTCCCTTTCGGCTTCCATGGGCTCATCCTCCCCTGTTTCCCGGATCCTTTCCTGCGACCCGAAACCACCTGGTTTCTCATACTGATCTGAGTCAGCACTCTCAGGGTCAGCCTGACTTTCCCAGTTATCATAGCCGTCAGGCCATTCATCATCCCAGGCCAAGCTCTCTGCGGGAGAGGAAGGCCCAGCTACCTCGTCATCCCCTTCCTCCATGTCCTCATCAGCTGCAGCTGGCCCTAATGCAAGTGGGACCCCGGTGCTGCCCCTGCCCCCAGGCACGAAAGGGAACTGGGTTGCTACAGTTTTTTAAGGTTTTTATACTTCAACACACTAGACTCTCCCCCCTCCCCTCCTGGAGGTTCCAATTTCCCACGGCACACCTGATGATCGCTCACGGCACACTAGTGTGCCCCGGCACACTGGTTGGGAAACACTGAATTAAAGGGACAGTATTGTGTGCCTTTTCTTCCCATTGAATTAGAATCATAGAATCATAGAGTTGGAAGAGACCTTGTGGGCCATCCAGTCCAACCCCCTGCCAAAAAGCAGGACAATTGCATTCAAAGCACCCCTGACAGATGGCCATCCAGCCTCTGTTTAAAAGCCTCCAAAGAAGGAGCCTCCACCACACTCTGAGGCAGAGAGTTCCACTGCTGAACAGCTCTCACAGTCAGGAAGTTCTTCCTAATGGTCAGGTGGAATCTCCTTTCCTGTAGTTTGAAGCCATTGTTCAGTGTCCTAGTCCCCAAAGTATTATTATTATTTTCTTCTGCAGGCAAAACATGCCCAGCTCTTTAAGCCGCTCCTCATAGGGCTTGTTCTCCAGACCCTTGGTCATTTTAGTCGCCCTCCCTCTGGACACATTCCAGCTTGTCAATATCTCCCTTCAATTGCGGTGCCCAGAATTGGACACAGTATTCCAGGTGTGGTCTAACCAAGGCAGAACAGAGGAGTAGCATGACTTCCCTGGATCTGGAATGGCATCCCATTTGTGGGCTAAGAGTTGCTCACCTTTGTGTATTATGTATAGCTATGGCCAACAGAAAGGCAACTGCCACCCAAAAGAAAATTCTTCATTCTACAGCAGGGGTGGGCAACCTAAGGCCCGTGGGCCAGATGTGCCCCGGCAGCTGATTCTGTTCAGCCCGGGGAGAAGAGCTTCCGGGGCGGGGCCAAGAGGAAGGGGTGCCGCTGCCACCAGCCCATCACGGGCTCTGTGGGGCCTGTGTCGGCAGACAGGCCGGAGGAGCGGCGGCTTTGGAGTGCCTGCCTTCCCTGGAGGCGATCCGGGCCCGCAGCGGGAGCACTCGGCGACTTGCGGCGGCTGATCGCCCTGGCGACCTGGAAGACTTGATTTATAATTTTATAATAATATTATTATAATATAATAAATAATATAATATAATATAATAATTATATTAACACTAATACTATATGAATATTTCTTGATATATTAATATGTTAATATTAATGATGTGTAATATATAGTAAATATAGTAAATAAATAAATAAATAATGTAGATTAGAATGCAGTTCAGCCTTTAGGTGCGGCCCTCCATAATATTTTTTGGCTCTCGGGTGGCCCCTTGGGAAAAATAATTGCCCACCCCTGTTCTACAATGTACGTCAGGCCTTGGGAAACTGTGCCCCCCCCCCCAGGTGTTTTGGACTTCAACTCCCACCATTCCTAACAGCCTCAGGCCCCTTCCCTTTCCCTCTCGGGGTTGAAGTCCAAATATCTGGAGGGCCAAAGTTTGCCCATGCCTGGTGTAGATGCTCTTTATTAACAGGACTTGCACTGCTCAGACTCGTCCACCAGGTGGCGCCAAAGCCCTTATTTCAACTCTATGATTCTCCCCTTATTTGAATAATATTCTGAATTATCCCAAAGGGGAGACTATCACAATATGTGGCAACACTAAAAAAACAGGGGAATTCCAGACAAGAATCAATCGGGGCCAGCTAACACCTCCCAACAAAGGAGGTGTTGAAGCTGCAAGGCTATTCAGTGCTAATCAAGGTGGCCAATTGCAACATCACAACACAAAAAAGGACTGCTAAACTGCAAAGAGACACCACAGAAGGGGTCTATAGACCATGAAGAAAAACTCACTATTATAGTTTGGTATTTAACTGAGAGATTCCAAAAATTGACAACAGATGTCAGCACAGCACAAGTGAGGCAATTAATTCACAAACACATGGATTTTAACCAGAAATCAAACATACAGTATATTATAAGCATTATCAATTCAATCATAGAGCAAGTAAGGTACTATGCATTTACGAAGTATTTTATCCTGGCAACCACATTAGCAACAACAGGCAACAGGCAATATATGCATGAAAAAACCACGTTCTGAGCAATAACAAAACCATTTAAATCGGATTATCAGGCAGTAAGTTCAGCATTAGCAACATAAACACAATTCTGCAAGTTAACATTATACATTCCATTATTCAAAAGCAATGAACATGAAAAATTCAAACCCCATTATGTAGAAATAATAATAAATAGATGCACCTATTAAGAGTTTAGAAAATACAAGGTGTTGTTGTTGTTGTTGTTATTGTTGCTATTCAATTGAGGCAAGTGTTAATATTGCAATTGGCCAGCTTGATTAGCATTGAATAGCCTTGCAGCTTCAAAACCTGTCTGCATCCTGCCTGGGGGAATCCTTTGTTGGGAGGTGTTAACTGGCTCTGATTGTTTCCTCTCTGGAATCGAATAGCTGCAAGACTTTTTCTGGGCTGTATGGCCTTGTTCCAGAAACATTTTCTCCTGACACAGGGAGATTCCAGACAAGAGTCAATCAGGGCCAGCTAACACCTCCCAACAAAGGATTCCCCCAGGCAGGAAGCAGACAGGTTTCGAAGCTGCAAGACTATTCAAGGATATTCAATTGAGGCAAGTGTGAAGGTTGCAGTTGGCCAGCTTGATTAGTATTGAATAGCCTTGCAACTTCAAAACTTGCCTGCTTCCCGCCTGGGCGAATCCTTTGTTGGGAGGTGTTAACTGGCTCTGATTGTTTCCCCTCTGGAACTGAATAGTTGAAAGACTTTTCCATGTTCCAGAAACATTCTCTCTTTGACTCAAAACACAGGGAGGTTCCAGACAATCATCAATCAGGGCCAGCTAACACCTCTCAACAAAGGATTCCCCCAGGCAGGAAGCATCCAGGCTTCGAAGCTGCAAGGCCATTGAATGCTAGTCAAGGTGGCCAATAGCAACATTCCCACTTGCCTCCAACAGGCAGGAATTTTTTCTCCCACCCTGGACATCATTCCACAGATTCCACTTGCCTGGTTTCCAAACAGATCTCACAACCTCTGAGGAATGCCTGCCATAGATGGAGGCGAAAGGTCAGGAGAGAATGCTTCTGGAATGTGGCCAAACAGCCTGGAAAACTCTCAGCAACCCAATAAGAATAAGAATGGGAGGCACCAATATAGAAAAAGTGAGATATAAATAATAATAATATCTCTTACTCTCGGCATTACTTCGCGAACGAAGATTCTTAGGAAGGACTCATCCCACGCTTTTTACAAGCGCGTTGATGACTAAAAAGGCCAATCTGAGAAAGGCAAGTTTGGTTACAGAAAGCACAGCAGAAAGTCTCCTTGGGTGATGTTGTTTCCAAGTTGCGGTTCTTTCTGCGTTGTCGTTTCTCTTCGAGACCCATTCGGCGGGTCTTCTCGAAAGAGGCTGCAGCATTGTGGATAGTGCGTCTCCATGCCTCCCGATGTGAGGCCAGGGTGGACCATTGTTGGTGATCAATCTGGCTAAGCCTGAGATGTTGTTTCAGGGAGTCCTTATATCTCTTTTTTGGGGCGCCTCTCTTGCGCTGACCCATGGTGAGTTCACCATAGAGTAGTATCTTTGGGAGGCGGTGGTCCTCCATCCTAGAGACGTGCCCTGCCCAGCGCAGCTGTGTTCTCAATAGCATGGCCTCAATGCTGGTGATCCCTGCTTGCTCAAGGACAGCAACATTCGTCACATAGTCGGTCCAGTGTATATTTAGGATTGTGCGAAGACAGCGCTGATGAAAGCGTTCGAGGATTCGTAGGTGTTGGCGATAGGTGACCCATGTTTCAGACCCATAGAGGAGAATAGACAGTATGATAGCTCTGTACACACTGATTTTGGTGCTTTGCCTCAGGTGCTTGTTGCTCCAGACTCTTTTGTGAAGCCTTCCAAATGCACTATGTGCCTTTGATAATCTGTGATCTATCTCTTTGTCAATCTTGGCGTCTGAAGAGATTATGCTTCCCAGGTAGGTGAACTGCTGAACGGACTTAAGCACAGATTTGCCTATGCTGACGTGGGGGTGATGGTGTTCTTCCTGTGGTGCGGGCTGGTAGAGGACTTCCGTTTTCTTCAGGCTGACTTCCAGCCCAAACAGCTGGAATATTATTATAATAATCTATTATATAAATGGGTTCACGTCATGTGATGTATACCTCAAACAAAGAAACCATACAACGCAGAAAAACAATACTTGCCAACAGAAATAGGCCTCAAGCAAGGTACGTTTGTAGCAAAGAAACTTCCCCCCCAAAACCTAAAAGGCCCCCAAAACAACGAGTAAAAATAAAACTACATTTCCCAGTATTCTCCGGGGCAGCCAACGACTCACCCAGCCTCTACATTCTGAACAACATGATTGGCTGCCAATAAGGGCGAATTTGCATAACTGCTGTAACCATAGCAACGCTGGCAGGAGCCATCCAAGGCTAAGATAGAATGCTGAGAGATTTCAGTTGGTGTTTGAGGGTTAAACTGCCAAAACCAAACTCTGAGGGAGCAATTCTCCAGCAAATTCCTACCCACACAACACAACACAAATTCCAATCACAACCCATCCCACCAACCTTACGGGACCCTGTACACACAACACCTACAAACACCACAAACTAAAACCATTCCTTCCTTCCACACAGACATAAACTGACCCAAAAGACAAGCCATGCCTTATAAAAATAACAGCATCGGACGACACACTCACAACGCTACATACATCACACAAAAAAGGGCAGAACAAACGCCAAAACAGAAACACACTGCGCAGCAGAGACACAGACAACAGGTCACTGCACGACGCACAGCTGAGAACCAAATGCAAAGAACTGCACGACAAGAAGAAGCGCGCAGCCAGGAACAACAATGACGCAGAAATGCAACACAACAGCAGCGCGCAAGGAGTGCAGAAACACGACGTCGCAACACAGAAAACAAACTTCAAAAACACCACAACCAATTCCACCGCCTAGCCTTCAGATACAACGCTGCAGAAGACTACAGCATGGTGCCAGAGGCCGACATTGGCACCCTAACGCACATCTGCACACACTGCAAAGCCCTGAAATACCCAGCAGAAACAACAGGAATGTGCTGCCTAGCCGGTAAAGTCTCTCTACCACCACTTGCCACTCCTCCACAACCACTACAGACTTTGCTGAGTGGACACACTCCAGAATCAAAACACTTCCTCCGCTATATAAGACAATACAACTCATGCTTCCAGATGACATCATTTGGAGCACACATAGAAAGTGCGCAATTCATGCCTACATGACCCCACCAAGACCGTAAGTAACATCATTTCCAACCCTTACATCTCGCATCTCCTAAATAGGGCACAGCAACACGTGCTGGGTACAGCTAGTCTATTATATAAATGGGTTCACGTCATGTGATGTATACCTCAAACAAAGAAACCATACAACGCAGAAACACAATACTTGCCAACAGAAATAGGCCTCAAGCAAGGTACGTTTGTAGCAAAGAAACTTTCCCCCCCAAAACCTAAAAGGCCCCCAAAACAACGAGTAAAAATAAAACTACATTTACCAGCATCCTCCGGGGCAGCCAAAGACTCACCCAGCCTCTACATTCTGAACAACATGATTGGCTGCCAAAAAGGGCGGATTTGCATAACTGCTGCACTGGCCAGCCAACATGAAAATTCCGAACCATAAAAAACTGCCGAAACAGAATAAGGAAAAGGCCTGAGCCAATCCCCAACACAAACATCCAACCGAAAATGTACACCCCAAAAAAACACAGACCACGCCCAAAATTGACAGTAAGGCTTCATTAACTTGATTTCCCTAACTAGCCCTCACTTACTGGGAAGCTGTTTACGCTCTGAATTGACAGTAAGGCTTCATTAACTTGACTTCCCTAACTAGCCCTCACTTACTGGGAAGCTGTTTACGCTCAGAATTGACAGTAAGGCTTCATTAACTTGATTCTCCCGACTAGGCCTCAGCTCATTGGACATTGTGTATGGCCTGAATTGACAGTAAGGCTTCATTAACTTGCTGTTCCTAACTAGGCCTCAGCTCATGGGACATTGTGTATGGCCTGAATTTACAGTAACCTACCTTGGCACACAGAGCCCCGACCATGCATGATGGGACTTGAAGTACCACCATGGAAAACGGGATTTGTAGTACTTCAAAACCCATCATTCCCCACAGACCACTGTGGCCCAGAACCAAGACCAATAAAGACCCAACTTGGCACACCATGCCCCCCATGACCCACACTCCATCCAACTGCAGTTTAGAGGAGGGCACACCGTGGATGATTGGACTTTCTCGCATCTCCTAAAAAGGGCACAGCAACGTGTGCCGGGTACAGCTAGTATTATATATAATAATAATAATAATAAATAGATGCACCTATAAAGAGTTTAGAAAATGCAAGGTAATGTGTGGGTCAAAGGAATAGCATCTAAGATGTATTAGATGAAGCTGGCTGATGGGACTTGGGAAGTCAATAAGAACCAGATTATTGTTTGTTGTGTAATAGAGTGGACACCCTGTCTATTTGGGCATATATGTTTGTCTGATTTATGTTTGTCTTGTCTGCTTTTATTATTGTAAACCTAATTAAAACTATTTAAAAAAGAAAAAAGAAAATGCAAGGTATTATTATTGCATTTTCATTGCATGATTGCATTTAATGGCCAGACAGCCCAAAAGACTCACAGCAACCCAGTTCCTCAAGAAGACTTGATCAGAAGAGGTGGGGTGGGAGGGAGCAGGTCAGCTGGTACAGCGTGACGCCCAGTGGGCTCCTCCCCCTTTCCCCCTTTTTTGCTCCCATTGCAATTCCGCTGGCGACCACTGTGTGGCGCGGTGGGGTCCTTCGCGGCGTCAGTGGGCGAGGGAACCCGGCGGCTGGGAGGAGCCTCGGAAGAGAAGAAGGAGAAGCTGAAGCAGGAGGAGGAGAGGAATAGAAGGAAAGGGAGGAAGAAGGAGAGGAGGAGGAGAGAAGGAGAAGGAGGAAGGGACGCCGACGCTACTGCTCCTGGTTCTTCTTCTTGATTCCTAGGAGGGAAGGGCCTCCCTCCTTCCTTCCTTCCCTCCTTTTTCCCCTTCCCTCCTTCCTTCCTTCTTTCCTTCTCTTTGGAGCTATGGCCGGTTACGTTCCTGGCCAGCTGCCCCTGACCCGCTCCCAGGAGAAGGAGTTCGTCCAGGCCTATGAGGACGTCCTGGAAAGATACAAAGGTAAGAAGAGAGGAAGAGGAAGGGAAAGAGGACTCTCTTCTTACTCTTTTCCTCTTCTCCTTCTCCTTATTGCAGTTGTTCTCTACCGGCTCCTTCCTCACTGCCTTCCCCATGAAAACCAGCAAAGTTTGGGGTGCATTGGGTTGTGTACTGTGTGTTTTGTGTGCTCTGGATTGTGTTGTGTGTGTTCTATGTCCATTGGATTGTGTTCTTCCTTCTCTTCTTTCCCCCTTCCCTCTCTCTCTCGATATGTATGTAATGTAGCATTCCAAGGCCTGGAAGGAAGGAAGAAGGTAGGAGGAAAGGAAGGAAGAAGGAAGAAGGGAATGAAGGGACCAAAGGAAGGAAAAGGAGGGAGAGAAGGAAGGAAAGAATGGGAGAAAGAAAGGGAGGAAAGAAGAAGGAAGGCGTGAATAAAGGGAAAAAAGGGAGGAAGGAGGAAAAGGGAATTAAGAAGGGGAGGAAAGAGGAAGGAAGACATGAATAAAGGAAAAGGGAGGAAGAAGGAAAGGGGGAAGGAAGGAAAAGAAAGGAATGAAAGAGAAGGAAGGAGTGAATAAAGGAGAAAAGGGAAAAGGGAAGGAAGGGAAGGAAGAAGGGGAGGAAATGAAAGAAATGAAGGAAAGAAGAAGGAAGGAGTGACTAAAGAAGAAAAAAGAGGGAAGGGGGAAAGAAGAGAAGGAAGTTAAAGGGGGGGGAGAAGGAAGAAGGGAAGGAAAGAGGAAGAAAGGAGTTACTAAAGGAGAAAAGGGAGAGAAGGAAGAAAGGGGGAAAAGAGGAAGGAAGGAAAAGAGAATGAGGAGAGAGGGAAATAAAAATACAGGAAGGAAGGAAAGTTGGAAGGAGTGAATAAAGGAGAAAAGGGAGGAAAGATAGAGAGAAGGTAGAACAGAAGGGAGGGATGAAGGAAGAAGAGGGGGAAAGGAAGGAAAGAGAGGGAGGGAAGGAAATGGGAAGGAAGAAAAGGAAGGAAAGAGGGAAGGAATAAAGGGAAGAAAGGGGAAGGAAAAGGAAGGAGTGTATAAAGGAGGAAAGAGGGAAGGGAGAGAAGACGGAAGGAAAGAGGGAGGAAAGAAAGGAAGAAGAAAAAAGAGGATAGAAGGGAAGAAAGGCCTATTTCTATTTAGGCAGAGATGCTTGAAAGAAAAGAGGGAAGGAAACAAGGAAGGAATGAAAGGATTAAGGAGAAGAAGAAAGAGGGAAAGGCCTGGCTGCTTTGGGAAGTCCTGCTGGGAGATGGAGAGGAGAGCAGGGTTTGGGAAAGAAGAGAGAGGCTGGAAATGGGCCCTTGGCAGCCAAAGTCGGGCCTTGGATTAGCACCCAGGGCACTTTCTCTTAGCAGGGAGCCAGACCAATTGCCCTGACTGGTGTTTACTGGTCTCACTGGCCCAAGGAGGTAAAGAACCTCATGGCTTTTCGAGCCATAAGGTCTCGGCATGAGCAAAGGCTGATCCATTGAGGGAAGAATGATAGAAGGAAGGAAAGGAAAGAGAAGAGGAAGGGAAGAGAGAGAGAGAGGGAAGGAGAAAAAGGAGGAAAGAAGGGCGGGAATACAGGCCTATTGCTATTTAGATCTGTTGAGGCATCAAAGAAGGCCTCCGAAGAAGCAGAGTAAAACCCAGAGGAGGCTGGACTGAAATAGAACAGTCACCGTGTTCCTCGTTTGAAATAAGGAGCTCTCTTTGTATGGAGAATAATAATAATATCAGATAAAGAACAGATCCCGGTATTCACGGGACTGCTGTCTGCGTCTGATAAAATATGGCCTCTCTAGGCATTTTGGGGTCCTCCAACAAAACTCTATGGTGTCCTTGGGTCATTTATCCATGACTGACAGCGCATGTTCCTTCTAGGTCCTCCAGTGTGAGTCTATGATCTTGGGCAGGAGGTCTTTCGTTTCAATAGGTTTTGCAATTGCCTGTTGTTTTTGCAAAATCTGGGGATGCGTTTCCTGCGGATTCGGGCGTCATGCTATACAGAGCAATGTAAGAGGTATCCTGATCTTAGCCATGTAGTCCTGACTCTTAATATTGCTTTTAATTGTACCTCTTCTAGAAGAAACACAGAGCACACCTTTGGCCCCTTGCTTGCGTCCTTCATGCTGCAGGTTTGTTGAGCATTAGATATGTCTGCACATGGCTTGCTTCTGTTTGGTGACCTGTGAGAATCCGTTTTGGTGTGGCTTCTGTGTTGCCGAGGCCAAGGAAATGCGTTTGAAGCTGCATTCCTACCTGGATTATCATTACCACCAACCCTAAGGGCGCTCTCCACTCCCTTCCCATTTGAGAGACTGGGATTTTGCCCCAAGCATCTTCCCGGCCTTGAAGTTTGCAGCCAGGTTTCCTCTTCTGCAGAGAAAGTAGTATATATCAAAGAAAGCACGTTTTCATGTCTCCTCTCTTTTTTGGCTGCGATTTTGGTGAATTCTGTGTAAAAGGAATGAATGTCTTGAATTGACAGCTTTCGACTTCAGTTCCCAGAATCCCAGACAATCAGCCAAGGGGCTTTTGGGAGTTGAAGTCCAAAAGAAATGGAGACGAAAGGTTGAGAAACACGAGAGATGGGAAGCTTCAGAGGTTATTTGTGAAAGGAGGAAAACTGAGGACTATAATAAAGGTAAAGCTTTCCCCTTGACATTAAGTCTAGCCGTGTCTGACTCTGAGGGTTGGTGCTCATCTCCATTTCTAAACCAAAGAGCCGGCATTGTCTGTAGACGCTGCCAAGATTATGTGGCCAGCATGACTGCATGAAGTGCTGTTATCTTCCTACCAGAGCAATACCTATTGATTTACTCACATTTGCATTTTTTCGAATTGTTAGGTTTATTTATTTATTTGCCATGCTTCTATACCGCCTCTCTCAGCCCGAAGGCGACTCGAGGCGGTGAAGCTTCAGGGGTGGGCAGAAGCTGGGGCTAACAGCGGGAGCTTACCCTGCACCTGTATTCAAACCACTGAGCTTTCAGTCAGCAAGTTCAGCAGATCAGCAGTTTAACCCACCACACCACCAGGGGCTCCAGACTACATTATTATTATTGTTGTTATTATTATGTGAAGCTTCAGAGGTTATTTGCTAGTGGGGGAAAGTAAGGACTAGCATCATCTTCATGATTATTTTATGGCCAAGAAACTTTAGTGTGAAACATAGAAATTGGAATCTTGGTGCTTTGTGAGTGACGGAAAGCTGCTGCTGCTGATAATAATAGTAATAATAATTTTAATACCCAACTCTCCCTATGGCTCAAGGCAGGGCACATCATTATGCTCATATGACTTCCTTAAAAGTACATATTAAAATACTTGACACGAAAGCTAAAGCACAGTAAACATAGAATGTGATTTTAACATTCACAATTGAAACCAATTGGGTAGGCCTACTGAAAGAGCTACTGTAGATGTTCAGTTGAAGTTTAATTCTGAATTTGAGCTATGTTTCGAATTGTTAAGAGGGAAACAAAATGCCTATGCGTTATCCACATTTTGTGAATTTGGGAACAATTATATTGTTGTTGCATTGTTGTTGTTATTACTACAGTTAAGTCCCCCTAGTTAAACCACTGAGCTGCTGAACTTGCTGACCGAAAGGTTGGCGGTTTGAATCCGGGAAGCGGGGTGAGCTCCCGCCGTTAGGCCCAGCTTCTGCCAGCGTAGCAATTTGAAAACATGCAAATGTGAGTAGATCAAATAGGTACCACTTCTGCGGGAAGGTAACGGCACTCCATGCAGTTATGCTGGCCACATGACTTAGGTCCCATTGAGGACTATTTTGCCAAAGTTTCAGACATCAAGTGTATTCCCCCTTTTCAGTTGTGTTTCCTTGCCGTTCTGTGCAGAGGCACTGTGGTTTGCACTGTGGTTTCAATTTCCCTATTGAAACATTACTTTGGGGATATGTAGTGAATGGGAGAAGGAAGGAGAGAGGTTACGAACATGCTTTGCAAATACTTGAGCTTTGGACACTGGATAAGAGACACAAAGCGGAGGAACAGGACCTTCTGTTTGCTATAAATGTTGCTAGATTTGACATTGAGGGCCTTTGTGATGGTCAGTACGAACATCCAGTTTGTTTGACCCATTTGGGTTGCTTTGGCCCATTTTCCTCCTCCTTCCAGCTCTCTGTGATGTTCTTGCTCATTGTTATTATCGCTGATTCAATTTGCCTTCTTGCCCAAGGCGGTTTGCAACAAGTTGACATGCAAAAAGTCAAGGCAAACAAAAGCTGATTCTCTGAGAAGCGCAACGTTAAAAAGGAACAGTTTAAAAATGCTCATTTGGAAACATAGTGATGAAAACAAAAGATAGAAGCAGTCCTCGCCTCTGCTTCTTATCAAATAGCAGCTGAAAGTGAGAAATAAAGAGTGGTTTGAAACATGGCTGGTGAACTTAAAGCACTTTTTGTTTCTTTTCCTTTTTTTGGAAGGTCACTCCAAACACGTTTGAATAGAATAGCTTTAGAAAAGACTCTGAGTGCATCTGCACCGTGGAACTAATGCAGTTTTGACACCGTTTGAACTTCAAACTTTGGGGATTGTGGTTTGGTGCGACCTTGGAGCCTCCGTAGCGTAGTGGGTTAAACCACTGAGCTGCTGAACTTGTTGACCAAACGTTTGCAGGTTCGAATGCGGGGAGCGAGGTGGGCTCCCGCTGTCAGCCCCAGCTTCTGCCAACCTAGCAGTTTGAAAACATGCAAATGCGAGTACATCAATAGGTATCGCTCCGGCGGGAAGGCAACGACGCTTCATGCAGTCATGCCGGCCACATTACTTAGAAATTGAGATAAACACCAACTCCCGTAGTTGAACACGACTGAACTTAATGTCAGGGGAAAACCTTTACCTAAAACTGTAATTCACAAGATTGCATAGCATGGCAGTTAAAGTGGTGCCAAACTGCATCAATTCTATAATGTAGATGCACCCAAAGAAGGGAAGACAAACACTCTGCAGTCATTTATTATGGGCATAGGGTTGGAAACCCTCCCAGAAGCAAAGCTGCCATTGAATTAACCTGAAAATTAGGCTTCTCTTTCTTTGCAGAGACTGAATGCATCCTATTGGGAGACCAGGGGCTTTTGTCTGCTTAAGCATTCATTTCCCTTCTCTGGACAGGCATCGTAAACAAGATTATTCCCAGCCTAAGTCTCTTGGAAGCCTCATGGCACCGATAGATTTTCATGCGCTGGCCTCAGAGCCATGCTTCTTATGGTGCAGCCGACGTCTGTCTGTCCGTCCATCCGTCCATCTCTTAGGGGTTTGGGCCTCGGATTTAAGGAAGGCAAGGCGGTTGTTGTCTTCTTTGGGCGCCTCTTGCAAAGCGCAAGGCAAGCTGGAGCAGGTAGGGAGGGCGGCAAAGGAAATTAAAGCGAAATATGTTTTTTGTCACCCCTTTGGAATGTGCCAGATGTTCTGTTCAGCCAAGTGTCTCCGGCTTATACTTTTATGGTCGATTTAATTAGCAAAATTTGATGATGATGTTGCTGAAGGGGTTATCAACCCGAAAGCAGTCCTTCGGAAAACTGCTGCAATTAGTCAATGCATACTTCTGGGGAATGGTGAAAAGTAACTTTCCCAAGGGTTGTGCACAAACGCAACGGATATTGAGGTCCAAACGCAGTTTTGTCAGTTGAATTCTTTTGGTTTTCATAATATTGCTGTGTTTGGTGCGGTACACATCCTAAACAAGTCTTTTGTTGGACAGTGTGGAAAAATCTGTATACTCCAAAGACAGGAAGGCTTAGAGAAGACATTTATGCTGGGGGGAAAGGAAGGAAAAAGGAAGAGGGGCTGACCAAGGGCAAGATGGATGGATGGCATCCTCAAAGTGGCTGGCTTGACCCTGAAGGAGCTGGGGAAGGTGACGGCTTACAGGGAGCTCTGGCGTGGGCTGGCCCATGAGGTCATGAAGAGTCGAAAGCGACTGAACGAATAAACAACAACAACCAAGGGTTAGAAACTGCAATTCCCAGCAGCAGGCAGCATGGGGGTGGTGGGAGCCGTAGTCCCCTTAAAATCAATACTTAAGCTATGATTGCATGCATGGATCACTGGAGCACTCGCCCGTTAATTGCTTTTGCCATGCGATGTGGTTTACACAGATGCATAATATGGGCCTTATTGTGGAGCGTCCCTCAGTTTTGCTTGTCCCAGTGGAAGGCCTCTAGTGCATGTTTCTTCATGTGTTCCACTATGTGTTATTTGGACACTGTGTTTTGGAGGTGCGTTTAGTCCACATTAAATGGTTGTTGTTGTTATTTGATACATAACAAGATTAGTACATGGCAAACAAGATGACTATGCTGGCTTTTGTATTTAATCACACGTTGGATACTTCCCAAGTGTCTAAGTGTCTATGTATTGGCGAATAATGTGTGCAGATCTGAGTAGAGTGGCCTTTTGCAGCTGACATGTGGCAATTTTGTGAGCACTGTTTGTCTTTAAGTGCAGGCCAAGGTCTTTAGGCACTGCACCCAGTGTGCCAATCACCATTGGGACCACCTTGACTGGCTTTGCCAGAGTCTTTGCAATACTCTTCAAAAGCACTCCTAGTCACAGCTGATCCCCGAGCCTCGGGGTTCAGAGTAAAAACTCCAAACCATGAACTTGATCTGCCTTCTGACTGACCAGGAGCACCTCTGTCTTGTCTGGATTGAGCTTCAATTGAAGTGATGAGTGTGGATGTACCCTGGGGCTTCAAAGAATAACCTCTTTGTGGCAGCCTTGGAGGCATCGAAAGACCACATCACCTTCCTGGCATGTTCCAAGAGAGATCCATGCTGTGTGAAGTTGCCATGTTGTCACCCCCCTTAAATTGTGTTCCAAAATGTGACGTTCCAGTTGTTAGTGGACTGAATGTCCCAGCAGTCCTGGTTCCCACCGCTGCCAGAGTCCTTTTTTTGTTGGAAAGGTAATTACTTTGAAGCTGTGCATCTTGAGCAGGAGGGAAATCCAGTCGGGTCACTTTCCCAGACAAAAGTGAAGTTTCACCCAATGTTCTGCTGACAGATGATGGTGATGATAATAATAATAATGTCAAAATTGTGTTCACATGCTCCACAATGGCAACTGGGAACCTGCTGCTCCAGTCCAGTCGCCAAAAACGACTCTCCATCTCAGCAACTTTGTGCGTCTGTTGATTGATGGCGACTCCAGGATTTTCTCAGGCAAGAAGACTCGAGAGGTGGTTCTGTCAACTCCGTCTTCTCAAAATTTCGCTTGCATTGCCTGGTATTCCTTGGCAGCCTTTCTGGGCTTGAAGAAGGGTCCCCCTTAAGGACTGCCGCTCCCAGCATTGCTGCTGGGGGATTCTGGGAGTCACCGTCCAAAAAGACCCCTCTCCCCATGCTCTGGAAGTTCGAGCCTACAGAATTTGGGGAAAAGAGACCAAGGGCTGATGTTGTGTCTGTGTGCTTTCAAGTCCTCTACTGACTCACGGCCACCCTATGAATTCCAAGGTGTTTTCATAGGCAAGGAATACTAAACCAGCACAGTTACCTCGTAGTATCATATTGCAACAAGTGTGTGGTGTAGCTACATCCCCAACTATGAGTGTTTGGGGGATTTGCGTTCCTAGATTGGGACTGAAACCACCCTCAGTGACTCAAGCACGGACCCTGACATTTATTTTGGGGCTCAAACCCCAAAGGGTAAGGGCTGTGCAGGGCTGCCTCTGGCTGAATGAGAGATTATACAATACCATCCCCTGATTTATGGTTTTGTTGCGAACATGCTTGTAAGGTCATATTGGGGCGTCTATTGCAGAGCATTGGGTTGTTTATTACGGAATATTGAATTGTCTGTTGCAGACTATGGGGTGTCTATTATAGGTTACAATATCGGGGTGTTTATTGCAGGCTGTTGAGTTGTCTGCTTCAGACTATTGGGTTATCTATTGTACAATATTGAGGTGTCATTTCCAAAATATAGGAGTGTCTGTTGCTGATTATTGGGGTATGTATTTATGTAACTCAATTTTGAGTTTGTTTTTGTGGCAGTCACAAACTACCATATATACTCGAGTATAAGCTGGGTTTTTCAGCCCTTTTTTAGGCTGAAAAAGCATCTGAGTCAAAGTTATTTGTTATTTTAATCTAGTATTATTATTATTATTATTAGAAACACAACTCTGCTGGCTGTTGTATTGTATCACACATCGGATACTTCCCAAGTGTCTAGGATTGTGTGATATCTTGGCGCATAATGCATGCAGATCCCAGTAAAGTGGCCTTTTGCAGCTGGCAGATAGTAATTTTGTCAGTGCCAATTGTGTTTCAGTGCAGGCCAAGGTCTTTAGGCATTGCACCCAGTGCGCCGATCACCACTGAGACCACCTTTACTGGCTTGTACCAGAGTCTTTGCAGTTTGATCTTTATTTATTTATTTATTTACATTATTTTTACCCCGCCCTTCTCAACCCCCCCGGGGGGGGGAACTCAGAGCAGCTAACAGGCAGTAATTCGATGCCACAACAATACACATTATAAAATCATCAGTACAAAAATTTAAAGCATCATATCGTGTCAGCTTTTCCAGTTGTTTCTCATCAATTCTGCTGTCACCTGGGCTTGCAACATCAACGATCCATACTTCGTTTTTTAACACGATTGTGAGGTCAGGAGTATAGTGCTCCAAAACTCTGTCAGTCTGAATTCGGAAGTCCAAGAGTAGCTTGACCTGTTCATTCTCTGTAACAACTTCCTCCTCCTCTTATATTACACTTATTATTTTACTCTATTATTATTATTAAATTTATTATTTACTCTATTATTATATTTATTTATTCATTTATGGCATTTATATCCCACCCTTCTCACCCCGAAGGGGACTCAGAGCGGCTTATGAGTTATATGTACATGCAATATAATATTATTAGCATAGCACAATATTAGTATTATATTACTACTAGCTGTACCCGGCACGCGTTGCTGTGCCCTTTTTAGGAGATGTGAGGAAGTCCTATCATCCACGGTGTGCCCTCCTCTGAACTGCAGTTGGATGGAGTGTGGGTCATGGGGGGCATGGTGTGCCAAGTTGGGTCTTTATTGGTCTTGGTTCTGGGCCACAGTGGTCTGTGGGGAATGATGGGTTTTGAAGTACTACAAATCCCATTTTCCATGGTGGTACTTCAAGTCCCATCATGCATGGTCGGGGTTCTGTGTGCCATGTCTCTCTCTCTCTCTGTGTATCTCAGTCTATCTCTCTCTGTGTCTCTTTCTCTCTCCTTATCTACCTATCTCTCTCTCTGTAACTTCCTGTGTCTGTCTCTCTCTCTATCCCTATCCTTACCTATCACTGTCTGTCTCTCTGTATATTATTCTCCATCACACACTCTATCACTTGCTTTCTCTGTGTCTATCTCTCTGTACTCACTCAGTCTGTATCACCCAATCTTTCTCTATCTATCACTCACTCTCTCTATCCCTATCTATCAATCCCTTCCTCCCTCTATATTTCCCCCTCTCTCTCTCACTCTCACTCCCCTTCTCTCTGTCTTAGTCTCTAATTCCCCCCTCTCTCATACCCTCTCACTCTCTCTCTCATTTCCCCCTCTTTATATTCCTCTCTCTTTCTCTCTCAGTCTTTCAAACCCCCCTCTGTCTTTCTCTCTCTCTCTCTATCACCACTCTCTCTCTCCGCCCGGGTGGTGCGGCTGTGTCGTGGCCCCTCCTCCTCTGCCGCCTCGGCCTCCTCGCCCGTCTCCCTGCCGTTCCCGGCCCTGGCCTGCTCGGGCGCCACCGGGACCACCTGGGAAGCGAGCGAGGAGGCCGCGGAAGAGCCAGCCACAACACCGGCCACACCTCCTGGGTCCAGCCGCGGTCCCGGGGCTGAGCCCTCGACAACGCTGGAGGACGCCTAGAGGAAGCACAGGAGCCAGGAACGGCGCCGCCCGCATTCCCATCCCGGAACAGCCCCGGGGTGCCAAACTACAGTTCCCAGAAACCTCCGCGGCCGGAAGTAGCCCAGCGTGGCCTTTTGGGAAGTGTAGTTCGGCGCCCCAGAGCTGCTCCGAGATGGGGGACGTGCGGGCGCCGCCGTTCCTGGCTCCTGTGCTTCCTCTTAGCGCCCTGCAGCGTTGTCGACCCGGGGGCTGCCAGCCCCGGGGCCGCGGCTGGACCCAGGAGGTGGGAGGAGGAGGGATGTCCCGCCTCCTGCCCCGCCCCTCCCGCCAGGCTTCGGAACCGGGCGGCGGGGGAGCGCGGGAGGAGGTGGAGGGGCTAGGGAGGGGGGGATGTCCCGCCTCCTGCCCCGCCCCTCCCGCCAGGCTTCGGAACCGGGCGGCGGGGGGCGCGGAGGAGGTGGGAGGGGCTAGGGAGGGGAGGATGTCCCGCCTCCTGCCCGCCCCCTCCCGCCAGGCTTCGGAACCGGGCGGCGGGGGGGAGCGCGGGAGGAGGTGGGAGGGGCTAGGAGGGAGGATGTCCCGCCTCCTGCCCGCCCCTCCCGCCAGGCTTCGGAACCGGGCGGCGGGAGGAGCGCGGGAGGAGGTGGGGGGCTAGGGGAGGGAAGAGGATGTCCCGCCTCCTGCCCGCCCCTCCCGCCAGGCTTCGGAACCGGGCGGCGGGAGGAGCGCGGGGAGGAGGTGGGAGGGGCTAGGGAGGGAAGAGGGATGTCCCGCCTCCTGCCCGCCCCCTCCCGCCAGGCTTCGGAACCGGGCGGCGGGGGAGCGGGGGAGGAGGTGGAGGGGCTAGGGAGGTGGGAGCGTGTCCGCCTCCTGCCCCAGCCCCCGCCAGGCTTTGGAACCGGGCGGCGAGGGATGCGGCAGGTAAGGAGTCGGGGGCGCGGGTGGGGTGGGAGGGAGGAGGAGGAGGGGCGGGGTGAAGGGGAGTCGGGGTGGAGGGTGTTTTGGAGGAGGTGGAGGGGCGGGAGAGGAGGAAAAGAGGTGCCCGGGAAAAGCTTCCCTCCTGCCTCCTCAGGGATCGGGAGAGAACCGGGGTCCCGATCCTGGCGGAGGTGGGAGGAAGCTGCGGACGGCGGCGGCGGGGGGGTGCGGAAGGAGGTGGGAGGGGCTGGGGAGGGGAGCCGGTTTCCCTCCTCCTTCCAGGTCCCCCCGCCGCCGCTCTTCCTGAGGAGGCGAACCAGGGGTCCCGATCCTGGCGGAGGTGGGAGGAAGCTGCCGGGATGGCGGCGGCGGGGGGGTGGGGTGCGGAAGGGAGTGTGGGGGGGGCTGGGGGAGGAGCCGGTTTCCCCTCCTTCCAGGTCCCCCGCCGCCGCTCTTCCTGAGGAGGCGGAGAGGCGCTCTGGCTGCCATGTGCGAACGTTCTAAACGTTCGCGCTGGCAGAAGTGGCCGGGTTGGCAATTTTTGGGGATCGTTTTTGGGGTGCTGGGAGGTATGTAGGTCCGTTTTTTTTTGCTGTTGTCTGTAGCGAGTGTAATGGTCCAGTAGGCTGCCAAGTTTGGTGCTTCTGCGAGCCATAGTTTCTTTGTCTATATACGACATTAAACGGACTCACCAAAATTATATATATAGATATTGTACTATACCACTATCCTGCGATATTATTAGTAATATTACATGTAATATAAAATATATAAATATTATATTATTACATTGTATTATTATTGTGTATTACAATATTATGATCAATATTATATGTACATGTAATATATTATAATTATTAGCATAGCATAATACCAGTACTATACATCACTACACTGTATTATACCACTACACTGCAACATCACCAGTAATATTACATGTAATATATAATATACAATTATTATATCATATTATTAGTATTATATTGTATTACATTATAATATTATCGATATTATATTTATATTACATATAATACTTAATTTTATTATTATTACATTTACATTATTTTACTCTATTACTATTTTTATTACATTTCTTATTTTACTCTATTTTAGTCTTTATTAGTATTGGGAGGATACGTAAGCACATTTGCATTGAAGAAGGTTAGAAAAAATGGTTTAATCAGAGTTTGACAGTCTTATCTTTAATTTTATGTAAATATTCAAAAACTTTTAACCTACTGATGCCTCAATTAATATAATTTTATTGGTATCTATTTTTATTTTGACATTTACCAATAGCTGCTACATTTCCCACCCTCGGCTTATACTCAAGTCAGTGTGTTTTCGCAGCTTATATTCTGGTCGGCTTATACTCGAGTATATACGGTATGTTGTATTGGTTGAGACTCTGACAGGGGTCCTCAAATTTTTTAAACAGAGGGCCAGGTCACAGTCCCTTAAACTGTTGGGGGCCAGATTATAATTTGAAAAAAACATGAATGAATTCCTATGCACACTGCATATATCTTATTTGTAGTGCAAAAAAACACTTAAAAATAATAGAATAGTTAAAATGAAGAACAATTTTAAGAAATATAATTTCATTAGTATTTCAATGGGAAGTGTAAGCCTGCTTTTGGCTGATGAGATAGCGTTGTTGTTGTTGTTGTTGTTATTGTGTGCTTTCAAGTCATTTCAGACTTAGGTTGACCCTGAGCGAGAGCCGGGTAAATTACTTTGGAGGTCCGTATCCGGCCCCTGGGCCTTAGTTTGAGGACCCCTGATCTATGAGATATTTATTGAAAAACTAGAGCAAAATGTGTTGCAAGATGACGTCACTCCCGCAAAACAGTATTTTTGTAGAGTGGGCCATATAGCCCAAAAAAACCTACAACCCAGAGATTCCAGCCATGAAAGCCTTTGACAATACACTATTTTTGCAGTTTAATAAACTTATTTATTTATTCAGTTTTGTATGTCTTCCTTCTCCGAGGGCTCAGGACGGCTTACAGAGAATATAAAAAACACACTTTAAAACAACCGAAATTAAACTCTTAGCTAAAACTATAAAACTATTTACAGCTGATTAACCAGATCAGACCCCGAAAGCCTGCTGGAATAAAAACGTCTTGCACGCTCTGCGGAACTTTGTTAGATCTCTCAAAGCTCGCACATCTTCCGGCAGAGCGTTCCAAAGAGTTGGAGCTATGATCGTAAAGGCTCGCCGTCTTGTTGATGTCAGCCGATGTGAGCGGCAGCTAGGAATCATCAAAAGATTTTGATCAGTTGAGCGTTTCTATGGTTTCTATGACAACCAATTAGAAAATGACATTTATAACCCAGGAACAAAAATCGTATTACATACTGTTATTGGCTATTGGGGTGTCTATTGCAGAACATTTGGTTGCCTCATTTTGGAACATTTAGTTTTCATTGTACATATTGGGGTGCCTGTTGCAAAATATTGAGTTGTCTGTTGCTTGCTATTGGGTTGCCTGTGTCCCTTTCTATGCTCATCCTCCTTCCGGTCAGAGGCTGCTCCTGCTCTCTTTCCTGCTGAACTTGGGGAGTCTCTGCCTTTCTGCAAAGATAAACACCATTCCTTTGTTGTGTTGCAAGAGCGGGAGTTTCCTCCCTTGGTGGACATCAGGGCCCTTGGTGCTGAGCGTCTTCTCCTGGCCCAGAGATGTGGCCACCCTCCTTTGCTCTCCTTTCTGCCTTTGCCTCCGGCTTCTTTGGGCGTTGCGGCTGACGTTTCTCACTCCGCCTGAGCAGTGGGTAGGAGGGAAACTGGGCTTGGAAAGACACTAAATCTAGACGGACCAGTTCTCCTTTCCCAATTGGGTTGCCTCTTGATGTGTTACCGCTTCATCCCGGTGGGGAGGGAGCCATCTCAGAGAAGCTTGAAATACACGTGGGCTTGGCCGAGATACACTAGTGCAGTGTTTTTCAACCTTTTTTGAGCTGCAGCACATTTTTTACATTTACAAAATCCTGGGGCACACCACCAACCAAAATGACACTCTAACACAGTAATACGTATAGTTAATATGTTTTTGAATGTATTTATACACTCAGTGTGAAACCTGGGCCTGTTTCGATGAACACAACATAGATATCCTGGCAGGAATGGCAGAAAGACACAAACTTCCCACACAGAACTCCCATAACCAAGAGAAAATGCTATAAGAGTTTGGTGGGCATTGACCTTGGGTTTTGGAGTTGTAGTTCACCTATATCCAGAGAACACTGTGGACTGAAACAATGTTGGATCAGGACCAAACTTGCCATGAATACTCAATATGCCCAAATGTGAACCCAGATGAAGTTTGGGGAAAATAGACCTTGACATTTGGGAGTTACAGTTTCTGGGATTTATAGTTAACACACAATCAAAGAGCATCCTGAACTCTTGCAACAATGGAATTGAACGAAACTTGGCATATTGAACTCTCATTACCAACAGAAAGTACTGAAAGGGTTTGCTTGGGAATTGACCTTGAGTTTGGAAGTTGTAGTTCACCTACACCCAGAGAGCACTGTGGACTCAAACAATGTTATGTTATGTTGTTGTTTGTTTTCTATCCAGAATCACAATGTTGGAAGGAGGCTCACCACTTTAAGGTCCGTAAAACAGGCATGGGAAAACTTTGGCCCTCTGGGTGCTTTGGACTTCAATTCCCACCATTCCTAACAGCCGGAGGCCCTTTCCTGTTTAAATGACTGAGGGGGAAAAAGGAAAAGGGCCTGAGGCTGCTAGGAATGGTGGGAGTTGGAGTCCAAAACACCTGGAAGGTCCAAGTTTGCCCATGCCAGCTTTTGACAGAGACCTCTTCCTCCCCCTTCCCCTTGGCGCCCTTTCTTCCCCCTCCTGCCGAACACTTAGTTTTTCGTCTACGTTGCCGCTTCTGCCGCCATTTTGATCCGAGGGGGCAGCGTGAGCATGTTCAGGAGGGGAGGGGGGAGGGAGGAAGACGTGACCCGTGCGGGCGCTACTGAGCAGACTCGCCCCAGAGCAAAGCGAGGCAAAGCGAGCAGAGCGAGGCTGGGAAGAAGGGAGCCTGAGTGGAGAAGAAAAAGTGTTCGGCAGGAGGGGGAAGAAAGGGTATTGGAGGTTCCATATTCCCACGGCACACCTGATGATCGCTCACAGCACGCTGGTTAGGAAACACTGCACTAGTGCATTGAACTCTGCACAGAAGAGTCCCAGACCATTGGCTTTGAATTTGAACTCATGACTTTCTAACGTTTCCCTTCCCCAGATGAGGATGATGCTGATTAGATGCAGTGGGATGGATTGCAGGAGAGGACAAAAACTGAATGAAGCTTTATCTCTGAGTTTCCAAAGCAAATCGGAGCCCTTCAGTGGCTGCCAAAAGTGTTGGATTAAATTAGAGCCGCCCTCCCAAATCCTAAAATACTGAATTTCATAACATCACCATCTGGAAGGGAATTCCGCCGATAAAGCTTTGGCCGCTTTGAGGGGAGATTTTTGTGTTTCCTATGACAGAGCTATTGGAAACCTTATGCATATTTTGGACGGGTGGAGTGGGAGAGCTCGCCTTACCTTCGATATAATAACTCTTTGGGCCAAAGTGACGTGAATCCAGATGGATTCCATTGTATGTTATTTTTTCTAATATTCAGGAGTGGTTTGCGTATTGGACTAATGACAGTGTTTCTCAACCTTCCTGATGCCACGACCCCTTAATACAGTTCCTCATGTTGTGGTGACCCCAAACATAAAATTATTTTAGTTGCTATTTCATAATTATAATTTTGCTACTGTTCTGAATCATAATGTAAATATCTGATATGCAGGATGTATCTTCATTCACTGGACCAAATTTGGCACAAATAACCAAAACGCCCAAACTTTGAATACTAGTGGGGTTTCAAGGGGACTGACCGCAGAGGTTGGGAGTTATAGTTCACCCACAATAACAGAGCAGTGTGCACCCAACTGATAGATCTGGGCTAAACTTGGCACAAATACAAAATATGACCAACTTTTAAAACTGGGGGAGAGGGGAGGACTGGCGGGACTGATCCAACATGATGGTAAGTGTAGTTCTCCCTGCATCCAGGGAACCCTGTGACCCCCACCCATGATGGATCTGAACCAAACTGGGTGCACAGACCCAACGTGGCCAGCTGTGAATACAGGCAGGGTTTGGGGGTGATTGACCTTGGCTTATGGGAGTTGTAGTTCACCCACATTTTATTTATTTTTATTTATTTATTTACGTCATTTATATTCCGCTCTTCTCACCCCGCAGGGGACTCGGGGCAGGACACAATGCACATATACAGGCAAACATTCAATGCCATTGACATACAACATATATAGACAGACATAGAGGCAATTTAACATTCCAGAAATCAGTTACATTTCCTACTTGACAGATGCAACTGTCTTTCGGGTTACAAAGGTCGACAACGAGCTACACAAATTGGTCGAGAGCTCACCAAAGAGCACTGAACTCAGTTGATGACGGATCTAGACCAAAGTTGAAATACAGACCCAACATGGTCAACTGTGAATACTGGTGGGATTTGGGGAGGATTGACCCACAATTTTGCAAGCTGTAATTCACCCACATCCTTTTACATTTTCTAATGGGAGCATTAATAAAAAACAAAAGAAAGACTGACTGCTTCCTAATAAATAGTGTTATAAATTACCTAAGCTGCTTCTGCTCTTCCTCCTGATGCTGCTGGGCCACTCCCACGTCACGTGGGTGCTTTCCCCCCTGCCTTGAAGGGACGTGATCCTCTCTCCAGCCTCATGCACTCTCCCTCACCTGCGCACCATGCTGCCACGAGCCGAGCACGCCTGCTCTCCTCTTCCTGCTTGGAGTCCCCTTGGCTGAGAGGCCAGTCAATCACAGCAGGAGGAGGGCTTTTGTTGGGAGGTTTTGCCGTCTGTTTCCAAAAAAGGAAGAGAAGGACAAGTGGAGAGATCCTCAGCCTTCTCTGCCAAAGCGGTTCTTAAGATGACCTCTCTGAAACCCCCTCCCCAGTGACCCCCCCCCCCTCCCCGGGGTCCCGACCACCAGGTTGAGAAACGCTGCGCTATCACTCTGGTCTTGAATCTCTGCTTGGAAACCTTGGGCAAGTCACACTCTATCAGCCGCAGAGGAAGGCAATGGTGGTACTAGTACTACTAATAACAATAATAATAAATATTTAGAAAGAGAAAATGGGGTGCTACTAATACCACCACCACCACTACTACTAATAACAATGATAACACTGTGTAACAAACTTTGAAAAAACGTTCTGTTCCTGGCTTGAAAGTGTTATTTCCTGTTTAATTGTGCAGTCCTCACTTTGAAAGTAGTTTTATTCCAGAATCTAGGAGCCCCTGGTAGCGCAATGGGTTAAACCCTTGTGCCAGCAGGACTGCTGACCAGTAGGTCAGCGGTTCGAATCCAGGGAGAGCGTGGATGAGCTCCCTATGTCAGCTTCAGCTCCCCATGCAAGGACATGAGAGAAAGCTCCCACAAGGATGGTAAACATCAAAACATCCTGGTGTCCCCTGGGCAACATCCTTGCAGATGGCCAATTCTCTCACACCAGAAGCGACTTGAAGTTTCTGAAGTCGCTCCTGACACACACAAAAACCTCCAGAAACTTTGTTTTTGTGGCTGCCACTAACTTTTTGAGTTGTTTGAGACTCAGATCTTCATTGAAAAACTACAACAAAATGTGTTGCGGCATGTCCCTCCCGCAAAAACAAAGTTTTTGCAGTTTAATACACTTTCCCCATGTTTTTATGATAGAACCAATTAGGAAATGACATTTATAACTCAGGAACAAAAATAGTGTTACATAGTATAATAGACAGTATTAAGCAATTTTCAGCTTCCCTGGTTCCCCAGAAAAATAGAGGATAAGATATTTGCAAAATAATAAAAAGACTAAAAAGCAAGGTTAAAAGCCTTGTCTTGTGGGGTCCCTCAGGGAGCCATCCTTTCCCCTTTGTTATTTAACATCTATATGCGACTGCTCACTCAGCTGGTACGTAGCTTTGGGCTTGAGTGTCACCAGTACGCTGACGACACTCAGCTCATTCTGAGGATGGATGGTCGGACGGAATCCGTACCCAATAATTTCCATCTATGCCTTGAAGCCGTTACTGGATAGCTGCGAGCCAGTAGGTTGAAGGTGAATCCGGTGAAGACGGAGATCCTTTGGCTGGGTCGTCCGGGCGATAGGGAAATCCAACTGCCGACCCTGGATGGCGAGGCATTACGTCCGTCATCATCAGTAAAAAGCCTGGGTGTCCTTTTGGACCCTTTGCTGTCAATGGAGACCCAAATCTCCAATGTCAGCAGAATCGCATTCCTCCATCTGCGACAGGCGAAGCATCTGGCTCCCTATCTCTCACGGAATGATCTGGCCACGGTAATCCAAGCCACGGTCATCTCAAGACTTGACTACTGTAACACTCTTTACATTGGCCTTCCCTTGAATGTGATCCGGAAACTCAAGCTAGTGTAGAATGCTGCAGCCCGACTACTTGCGGGGGAACCCACGAGCCGCCGTATAACACCTATACTGCAGAACCTGCACTGGCTGCCAATTGAATACCGGATCACTTTCAAGGTGTTAGTTCTTACTTTTAAGGCCTTGTATGGTCTGGGGCCAGTGTACCTACGGGATCACCTGATTCCATATAACCCTCCGAGATCACTTCGTTCAGAAAACCAGCATCTTCTAGACATCCCTAGTGTGAAGTCTTTCCACCTGACTTTGACAAGGCGCAGGGCATTTTCAATCATTGCTCTTTGGAATATGTTGCCACTGGAAACACGGGCTCTCCAAAATTTGGTCACCTTTCAGAGGGCCTGCAAGACACACTTGTTCAGACAGGCCTTCGAAAGCTTGTAATTTTAGCTACATTTTAATTTTGCTGTTTTACTTACTATTATATGTACTGTATGTTTTGCCCATTATTTGTTTTATTGAATTGTGTTGTAAACCTCCCCGAGCCACTGGGAGTGGCGGTGTATAAGTCCAAATAAATAAAAATAATAAATGGATAATAATTTTAAAACCAGAGGAAAAAATAATACAGTTTTGCCTGTTGGGCGGAATGCTCATACAGAAGTGGAACCGGTCTCATAATTCTGAGAAGAAGGGGCTGCAAAGGACAAGGCCCCTCTTTCTCGGAGTAGTTGGGACATGGCAATCCTTTTCTTCAGGCTTGGAGGTGCATTTGGTTTTGCTGATGACGAAACCAGCTGTTTCTCATGACTGGGATCCAGCTCGCTTCTCCATTCTTTGCCAGGTTCCAGTTGTCTTTCCAGTTCGGCGACCTTTCCTTTTCTCCTTTCGCTCTTTCTGTCTTTCTTTTGGAAGGAAGTGCTATAGCAAGGCACTCCAAAAACCTGAGGCTCCCAAAGCTGCTGGCTTTGCCCACCAGGAGGGGTTGCTGAGAGGGGCTTCCCCAGTGCTCTAATGCAATGGCTTTGGACTTTCAGTGCTCCAGTGCAATGCTCCTGACTTTCCTGAGCAGATTTGGACAGCTGTGCCTTTGGGTGGAAGGGAGGCATTTGTGGTGCCGCCGCCCTTGAAGCCGCAAAAGAAAAGCAGGCAGTCAATAAACAATGGAGAGCCGGGAGCTCCGGGTGGGTCCCGGTATACAAACGCTAGTGGTGGGCAGATGACTGGTTGCATAAAGAGCCCTGCTCTGACTATACTGTAACATATGCAACCAGAAGTGATGTTCCATTATATTCCAATTCTTGGATGTGACTGAAATATGGAAAATCCTTGCACTTTTGGCAATGTTGTGAGGGCAAAGGGGAACTAATTTTTTGCAGCACCCTGGCTGGTTATTGTTAGAATCTTAGAGTTGGTTAAGGAGCCCCAGATGTCATCTAGTCCAACCCCATTCTGCTATGCAGGAATACACAATCAAAGCCCTCTCGACAGACGGCCACCCAGCCTCTGTCTATTCCTACGATAAATAGCTCTTCTTTTTCCTAATGTTTAGATGGAATATTTTGTCCTGCCATTTGAACCCATGGTTAAGGACCCCCAAATGTCATCTAGTCCAACCCCATTGTGTTGTGCAGGAAAACACAATCAAAGCCCTCCTGACAGATGGCCACCCAGCCTCTGTCTATTCCTATGATAAACAGGTCTCTTCTTCCTAATATTTAGGTGGATTATTTTTTCCTGCCATTTGAACCCATGGCTCCGTTGTGTCCTAGTGGAAAGCAAACTTGCCTCTCAAACGCAGAACAGAGTGGGTTGTTGATCCCCCTCCATCAGGACATCATATTGCTATGGAAGCAGCCTAGAGTCGCCTTGGCCTTTTTCGCTGCTGCATCACACTTTTGGCTCATGTTCAGCTTGTTGTTCACTGAGACTCTTAAATCCTTTTCACTTGCATTGTTTTCAAGCTAGGTGTATTTGTGTGTGTGGGTGCTTTATGGCAGTTTTGGTGGGTTTTGAGGGGTACTTTTGACTTAAAATGTAACTTGTTTAATGGGGAGTTGTCCTATGGATTCCATAGTCATAAACCTGGGACTCCCAGAGGACACGCTTTCCTTTTTTCTGCATTATAGGTTATTATAGTGTTCACGTCAGGTGCTTAGGTCCCCGGATAGGTGTGATCCCGTGAGAGCCCTTCTCCTGGTTTCTCTTCTGAGGTTGCTTTGCTGCCTCCAGTGCTTTCCAGGGGTCTCTCCTTCCCTGGCATAATGCAATCCGGCCCCATTCCCTCCCTTTGCACTTCCCAAATGCCTCATTCACCTTGACTGGCTGCCGTGGGATAGAAAGGTACCTTGCCAGGAGCCGCCTGAGAAAGCCTTTGATCAACTGGCCAGAGACCAAAGCCCAGGGAGGGAGGGAGGGAGGGTTGGCACAGCCTCCGCTTGGAACCAGTCGCTCGCAATTAAGCAACGAACAAACCTCTGGGAGCCTGGATTTCGGAGGAAGAGTGAATGAGGATGAGGGCAGAGTGTGGGAAAAAGAGTGGGGCCTTGTACTTATCCCCGGCATAAGCCCTTGAAAAGAAATCCTGCAGGGGAGGACAAGCTGGATTCTGTGTATGTTTCGGCAGTTTTCAGTTTGGGACATCATACTGTCATATTCAGTTCTGTCCAGTTCTTATTTCTCCCCCAAAAGGATGGCTTATAAGAAACACGTGTAAAACATTATGGTTAAAATGCACATGATGTGTGATTAAATTTGTATATTACAATGATTTTGTGTGTGTCCGGAGCGACTTGAGAAACTGCAAGTTGCTTCTGGCGTGAAATAATTGACCGTCTGCAAAGACGTTGCCCAAGGGGTGCCTGAATGTTTTGATGTTTAACCATCCTTGTGGGAGGCTTCTTTCATGTCCCTGCATGTGGAGCTGGACCTGACAGAGGGAGCTCATCCATGCTCTCAGCGGATGCAAACCTCCAACCTGTCGGTCTTCAGTCCTGCCGGCACAAGTGTTTAACCCATTGCGGTACTGGGGGCTCTTACTATAATAATCATCATCATAATACAGTATTTCTTCAATTGTAAGTAACCATTGATTGTAAGATACACCCTAATTTCAGAACCACCACCAAAAATGCATAAGATACATGTGAGATGCACCCCATTTTAGAGATATTTATATGGGGGGGGTGTCTTAGAGTTGAAGAAAATAATAATAATACCACATTTCTTCAAATGTAAGACACCATTGCCCCCCCCCCTGGTGGTGCAGCAGGTTAAACTGCTGAGCTGCTGAACTTTCTGACCAAAAGGTCAGCAGTTTGAATCCGAGGAGCAAGGTGAACTCCCACTGTTAGGCCCAAGTTCAGCCAACCTAGCAGTTTGGAAACATGCAAATATGAGTAGATTCATAGGTATTGCTTCTGCAGGAAGGTAACAGCTCTCCATGCAGTCATGCTGGCCACATGACCTTGGAGGTGTCTACGGACAACGCCGGCTCTTTGGCTTAGAAATGGAGATGAGTACCAGCCCCCAGAGTCGGACATGGCTAGCCTTAATGTCAAGGGGAAACTTTTACCTTTAAGACACCCTAATTTCACCACCACCACCAAAAATGCATAAGATACACTTGCGATTCTACGGTGAATCCCATTTTAGAGGTCTTTATATACTAAAAAGTGCATCCTAGAATTGAAGAAATGCAATAGTACTACTAATACTAATAATAATAATAATACAATTTGAATTAATGTTTTAGAAACAAGGCAAAAATATTTTTTTCTAGTAATATAGTCAGTTCCCTGAAATCTTCTGAAATAGGAAGTTCTTCATCTACAACCCAGAGGCTGATTCTCCCTAATGCTTCCACTTCATCATTATAGCCATGTATAAATAAATATGTGAGGGGAAGTCATAGAGAGGAGGAAGCAAGGTTGTTGATACAACTCTATGATTCTACAAGCATAAGGATAGTCCAATAGGAGGAAGAACATTTACTGAGAACTATTTCACCTTTTATGAGTGCTTGAAATTTTCATTTGGGAGCCTTTTTTGCCTTTCGAAATTTCACCAGACCATATCTCTAGCAGTCGTTTTGGGCTCCTTGCTTTGGTCCCGCAGTTCTGTGTTGCAGCTGCTTGGGTCGCCTTCCTTTTGTCCGGGTGGAGAGGCCTTTGTGTATGGCGCTGTTGGGTTGGACTGTATTTCCCTTGTTGGGTTCCCGTTTTGCTGCCAAATTCTAGCACAAAGTCATGTATTGAAGCCTGCCAATGGAAAAAAGAGACGTGAGAGAAGGATTCAAGGGTACAATCTGGTTCAGAAAAAGAGACTTCTTGTATCAACAATGCCCTGTTAAGTCCTTTTCAGGTTGTGCCTTTCCATCCCTGGATATTGTATGTCTGCCTGCAAATCTGTAAGGAGGACGATTAACCCGTGACCCCTCTAATATTGTTGGACTGCTATTCCTATCAGTCCTTGCTTACCTTATGATGAAGGATAACACTATGTAATACAATTCTTGTCCCTGGGTTATAAATGTCATGGGAAAAGTTCATTAAACTTCAAAAGCTTTGTTTTTGTGGGAGGGATGTCCTGTAACCTATTTTGCACTAGTTTTTCAATGAATATGTACCATCTAGGACGTTAAGATCGTCTGGGGAGGCCTTGCTCTCGACTCCGTCTGCATCACAAATGCGTTTGGCGGGGACAAGAGACAGGGCCTTCTCAGCGGTGGCCCCTCGGCTGTGGAATGCCCTTCCCGGGGACATTAGATCAGCCCCCTCGCTCTTCACCTTCCAAAAAAAGATCAAAACTTGGCTGTTTGAGCTGGCGTTCGAAAAGGCAGTGTAACTGACATAGGATTGGAATTACTGGACTACAAGATTGGATTTTGTTTTTATTTGGCGATGAAATGTTGTTTTTATTGTCATGTTTTATTTTATTCCTAATGTTTTAAGTGCTGTTTTTAAGATGCTGTCGGCATTCAATTTGTTGCCTTGTAAACCGCCCCGAGTCGCCTTCGGGCTGAGAGGGTGCGGTATACACATGTGCTAAATAAATAAATAAATAAATATATCATAGAGTCTCAACCAATTCAACCTAGTTTGTGGCAACCACAAAAATAAAGTTTCTGGAGGAATACAACTACTTTAAAAGTAAGGACCTTACAATTAAACAGGAAATAACACTTTCAAATCAGGAACAAAATATTTTTCGAATATTGTTACATAGTGCAGTGCTTTTCAACCTTTTTTTTGAGCCGCAGCACATTTTTTACATTTCAAAATCCTGGGGCACACCACCAGCCAAAATGACACTCTAACACATTAATACATATAGTTAATATGTTTTAAAATGTATTTATACACTCAGTGTGAAACCTGGGCCTGTTTCGATGAACACAATGTAGATATCCTGGCAGGAATGGTAGAAAGACACACACGAAGGTCTTGCTCAATTTATAGTTAACACACAATCAAAGAGCATCCTGAACTCTTGCAACAATGGAATTGAACCAAACTTGGCATATTGAACTCTCATTACCAACAGAAAGCACTGAAAGGGTTTGCTTGGGAATTGACCTTGAGTTTGGAAGTTGTAGTGCACCTAAACCCAGAGAGCATTGTGGACTCAAACAATGTTATGTTATGTTGTTGTTTGTTTTCTATCCAGAATCACAATGTTGGAAGGAGGCTCACCACTTTAAGGTCCCTAAAACAGGCATGGGAAAACTTTGGCCCTCTGGGTGTTTTGGACTTCAACTCCCACCATTCCTAACAGCCTGAGGCCCTTTCCTGCTTAAGTGACTGGGGGGGGGGGAGGAAAAGGGCCTGAGGCTGCTAGGAATGGTGGGAGTTGGAGTCCAAAACACTTGGAAGGTCCAAGTTTGCCCAGGCCAGCTTTCGACAGAGACCTCTTCCTCCCCCTTCGCACCCTTTCTTCCCCCTCCTGCTGAACACTTAGTTTTTCATCTCCACTTGGGCTCCCTTCTTCCCAGCCTCACTTTGCTCGGTTTGCTCATGCTGCCGCTTCTGCCGCCAGTTTGATCTGAGGGGGCCGCTTGAGCGTGTTCATGAGGGGAGGGGGGAGGGAGGAAGACGTGACCCGTGCGGGCGCTACTGCGCAGACTCGCCCCACGTCTTCCTCCCTCCCCCCTCCCCTCCTGAACACACTCACGGCAGCGTGAGCAAAGCGAGGCAAAGCGAGCAGAGCGAGACTGGGAAGAAGGGAGCCTGAGTGGAGAAGAAAAAGTGTTCGGCAGGAGGGGGAAGAAAGGGTATTGGAGGTTTCAATTTCCCATGGCACACCTGATGATCGCTCATGGCACACTGGTTGGGAAACACTGACAAAGTGTGATGGAAATTGCAGTGCAGGAACATGTTGTTTGTGTCATTTTGTTTGTTGATCAAACACCATCCTTCCTTTAAAAAAAAAGGTTAATTCTCCAACTCGAAACTCTTAATTAGGGATGACTGGGAAAGTACTTGAAATGTATCACCCTTTGTTTATTGGACTATAACTAACAGCAGCCCCTTGTTACCGAGGGACATTGTGATGGACCACAAGTTGCTTGCTTGCTTTTGGGGAAAAGTGGGTACCTGAGACTCTACGAAGGCCACATAGACTGCACTATGTTACAACATTTGAAAAATGCTCTCTTCCTGGTTTGAAACTGTAATTTCCTGTTTAATTGTGTGGTATGTACTTGAAAGTCATTGTAATGCTTCAGAACTTTGTTTTTGTGGTGCCCCAAACTACTGTATATTCTCGAGTATAAGCCAAGTTTTCCAGCCCTTTTTTGAATTGGTATGAGATATTCATAGGGGCCACGGTGGCACAGCGTATTACATTGCTAAGCCGCAAAACTTGCTGACCGGAAGGTTGGCGGTTCAAATTCGCGTGACAGGGTGAACGCCCGTTGTTAACCCCAACTTCTGCCAACCTAGCAGTTTGAAAACATCCAAATGTGAGTAGATCAATAGGTATTGCTTCAGCAGGAAGGTAACGGTGCTCCATGCAGTCATGCTGGCCATGTGACCTAGGAGGTGTTACGGACAACACCGGCTCTTTGGCTTAGAAATATAAATTAGCACCAATCCCCAGAGTCAGACATGACTGGACATAATGTTGAGGTGAAACCCTTACCTTTATGAGATATTCATTGAGAAACTATAGCAAAATGCGCTACAGGGTGTCCCGCAAAGACAAAGTTTTTGCTGTTTAATGAACGTTTTCCATGTTTTTATGATAGAATCAATTAAAATGACATTTATAACCCTAGGACAAAAATTGTGTTACATAGTGCTGCCGATAGTGCCCTTTAAAGATTTTGGGGAAAAAGTTACTTTAAAATGCTGAATTGTCCGGAGGCTGGGACTTGATTCCTGTTTAAAAACTGGCCAAAGTTTTGATGCAAGTCTTTTTGGGGAGGCTGCCAAAAGGTCACTCTTTTGGGGCAGCCACAGAAACAGACTTCGGGTTCATCCATGTGCAGTTCCAGGGCTACAGTGAACATCCCTTATTTTAGAAGGGCTGCAGCACAAAGTTAGAGAGTCTAAGTTCCTTCCCTGGTCGCATCTCCAGCCTGGATTAGAAAAGGTCACCGCCTGAAATCCCGTTGCTGCCAGCCAGAGCCAGAAGCGCCAAAGGAGATGAAGCATCCGCAAAGTAGCTTTGAATATTCCTAAGCTGCTCTATTCAGTATCCCACTCTCTTCTGACCTAGATTAACCCTGAGTCCAGTTCTGGGTAAATCAATCCAAGGAGGAGACGGAGAGGCTGGACCACGTCCAGTGAAGGGCGAACAAACATGGTCAGAGGTCCAGAAACTGAATTCCTCTGAGAAGCTTCTCAGCTTGAATGAGAGAAGGTTGGGAGAAGAGACCCGAGAGCCATGTTTACATTTTCAAAGGGATGTCCTATTGAGGAGAAAGGGGCAAGCTTGGTTTTCTGCTCCTCCGGAGACCAAGACACAATGGAGCAATGGATTCAAATGGCAGGAAATGAGATTCTCAGCACCACAGAGTACTTTCTGAAGGTCAGGGCTGCTCAGCAGTGGAATATGCATCCCTGAGTATCTCCTTCTCTAGAGCCTTTTTGGCAGAGGCTGGATGGCCATTTGTTGGGAAAGCTTTGAATGTATTTTCCTACTTGGAAGAAAGGAGTTGGACTGGATGGGCCTTGGGATCTCTTTGAACTCTAGGATTCTTGGATTCCATCTGTGGAGGTTTTGCAGCAGAGGCTTCTTGGTTATCTGTGGGAAGTGTTTTGATTGTGTCTTCTTTCCTGGCAGAAGGGGGCTGGATTTCTTCCAGCTCTAGGTTTGAGGGCTACAGTCTAAAATCCCAAAAATATGTTGCCCGATAGAGCTGACAGTACTAAACTACGTTCTTTCCTAAAATCTAATGCTCACCTTTTTGGGCTAAGTGACTTTGACAAAAGGAGAGTTTGCCTCATATGATCATCTTAGTGCGGAGCCAAAACCAAAGGGGAAGGTGCTTTAGAGCAGACCTGGGCATCTTGCGGCCCGGAGGCCGATGCTGACCGGCCCGGGGCTCCCTCAAGGCTTCGTCCTGAAGAGAGGGAGGCGAACTCCCATTGGGGTGTCTACACGCAGAGCATGCCTTCGCCCTCTTCCTCCTCCCTTCACTTCCTCCTCGCGCGCTCCCCCTCCCTCTTGCAGTCTTTCCCTTCTTCTGTTTCCTGTCTTCCCTCCCTGTTTCCTTCCTTCTTTCCCTCCCTCCCTCTTTCCCTCTCTCTTTCCCCCTTTCATTCCTTCTCCCTTCCACCACATGAACGCAAGACGGAAAGAGAGGGAGAGGGGGCGGGGCCAGAGTGGGAAAGAGGCGGGGACGAGGCCGGAGTGTGGGGGGGGGGGCGCTTCCATTCTCTCCTCGTCTTCCTCCTCTTCTCTTCTGCCTCTTTGGGCATATTGAGGATTCGTGCTAAGTTTGGTCCCGATCCATCATTATTTTGAGTCTACAGTGCTCTCTGGATGTAGGTGAACTACAACTCCCAAACTCAAGGTAAATGCCCAGCAAACCCTTTCAGTACTTTCTGTTGGTCTCATGAGAGTTCAGTGTGCCAAGTTTGGTTCAAGATGGCTGAATGGCCATCTGTGAGGAATGCTTTGATTGTGTTTTTCCCTTATGGCAGAAGGAGGTTGGACTGGATGGCCCTTGGAGGTCTCCTCCTATTCTAGGAACCTATTATTATTATTATTATTATTATTATTAGCAGAGGCTGAATGAATATTATCATCATCATTATTATGAATAAATTCAGGGGCTTACATTTAGTTGAATTCAGTCTTAAAATATATTATATGGCTCTCACTGAAATAAATTTCCAAATATTTTGCTTTTATGGCTCTATGAGTCAAAAAGGTTCGTGACCCCTGATATAATGAATCACAAATGATACAAATGTTCACATTGTATTGTAAAGTTTGAGTGAATAAATGTCATTTTTCCTATGACAACCTCTCTTTCTCATTGCTCATAACATATACTCTTATCAGTCTTATTAATATATCAAAAACGCAATGTAGTGCCTTTTTATTATTATTAAAGAAATTCAATTGATATTATGTAGACTGTAGTTCAGCCTTTAGGTGCGGCCCTCCATAATATTTTTTGGCTCTCGTGTGGCCCCTTGGGAAAAAAATTGCCCACCGCTGCTTTAGAGGCTGCACCTGAAGCTCCTCTTTTTTGGTGGTGGTGGGGGGTTATCTCCAATTTAATGGCCCTGGCTCAATGCTATGGGATCCTGGGATTTGTAGTTTGCTGATGCATCAGCATCCTCTGGCAGAGAAAGGCTCAAGACCGTGTCAAACTACACCCCTCATGACTCCATAGTATCGAACCAAGGCAATTAAAGTGGATTCATTCTGCAGCATAGATGCACCCCAAAGGTTTTCTTTTCTGTCGCTGGAAGCTTTGGTGCTGTAGTTATGCTTCAGGGTTTTGAAAATTAACGTGTGCATGAGATTTGGTGGCGCATGAGACTCAAGTCAAGAGGGGTCGATTGAATACAATAGAGTCTCGCTTATCCAAGATAAAAAGGCCGGCAGAATGTTGGATAAGCAAAAATGTTGGAGAATAAGGAGAGATTAAGGAAAAGCCTATTAAATGTCAAATTATGTTATGATTTTACATATTAAGAACCAAAACATCATGGTTTGCAACAAATTGACAGAAAAAGCAGTTCAATACACAGTAACGTTATGTAGCAATTACTGTATTTACAAATTTAGCACCAAAACATGTATTGAAACAATTGTGGATCCGGGCGGGAGGCGGACTGCGTTGGATAATACAGACTGTTGCATGAGCAAAGATTAGATAAGCGAGTCTACTGTAGCTTTGAATGTTCCTCATCTATTTTCTCGGGAGCCTTCTTCTTGTTCTCTTTGACTCTTGCCTTGGCAAGCTATGGCCCTGCTTTGCTAGACTTCTCCATATTGCTCTGCATGTCGCCTGAGGCAGTGCGCCTCTCAGGACTGGCAATGTGGGGAGCAGAAGCAGAGGCAGCTGCATTTAGGGATCTCAGCCCTGCCCTCCGGCATAACAGGGAAGGCTTCCCACAACTTCCTAGCCAGGGAGGCTGCGCTTCCAGATGCGCAAGGCTGCAAGGTGTGCGCTTGCCTTAGGCACGGAATACTAAAACCAGCACAGTTCAAGTAGTATCATACTGCAACAAGTGTGTAGGGTAGATGCAACCATGATCAGAGGTTTGGGGGGGGGGGGGCTGTTCCTAGTTTGGGGCTGGAACCACCCTCGCTGGCTCAAGCATAGCCCCTGGCATTTATTTTGGGGGTCAAACCCCAAAGGGGTCTGGAGAGCTGTCTTTGGGTTGTGTATTATTGATTATTAGGATATCTATTGTAGAACCTTCTGTTTTTATTGTATAATATTGGGGTGTATAATATTGGGGGTACAATATTGGGGGCACAGTGGGTCAAACTGCCAATCTGTTGAACAGTTCAAATCCGGGGAGCGGGGTGAGCTCCCGCTGTTAGCCCCAACTTCTGCCAACCTAGCAGTTCAAAAACATGCAAATGTGAGTCGATCAATAGGTACTGCTCCAGTGGAAAGGTAACAGCGCTCCATGCAGTCATGCCAGCCAGATGACCTTTGAGGTGTCTACGGACAATGCCGGCTCTTCGGCTTGGAAATGGAGATGAGCACCACCCCCCAGAGTCAGACACAACTAGAAATAAGGTCAAGAGAAACCTTTACCTTTACTTATTGGGGTGTTTATTGTAGAATATTTCGGGATCCCAGCCCTGCCCTGCCCTCCGGTGCAACAGGGAAGGCTTCCCACCACTTCTCAGCCAGGTAGGCTGTGTTCACAGGTGCTCAAGGCTGCAAGGTGTGCGCTTGCCTGTCTCTTTACTAGGCATAACAAAGGTGGGCCCAGATACCAAACTCTGCTTTTCTGTCCCCCAAATTTCTCATTTTAAAAAGTCTTTGGCATGGTTTTGGACAGGTTTTGGGTGTAAACCCCAGACAAGACATGGCAAATATGGGGAAAGATATCAAAAGAAAACTTGACATCATCCCCATAAGCAGTGGTGAATCCAGGCTGTCCCCAAATACAGTTAAGACTCGTGCGCCAGCTGCGCCCGTACCTTGGGAAGTCTGATCCGGCTACAGTTGTCCACGCTCTGGTCACATCCCAAATAGATTACTGTTACGCACTCTATGTGGGGCTGCCTTTGAAGACAGTTCAGAAATTACAATTAGTCCAACGGGCGACAGCCAGATTACTAACCGGAGCTATATACAGGGAGCATACCACCCCCCTGCTGTGTCAGCTCCACTGGCTGCCTGTCCACTTTCGAGCTCAATTCAAAGTGCTGGTTTTGACCTTTAAAGCTCTATACGGTTCTGGCCCAGCTTACTTGTCTGAACGCATCAGCCTCTATGTCCCACCTCGTAATTTAAGATCATCCGGGGAGGCCCTGCTCTCACTCCCGCCAACTTCTCAAACGCGGTTGGTGGGGACGAGAGAGAGGGCCTTCTCGGTGGTGGCTCCCCGTCTGTGGAACGCGCTCCCAAGCAACATACGACCGACCACATCCCTCCTGGAATTCAGGAAAGGAGTGAAGTCCTGGCTGTGGGACCAGGCGTTTGCGCATTAGCACAATGCAGCACTTTGGACTGGATTTGTAAGGGCATGTTGATGGAGATGGCTCAATGCTCCTGTTATGGACAAAACACTGTTTTTAACTTAAGAGAATGTGTGTGATGTGTTAATGTTAATTGTATTTTAATGTATTTTAATGCTGAATGTTTTTGGTTGTTATATTGTATTTTACTGTGTGGGCATCGAATTGTGCCTTTTGTTAGGCCGCTCTGAGTCCCCCCTCGGGGGTTGAGAAGAGCGGGGTAGAAATGTTGGAAATAATAATAATAATAATAATAATAATAATTGCAGTCTGTGATAGGAATCTTGTGATTTTGAGAGGGAAAATTGTGTTATTTCAGCTTTGGGGGGATATGCCCCCAGCTTATGCACACCCGCCCCTCCTTATGTTATAATGAATAGTTCTAGAATAAGGGCAAGCAACTATGTCAGTTCTGGGGACCATTTTTAAGCCGCAGGGCCTTCCAGGGGCTACATGGGTTACTGAAAATAAAATTTTAAAAATCTCCCCTTGCACACAAACTGGTTGCAAATCCAGTTCTGCACTTGCAGACAATTCTCAGTCTGGGAGAATATGCTGAGTTGAAGAATCCCACTCCAAATGTAATGCTGTCTCTTGGTATTTTTGACTCGTGATGAATGAAAGAAAACATACTCTATTGATTAAGGACTTAAAAATGAATAACTACCTAACAGTAAGAGCTTTTTGACCCTGGAATAGACTGCTTTCTTTAGAAGTTTCTAGACATAGGTGAGATGTCTACCTGATAGGGATGCTTTTGGCTTCGGATGCATAGAATGGAACCAGGTTGGTCACTCTAGATGGCCTTTGGGGCTCCCTCCAAGTCTATGCTTCTAGTTTCAGAGAGTAAAGATTGGAGTATTTCACCACAGCCTGTTTCTTTGCATGCTTGCTTTCATCTCTCAGATACAAAGGCCTTGTTTCCCAATCGGTGCTGTCCGAACTCCGGGGTGTTCCCATTGAGACCTCCGTGGCTTGGAGCCCCATTGCATCAGCAGCCCTGCGCTCCTGTAGGTTAATCTGTGAAAAGAGGTGTTCCCCGAATCCTTGTTGGTGCAAAGAATAAACACAACGCCTTGCTCTCCCACAAATAGCCAGCGTTTTCCTCCCCTCATCTGTCTCGCTTGAGAGGACTTGAGGATTTCTGGTTCCGCTCTTGAGTTGAAACCCTTCGCACTTTAGCCAATAATTGCCCTGTTGTTAACAAGGTCACGCCAACAGGTTAATCTTAACAGAGTTACGGCTCTGCTTCTTTAACATCGCAAGTTTTGGAGCAACGGAAGAAAAGTGGAGGACTCTGGTGTATATGTAATGCCGAAGGCTTTCATGGCTGGAATCACTGGGTTGTCGTAGGTTTTTCAGGCTATGTGGCCATGTTCCAGAAGCATTCTCTCCTGACATTTCGCCTGAATCTATGGCAGGAATCCTGAGAGGTTGTGAGGTCTGGTGACTCTGATGACTGTTCCAAGACTGGATTCCTTGTCCCAAGCCTGAATTTATTGATAAGAAATTGTGACCCTTGGCAAAAACCAACAGGAGACCCTCATCTCCACTCCAAAATGCAGCCCCTTGGTTCATGGATCCTGGTGCACAGCTTAAGGCAGGGGTGGGCAATTATTTTTTCCAAAAAATATTATGGAGAGCCAAAAAATATTATGGAGGGCCGCACCTAAAGGCGGAACTACATTCTAATCTACATTATTTATTTATTTATTTACTATATATTGCACATCATTAATATTAACTTATTAATATATCAAAAATATGCATATATTATTAGTATTAATATCATAATTATTATAGTATAGTATATATATAGATGTTATAATATATTGAAATTATAATATAACATATTATATTATAATATTATTATTATAAAATTATTATAAAATAATAATAAAAACCACTACAATTAAATTAAATTCAAGAAGACAAGGTGCGAACCAAGATATAATGGCCCAATGGACCCAGCCCAGAGGATGGCAAAGCAGACCCAGCTGCTGCCGCAGCAGAGGAGAGCAGAGCAGCAGGCGATCAGAGGCTGCAGGCCTCCGCCCGCTCTCGCCCCCAGCCGTTCCCCAGCTGATCGCCTTGCTATGGAGTGCCTGCCATCCCTGGAGGCAATCCGGTTCTGCAGGGGGAGCAGTCGGCGATCTGAGGCAGCTGATCACCCTGGTGACCCGGAAGACGATTAAGTCTTTCGGGTCGCCAGGGCGATCAGCCGCCGTAGGTCGCCGAATGCTCCCACTGCAGGCCCGGGTCGCCTCGAGGGATGGCAGGCACTTCAAAGCCGCCGCTCCTCCGGCCTGTCTGCCGACACAGGCCCCACAGAGCCCTCGATGGGATGGCGGCAGCAGCACCCCTTCCTCTTGGCCCCGTCCCCGACGCCCTTCTCCCCAGGCCGGACAGAATCGGCTGCCGGGCCGCATCCGGCCTGCAGGCCGTAGGTTGCCCACCCCTGGCTTAAGGCCACTGTTTCCCCCTTTCTTAGAATCACATAGGTAAAAGGGACCCCAAAGTACCATCTAGTTCAGTGGTTCTCAACCTTCCTAATGCCGTGATTTATTAATACAGTTCCTTACATTGTGGTGATCCCCAACCATAACATTATTTTCGTTGCTACTTCATAACTGTAATGTTGCCACTGTTATGAATCGTAATGTAAATATCTGATATGCAGGATGTATTTTCATTCACTGGACCAAATTTGGTGACAAATACCCAATTTGTTGAAATTTGAATACTAGTGGTGTTCCGGGGGGATTGATTTTGTCACTCAGGAGTTGTAGTTGCTGGGATTTATAGTTCATCTACAATCAAAGAGCATTCTGAATTCCACCATGATGGAATTGAACCAAACTTGGCACACAGAACTCCCATGCCCAACAGAAAATACTGGATGGGTTTGGTGGGCATTGGAGCTTTGGCATTCTAGTTCACCTACATCCAGATAGCACTGTGGACTCAAACAATGATAGATCTGGACCAAACTTGGCACGAGTACTCAATATGCCCAAATGTGAACACTGGTGGATTTTGGGGGGAAAATAGACCTTGACATTTGGTAGTTGTAGGTGCTGGGATTTGTAATTCACCTACAAACAAAGAGCACTCTGAACCGCACCAATGATAGAATTGGGCCAAATGATAGTCTTTGGCATCTCCTCTGAAAACCCCTCACGACCCCCCTCCCCCGGGTTCCCGACCTCCAGGTTGAGAACCGGTTCTCTACCCATTGCTCCTTTTCACTCTCCCTTCCTTTTCAGGGCCAAGTTTTGATTTCCACGTCTTCCCTCCGAAGGAAGCTTTCTTTTCTCTGCAAACTTTTCTCAAGTTGCCTAAGATCTAGACAGGCTGGTTCCAGGCTGCTGAGCTGGGATTCTTTGGGGACAGATCCTTTATTGACTCCTTTCCCCCTTTTCCTTTTGCAATGCTGTCAAGCTGCTCTCCGGGTTTTCTGTTTCCTGTTTTCCTTTGGCACGGCACTTGCATCCTGTCTAGCAACTTCTGGAGCCCCGCGGTGTATTTTTATGTTTATTTTTCAAAAATATATTTGGAAATTTCATGGAGAGATTGCTCCTTATATCTCTCCTTTGATATCCTCTGCAGGCCAAAGCAACCCAGCTTTCTCAGTCCGTTGCCAAATTGCTGGAAGAGATGCAAGAACACACTTGCATTGAATAGCATTTTGAGGCAGACGCTGGAAGGGGCTGAACTTGGATCCAATGGCTGATTTCTCTGCCCCCTCCAAGCTGCCTTAAGGCGTGATTTATGGGCGTCCCTATATTGGGTTCCCCCACTTTTGTTGTCTTTCCCTATTTCCAGGGAATCACTTTCCTTTCTTGTGTGAAGTTGGAGTTATATGGAAACCGTTGTGCCAGAGCGATAGCAGATAGCAGATTTGCATATCAATTTAACTTATGGATAAATGACTAGGGCAAGAGTTCTCAAACCTTTTCAGTCATTGAGCACCTTTGAAATATGGAATTCGAGGTGATATTTGACAAATAAAATGACAATAATATTGACAAAGCAAGATAGTTTCACAATTTAAGCATGCAAGACATTAAGCTTGATAACAGGAGCGGCACTCACAAAACCTCTGTTGCGCCAGCTCCACTGGCTGCCAGTTTGCTACCGGGCACAATTCAAAGTGCTGGCTTTAGCCTTTAAAGCCCTTAACGGTTCTGGTCCAACTTACATGTCCGAACGCATCTCTCCCTATGAACCTTCAAGATGTTTAAGATCATCCGGAGAGGCCCTGATCTCGGTCCCGCCTGCTTCGCAAGCGCGATTGGTGGGGACGAGAGACAGGGCCTTTTCAGTGGTGGCTCCTTGGCTTTGGAACGTCCTTCCTAGTGACATCAGATCACTCCCCTCCCTCCTGACATTTCGGAAGAAGGTCAAGGCCTGGCTGTTTGACCAGGCATTTGCAGATGTAGTGTGATTATTGAATTGAGACCTAAGGAACGACAACAACGCAACTGGAAATCGATTAAATAATGAGACGCTGATATTGTGTTTTTAACATTAAGTGTTAATTTGTATATGATGTGATTGTGTTGATAACTCTTGATATGTTTATCTTGGGCAGTTCATGCCATTGTACACCACCTCGAGTCACCATTGGGCTGAGAGGGGCAATATAGAAGCAAAGCAAATAAAATAAATAAATAAATCATTCAAAATTTTAATTTTCCCACCAGTTCCCAGAAGCTGATTGGTGAACTATGGACTCTATAGCAAGCATGGGCAAACTTTGGCCATCCAGGTGTTTTGGACTTCAACTCCCACAATTCCTAACGGCCAAAGTTTGCCCATGCATGTGTTCTCGAAGGCTTTCATGTCCAGAATCACTGAGTTGCTGTGAGTTTTCTGGACTGTATAGCTATGTTCCAGAAGTGAAATGTCAAGAGAAAATGCTTCCGGAACATGGCCATACAGCCTGGAAAATTCACAGCAACCCAATAATAATAATATTTTTTTAAACTCCTTACCTTTTCACGGAATTGTTTCACAGAGCACCAAGTGCTCCACGGAGCATAGTTTGAGAAACTCTGAACTAAAAGAAGCCATGATTGTTATTATTAAAATGAGATGCTAAAATAGAGGATCATTTATTAGTAAGAGGATTGACATGGGAAGTTGTTTGTTTGTCCATGACGTGGGAAGGAGAGACAGGGTGAATGGGATAAGGCAAGATTTTCTATTGCAATTTGTTGTTGTACTATTATATATTGTGGAATAATAATAATAATTCAAACAATGATAACCATAATTATGTACCACCAAGACTTCTTTGTGCTTTCCTCATGTGCTAAGCAAGGAGAACACGTTATTTGGTTTCTGTCTTTGCCCTTTAAGCTAGAAGTCTTTCCTGTTGGAAAAATGTCGCTTTCCTAGCCGAGTTCCTTACCACCACTACTGCTGTATTATTATTATTATTATTACTTTTATTGTTATTATTTATACTCCACTTTTCCTCTCCACAAACAAGACTCAAAGCGAGTGTAATCTCATTGGTGGTCTTTGGCAAGTCACATATTTCTCTTTTTTTCGTATCAGGAACGACTTGAGAAACTGCAAGTCGCGTATGGTTTGAGAGAATTGGTCACCTGCAAGGACGTTGCCCAGGGGATGCCCGGATGTTTTGATGTTTTATCATCCTTGTGGGAGGCTTCTTTCATGCCCACGCAAGGGGAGCTGGAACTGAGAGGGAGCTCATCCACGCTCTCCCCGGATTCGAACCTCTGACCTGTCGGTTTAACCCAGGGGTGGGCAACCTATGGCCCGTGGGCCGGATCCAGCCCGGCAGCCGATTTTGTCCGGCCTGGGGAGAAGGGGGTGGGGGCGGGGCCAAGAGGAAGGGGTGCCGCTGCTGCCATCCCATCGCAGGCTCTGTGGGGCATGTTTCAGCAGACAGGCTGGAGGAGCGGTGGCTTTGGAGTGCCTGACATCCCTGGATGATCCCTGGATGGAGTGCCTGGCATCACCGGGTCGTGGGGCTGATCGCCCTGGTCGAATAAGCCGCCTCAGATCGCCGACTGTTCCCCCTGCAGGCCCGGATTGCCTCCACTGGGATGGCAGGCACTGCATAGCAGGGCGATCAGCTGGGGAACAGCTGGGGGCGAGAGCGGGCGGAGGCCTGCAGCCTCCGATTGCCTGCTGCTCTGCTCTGCTGCGGCGGCGGCTGGGTCCGCTTTGTCATCATCTGGGCTGGGGCCATTGGGCCATTCCATCTTGGGATCCTTCATCTCTTGATGATGTCAGCCTTCATCTTGGTTCGCACCTTGTCTTCTTTAATTTAATTTAATTTTAGTGGTTTATATTATTATTGTATAATAATTCTATAATAATAATATACTAATATAATAAATAATAATGTTATATTATATTATATTTTCAATATATTATTATGTCTATATATACTATAATATAATAATTATGATATTAATACTAATAATATATGAATATTTCTTGATATATTAATATGTTAATATTAATTATGTGTAATATATAGTAAATATAGTAAATAAATAAATAAATTATGTAGATTAGAATGCAGTTCAGCCTCTAGGTGCGGCCCTCCATAATATTTTTTGGCTCTCGTGTGGCCCCTTGGAAAAAAAAATTGCCCACCCCTGGTTTAACCCAGTGTTTCTCAACCAGTGTGCCGTGGCACACTAGTGTGCCGTGAGCGATCATCAGGTGTGCCGCGAGAAAAACTGTCTGCCCCCCTTCCTTCCCCCCTCCTCCTCCCGAACTCCTGCTGCTTGGGAGAGGAGGAGGAAGGCCGAGTGGCGGCGAAGAAAAAGAAAAAGGGGCCGGGGCGCCACCTCCTTCAGCTGTTTCCCCAGCCAGCCTCCAATCCGCCATGACTCTCGCCCCTCGCTCGCTGAAGCTGCGCGGAGGAGGAGCCCCGCCTACTGAAGCCCGTCCACCGCTCATGCTCCTCCTCTGTGGGAGAACTGAAGCCGGGGGGAGGGGGCGGGGCATGGCATGGCCTGGCTCCGCCCCCTCCCCGGCTTCAGCTCTCCCAACAGCTTCTCCAGCCTTGAGGGGACAGCATTGTGCTGGCTCTGCCACTGCTGGGTTGGCATTGCCCCCTCAAGGTTGGAGAAGCTGTGGGAGAGCTGAAGCCCGAGGGGAGGGGGTGCGGCATGGCACGGCCTAGCTCCGCCCCCTCCCCGGCTTCGGCACTCCCAGCAGCTGCTCCCATCAGGCCACCATCCCCCAGCCGTTCTTTACTGTGTTAGAGTGTCATTTTGTGTCATTTTGGTTGGTGGTGTGCCCCCGGATTTTTTTAATGTTAAAAGTGTGCCGCTGCTCAAAAAAGGTTGGGAAACACTAGTTTAACCCATTACGCCACTGGGGGCTCTTATTATAAACCGTGTTATGTAGTGGTCTGAGTGTTGGATTGAGACTCCCCCTGGGAGGCCAAGGTTCTAATCCTTGCTCAGCCATGGAAACCCATTGGGTAAAGTCAGAGGAAGGCAATGGGCAAACCTCCTCTGGGCTGCAAGGAGAAGGAAAGGTCAAGGAAGTCTTGGTGGTACATCATGAAAGCCAAGGAAAGGGCTCTCACCTGCCAAAATAGGAGCCCCCGGTGGCGCAGTGGGTTAAAGCTTTGTGCCGGCAGGACTGCCGACGGAAAGGTTGGCGGTTCGAATCCGGGAAGCGGGGTGAGCTCCCATCTGTCAGCTCCAGCTTCTTGTGCAGGGACATGAGAGAAGCCTCCCACAGGATGGTAAATCATCGAGGCATCCCCTGGGCAGCGTCCTTCCAGACGGCCAATTCTCTCACACCAGAAGCGACTTACAGTTTCTCAAGTCGCTCCTGACACGGGAAAAAAAATCTGCCAAAATGGATTTGAAGGTGCATAACAACAGCAAACATTCCTGATCCTCCTATAAAATTTTAATAGCGCCAGCTGACCCTCCAGGGGGAAAAAACATAGGTATTTCAAATGCTATAAAAGAGCTGTGTAAACACAACAGTGTGTTGGTTGTCAAGAGTCGCTTATTTCAGTGCCTTCCATCTTCTTGGAGGAGTTGTTGTTAGTGGAAGGAGAGAGAGGATGAAGGCTTCTCGGCTTATTGGGGGGGGGGGGGGTGACATTTCAAAGTTTGGGAGCAGTCCCCAAGAAGGCCTCATTTCCCTTCTCAGGTGGATCCTTTCCAGAAAAGGGATCTCTCAGTGGATGCTCTCCCAAAAAGCCTTGCCTGGCACTTTCTTTGATGACCTTTTTTTGCATGCCCCAGTCTCTGAAATCCTCTTTTCTACTGCCTGCTATTAATCTCCCTTTTGCTGACTCTCCTTTTTCTCCCTCTGGCCGCTTTGTAAAAGTTGTGTGCATTTCTTAATGTCGAAATCCATTCTCATTTTGCTGATTATCATCACGTAGGAACTTTGTCTTACTTCCTTTGCGTTAACCGGGCTTTGCCACACTTTGCAGCAAGCTCTGCTTTGGATGCAGAAGCGCATCCTCCTCCTCCTCCCGAAGGCCCTTTGGTTCCCGGCCAAAACAATGAAGGAGAAGCCGCTTTGGCAGGAGCCTGTCTCTGCAGCGGCAGCAAAGGATCTCCCTTGACAGAGAGAGAGCCCCAGATCTTGCTCTTCTTCCAGGACAGAAGGGACTGTGTGCATTTCAGGCTGTCAGCCCTCGTTGAAAGTTGCTTCTTTGGGACTTCTTTGTCCGGTTTTCCCAAATGGTCTGTTTTTGGAACCCAGGAGGCCAAAGCAATGGTTCTCTCATTCTCTCCTCATTGGAGAATTTGAGACATCCTTGAATCTGACCTTTGTTTTGTCTGTTGCAACTGCAACAGGAAAGAGGGATTTGGAAAAGGGATAGGGTTTAGGGAGGCTGCTCTTCCAAAAATGACAAGCTTTTCCAGCCTTGTAGAGGCAGACATGGAAATACATGCAATATCCATCCTATAATGCAGTGGTTCTCAACCTTCCTAATGCCAAGACCCCTTAATACAGTTCCTTATGTTGTGGTGATACCCAACCAAAATTATTTTTGTTACTACTTCATAACTGTACCTTGGGAAGTCTGACTTGGCCACGGTAGTCCATGCTCCCGTATAGATAGGTTACATCCCATATAGCAGTCTTTCTCAACCAGTGTGCCGTGGCACACTAGTGTGCCGTGACGGACCTCCTGCTGTGCCGCGAGAAAAGCTCTCTGCCCCCCTTCCTCCCCCCTCCTGCCAAACTCCTGCTGTTTGGGGGAGGAGGAAGGGCCGGGCAGTGGCGAAGAAAAAGAAGAAGGAACCGGGGTGCTGCCTCCTTCGGCCGTTTCCCTAGCCAGCCTCCAATCCGCCATGACTCCCACCATGACTCTCGCCCCTCGCTCGCTGAAGCCGCGTGGAGGAGGAGCCCCGTCCACTGAAGTCCGTCCACTGCTCATGCTCCTCCTCTGTAGGAGAACTGAAGCTAGGGGGAGGGGGCAGGGCATGGCGCGGCATGGCTCTGCCCCCTCACCTGGCTTCGGCACTCCCAGCAGCTGCTCCAGCCTTGAGGGGACAGTGCCAAGCCAGCATTGTGCTGGCTCTAGCACCGCTGGCTTGGCACTGCCCCGTCAAGGCTGGAGCAGCTGCTGGGAGAGCTGAAGCCGGGGTAGGGGGCGGGGCATGGCACAGCCTGGCTCCGCCCCCTCCCCTGCTTCAGCACTCCTAGCAGCTGCTCCCAGCAGGCCACCAACCCCCAGCCGTTCTTTACTGTGTTAGAGTGTCATTTTGTGTCATTTTGGTTGGTGGTGTGCCCCCGGATTTTTTTAATGTTAAAAGTGTGCCGCGGCTCAAAAAAGGTTGGGAAACACTGCCATATAGATCACTGCATCGCCCTCTACGTGGGACTGCCTTTATTTGTCACGTTTCTATACCACCCCTCTCAGCCCGAAGGCGACTCGGGACGGTTTACACAGGCAGTCTCTGCCCTCAATACAACACAGCAACAAGTCAACCCCCCCCCCCCTGAAAAAAACCATATAATAACAATTTAACAATTAAAAACATACAATTGCAGCCTCAGCGTTACGTTGAAATCAGTTTTCATCACATCGTCGTCATTCCTTGTATCCAATTAAGCCTTATATTTCATCAACAAATGCCTGCTCAAATAACCAGGTCTTGACTTTCTTGCGAAATGCCAGGAGGGAGGGGGCCGATCTGATGTCTTTAGGGAGGGGGTTCCAAAGCCGAGGAGCCACCACTGAAAAGGCCCTGTCTCTCGTCCCCGCCAGTCGCGCCTGCGAAGAAGGCGGGACTGAGAGCAGGGCCTCTCCAGATGATCTTAAACATCTCGATGGTTCATAGGGAGAGATGCGTTCGGACAGGTAAGTTGGACCCGAACCTTCGAAGACTGTTCGGAAGCTTCAACGGGTCCAATGGACAGCAGCCAGGTTGATAACAGGAGCGGCACTCAGGGAGCGCACAACTCCTCTGTTGCTCCAGCTCCACTGGCTACCAGTTTGCTACCGGGCACAATTCAAAGTGCTGGCTTTAGCCTTTAAAGCCCTTAACGGTTCTGGTCCAACTTACATGTCCGAACGCATCTCCCCCTATGAACCATCAAGATGTTTAAGATCATCCGGAGAGGCTCTGCTCTCGGTCCCGCCTTTTCAGTGGTGGCTCCTCGGCTTTGGAACACCCTTCCTAGTGACATCAGATCAGCCCCTTCCCTCCTGACATTTCGCAAGCAGGTCAAGACATGGCTGTTTGACCGGGCATTTGCAGATGTAGTATGATTATTAATTGAGACCTAAGGAACGACAACGCAATTGGAAATCGATTTCCTAACGAGACGCTGATATTGTGTTTAATTTTAATTGCTAATTTGTATATGATGTGATTGTGTTGGTAACTATTGATATGTTTATCTTGGGCACTCCTCGCCATATGTACACCACCTCAAGTCGCCTTTGGGCTGAGAGGGGCGGTATAGAAGCTAAATAAATAAACAAATAAATAAATAAACTGTAATTTTGCTACTGTTATGAATCATCATCTAAATATCTGATATGCAGGATGTCATTTACTGGACCAAATTTTGCACAAATACCCGATACACCCAAATTTCAATACTGGTGTGTTTTGGGGGAAGATTGATTTTTGTCATTTGGGAGTTGTAATTGCTGGGATTTATAGTTCACTTACAATCAAAGAACATTCTTAACTCCACCAATGACGGAATTGAACCAAACGTGGCACACAGAGCTCCCATGACCAACAGAAAAGAATGGAAGAGTTTAGTGTTCATTGACCTTGAGTTTGGGAGTTGTAGTTCACCTACATCCGAAGAGCACTGTGAACTCAAGCAATGATGGACGTGGACCAAACCTGGCACGAATACTCAATATGCTCAAATGTGAACACTGGTGGAGTTTGGGGAAAATAATAGAGCTTGACATTTGGAAGTTGTAGCTGCTGGGATGTATAGTTCACCTACAATAAAATAACATTCTGAATCCAACCAACGATAGAATTTGGCCAAATTTCCCACACAGAACCCTGCGTTTTCTGATGGTCTTTGGCAACCCCTCTGACACCCTCTCATGACCCTCCCAGGGATAGCGACCCTTCGGTTGAGAGACAGTGCTATAATGGGAAGAACAGGCTTTCCAAAGCCAGCCAGAATGCATCTCTTTCTTTCTCTCCTTTCTTCCTTCTTGCTTTTTCTCCCTCTCTCTTTCTCACTCTGCTAGAATTCCAGACATGCTTGTTCATTCCAGAGAAGGATCAATGGGCCCACAAAAACTGGGAAGGAATTTAACCATTTGACAAACATATCTTTGCAAGTTTCCTCCAAAATTCATCTCAGCCTTGCAAGTTGTAGCTAGCTGCTTCTGTCCTTGCTGAGCTACAGAATATATATGCATGTGTGTATACATTTTTGTTGTGGATCTTTCTTTCTTTCCTCTGTTTCCTTCATATACCTCCCACCTCCTTTCTCTTCCTTTTTTCTCCCTTCATCCCTTCTTCCCTTCCTTTCTTTTTTCTTTTCCCTCCCCTTTCTTTCCCTTCTCTTTCTTTCTCTCTTTTTCCTTCCTCCCTTTCCCTCATACACAGCAGTAGCCATGCTACTTCACTCCCTTTATTTCCCAGTGACATCACAGAGGGCCACTTCACCTAGCAACAGCCAGTCCACTTCGATCCTTTGCTTTCCCTCTGCTCTGGACCTGAAAATGGCATTTATAGTTCATTTTAAGTCGGAAAATGAAGGCTCTTTGTACCAAGTTTAGTCCAAATCCGCAAAGCCATGGAGGAGCCTTTCTGGTATGAAACAACCAACACATATAGCTATCTACATACATACTTTGACTTTTATATGTATAGGTCAGGGGTGCTCACACTTTTTCGGCATGCGAGCTACTTATAATAAAACCAAGTCAGAAAGATCTACCTACCTCCTGGCTGGAGGGGGGGGGAGAGGCTGGAGGGGGGGGCTTGGCGGGGCAGTGCCATCTTCAAATCTGGAGAAGCTGCCGGTAGAGCGGAAGCCAGAGGGGGCGGAGCCAGGCCGCGCCAAGCCACGCCTCTCCCCTCCCCTCCGGCTTTGGAGCTCCCAGCAGCTTCTCCAGGCTTGAGGATGGCAATGCCAAGCCAGTGGTGACATAGCTAGCACATGGCTGGCATGGCACTGCCATCCTCAAGCCTGGAGAAGCTGCTGGTAGAGCGGAAGCCAGAGGGGGCGGAGCCAGGCTGCACCAAGTCACGCCCCCTCCCCTCTGGCTTCAGCTCTACCAGCAGATTCTCCAGGCTTGAGGATGGCAATGCCAAGCCAGCCTTGTGCTAGCTATGCCACCACTGGCGTGGCATTGCCATCCTCAAGCCTGGAGAAGCTGCTGGGAGTGCCGAAGCCGGGAGAGGGGGTGGAGCTTGGTGCGACCTGGCTCCGCCCCTCTCTGAGAAGTGCCCCATCCGGCTGGGATCGACCTCCTTCGGTCCCAGGATCGACTGGTCGATCGCGATCGACTTCCTGGGCAGCCCTGGTATAGGTGATATATGGGGTACATAGTCCTTTGAACCCTCGGTGGTGTAGCGGGTTAAACTGCCTAGCTGCTGAACTTGCTGACTGAATCTGGGGTGCAGGGTGAGCTCCTGCTGTTAGCCCCAGCTTTTGCCAACCTAGCAGTTCGAAAACATGCAAATGTAAGTAGATCAATAGGTACCACTTTGGCGCTCCATGCAGTCATGCCGGTCACATGACCTTGGAGGCGTCTATGGATAATGCCTGCTCTTTGGCTTAGAAATGGAAATGAGCACACACACCCTCCCCCAGAGTTGGATATGACTAGACTTCACATCAAGGGGAAACCTTTACCTTTAGTCTTTTCCCCTTTTCTTGCAGAAAACAAACTCCAGGGGGAAAAAACAGGAGACTCAGGACTAGACCGTATGAGCATATGCCAAGTAAAAGCAGCTAGTTCTTTACGAGATGCCACTGGAGTTTTGGTTTCTGTGCTCTTCCTGTTACACCTGTAACAGGTAAGAAGGGGAAGAATGAGTACTTTGTTTGTGCTGAAGTTCTTCCTTTCTCTGACTCTCCCTGCACTGAGGTTTCCATACTGGAAAAGGAACATTTTTGCCCGCAAGCCAGCCTGGTCCCCTTCCTTTCCTCACATTCTCTCGCATCCTCTTCTCATAGACTTTTGCACAGCGGGGCCGTGCCTATTTGCTCCCTGGCAGGCCCTGACCTACTTTTCCTTTTCTCCACAATCGACTATTTGTGAGTGAAGGGAAGTGAGGCAAGGAGACATGGAAATACAGGCTGAAAAGTTTCAAGCCGTTAGTATTATTATTATTATCGTTATTATTATTATTTCAGAAATGGTCCATTGAAGGAACGGGCATTGGGGAGCCGGGCTCGCCATAGGGGTTGCGGCACTTGGGTTCGGCCATGAAAGTGCCAGCAGTGCCCCCAAACTCGGTTTCCATGGGCCAAGAATGGTAACTTTGCTCAAACTGCCATCTGCCTCCATTGTCACTTGCCAAGGAGCTCATGTTTTTTTCTCTCTCTCCCTGTAATCTCTTTCATTGTGGGTCCAGGGAAAGCAGGAGGGAAGGGGGAAAGCCCTCCCGATTTCAATAGAAGTAGAAGTTGGACCCTCACCAGACTGGTTTTCTTTCGAGAGGTCTTTGCGGCAACTGAATAGGAGGACAAGGAGGTGGCCTTTCTGGGATGCGCGGGGGGGGGGGGGCAACCGGACCTCATTTGATGCTAAGCAGCTAATGGCACTATAATATTGTTTTAACTTCTATTCCATGAGATCCTGGGTTGCATATTTATATTCCACTCTTCTCACCCCGAAGGGGACCCAGGGCAGAGCATAACATATATACGGCAAGCATTCCATGCCAGGACATAAAATAACTATAAATATACACAAATGCTAAAATCAATTATATCTACTTTAAAATCAGTTGTTTAAAACCATCTCGAAACACCATGCTGGCTCCGGTCAGTGGAGGGAAAATTCATATTATTGCCTTATTGCACTGTCACAAGCCAGTAAAGGTGGTCCTAGTGATAATCTGGGTACAGTGCCTAAACACCTTGGCCGGCACTTTAAAACAATCGGCGCTAACAAAATGACCATCTGTAAGCTGCAAAAGGCCACCCTACTCCGATCTGCACACATTCAGAGTTTCAGAGTAAGGTGTTATTTGTATGCAGATGATGTCCAGATCTGCCACTCCTTCCCACCTGTCACTAAGGAGGCTGTCCAGACTTTGAACCAGTGCTTGGCTGCTGTGTCGGACTGGATGAGGGCTAGCAAATTGAAACTTAATCCAGACAAGACAGAGGTCCTCCTGGTCAGTCGAAAGGCCGAACAGGGCATAGGGTTACAGCCTGTGTTGGATCGGGTTACACTCCCCCTGAAGATGCAGGTTCGCAGCTTGGGTGTGATCCTGGACTCATCACTGAGCCTGGAACCCCAGGTCTTGGCAGTGACCAGGGGAGCTTTTGCACAGTTAAGACTCATGCGCCAGTTGCGCCCGTACCTTGGGAAGTCTGATCTGGCTATGGTCGTCCACGCTCTGGTCACATCCCGAATAGATTACTGCAACGCACTCTATGTGGGGCTGCCTTTGAAGACAGTTCGGAAATTGCAATTAGTCCAACGGGCGGCAGCCAGATTACTAACTGGAGCTACATACAGGGAGCATACCACCCCCCTGTTGTGTCAGCTCCACTGGCTGCTGGTCCATTTCTGAGCTCAATTCAAAGTGCTGGTTTTGACCTTTAAAGCTCTATACAGTTCTGGCCCAGCTTACTTGTCCGAACGCATCAGCCTCTACGTCCCACCTCGTAATTTAAGATCATCCGGGGAGGCCCTGCTCTCGCTCCTGCCAACTTCTCAAACGTGGTTGGTGGGGACTAGAGAGAGGGCCTTCTCGGTGGTGGCTCCCCGTCTGTGGAACGCGCTTCCAAGCGACATACGATCAACCCCATCCCTCCTGGCATTCAGGAAAAAAGTGAAATCGTGGCTGTGGGACCAGAGAATGTGTATGATGTGTTAATGTTAATTGTATTTTAATGTATTTTAATGCTATATGTTTTTGGTTTTATATTGTATTTATGCTGGCATCGAATTGTGCCTTTTGTTAGGCTGCTCTGAGTCCCACCTCGGGGGTTGAGAAGAGCGAGGTAGAAATGTTGGAAATAATAATAATAATAATTATTATTATTATTATTCGCTGATACATTACACAGTCCTAGACACTTAGGAAGTGCCCAATGTGTGATTGAATACAAAAGCCAGCATAGTGATCTTGTTTGCTGTGTACTAATCTTGTTGTGTATCTAATAATAATAATAATAATAATGACAACAACAGCACATCTTTATTTATACCCAATTTTTCTCCCTCATGGGACCCAAAGCGGCTTACAACATCTTAAAATCACACAAACAGACCAAATACATCAAAAATAAATATTAATATAAAAATAGGCAGTTTAAAAATACAATATATTATAAATATAATTCTGAAACTACAGCCACATTCGAACTACGAATTCCAACGACAGACCTACTACTTACGTAAAACACAAACAAAGGAAATGAACAATCAGGAGTGCTGTTCTGTAAACCTCTCATTCAATATCGACGGCTTTTATCCCGTATAATTCTTCTCTCTTTAAGTGAGACTTTTGCTTTTGGTAACACACGGCTAGTTCAATTTGAAACAAAGTTTCAAAGGCAATTAAAAATAATTAATTTTAGTAGTTTTGGCACACATTAAGACGTAATAAAAGGCACATCTTGCCAGAGTAAGCTCAGAGCGAAAAACTTCCCAAATCAAGTGTGCGGCAGAGAGGGCACCAATTGGGTCTCCTTGGGGAGCGAAGGATGGATGTGTTCTCGCCAAAGGTCAACCCAGGTTAAGACGTTAAAGCTCACCTGCAGCCATTGCAGAAGCCCCATGGAGTCTCTCTGCATCGTTTCTCTTTTGCATATGAGGAAGATGAGATGGAAAGAGCTGCCCCATCCAAGCTGTATGTAAAGCTACTTCTTCTGAGTGCATGCGCTTCAGCCAAAAGTGGATTCCTCTATCCTCTCATCCCCTTTGGCGGAAGTGCAGGGCCTGATCCCTCCAGCCTTTTGGAAATACAACATTTAGCCCGAGTGGCTTCACAAAGTGAACCTCTGGCTCCCTATAACTTGCTCAGATATCTGCCCCTTCCCTTTGGTTGGTGCCATTTTAACTCATGCCCCCTGGACCTCTTTCACTGGGCTGTTTTTATTCATGGCTGCGATGCAGTTTGTTTGCACGCCCAGTTTAGCCCAAGTTTTGCCTGCAATCCTGCGGCTTGCCTAAATTATGGCCAGTAAGCAGATACCCTTCCTATGCATAATTTATGTGCTTTCTCTCTCCCTTTTTCTGGCATCAGTGAGGGCAATGAACTCTGGAAGGCACTGGATCCCTTTCCGCAAAGCTCGGGAAATCCTGCTTGCTTTCTCTTTTTCTGGGAAGAGCTCTTGCTCGGCAAGAAGGAAATCCAGGTTCAAATCACAACAATGTAATCCCCTCAAAACAAGGGAGCATTGACCTTGAGTTTTGGAGTTGTAGTTCACCTATATCCAGATTGCACTATGGACTCAAACAATGATGGATCTGGACCTGTTGTGAGCAACCCACGGCCCGCGACCCAGATCCGGCCCAGCAGCCGATTCTGTCCGGCCCGGGGAGAAGGGTGTCGGGGGGCAGGGCCAAGAAGAAGGGGTGCCGCTGCCGCCATCCTATCGCGGCGGCTTTAGAGTGCCTGACATCCCTTTGGAGTACCTGGCAATCCGGCCCTGCAGCGGGAGCACTCGGCAACCTGCGGGGCTGATCGCTCTGGCGACCCGGAAGACTTGATCGTCTTCCGGGTCGCCAGGTCGAATAAGCCGCCTCGGATCGCCGACTGCTCCCCCGGGGATGGCAGGCACTCCATAGCAGGGCGATCAGCTGGGGAACGGCTGGGGGCGAGAGCGGTCGGAGGCCTGCAACCTCCCATCGCCTGCTGCTCTTCTCTCCTCTGCTGCTGCGGCAGCTGGGTCCGCTTTGCCATCCTCTGGGCTGGGGCCATTGGGCCATTCCATCTTGGTTCGCACCTTGTCTTCTTGAATTTAATTTAATTTTAGTGGTTTTTATTATTATTTTATAATAATAATTTTATAATAATAATAATTTTATGAATAATATAATGTTATGTTATATTATATTATAATTTCAATATATCATAATGTATATATATACTATAATATAATAATTATGATATTAATACTAATATATGAATATTTCTTGATATATTAATATGTTAATATTAATGATGTGTAATATAGTAAATATAGTAAATAAATAAGTTATGTAGATTAGAATGTAGTTCAGCCTTTAGGTGCGGCCCTCCATAATATTTTTTGGCTCTCGTGTGGCCCCTTGGAAAAAATAATTGCCCACCCCTGATCTGGACCAAACTTGGCATACAGACCCAATGTGGCCAACTTTGGATCCTGGCGGGGTTTGGGGAGGATTGACTCACGCTTTTGGGAATTGTAGTTCACACACATCCTTATGCATTGTCTTATGGGAGCATTAATAAACAAACAAAAGGAAAGACTGACTTTTTCCTAGTAAATAGTGTTCCAGATTACCCAAGCTGCTTTTTCCGCTGCTCCTTCTGATGCTGCTGGGCCACTCTCAGTCCCACGTCACATGGGCGCTTCCCACCTGCGTTGAAGAGACTTGTGATCCTCCTTTCAGACTTGCGTGCTCTTCCTCACCCGTGCACCACGGTTACATGCGTGGAGCATGCCTGCTCTCCCCTTCCTCGCTTGGAGTATCAGAAACAACTCCCCCCTTGGCTGAGAGGCTGGCCAATCACAGCGGAGAAGGGCTTTTGGTGGGAGGATTCTCTTCCAAATAAGAAGAGAAAGAGAGGTGGAGAGATTTTCAGCCTTCTCTGCCAAAGGGGGTCCTAAGACCATTCCTAAGACCATCAGAAATATGTGTTTTCCAATGGTCTTTGCCGACCCCCAGGTTGAGGAACGCTGGCTTAAAGGCTGTCCCTTTGCCCTTGAATCCTCAGGAATTGGAACAGTATGGACCTGGCAACCTCTGGCAACTGAGGCTCATGTGCAAAGCCCCTTCTTCCAAGGAGAGAAAGGACATGTAGTTCGGTTACTGTGATGGTATGTGTGTGTTTGGTATGGAAAGGATTCCTCCTGTGCGACAGGGAATGGCTTCCCTTGGCCAAATGCACCTGTCCCTCTGCACTTTGGATCTTCTTCAGTCACTTGAAGAGGATGAGGATGAGCAATTGCGACGCTCTCTTCTCTATCTCAGATTCCTGGGCAAACAGCTGTTGTTCAGAGGAGAGGCAGCAACTGGCATTCAGGAGGCTAGTTTTTCAGATGACGGAAACCGATACGGAGTCCATTGTGTGCCGCCGCCGAGGCCCTTCTGCTTCCACAGGCCTCTTTGGAAGGCCAGAGGCCAGAAAATGGGGCTTCTATTGACCTGGCCCTGTTTTGCCATTTTGTACGCCTTTTCAAAAAGGCATGTAATCAAAATGCTTTGCATGATCACACATAATGGCTTTGTGTAGGTTTGAATGCTCAGCATGCCAGATGTTGCCATGGGCCTTGAGGCTGGGTTTGCCTTATGGCAGCACTCTCCTAGGGTTTCTCAGCACGATTTATTATTCAAAGGTTTGCCTCCATTGCCTTCCTCTGAGGCTGAGAGAGTGTGACCTGTCCGGGGTAACCATTGGGTTTCCATGGCTGAGCAAGGACTTGGATCCTGGTCTCTGGATTTCTATTCCAACACTCAAATCAAATAATTTATAGACCACTAGGAATGTGTCGCAGCTGGCTGGGTGTCAGCTTTATAAGATCTCTACTGACCAGAAGGTCATGAGTTCGAGGCCTGCCTGGGTCGAGGTGGGCTCTCAACCTATTGTGTAGCCTGTTGTCGACCTTTAGATAGTTGCATCTGTGAAGTAGGAAATTAAGGTATCACTTAGTGGGGAGGCTTAATTTAACTGATTTACGAGGCCATAAAAAAGATCTCCAGGAAACACGCTGAGGAATGAAGGAGTGCGACAGCTCCCCCTGGTGGCCAGATGTTAAATTGCCTCTGTCTGTCTTGTGTGTTTGTGTGTCTAAATGTAATGCGTACATTGTAATCCGCCCTGAGTCCCCTGCGGGGTGAGAAGGGCGGAATAGAAATAAAGTAAGTAAGTAAGTAAATAAATAAATAAATAGACCAACACTCAAACATCACAAACCATCACACACTGAAGAACATTTATTTTGTAAGACGTATTTGCTTTTCCTGCATTTAGGCCCCTTTAGATGTGATTCGGTGCTAAGTCTCATACACGCAGGTGAAGCATTGGGTCTGTCCTACTCCCTTAATGCAGCGTTCTCAACCTGGGGGTCGGGACCCCTGAGGGAGTCATGATGGGGTTTTAGAGGGGTCACCAAAGACCATCAGAAAGTATATATTTCTCACGGTGTTAGGAACCGCTTTGCCATCGAAGACTGAAGATCTACTTGTCCTTCTCCTTTTTGGAAATAGACGGCAAATCCTCTCACCAAAATCCTTCCTCCACTGCAATTGGTCGGCCTCTCACTCAAGGGGTTGTTTATGAGACTTCAAGCAGGAAGGGTGTGCTCGTGCATGGCAGTATGGTGTGCATGTGTGGGTGAGGGACAGGGTGTGAGGCTGGAGGGAGGCTCGCATCAGTGAGTCCCTTCAAGGCATGGGGATTCTGTGTGCAAAGTGTGGGCTGTGGGAGGGGTGCCAGAGGGGTCACCAAAGACAATCAGAAAACACAGTATTTTCGGTTGGTTATGGGGGTTCTGTGTGAGAAGTTTGGTTCAATTCCATCATTGGTGGAGTTCAGAATGCTCTTTGATTGTAGGTGACCTATACATCCCAGCAACTACAAGTCCCAAATGACAAGGTCTAGTTTCCCCAATCTCCACCAATGTCCATATTTGGTTCATATCTGAACCAGGTTCGGTCCAGATCTATCATTGTTTGAGTCCACAATGCTCTCTGGATGTAAGTGAACTACGATTCCAAAACTCAAGGTCAATGCCTACCAAAGTCTTCCAGTATTTTCTGTTGGTCGTGGGAGTATGTGTGCCAAGTTTGGTTCAATTCAATCATTGGTGGAGTTCAGAATGCTCTTTGATCATAGGTTAACTATAAATCCCAGCAACTACAACTCCCAAATGACAAAATCAATCTTCCCCCAACCTCACCATTATTTGAATTTGGGCGTATTGGGTATTTGTGTCAAATTTTTCCAGTGAATGAAAATACATCCTGCACATCAGATATTTACATTTCAATTCATAATGGTAGCAAAATTACAGTTATGAAGTAGCAACGAAAATAATTTTATGGTTGGGGGTCACCACGTCATGAGGAACTGTATTGAGGGATCATGGCATTAGGAAGGCTGAGAAACGCTGCATTATTGCTTCCCAACCTGGCCTACTTTCCTCTGTGCTTTAATGGAAGGGAAAAGGAGGGAATGCATTTGGGGAGAACCAGAAAGTACCGTGAGATGCAAGAATATTGAGTGTCTTTTGGGGAAAAATGGTATAAAAATAGCACGTTGGTGTTAAAGTGTAAAAATAATACCATGGGTCAAAAGGGGTTTTGAGTTATTACTTCAACCAAGAGATTGTGGAGGGTTTTATGGGATGCTTTTATTAAATGTGAGCCCATTGCAGACCATCCAGTACAGAAGATGGCTTTTGTTAGGTTAGGAGTTGTATTGTGTGGCCCTTGCATTTGCAGTGAAATGGCCTTGTCGTTCAACCATGCAGCCTCATTTTTGCAATGCATCGAACTCTGACCCAACTTTCTTCTTTCCTCCCAGGCTCAGTATTACACAACCAAATATTCCCTTTTCAAAACCCAACTTTGCATTCTCTGGGTTTTAGAAGAGCCAGAATCAAAGCTGGGAGGAAATGAGGTTGAAGGGCTTTGCGGATTCATCCAGGACACATTCTGCTTGGAGCACCTTTTCGGCTGTTTTTCCCAGCCAGAAAAGTAGCAAACGGAAACGTGCTTTTGAAAAAAAAACAGAAGTGGCCTGCTTTTGTTCTGCTGTGGCTTTTGCCAATTGAGTTGTGCAAGGACCGATTGATCGATGGTGCTTGAGGCGTTTGGTGGGCAGAAATTTGCAGGGAGGAGGCAAGCAAAAGCCCGGTTCTTTAGCCCTGCTGCTTGGCATAGCAAGGGATGGGCACCTATTGGAGGACCAGGGCCCTGTTTCCTGACCCTTAAACTCCTCCTTCCACAGCCAGCATTGTCAAAAATGAACAAATTTATTTATTTATTTATTTCCAACATTTCTACCCTGCTCTTCTCAACCCCCGAGTGGGGGGACTCAGATTGGCCTAACAAAAGGCAACAATTCGATGCCAAACACAGTATAATTACAATATAAAACCAAAACATTCAGCATTAAAATACATTAAAATACAATTAACATTAACACATCATACACATTCACTTAAGTTAAAAACAGTGTTCCGTCCATAACAGAAGCACTGAGCCATATCCATCAACTTGCCAATACAAATCCAGTCCAAAGTGCTGCGTTGTGCTAATGTGCAAACGCCTGGTCCCACAGCCAAGATTTCACTTTTCTTCTGAATGCCAGGAGGGATGGGGTTGATTGTATGTCGCTCGGAAGCGCGTTCCACAGACGGGGAGCCACCACCAAGAAGGCCCTCTCTCTCGTCCCCACCAACCGCGTTTGAGAGGTTGGCGGGAGCGAGAGCAGGGCCTTCCCGGATGATCTTAAATTACAAGGTGATGCGTTCGGACAAGTAAGCTGGGCCAGAACCGTATAGAGCTTTAAAGGTCAAAACCAGCACTTTGAATTGAACTCGGAAGTGGACAGGCAGCCAGTGGAGCTGACCCAACCGGGGGAGGACTGGTGGGAAGTCCCTTTCTGGTTTTGAATAATAGTCATTTTGGTGTTGATTCAGGGCAGGGGGACCCTGCAAGGTGTTTTAAAAGTGACTTGATGATTCTGTAAGCTTCAGAGAGAGAAAAAACATTATTTTGGGGTGTTTGTGAGCCACAAAAAAGGGACTTTGGACAAGATTGCTGTGGGTTTTCCAGACTGTATGGCCATATTCCGGAAGCTTTCTCTCCTGATGTTTCGCCCACATCTGTGGCAGGCATCCTCAGAGGTTGAGGGGTCTGTTGGAAACTAGGCAAGTGAGGTTTATATATCTGTGGAAACGTCGGGAGATAATGTTTCTTGAACATGGCCACACAGCTCAGAAAATTCACAGCAACCCAGTGATTCTGGCAATGAAAGTCTTCGATAACACATTAGAATATGGACAGCCTCAGGGTTGTGTTTTGCTTACTGTAGCTCTGTTGCACCTCATTACGTGTGCACACATGTAAACCTATATGCATTTAGGTTTTGTGTAACGGCCTAGGATCAAACACCTAGGATCGAACATCAATCTCCGCCCCATTTCATGTCGGTATTGTGAGCAAAGCCATGGCTTAACATGTGGGCATGGTTACGTGTGCTGGATGGGCCCCTGCGGCTTCCACTCCTGTGTGAAAGCTGAGAGTTTGCGGTTTACCTCTTCCTCTTCTCTAGAACAATTCAACAGAAGGTGTTACACGGACAGTTTCTTCTTTAAATATAGAAATAACGAAGAGGAGTCCTGCTCTGCCTTAAAGATAAACACTGTAATTGTAGCACAAGCTTGTTGAACGGAAGCCCATTTCCTTAGATGCACAAGGTGTTATCCAAAATTTCAGGTGAATATGTATGTTGGATTGTAGCAGTAAATTAAATACCAAAGGTTAGTTATGACGAATAATATCATTAACATGATTGGAATTGGTGGTAGCGCATTCTGCAAGACATATTGGGTTTTATTTATTTATTAAGCATTGCATAAACAAATTAGTATAAAACTGATTAAATAGAGGGAATGAATGCCAAAAGAAGGGGTGGGGTGTGCTCTTGCCGCCTTTGTGAACTTTCTGACATTATTATTTACGGTGGAATCACCTTCCCTTTTCATGGACTTTCATTTGTTCAGGTGTTGTTACCAATTTTTGTGAGATAAACTGTGTATTTGTTACAAATTGCTAACAATCAAAGCTTCATGTATCTATGTAAGGCACGCTTGTTCATGCTATTTTGTAACACAGTTCTTTGATATGTATTCTAATAGATATTTTCATACCAGTGTACATAACATTTGTGCTGCCATTTATTGCTGAACGTATCTAACTGTATTCCTCCATGCTATTTGATATCGTGTTTACATTTGACTATTGAGCCTGCAGCATTGCTACTGTGGTTCCCTTTTGTTTCTTGCAAAATAGAGGGAATGCAAGTGACTAAGTAATTTTTGACCAAACCCGAGCAATGGTGACTGCATTGTCTGTAGCAGGGGTGCCCACACTTTTTCAGCATGCGAGCTACTTATAATAAAACCAAGTCAGAAAGATCTGCCTACCTCCTCAAGGCTGGAGAGGGGAGGGGCGGGGCTTGGCACAGCTTGGCTCCACCCCCCTCTGGCTTCAGCTCTACCAGCAGCTTCTCCAGGCTTGAGGATGGCAGTAGGATGGCAGTGCCAAGCCAGCCTTGTGCTAGCTATGCCACCACTGGATTGGCATTGCCATCCTCAAGCCTGGAGAAGCTGCTGGTAGAGCGGAAGCCAGAGGGGGGCGGAGCCAGGCCGCACCAAGCCCCACCCCCTCCCCTCTGGCTTTGGACCTCCCAGCAGCTTCTCCAGGCTTGAGGATGGCAATGCCAAGCCAGTGGTGACATAGCTAGCACAAGCCTGGAGAAGCTGCTGGTAGAGCGGAAGCCAGAGGGGGGTGGAGCCAGGCTGTGCCAAGCCCCGCCCCCTCCCCTCTGGCTTTGGAGCTCCCAGCAGCTGCTCCAGGTTTGAGGATGGCAATGCCAAGCCAGCCTTGTGCTAGCTATGCCACCACTGGCTTGGCATTGCCATCCTCAAGCCTGGAGAAGCTGCTGGGAGTGCCGAAGCCGGGGAGGGGGCGGGGCTTGGCGCGGCCTGGCTCCGCCCCCTCTGAGAAGCGCCCCATCTGGCTGGGATCGACCTCCTTCGGTCCCGGGATTGACTGGTCGATCGCGATCGACTTCCTGGGCAGCCCTGGTCTGTAGCTTGAAACAATTCTTCCTCTGTGCATGAGGCAGGACATTGTGGGCAAGCATATTGGTGCTGAGTTGTTTGTTCTGCTCCACAGTTGCACCAGGTAGAGAGATTTCCCTGGGTACTGGTTAGGCCAGGGCAGGTGCCCTTCTGCTCGAGATCCCAGTGTACAACTGGTGGGCCACTGTGTGATACAGAATGCTGGACTAGATGGGCTGAGGTCCCCCAGCCCTCTTCTTATGTTCTTATGTTCCCCCCCAGCCCCTTTTTAACAACAAAAAAAAAATTGAAAAATAAAATAAATAATATATATTTTTAAAAAACCCTACTTCTGGGTTCGGAGCAAGTATCGTGAGAATACGCAATCCACACGGGATTTCGCTGTCAACGCGAGATCACGCTGGCGTTGACAGCGAAATCCCGTGTGGATTGCGTATTCTCGCGATACTCTTCGGCTACTCTACTACTGGATCGCTGAGGCCCACAGTCGGTCGTCGCCTCTCTCGTCGTCCGGGTACTCCTGGATCCTGCGCGTTTGGAAAAGGTAGGCCGAAGCAGGGGGCTCCTCATTCCCTCCCCCCATCTCCCCTCATGTATTAAATATAAAATTAAATTAAATATATTTAAAGATGAAATAAGGGGAGATGGGATACATTAAAATAAGGGGAGAGGGGAGGATGGAATTAAATATATATAATATTAAATAAAAATAAGGGGAGAGGGGAGGATGGAATTAAATATATTTAATATTAAATAAAAATAAGGGGAGAGGGCACCGGGGAGAGGGTGGAGCCGGGGTGGGGAGGGCGGGGCCAGGGGCAGAGGGGGGGCGGCCCCCAGGTCATCAGGTGAATTCAGGGCCAGTTGGGGCAGGAGTGCCATTTAGCCAGGTTGTCTTTTGATTCCAACACCACTTCTGAGTCTGTTCAAGGACTTCAAAGTTGCCCATTCTTGGTTTGCCCCTGAAGGAAGACTCTCATGGGAGGCCATCCTGTTGCAATTGCCTGATTTTTTATATATTGGGCAGAAGCATGAGTTTCTGGGAAACTGGCTTCTCTATCTTGTATAGAGTCATATAATTGCAAGGCACACTGTGGTCATTTAGTCCAAACCTTCAGCCTTCCTAATGCCGCAACCCCTTAATACAGTTCTTCAGGTTGTGGTGACCCCCAATCATAAAATTATTTTTGTTGCTACTTCATAACTGTAATTTTGCTGCTGTTATGCATCATAATGTAAATATCTGATATGCAGGATGTATTTTCATTCACCAAATTTGGCACAAATACCCGATACGCTCAAATTTGAATACTGGTGGGGGGGGGGGGGGATTGATTTTGTCATTTGAGAGTTCTAGTTGCTAGGATTTATAGTTCACCTACAATCAAAACGATGGAATTAAACCAAACTTGGCACACAGAACTCCCATGTCCAACAGAAAATACTGGAAGGGTTTGGTGGTCATTGACATTGAGTTTTGGAGTTGTAGTTCACCTACATCCAGAGAGCACTGTGGACTCAAATAATGATGGATCTGGACCAAACTTGGCACAAATACTCAATATGCCCAAATATGAACACTGGTGGAGTTTGGGGGAAAATAGACCTTGAAATTGGGGAGTTGTAGTTATTGGGATGTATAGTTCACCTACAATCAAAGAGCATTCTGAACGCCACCAACAAGATAATTGGGCCAAACTTCCCACACATAACACCAATGACCAACAGAAAATACTGTGATTTCTGATGGTCTTTGGCGACCCCCATGACACCCCCTCACAATCTCTTCATGAGAGACCCCCAGGCTGAGAAACGCTGCCTTAAGGAGAAGCAGAAAACGTACTTGCTTCATTTAGCAAACTCACATGTTTTTATTAAGCTGCTTTATGTTTTGGGAGTCCTTTGCATATTGCTTTGGTTGTGCATTCCTGCCTAGCAGGAGTAAAATTGGAAACTTGTAATCCCTTACAACTTCTATGCTTTGGGCATTGCAAAACCTTTGAGATAAACTTTGAGATGTTTTGCATGGGTGGGGTGACTTCCCCCATTTTTCATGCACACATTATGCAAATTGCTTTAATTGTGTTTCCATCATTGCATAAGGTTGAACTGGTTGACAATTAGGACCTTTTCCTTTTAAAAAAAAAAAAAAAAAACTGTTAATTTTAATTTAGTCAAGTTAATACAAAACTAACCAACCAACAAACAAAAACAAAGTTTAAAATACTTTTTCTAGAACAAAAGAAAGCATATTGCATTTCATATTAAACATTAAAAAACATATTTACTCTGCATTATCTAATCTAAAGGCTTTACGTTTTATGTCCGGTGGTTATAGTCTCTCAGATTTTTAAGGTAAAGGTTTCCCCTTGACATTAAGTGTAGTCGTGTCCAACTCTGGGAGGTTGTGCTCATCTCCATTTCTAAGCCAAAGAGCCGGCATTGTCCGTAGACACATCCAAGTTCATGTGGCCAGCATGATTGCATGGAGCGCCGTTACCTTCCCGTAGACACGGTATATATTGATCTACTCACACTTGCACATTTTTGAAATGCTAGGTTTCCAGAAGTTGGGGCTTACAGCAGGAGCTCACCCCGCTTCCTAGATTCAAACCACTGACCGTTTAGTCTGCAAGTTCAGCAGTTCACCGGCTTAATCCACTGCGCCACCGAGGGTTCAAAGGACTATGTGCCCCATATATTGCCTATACATATAAAAGTCGAAGTATGTATGTAGGTTGGTATGTGTTTTGGTTGGTTGGTTCATACCAGAAAGGCTCCTGGATCTGGACCAAACCCGATACCAAGAGCCTTCATTATCCGACTTAAAATGAACTGAAAATGCCATTTTCAAGTCCAGAGCAGAAGGAAAAAAAGGCTTAAAGTGGGCAGGCTGTTGCTAGGTGAAGGATTGGCTGTTGCTAGGTGAAGTGGTCCTCTGTGATGTCACCGGGAAATAAAGGGAGTGAAGTGACTACAGCTGTGTATGAGGAAAGGGAGGCAGGAAAGGGAGCGCTGTTACCTTCCTGTAGAAGCGGTACCTATTGATCTACTGCTTTTGAACTACTAGGTTGGCAGAAGCTGGGGCTAACGGTGGGAGCTCACCCCGCTCCCTGGATGCGAACCCTACTTTTGGGAAAATAATTTAACCCAAAAAGTTGAGCAATAGATTCGAGTAAATACGGTACTTTAAATGTGCATTCCTGCTTTGCAGAATGAGGTTAGACTGGATGCCCCTTATGGTCTCTTCCATCTCTCCTGTGACACTATATTATGTCCATCGAAGGCAGTCCCTCTGGAACTGGGCCCAGCTGCTGCCTTGTCCCTCGGCCCCTCTCTCTGTCTGCTTCAAGGGGGTGGGGATGCTGCAACCTTATACCTTGCACACTTGCGCGCAGATGGGGCCTGCGATTCTCCAGTGTCTGGTTTGCATAAAGGCCCGATCGGGCGGTGGGTGTGGGTCAGGTTTTGCAGGCAACCCTTCCATCAAATAAGGAAGCGCAAAGGCCCTGGAGATTGGGCCGGAGGGGCCAGTGACATCATTGCAGAGCCAGGGACCAAAGGGCAGTGTTCACTCAGTGTGGAAACAGAGGGCAGGACACTCGTTTGGGGTTGGCGTCCTCTGTTTCGGGCTCCTTGGGCCCATGCCGAGGGCGCCGTCCAGGTGAAACGCCAGGCCACACCTGCGGGGAAATGAATATGGAGAAATACCGGAAGTTCCTGGATGGGCTCAACAACCTGAAAGGTACACAGACACCCAGGACTTGTGCGTGTTTTCTATTTCTCTCTCTCTTTGGCATTGGAAAGGGCAAAGGGGCCAAACCCCCTCTCCTGCTAGACTTTGCATTTTGGAGACAAGACAACTAATTCCTGGGAACAAAGGCTAAGAATGCAGGAAGTGTGGGGTGGCACTCACTTTCCATTGTATTGCTTTCATTGTTTCTTTCTCAAAGGTGGCTTGCAAGATAAGCAGGAATATAGGGAAGGGAGAGGCTCGCACACCCAAAATGCAAGCCTTCAAGAAGTTCTCTCGAAAGTGCTTATGCCAAGTTTTCGTAGAAGAGAAAGGCAGAACTGAGTCTCATTGCCGGGTGTTTATAGCATTCCGCTTCGTCTCCTCCTGTAGTTATGGCAACCCTGTTGGGGATTTCTGGACTTTCTGTTTCACACGAAGTGTGCGGAGAAGTTGGGATTCATGTAAGGAAAAATATAAATAGCTAAAATGCGGTTAGGTTACCAATAGAATTAAAGCTGCATTTGGAACTGTTTCCAAGGCTTTGCTTGTCAAGTTGCTCCTGTGGACCCCTTTGTATTCTTCCTGCAATGTGTTGCATTGTAACTCTAGCCGGCAAAACCAATGGCAAAGGCTGCTGGGAGTTGCAGTCCAACAACATCTGGAGGCTCTTTTGCATCTGCCTTTTTTGCAACACTCGAGACTGCCAGGTTTGGAAACACTATGGAAAATGTATTGTTAAAGGCTTTCATGGCCGGAATCACTGGGTTGTTGTGAGTTTTCCGGACTGTATGGCCACGTTCCAGAAGCATTATCTCCTGATGTTTCGCCTGCATCTATGGCAGGCATCCTCAGAGGTTGTGAGGTCTGTTGGAAACTAGGCAAGTGGGGTTCATCTATCTGTGGAATATTGTCCAAGGCGGGAGAAAGAACTCTTGTCTGGTTGAGATAGGTGTGAATGTTTCAGTTGGCCACCTTGATTAGCATTGAATACCCTTGCAGTTTCAAGGTCTGGCTTCTTACCACCTGGGGGAATGGAAACTTCTTTTTTTTGGTGACAGTAGTATGACCAAATACAGTCTGATTGCCAGCCATTCCTTTTTGCTTCTGCCTCAGTTTCCTGAGACGCAAGGGCCAGCCTTCACCTGGAAGTGTTCCATCATTTCCACCTGATTCTACTGGGTCTGGGTCACCTGTTCTGTCCAAAGCAGGAAACCAGCTGTCAGGCGGCTTTGTTGTTTTATTGCAAAGCAAAACCTGGCTCCTCTGTGAAATAAATCTCTTTTCCTTGACCTTACCTTGCTTCCTGCCTGTGGGAGTGAGTCAGGCTTAAAACATGACGCTCTCTCGCTTTTCCAGCGGTGCTTCATAGGAACAGAATGGACTTTGAAAGAATGTGCTCTTTTTATGTAAGCAAAAACAGCTTTTTTCAGTTGCATTGCTGTCATTCCAGCACAGCAATTGGACAAGATGGGTACAGTCAGGATGGAGGAATGGCTACATTGAAAATAGACTTTGGGGGGGTCTGGGAGGGGGGCTCGGAACCATCGGACCCCATTTGCATCCCTTTATGGTTCATCCTTCTGGTTGCCCTATGGTTTCCATTCCTTAATAGGCATGGATGAGCAAGGAGAGTGATGGCTCAGGAGTCGTGTCATTCTCCTTTAAATTGGAGTGGACAGCTTTAATTGTTTATTTTAATACTGTTCATATTTAATTCCATTCGAATGTCTGTATATTTTTAGGTTTTAATTTTATTGTATTGATTTTTATTATGAACTGCTTTCAGACTTTTTTTGAGAGGTGGTTTGTGGTTTGGACTCCACATTGTAGCCCCATTTGTTAAGATTAGCTCTGCATACAAATAGTAACACTAGGTGACGCGATTTTTATTCCTGGGTTATAAATGTCATTTCCTAACTGGTTATATCATAAAACCATGGGAAGAGTTTATTAAACTGCAAAAACTTTTTTTCCTGGACATCCTGTGGCATATTTTGCAAATATTCTGAAATTAGACAACCAAATGTTCTGCAATAGACACCCCATTAGCCTATAACAGTATGTTTATTGAAAATTGATTAAACTGAAAAATGTTTGTTTCTGTAAGAGGGACATCCTGTAGCACATTTTGCTCGAGTTTTTCAATGAATATCTCATTGAGTCCCAACCAATCCAACATAATTTGCAGCAGTTACAAAAAGCAAGTTTCTGTAGTAGAATAACTACTTTCAAAGGAAGTAATGTAAAGGTAAAGGTTTCCGCTAGTCATGCCAAGATTCTGGGGGATGGTGCACATCTCCATTTCTAAGCGAAGAGCCAGTGTTGTCCGTAGACACCTCTGAGGTCATGTGGCCATCTTGACTGCATGGAGCACCATTACCTTCCCGCATAAGCTATACCTATTGATCTACTTAGATTTGCATGTTTTCAAACTGCTAGGCTGGCAGAAGCTGGGGCTAACAGCGGGAGCTCACCCTGCTCGCCAGATTTTAACCGCTGACCTTTTGGGCAGCAGCTCAGCAGTTTAACCCGCTGTTCCACCGGGGGCTCCTTCAAAGGAAGAACCATACAATGTAAACAGGAAATGACACATTCAAAGCAGGACTATATTTTTTTCAATATTTTTGACATAGTGTAGTGGTCCTAGGGGCCGATTTTTCTGATATTGGGGACCTTCAAGGGCTGATGTGGATATCCTGAAATGCTGTTAAAAGAAAAACTAATACTGGCCAGGGCTCAGGAAAAAGGGGGGAAATCCCTTCTCTTTTCATTGTGCATACGCTTCCTTTTCTCTGTGCCTGAACCTCAGCTTCCATTTGTTTGCTGGCAGTATGATAATTGTGGCTAGTATTGACATATTGATTTCTCTTTGTTTCTATTGGCCTAAATCTGCATGCATTCTCGCAGTAGGATAAACCTCACTGCCCCGTATGTTTTCAAAGTTATGCCAGGGCCCAATGGTTTTGGGCTGAAACTGGCTAGAAGCCTCCGATCCTATTAAAAAGGTGAATCAGTGCTCTTCTACCAAAGGCAATGCTGTCTTGTTTTTGGTAGAAAAATACCACCATGGAGAGTTGTGGGGCCTGTGGCATTAGGAGCCAAAGGCTTCTTCCATGGAACATGAGCCGTACGTAGCCTTTGCTCCTTGCTGCATTGGCCACCCAACCCCTCCAAGGCCCAGCCCTTTCTCTCCCTCACCAGAAAGGAAAGAAATGCGCTTATGGACATTTGTTGACCCCCCCCCCCTCTTGCGGCAGGTGGCAGATGCGAAATAGAGAGTGCCGAGTTCCCCAAAAACCGGCTGTTTGTGCGAATGTCTTGAGAGAGAGAGAGACTTTGGTATGTGCAGAGTTTCATGTTGGAGAGCCACTGTGATGTTTGAGCATTAGAGCATGGTTTTGGAGACATAGCTTCCAATCCTTGCTCAGTCATGGAAACCTGCTTGGTGACCGCAGGGAAGTCACACTTTCTCAGCCTCAAGGCAACCTCCTTTTGAACAACATTGCAGAGAAGACCTCTTAAACACCTTAGGATCACCAGAAGTCCGAAATGACCTGAAGACTCTCAAAAATATTATGGTTCTCTATTTAGTTTCTAGACTTTGGCTGCATCCTCCAATTTTGTGTGTGTGTGTGTCAGGAGTGACTTGAGAAACTGCAAGTCACTTCTAGTGTGAGAGAATTGGCTGTCTGCAAGGATGTTGCCCAGGGGACGCTCAGATGTTTGATGTTTTACCATCCTTGTGGGAGGCTTCTCTCGTGTCCCCGCATGAGGAGCTGGAACTGACAGAGGGAGCTTGACATGCTCTCCCTGAATTTGAACCGCTGACCTGTTGGTCGGCAGTCTTGTCAGCACAAGGGTTTAACCCATTGTGCCACTGGGGGGTCCATCCTCTAAATCAGGGGTCAGGAACCTTTTTGACTCAGAGAGCCATAAAAGCAAAATATTTGGAAATTTATTTCAGTGAGAGCTATATATTGTAATATATAATATATAATATATTTTAAGACTGAATTCAAGTAAATATGAGTATATACATACATACTATGAGAAAAGGATTCCCCCGGCAGAATGATGAGACACTTCAGACCTGACTCTGCAAAAGGCATGCTCAGGACTCTGGGGAGGAAGAGAAGATGGGAGGAAGGGGGAAAGAAAGAAAGACTGAGGAAATAAAGGAGGGAGGGGGAGAGGAAGAAAGAAAAGAAGAAGGAACTATTGAAAAGGAAGAAAAGAAAAGCAGGAGAGAGACAAGGAGGGGAAAAGAAAGAAGGAAATGGGGAGGAAAGGAAAGGGTGGGGAAAAGAAAGTAAAGGGAGTGAGGAAAAAGTAAAATAATGAAGGGAAAAGAAGAAAAGAAAGAAGGGGGAGAGAGGGAAGTGAAAAGAAAGGAAGGAGAAGGAAAGGAAGACTTGGGGAAAAAGAATAGAAGAGGAAGGAAGGAAGAGGGAGGGAGAATGGAGGAAAGAAGGAAGGAGAGAAGGAGAAGAGAAGGGTGAAGGGGAGAAAGGAAGGAAGAGGAAGGAAGAGGGAGAATGGAAGAAAGAAGGGGAGAGAGGGAGGGAAAAGGAAGGAGAGAAGGAAATGGTGAAGGGGGAGAAAGAAAGGAAGGAAGAGGAAGGAAGAGGGAGAATGGAGGAAAGAAGGAAGGGGAGAGAGGGAGGGAAAAGGAAGGAGAGAAGGAGAAGAAAAGGGTGAAGGGAGAGACAGGTAGGAAGAAGGAAAATGGAGGAAAGAAGGAAGGGGAGAGAGGGAGGGAAAAAGAAGGAGAGAATGAGAAGGAAAGGAAGAGGGAGAATTGAGGAAAGAAGGAAGGGGGAGAGCCAGACGCCGTAGGTTCCGTACCCCTGCTCTAAATGAAGGCTGTAGTCAAGAATTCAGAAGATGACCCAGGATTTGGGAGAACAGCTACGAAGGCTGTAAATAAGATCCCAAAATGTAAAATATGGGTATGTCATGAAGTACCAATGTCAGAATCATTTGTATTACTGCATTCCCGATTTCTCTGGATGGTTGTGAAAGTTGGCCAGGAAGGAAATTGATTCATGTGAATTGCTGGAAAAGCGCTCTGAAGGTACCATGGACTTCCAGAAAATGATGGCTTAGGGGCCAAAAGGACCAAGCTGAATTTATTGTACTTTCGACGTATTGTAAGGCAATTAAAAATAATATTATTATTTGATGCACAACAAGATTAGTACACAGCAAACAAGATCACTATGCTGGCTTTTGTATTTGACGACACGTTGGACACTTCCCAAGTGTCTAGGACTGTGTCATGTATCAGTGAATAATGCATTCAGATCCGAGTAGGGTGGCCTTTTGCAGATGACAGATAGCAATGTCAGCGGCAATTGTTTTTAAGTGCAGGCCAAGGTCTTTAGCCACTGCACCTAGTGTGCCGATCACCACTGGGTTCAGTATTATTATTATTATTATTATTGTGTTTGTATTATTATGTTTACATTCTCTCCACAAGGAGACTCAAAGCAGCTTACATTAAAACCATTTCAATATAATAATGCTCACTGCATTATACTTGGTATAATAGTTGTCTAACTCCGTGTTTCCCAACCTTTTTTGAGCCGCGGCACACTTTTAACATTAAAAAATCCGGGGGCACACCACCAACCAAAATGACACTCTAACACAGTAAAGAACGGCTGGGGTTGGTGGCCTGCTGGGAGCAGCTGCTAGGAGTGCCAAAACCGGGGGGGGCGGAGCAAGGCTGTGCCATGCCCGCCCCTACCCCGGCGGCTTCACCTCTCCCAACAACTGCTCCAGCCTTGAGGGGCAGTGCCAAGCCAGCGGTGCCAGAGCCAGCACAATGCTGGCTTGGCACTGTCCCCTCAAGGCTGGAGCAGCTGCTGGGAGTGCCGGCCGGGGGGGGGCAGAGCAGGCCGCGCCATGCCCCGCCCCCTCCTCCCAGCTTCAGCTCTCCTACAGGCCGTGACATGCCCCGCCCCCTCCCCCCAGCTTCAGCTCTCCTACAGAGGAGGAGCATGAGCGGTGGACGGGCTTCAGTGGGCGGGGCTCCTCCTCCACGCGGCTTCAGCGAGCGAGGGCGGAGTTATGGTGGGAGTCATGGCAGATTGGAGGCTGGCTGGGAAACGGCCGAAAGGAGGCGGCGCCCGGTCCCCTATTTTTTCTTCGCCACTGCCCGGCCCTTCCTCCCCCCCAAGCAGCAGGAGTTCGGCAGGAGGGGGAGGGACGGGGGGCAGAGAGAAAGACTCTTCTTGCGGCACAGCAGGAGGTCATTGTCACGGCACACTGGTTGAGAAAGACTGGTCTAACTTGATCATGGAAACCATGGAGTTTACAAGAGCTAAGGAGGGTCATTGAAAACTGGGATTTTTTGAGGTCCCTCATTCATAAGTGCATCATACATTGAAACCAATGCGATGGCACATATGCTGTGACGCAAATAACACCATCAACAATGTCATGGCTTGTCTTGCATTCCCAGTATTATACGGTGGTCTGTGGGGGATTGGAGGCATTCAGAGCAGAATTGGGAGCGTCTGTTGCCATGCCGCGTGTCTTTTAGCACCAGAGCGGTCCCATGAAGCCTGTGATTAAAGCTTTGGTCTTGCGTGCTCTTAATAGTCGGAGTGGGGGGCGGTTCACATGTATGTGTTCCCTTTCTGGGGCTGGGAGAAGGCTTCTCTTCACATTGCCATAGTTGCCGTTTCCTTGGGGACGGCTGCTTTTCCCAGGCTTCCAAAGCACTGATTCACCACAAACTCCAGTAGGAAAGCATCTCCCAGAAGTGGAAAGAGGAAAAGTAATAGAAAGGGGAGAGCCAGCTTTTGGGGGGAGGTTGGTTAGCAATAGAAATTGGTGTTTTTCAGGGCTCAATTCCCGGCATTGCCAATGTATGCAAAGACTCTTCTCTACTATTTAAATCAGTCTTTGTTAGCAAACATGGAAGTAGATGGACTTCAGACTCAGTAAAAGTCAGTGCTTTATGACGAACTGGCAGATCCACTCCAGGTTTGATTCCATATTTTCCAGGAGACGGCCAGTATGATGTCCTTTATTCACAAATCAGGTTCAGGACCTTGGATATGTCTCTTTTACCGTATCTGGAGTGGGTTTATCCATCGGCGATGGAAGTCACAGTGCTCTTAGAGTATGGGTGAACTACAATTCCCAAAGTCCTGGAAAGTGGGTGCTATCTCAGAAATCGGCTGTTTGCCCATAAATATACGTACATACAAACATATTTTTACTTTTAGCATACGTCTCTCTCTGGCATTACTTCGCGAACGAAGATTCTTAGGAAGGACTCATCCCACGCTTTTTACAAGCGCGTTGATGACTAAAATGGCCAATCTGAGATAGGCAAGTCTGGTTGCAGAAAGCACAGCAGAAAGTCTCCATTGGGTGATGTTGTTTCCAAGTTGCGGTTCTTTCTGCGTTGTCATTTCTCTTCGAGACCCGTTTGGGCGTGTCTTCTCGAAAGAGGCCGCAGCATTGTGGATAGTGCATCTCCATGCCTCCCGATGTGAGGCCAGGGTGGACCATTTTTGGTAATCAATCTGGCCAAGCCTGAGATATTGTTTCAGGGAGTCCTTATATCTCTTTTTTGGGGCGCCTCTCTTGCGCTGACCTGTGGCGAGTTCACCATAGAGTAGTATCTTTGGGAGGCGGTGGTCCTCCATCCTAGAGATGTGCCCTGCCCAGCGCAGCTGTGTTTTCAATAGCATGGCCTCAATGCTGGTGATACCTGCTTGCTCAAGGACAGCAACATTTGTTACATAGTCAGTCCAGTGTACATTTAGGATTGAGCGAAGACAGCGCTGATGCAAGTGTTCGAGGAGTCGTAGGTGTTGGCGATAGGTGACCCATGTTTCAGACCCATATAGGAGACTAGACAGTACGATAGCTCTGTAGACGCAGATTTTGGTGCTTATACATTATACATAGATAGATAATAATAACACATGATAGCTATAGTCAGCAACATTAGTTTGGTTCCACTTTCATGCTCTTCCCTAGGACTAACAGACTTCAATTCCAAAAAGGGGCTGATGGGAAGTAGCCCTCTGCCCATGCTCAGCGGAGTCCCTATGCTCTTGTCCCCTTTCTCTGCTGAAGGTGGTGGCTTCGCGTAGCAAAGGTGAACGCTGTTTGTCTTGGCTCTGGTCCCAGGCACTGGTCATGTGCCTCTCCGCCTCGTGCTTTCATTTCCTTCAATTGGGCTGTTTCCAGAAGTATACCTTCCGTTTTCTTCTTCTTCTGGTTTTTGAAAAAATGCCCACTGTCTAGATTTTCCGTTATCAGTTTAATGGCAGAGAGGAGTGGAGACGGTTCCTGTTTGGATGAATGAAGTCCAGTAATGAACTCAGTGAAACAGCAAGAACTTACCTTCATTTCACTTTTCATACGCGTGTATGCCTTTAAGGTCGTCACCAGTTTGCCCTTTGGATTTTGTGTTCATGGTCAGCCTTAGCAATTCCTACTTGATTCGTGATTAGCAGGTTTTGGCGGTGGCCAGGGGAGCTTTTGCACAACTAAAACTTGTGCACCAGTTGCGCCCCTACCTTGGGAAGTCAGGACTTGGCCACGGTGGTCCAGGCTCTGGTTACAACCCGTATAGATTACTGCCATTCGCTCTACATGGGGTTGCATTGAAACCTGTTCAGAAGCTCCAATTGGTCCAACGGGTGGCAGCCAGGTTGCTCACAATCCCTCTGTTACATCAACTCCACTGGCTGCCAGACTACTACCGAGCACAATTCAAAGTGCTGGCTTTAGCCTATAAAGCCCTAAATGTTTCCGGCCCAGTTTGCCTGTCTGAACATATCTCCCCCTATGAACCACCTCAGAGATTAAGATCTTCTGGGGAGGCCCTGCTCCTGATTCCACCTTTTTCGCAAGCGCGACTGGTGGGGATGAGACACAGGGCCTTCTCAGTGGTGGCTCCGCTGCTGTGGAACTCCCTCCCTAGTGACGTTAGATCAGCCCCCTCCTTTTTAGCCTTCAAAAGGAGAGTAAAAACCTGGCTCTGGGACCAGGCCTTCGAAGAAGTAGTAATATAATTGGAATATGTGCAATGACACGTATTCCAGTTATTCGGAATGGCCTCAGACTACGATTTTCGAATGACATGATTTTAATATTGAATGCAATTTTAATTTTTTAAAATATGTATTATTTTAAATTCAATGGATTTTAAGCTTAATGTTGTATGTGTTTAAGGCATTGAATAATTGCCATACGTAAGCCGCCTTGAGTCCCCCTTGGGGTAGAGAAAGGAGGGGGTATAAATAGGGCAAATAAATAAATAAATAATCCTCCTCCTTATAATTACTTAATTAATAATTGATATTAATATTAATCTTTATAATTATTTGATCAGCGTCATCAATGGGCCTAGGAGTGCCTTGCCATCACCCTCCTCCAGGCCGCGGCAGCTCCAGTTGATTTGTTGTTGTTTGTTTGTTTGTTTGTTTTGGCAATGAATATTTGCCACTTTGTTACTTTTCTGTGTAAACCTCCCTTTGGGGAGATCGGGTGGGTTATAAATAAATTATTATTATTATTATTAGTAGTAGTAGAAGTATTCCCTACTTTTTCTCCACAAAGTAGACTAAAAGCGACTTAAAGTTGTGTAGTAAAATGCCTAACATAAAATAGCAAAATCAAAGTGTGCTTTTTGGATTTTTTGGGGGGGGGGGGGCATATTTTTCCTGCCATGTATAGTTGAATCTGTGAATCTATAGGGTTGATTGTAATCCATATATTTTTAAAGCAAGTGGGGAGAAAGGGAGAGTTTTGGGGCTGTGCCGGTCATAAGGATCTTTTTTCCACCATCTGCAACTGGTGTTTGAGGAATCGAGTGCTAACCAAACGCTTGCTTCAAGAAATCACTGGAGCAACTGTTTGGGGATTAATGGGGCGCTTGGAGACATTCTTTTGCTGCTTCTCCAGTAGCCCTCCCTGCTCCAGACCACTTTGGCAGCTGTGACACAGAAGTGACCAGTCACTGACCAACTGGCCCTTCTATTTCGACTTCAGTGTCATACCTAATGTATAGATTTAGTAGTTTTCGTAGTCTAAAATCCACCCAAATTCTCTGCATGAGTGGCTAAGATAGTGATATTTTAGCTTTCTCGTGGTTTGGTGTGTACAGACTTCATTTTCATGCACAGCATTCAGACTGGTTGCATCCATTGAAAGAATGAATGAATGAATGGGTTGCTGTGAGTTTTCCAGTCTGTATGGCCACATTCCAGAAGCATTCTCTCCTGACATTTCACCCACATCTATGGCAGGCATCCTCGAGTTGTGAAGTCTGTTGGAAACTAGGCAAGCGAGGTTTATATATCTGTGGAATGTCCAGGGTGGGAGAAAGAACTCTTGTCTGTTTGAGGCAGGTGTGAATGTTGCAATTGGCCACCTTGATTAGCATTGAATGACTTCGCAGCTTCAAAGCCTGGCTGGTTGCTGCCTGGGGAGATCCTTTGTTGGAAGGTGTTATCTGGCCCTGATTGATTCTTCAATACACGACAAAGTAATCACTATTGCAACTTCTATACACACTGCTAAACCACAATGTTTAAAGGGGCAGTGTCAAAGGAATACCAAGACATAGCATATATAGGTAAAAACCACTATATTGTATGGCAGTATATGCTCAATAGCAGAACAATATTACAAACAGTACAATGTAATGCAAATAATCAATCATGTGATTAATACACAGTATGAGCATGAATCACAAGCCCATATACATGGTTGGGCGAAGGAGTATTCCACTTGGCACTGAGTAACCCTTAGTGAAGTCCTGGGTGTAGTACCCCATGGACCTGCGACTGAGTCAATAGGGGAACCTTGGTAGGTGGCAGAGCTGGTGGCTGCAATATAGTGGTTTTTACCTATATATGCTATGTCTTGGTATTCCTTTGACACTGCCCCTTTAAACATCCTGATTGATTCTTGTCTGGAATGAATGAATGATTTTGATTATTACGGTCACAGATCAAGAGTGTAAAACTATAAAACATTAAAAACAGAGTTGTTTTAAAAGCATTAACATTAAAACCAGAAGTTCACAAATTTAAAAGGAGAAAGTCAATAATAATAATAATCTTTATTTATATCTCACCACCATCTTCCAAAAGGGACTCAGGGCAGCTTACAAGGCACTTCAAATGTAGTATATAATATAAACCAGGGGTGCTCATTAGGTAGCTCGGGAGCTACTAGTCGATCTTCGGCACTCTTCCAGGTGATCTTCGGGCCTCACCAGCCGGATGAGGTGCTCCTGCTATGCGCACGCACACCCTGCACGCACGTGCGCTCCTGCTGCTGGCTTCCGCTCTCGCGGTGCTTCTTTCGCCTGCGGGGCATTGCAGGAAGAAGGAAGCACGAGGCGGGGCCTCTGGAGGGAGCGCCCTGCCTCTCTCTCGTCCAGAAGCAGCTGTGGAGCCTCTGTTGCCGGTGAGACAGGCAGGGCGGAGCGCTCCCTCTGGATGCCCCGCCTCGTGCTTTCTCCTTCCTGCAATGCCTCGCAGGCGGAAGAAGCACTGTGCGGGTGGAAAACAGCAGCAGGAGCACGCGCGGTGGCAAGAGCGCGCGGTTGCGGGAGCACGCGGGAGCACATGGCGGCGGGGGCAGGTAGATCTTTTGGACTTGGTTGCTTTAAGAGTAGCTCGCATGCTGAAAAAGTGTGAGCACCCCTGATATAAACGATAGATTAGTATAATATAAAAACAATGAAGCAGTTTGTAGATTATTGTAGCGGTCTGATAAAGTTCTAATGTACTCATTTTATTATCCATACCCACAGATTTTATAAGCCTCAGATAGGAAGCCGTATAGAATGAATGCAGTTTGACACTGATCCATAGCTCAATGTTATGCAGTCCTGGGAGTCGTAGTTTCACAGGGCCTTTCACTTTCTCAGCAGACTGCACATCTTAGGATCTCATAGATGGATTGAGGTTTCTGAGAGCCAGGAAAGGAAAAGTATGTTTTAGGGGACCGCAATGGACTGATATGGATATTGTTTTGAACTGGCAAACTGTTTTTAATTGAATGCTTGTAATTGTTTTAATTGTGCTTATTGTAACTCTGTGTATTGTTAGTGTATTTATTTATTTATTTATTTATTTATTGGCATCTAATGACTGCCTGCTGTAATCCATTTTAAGTCCCTCTTCGGAGGTGAGAAAGACGGGATAGAAATGCCCGAAATAAATAAATAATAAATAGTACAGTACATATCTTGCATACAAAGGACTGATACCTGTGGTTTTATGTCTATATTATGTAGATCCTGCAGGTTCTTCTATGGCATGCAGAACTTGTAGCCCTGCAAATATTTTGGACTTCAACTCCCAGAAAACGTAACAGCTGGTAAACCGGCTTGAGATTTCTGGGAGTTGTAGTCCAAAACCCCTGGGGGCCTACTGGTTGAGAACCACTGCCATAGGTGGATTGGGATTTCTGAGAGCCAGGCAGGCGGCCTCTTAGTACAGTACGAACTCTGTATGCATGTGGTTTCATGTCTGGCATTTTGTAGATCCTGTAGGCTCTTCTATGGCATGCAGAACTTGCGACCTTCCAGAATGTTTTGGACTTCAGCTCCCAGAATTCCTGAGCATTGTACTGATTGGGAGTTGGAGTCCCAAACACCTGGAGGGCCACAGGGATTTTGCAGGCTGCTCTATAATGCCCTCTCTGGACATTTCCTAGGTCCTCCATGGTGATTCTGTGGGCAGCCTCCTACCGAAGTTGTTCATTCAATAGAGTTTGCTGTTATCCACAGTTTTGTCTATGAACACAAAGTTTTAGAAGGTGTCCCTAGCAGACAATGGGATTCGTGCTGCATTGAATTGCTGACGGATCATACATCTTAAGGCTAACCAGACAGGGAAGCATTTGAATAAATACAAATAAGCCGGAGCATTCATTGCAGGGTTAATAGGGTCTCCCTTCTCCTCAGCTGTGGTCCCCCCCCCTCCCATTTTGCTATTTGTTTAACAGATATGCACCCCCCTTGGCATTTCTCCATTGGCCCACTTTTGGCCAAGGGACAGAACGAGGGTTGAGGTCCAAGCTGCCCCTCCCCTATATATATATATATATATATATATATATATATATTCTCCCTTGGTTTGTGTTTATGTGTCACTGTTTTAAAGGGCAGCCTTCGGTGAGGAAAACACCATCTGCCTCTCACCATATGTCCCCCTGGGTCTGTCCCCAAAGATGCTCATAAATCACTCCTGACCCCAGACAATGAGATGTCTGCCCAGGTCTGATGAATGTGGGTTGGGATCAGGCAGATTGGGGAGCATTTGTGTCTTCCAGTGCAGGCTTAATTTCCTAGCATAGGATCCTAGGGTTGGAAGGGACCTCTAAAGGCCATCTAGTCCAATCTGCATCTGTCCAGCAAGAAGATGCACTCAGAGCCCTCCCTACAGATGGCCATCCATACCTCTTTTTAAAGACCTTCCTAGATTTGGAAAGGACCTCCAAGAGCCATCCAGTCCAGGCAAGAGGACACAATCAAAGCTCTCCCAACAGATGGCCATCTAGTATCTGCTTAAAGGCCTCCTGAGAAGGAGACACTATCCCTATCCAGTGCATCTTGAAAGTTCGTAGAATCAGAGTTAGAAGGGACCTTCAAAGGCCATCCAGTCCAACCCCCTTTTTCTAGGCAAGAAGATACAATCAAAGCCCTCCCACCAGATGGCCATCCAGCTTCTGCTTAAAATCCTTTCAAGAAGGAGGCTCCAACAGACTCCCAGGAAGCTGCGTATTGCACTGTTGAACAGGTCTTACTGTCAGGAAGTTCTTCTTAATGTTTAATTGGAATCTCTTTTCCTTTAACCCATTGCTCCATTGTGTCCTAGTTTCCAAAGCAGCACAAAATAAACTGGCCCCTTCCTCAATATGATGTCCTTTCATGTATTTAAACATGGCTATTCCGTCCCCTTTTCTCAGCCTCATATTCTCTATGCCAAACATTCCCAGTTTCCTAATCCATTCCTTATAGGTTTGGTGAAGGCTCCTTCTTTGGAGGCTTTTAAAGAGTTGCTAGATGGCCATCTGTTGGGAGGGCTTAGATGGTGTCTTACTGGAGTTGAACTGGATAGCGCTTTGGGTCTCTTTGAACTCTATGGTTCTATAGGGATTCAGAGTTTCCAGACCTTTGACCACTTTGATCACCCTTCTCTGGTATGAGAATATTAAAGTTATATTATTATTATTATTATTATTGCCTCCTTGAATTGTTTTGCACCAAACTGGGCACAGAGATATTATTCCAGATGAGGCCTGACTAAAGCAGAAGAGTGTGCAACTATAAGTTCCTTGGGTCTAGTAAATTTCTTAGGTCTAGACCAGGGGTGGGCAATTATTTTTTTAGGTTATGGAGGGCCACGCCTAAAGGCTGAACTACATTCTAATCTACATTATTTATTTACTATATATTACACATCATTAATATTAACATATTTATATAAAGAAATATTCATATATTATTAGTATTAATATCATAATTATTATATTATAGTATATATATAGACATTATAATAAATGGAAATTATAATATAATATAACATTATATATCATTTTTTATATTATAATATTATTATTATAAAATTATTATTATAAAATAATAATACAAACCACTAAAATAATTAAATTAAATTCAAGAAGACAAGGTGCAAACCAAGATGGAATGGCCCAATGGACCCAGCTCAGAGGATGGCAAAGCGGACCCAGCCGCCGCCGCATCAGAGGAGAGCAGAGCAGCAGGCGATCGGAGGCTGCAGGCCTCTGCCCGTTCTCTCCCCCAGCTGTTCCCCAGCTGATCGCTCTGCCATGGAGTGCCTGCATCTGGCGATCCGGGCCTGCAGGGGGAGCAGTCGGAGATCTGAGGCGGCTGATCGCCCTGGCAACCCGGAAGACAATCAAGGTTGGCGACTGCTCTTGCTGGAGTCGCCGCAGGTCGGCGACTGCTCCTGCTGCAGGCCCGGATCGCCTCCAGGGATGGCAGGCACTCCAAAGCCGCCGCTCCTCCGGCCTGTCTGCCGACACAGGCCCCACAGAGCCCGCGATGGGATGGCGGTAGCAGCACCCCTTCCTCTTGGCCCCGCCCCCGATGCCCTTCTCCCCGGGCCAGACAGAATCGGCTGCCGGGCCGCATCCGGCCTGCGGGCCGTGGGTTGGCCACCCCTGGTTTAGACACTTATCTTCCTATTGATTCAGCCTGGAATCACATTGGCTTGTTTTGCTGCCTCATCACAGGCTCCACTTGTGGTCCACTAAGACTCCTTACAAGCAGAATAGTTTTAGCCCAATACTGACGCCTGCTGTGCCAGATTTGGAACATGTTCTCTTCTCCTCTCTACTTGGGGCTTCCAGTGTTTGTCTTGTGTATTCATTTTGCACTATTGGTAAGCCACGTGCCACTTCCTTGCATTGGAGGCTGTTGTGGTTCCCCAAGGTGTTGGTCTGAGATAAGAGAGTAGCACTAGGTGATATCTGGGGCCATGGAGGGCTGGGTGGTGCAGATGTATGCGTTTTGGGTTTCCCCTCCAGCGTGGCCTCTGTATATGTTTCTGTGTTTGTATGAAACACATCCTTTTTAGCCATAGCAGTCAAAGTGGGGTGTAACTGCATTCATTCTACAGCACAGATGCACTCTTAGAGAGAATAAATGGATAAAAACTGGACAGCACTACCTTTGAAGACCCTTTCCTTCAAAGTGGACTGTCAAAGTATTTAAAAAGTCTTTACTTGCTGAGATAAGGATGTTTTTGAGTTTTGCCAGACGCAAGCCAGCCCCCAGTTAGACTCCAATGTCACCTTTTCCAATTCTGCCTAGTGCTCCCTTCTTATACTGGGCCTTGGGGTCACCTTCTCACATTTGCAAAAATACTTTTAGGAACACTTGGCTGTCCAGGGTCTTGTCTCCTGCGTCCCTCTTTCTCCCACTCTGCTGAATGCCATTTCTCCCTCAAAATACCTGAAAAGCCCTATTTAAAGGGCCAAAGGCACATGGAATTGCATGCCAAGAGCATATCTCAGGCTCCTGCATCAGACGTTCGACATCCTCCAACTATTCTTAGTTTTAGATGCATGTTATATGCAGATCTGTTTAGGCCAGCTATTTCTGATTTAGTGCACGCCGTTTCGTATCTGTTTCACAGATGCTGAAACGCCACCAAAGGGGACATCTACATTGTGGAATTAATGCAGTTTGACACCGCTTTTAACTGCTATAAGGTCATAGGAGTTGGAAGTTTTACAACCTTCTCTGCCAAAGAGTGCAGACTACAGCTTCCAGGCTTTCTTAGCATTGAGTCACGACGGTTAAAGGGGCATAAAACTGGGTTAATTCTAGAGTGTAGATTTAAGCCAAGAGATTTTGTTGCCGCCATTGTTTTGGGGGATTTTTTTAAAAGGCAGGGGCTCCACTTCCCCAGTTTCTAGGGGAGTACTTTAGGTCTCAGGAGGGGTTTGTTGTGTATTCTTGCAATGAGATTGCTGGTTGATCAGGCCTTTGGGCTAATGTTTAATGGTATTTGGACACTCATATCCCAAAGTGGCCAGGAAACAGTTGTTTGCATCTGGTTTGTTTTTAAACGGAGGATTAGGTTTCGCAGCAAGAGGGAGCATCCCTTTTTGGAACGGAGGCACCATCCTTCTCTCACTCACATTCCTCGTGGCTTCTTCTTTTAAAAGAGATAGTTGCATGTGTCTGTGGCAGCATAAAAAGAAAAAAAAATGAGGCTAGGGAAGAGTCTCGCACCTTTAATGTTAACACTTTGATTTGAAAGGTGGTTCATCTGAAAGATTTGTTCCAAAAGGCCCTTTGCCTTTTGCACTTTTACTATCTTTTGGGGATTTCTTTTTCCATGTCAGGAGAGCCTTGAGAAACTGCAAACCGGGAATGTGGCGCAGCTGGCTAAGTGTCAGCTGTATAAGATCTCTCTGACCAGTAGGCCATGAGTTCGAGACCTGCCCGAGTCAAGGTGGGTGCTCGACCATTAAGTGTAGCCTGTTGTCGACCTTTGCAGCCGGAAAGACAGTTGCATCTGTCAAGGAGGAGATAAAGGTACCACATTAAGTGGGGAGGCAAATTTTGACTGAATTATGAGGCCATTAAAGAACTCCAGGAACGCTGAGGAATGCGTGATGCTGGGAACGCTGAGAGATGAGGAGTGCGTCAGCTCCCCCTGGTGGCCAGAGTTTGCCTCTGTTCGTCTATATGTTGTGTATGTGAAAAACGGCAGGGATTGGCTGCTAAGTTTGTGTATCTGTAATCCGCTCTGAGTCCCCTTTGGGGTGAGAAGAGCGGAATATAAATAAAGTAAATAAATAAACCGCTTCTGGTGTGAGAGAATTAGTCATCTGCAAGGACGTTGCCCAAGGGACACCTGGATGTTTTGATGTTTTACCATCCTTGTGGGAGGCTTCTCTCATGTCCCCGCATGGGGAGGTGGAGCTGACAGAAGGAGCTCATCCACAGTTTCCCCGGATTCAAACCTCCGACCTATCGGTCTTCAGTCCTGCCAGCACAAGGGTTTAACCCATTGCGCCACTGAGGGCTCCTTTTGGGATGAGAAAAAGAGTTATAGTTGGTACTTAAGTGCCTCATCTAAAGTGATGGGCAATGGCCAGGTAAAAGGGAATCTGTCCAGACAAGGGATGTAAAGAATATTTACAAACACCTCTCCATAGAGAAAGGGGCTCCACATATTGAAAAGATGCCATTGGAAAAGCAAGTTCCTTCACATTTTAAGAGTTTGGTGTTGGAAACTTCACAGGGGTTCTTTCCACAAAGCTTGCTAATTTTTTGCACAGGAAATATGTAATACCTTTCTGCAAAAGATCTGTGCTTTGTGCAAAATATGTTCCATGCAATAAAAAATAAGGTTTGCAAAAGTTTACAAAAACTCACAACAAAAACCATAGTAGTAATAATAATAATAATAATAATAATAATGATAGCATACAATATCAACCTTCATCACTGGAACATTTGCAATGTGTTATTTCTTATGATCTTGTCCAGCGAGTGTTTCCTTCCTGCACATGAAAACCATATAACTGGAGGTTCCCATTCTGAAATGCAGGAGGTCCTGCTGATGCGAATGCAGGAGCAGTGACTTCTTTTGCGATTGCGTTGAGGAACGTCTGCTCCTTCCTCCAAAACTGCCCTGGCCGGCCTTCAAACTTCAATGCAGGTCCGGCACAGCCATCGAACCGGTCCGGCGAAAACAAACCGGAATGGGTTCAGCCGCCCAAAATTAGAACTTGGCCAGACTCACAGGGTTTCATGCGCCACGTCTCCGGCGTCAGCTGCTTGAAACAACAAAGAAAACCTAAACGACAGACAGATTTATTGTGGCAGAAATCGCCGCAAGTTGGATCCTGTTGCGTCGCAAAGCCAGCTATTGTCATTTCAGAAGGATAGTTTTGAGGAGGAGACCAATAAGGTCTGTTGGTGTGCATTTATGCCAAGTTGAATGACTATTTATAGCAATGTATAGGGGTTTCTTAGGTGAGGAATATTCAGGGTACTTCGTTTGACATTTTACCACCAGCACCTGGTATTCCATGGTGATATTCCATCTCAAGGACTAATCACATTCCAGTTAGCTTTCTAGATCTGATGAAATGATGGGAATAACACTATGTAACACATTTTTTGTTGTGTTATAAATGTAATTTCCTAATTGGTTCTATAATAAAAAATGTGGAAAACATTTATTAAACTGCAAAAACTTTGTTTTTGCGGGATGGACACCCTGTAGCACATTTTGGTCTAGTTTTTCAAGGAATAGAGCATCATTGAATCTCAACCAATTCAACATAATTTGTGGCAGCCACAAAAACAAAGCTTCTGGAATAGAACAACTACTTTCAAAGTAAGGATCACGCAATTGAACAGGAAATAACATTTTCAAACCACGAACAGAAAGTTTTCAAATTTTGTTACATAGTATAACAACAATAATAATACAACAACAACATAACAGCAGCAACAACAACATCTCATTTTCCCTTATACAAGGTGAAACGAGAATCAAAGCAACGCCATTACGATATTTAGGTTTCCATACTTTCCAGCTTTCCTTATTTGTTAAGGATAGTGCCAATTCACTCTGTCATCCCACTTTTCCACTTCTTTTAAAATATCCCAGTTTTTGCCTCTTCCTCCCACTTTCCCTCTTTTTGCTTATCTTCAGTTGCTGCCGACTGAGTTCACTTTGCAAAATACTGTATTGACTCGAGTCTCATGCACCGCCAAATCTAAGATACACCTCAATTTCCAAGACCCTGAAACCAAAACCAGTATTTGCTGCCAAATGTAATGCGCAGCAGCCAAAAGTGCACTCTTTGTCATTTAGAACACCAAAGCCTCAAGGGATGAAGAAGAAAACGTTGGGGTGCATCTATGCTTTAGAATGAATCCACTTTAAATGCCTTGGTTCAATACTCTGAAGTCATGGGGGTTGTATTTTGACAAGACCTTGAGCCTCCTCTGCCAAAGAAAGCTGATGCCTCACCAAACTACGAATCCCAGCATTGATCCATGGCCAATAAATTAGATATAATGTCCCTCAAAGAAGAGTCCAAGGGCCTCCTGAAGCAGCTTCCCCTTTTGCTTTGGCTCAGCACTAAGAGGACCATATGGTGCGAATCTAATACATGGCCTTATTTTGGCAAGGTGATTTACCTAAAAAGGTGAGCATTTGATTCAAGTAAATAGGGGAGTTTGCATCTAGTTCACTGGTTTAACCTTGCCCTTCCCAGTTGGCTCAGACAAAAGCAAAAGGCAGTGAGATCTACTTTCTTGTCTGTTCCTCCAGCAAATACAGGGCCCTATTTTTTTTTATCCCTAAGTTATTTTGGGAGCCATATAGCCTGCACAAAATCCCCTTAAATTCTCTCAAAACAAGCAGGAAGTTTTTGTTTTGTTTTATAGTAGTAGTAGTAGTAGTAATAATAATATTTTATTATTATATTAATTATTTATTAATTATTTATTATTAATAATAATATTTATTATTATCATTTAATAATAATAATTATAAACAAGCTGCCCTGAGTCGTCCCCCCCCCCCGGGGGGGTGTTGACAAGGGCAGAGTACAAATGTTTGAAATAAATAAACACAATACTCTTGACCTCATGACTGTGGAAAAAAACAAAGTATTGATCGTTGATGTTGCAATCCCAGGTGACAGCCGAATTGACGAGAAGCAACTGGAAAAGTTTATACAATATGAGGATTTAAAGACAGAACTGCAAAGGCATAAGCCAGTAAAGGTGGTCCCAGTGGTGATCGGCACACTGGGTGCAGTGCCTAAAGACCTTGGCCTGCACTTAAAAACAATTGGCGCTGAAAAAATTACCACCTCTCAGCTGCAAAAGGACACCCTACTCAGATTGCACGCATTATTCGCCGATACATCACACAGTCCTAAACACTTGGGAAGTGTTCGACATGTGATCCAATGCAACAGCCAGCAGAGTGATCTTGTTTGCTCTGTACTAATCTTGTTGTGTATCTAATAATAATAATAATAGTAATAATAATAGTAATAGTAATAATAATAATTCTTACCCGCCTCTCCTCATGGCGAATCACAGCACAACACACAAACATTACAAAAATTCTATAAACACACATATTAAAACATATTAGTGTAAAATACATATTAACGTACACAGGACAGAGATTGAAATACAGCACGCAAGCTTTTTAAAAAGTCTTTTAAAAGATGGTAACTGTGTAGGCATTATTGCATCTGGCTGGAGGTTTCTCCTTTTCCTTCTTTTCCAGCCCAGTCTGGAGGGGGTCAAGGGCCATGAAAACAATTTCCTTAGTCTTTATTTTCCCGATTTCTGGGCTTTTCCTGGGAAGTGGTTGGCCAGGGTGTGATGCAGGAATACACACCAAAACCCAGTGCGGGACAATTCCCACAAGGCCTAACATTTTCATATTTCCCTTTGGTTGCCAAGTTGCCTGGGGTTTGGTGCCAGAACAACCGGCTTGTTTGTGAAGACACCGCAGCTTTTGTAAAGGGCTCTCTCTCTCTTTTTTTTAAAAAAAAGAAGTTATTCTTCACCTCCTCATTCAAGGCTGCTTCCCCCCTCCCTCCCTCCTTCAATTCCTTCCTTTCTTCCTCTCTTTCTCTCTCTTTGCCTTTCTTTTCAGCCTGTTTTCCTCCTCCCTAAGCCTCTGTCTGTGGGAAGGCCGAGGAGAGGTTTGTCTGTGGAGGAGATTGGGGTTTTCAAAGGGGATTCCTTGAATGCCTGGGTTTGGGATCACGAAGGAAGAGCAAGAGGAAGGTCTCCGGAGTTTATGGCTTGGCAACGTCTTCCTTCGGGAGCCCACACACGGAGCTGCAGGCCTTATAAAATCCAGTAAATGAGAACACAAGATGCCTGATTTTGAAGGTTAATTTTACAACAGAATATGAAAAAAAAAAAACACCCTGAATGGTTTCCAATGGAAGGGTCCGGCAAGCCGACATTTTTTGCCCGTTACTTTTAATGCTCAAAAATATATGTGAAGTCAATGCCCAGCAAACTCTTCTAGTATTTTCTGTTGGTCATGGGAGTTATGTGTGCCAAGTTTGGTTCAATTGCATCGCTGGTGGAGTTTAGAATGCTCTTTGGTTGTAGGTGAACTATAAATCCCAACAACTACAACTCCCAAGTGACAAAATCAATCCAGGGTGAGAGAAAGGACTCTTGTCTGTTGGAGGCAAATATGAATGCTCCCATTGGCTAACCTAATTAGCATTGAATGGCCTTGCAGCTTAAAAGCGTGGCTGCTTCCTGCCTGGGAGACTCCTTTGTTGAAAGGTTTTAGCTGGCCCTGATTGTTTCCTCTCTGGAATTGAATAGCTGCAAGACTTTTTCTGGGCTGTATGGCCATGTTCCAGAAACATTTTCTCCTGACACAGGGAGATTCCACACAAGAGTCATTCAGGGCCAGCTAACACCTCCCAACAAAGGATTCCCCCGGGCAGGAAGCAGACAGGTTTTGAAGTTGCAAGACTATTCAAGGATATTCAATTGAGGCAAGTGTGAAGGCTGCAATTGGCCAGCTTGATTAGCATTGAATAGCCTTGCAGCTTCAAAACCTGCCTGCTTCCTGCCTGGGTGAATCCTTTGTTGGGAGGTGTTAACTGGCTCTGATTGTTTCCTCTCTGGAACTGAATAGCTGAAAGACTTTTCCATGTTCCAGAAACATTCTCTCTTGACTCAAAACACAGGGAGATTCCAGACAATAATCAATCAGGGCCAGCTAACACCTCTCAACAAAGGATTCCCCCAAGCAGGAAGCATCCAGGCTTTGAAGCTGCAAGGCCATTAAATGCTAATCAAGGTGGCCAATAGCAACATTCACACTTGCCTCCAACAGGAAGGAATTTTTTCTCCTGTTTTTGAGTTTTCGTCTTATTTACTGTCCTGATTTTAGAGTTTTTAATATTGCCATAGATGTGGGCACAGCATAGGAGAGAATACTTCTGGAACATGGCTATACAGCCTGGAAAACTCACAGCAATCCAAAGATAATAATAAACACAATCATAATAGTGATTATGATGATAGAAGATAACCTTGCAAAGACATAGCACAAAAGGAAAAGGAGTCCGGGAGGAGAAAGGAGGGGGACCACGTAACACAATTTTTGTTCCTGGGTTATAAATGTCATTTCCTAATTGGTTCTATCATAAAAACTTGGAAAACGTTTAAACTGCAATACATTTGTTTTTGCGGAACATCCTGCACAGCTCATTTTGCTATAGTTTTTCAATGAGTATCTCATCGAGTCTCAACAAATTCAACCTAGTTTGTGGCAGCCGTAAAAACAAAGTTACCGGAGTTGAACAACTACTTTCAAAACAAGTAGCACACAGTTAAACGGGAAATAAACACTTTCAAACCAGGAACGGAACATTTTTCAAATTTTGTTACATCGTGTTATTGAAGAGAGCATGCTTTTTTTGCTGTCCGAGTGTATAAAAGATTTAACTGGGGTACCATACCATTGCATGGGCTTGACACTCATCTGGTGGTAGTGGTGGTGGTGGTGATGACTGTAAAAAATGGCTACCACCCCGGGGCATGGATGCTGGGAACTTGAGGCGCATGCTGGCTTTTTAAGGCACTGAACCCCACACATAAAGGAGGGAACCCCACAATCTGGTGGTTTTCGGGTTTCGTGATTAGTAGCTTGGGTTCGAAGCCCTTGAGTTTCCCCACAAAAGAGCCGGCTTCGCTGCCTTTCTTCTTGGGACTTAATGAATTCTCCAGCTGCCCACCCGGCCTTTGCGTTCCCACCCCAGATCCCCCGCCCTTCGGTGCCTCGAAACCATGATGTACGTGTCTCTGGGATTGCTGTTTCCCTTTCAAATATTCCTCCCCTTCCTTTGCGTTGGGCCACAGAGACCACGTTTCTGCATCCCCCCTTTGTCGGTGGGCCTCATTCCTGTCTGCCTCCATGGCTCCCTTGCTTCTCAATTAGAAGTCTTTCTCTAGAGCAGTGTTTCCCAACGTTTTTTGAGCCGCGGCACACTTTTAACATTAAAAAAAATCCGGGGGCACACCACCAACCAAAATGACATAAAATGACACTCTAACACAGTAAAGAACGGCTGGGGGATGGTGGCCTGATGGGAGCAGCTGCTGGGAGTGCCAAAGCCGGGGAGGGGCGGAGCCAGGCCACGCCATGCCCCGCCCCCTGCCCCGGCTTCAGTTCTCCCACAGCTTCACCAGCCTTGAGGCTCTGCCACCGCTGGCTTGGCACTGCCCCCTCAAGGCTGGCGAAGCTGTGGGAGCGCTGAAGCCGGGGGAGGGGGCGGAGCCAGGCCGCGCCATGCCCCGTTCCCTCCCCCCGGCTTCAGCTCTCCCATAGAGGAGGAGCAAGAGTGGTGGGCAGGCTTCAGTGGGCGGGGCTCCTCAGCGAGCGAGGGGCGGGAGTCATGGTGGGAGTCATGGCGGATCAGAGGCTGACTGGGGAAACGGTCGAAGGAGGCGGTGCCCCGGCCCCTTCTTCTTTTTCTTCGCTGCCGCCCGGCCCTTCCTCCTCCTCCCCCAAGCAGCAAGAGTTCGACAGGAGGAGGGGGGAAGGAAGGGGGGCAGAGAGCTTTTCTCGCGGTACAGCAGGAGGTCCGTCACGGCACACTAGTGTGCCGCATCACAGCGGTTGAGAAACACTGCTCTAGAGGACTTTTAAAGCAAGGTTGAATGGCCATTTGTCAGGAGGGCTTAAATTGTATTTTCCTGCCTGATAGGAGGGGGTTGAATTCGATGGCCTTTGGGATCTCTTCCAACTCTAGGATTTTTTGATTCTGCAATTCTATGATCTCCTTTCCCCCTCTTCCTTGGATTCATCTACTTTGTAGATGACATCCGCTGGGAAGTAGCAGCCAACAATGAAAGGATCTCTGGCCCATCCCCAGTTTGGATATCAGCTAGCACACTATTGCCTTAAATCAAGAAATAGTTTTCTAACATCTACGGAGATACTCTCAGGGACACCTCAGCAAGCGAGAGTCCAAAAGCGGCAGGCTAAAACCCGGAACCTCAAGCCATGGCTGATACCGAATGAGACACATGCTCTCCTGGGCACATAAAAGACTGGGCAATGTGGAAGGCGTTGAACAGACTCTGCTCCAACCTTAAGAAATGGTGCCCTAAAGTGGAGTCCACGACATGCAAGCGTGGAGAAGAGCAAACCACAGACTACCTACTAAAATGCAACCTGAGCCTCACCACATGCACAATCTAGGACCTTCTTACAGCGAAACCAGTGACACTCCAAGTGGCCAGCTACTAGTCAAAGAACAATTAGTATAATGCCAAGTTTTTTTAAAAAAAAACTTTGTGTTTTTTAAATACATTACAACTGTACTCTTGGTTTGCTTCTAACACAATAAATACATACATACATGTACTTTGTAGAATGAATGTAGTTTGGCATCACTTGAACTACCTTGGCTCAAGGCTATGGCATCCCAGGGGTTGTAGCTTGGCAGAGAAGGTTCAAGACCTTATAAAACTACAACTCCTGGAATTCTGTAACCTTTAGACAGGCCAGTTCAAGTGGTTCCAGACTTCATCCATTCCACAGTGTAGATTAAAACCTTCTGTGTCAGCTTCTGCAATTTTGTTGACTTAAAACTTACTTTCTTCAATAATAATAATAATAATTTGTTCTTAAGGGCCTTTGTAAAACTCCTTACCTCCTTGCAAACCGGGATACAAAAAGCATTTTTTTGTGTGAGTCAAGAACAACTTGCTGTAAACCGCTCTGAGCTCCGGAGAGAGCGGTATATTAAGCTGAATGAATAAATAAATAAATAAACTTGAGAAACTGCAAGTTGCTTCTGGTGTGAGAGAATTGGTTGTCTGCAAGGACGTTGCCCAGGGGATGCCTGGGTGGTTTTTTATGTTTTATTATTATTATTATTATTTACTTTTATTTATTTATGGTATTTGTACCCCGTAGCTTCTCACCCCTGCAGGGGGACTCAGCACAGCTGAGTTTTACCATATGTGGGAGGCTTCTCTCATGTTCCCAAATGGGGAGCTGGAGCTGACAGAGGGAGCTCACCTCGCTCCCCAGATTTGAACCTCTGACCTGTTCGTCTTCAGTCCTGCCAGCACAAGGGTTTAATCCATTGCGCCACCGGGGGCTCCTACAAAAAGAGATATGCAAAAAGGACTTAAAACTCAAACAGACCCAGTAAGACCATAATAATAAAATCAAAGCAGAAGCAGAAACAGCAAAGGAAATACACAGATCAGAAGGGTTGTTCCTTCCTAAGTATTGGCTCTGGCTTAGGGATGGGAATGAGAGACCTCTGAGAACTTGGCCATCCACTGCACGCAGCTCAGGCCTTGCAACCCCAAGATAGTGTCTGTGGCTTAGAATTAATGCCATTTGGCACCACGTTAACTGCCATGCATCAATGCTGTAGAATCTTGGGAACTGCAGTTTCACAAGGCCTGAGCCTTCTCTGCCAAAGACTGTGGGTGCTCACCAAACTACAACTCCCAACGGAAGTGATGTCAAACTACAAGGCCGAGGCACCCAAGGATTCCTTCTGTTAATGTTAGTAGTGGAAATGGCTTTCTCCTTGGAAAAAGAGGAGGAGCGAAACTGCTTGAGTCTCCTCTTTCTGGGATGAGGCCGCTGCTGCTCCTCTGCATACAAAATAGATCTCCAAAGGCTTTGCCAGGCCTCCCAGGCTGTGGCCGGTTTGGCTGCATCCCAAGGGCAACCTCATAGGAGAGAGGCAGTTCTTGCATGCTACTGTGCAAGAAAGCGGTGCTCGGGCTCCTTTGTGTGTGGCAGATACATAGCAGTTACTTCCTATGGATGGGACCTGTGCATTGCCCAATTTGGGCAAATATCCTCATGGTGTATATGAAATACACCGAACAATGAGGCAAAAGGGGGCCTAGATCCTTATTGTCTTTAGACTGAAGGAAGGGATTGAGGGCACTTTTGCAGGAGACAAGAGCAAGTAGCCAGGATAGTTTACTTTAAAGAAGAGGTGGTCAGCAGAGGGTCTTCGTGTGGTTCCAAATCCTGATTTTCTGGCCCTTGATGCTTCCAGACTCTGTTGAGTTGCCTTTGCTCTCTGACACACCACACACACATGCCCACGGCCACACATGGTAGAGATGGAGAAGGATGATGATTAATTGGCGGCCAGAGGGCCTAACAAAAGGGATTCGATGCCGAACACAATATAAATACAATATAAAACCAAAAACATTCAGCATTAAAATACATTAAAATACAGTTAACATGGGCATCATACACATTCACTTAAATTAAAAACAGGAGGAGCATTGAGCCATATCCATCAACTTGCCATTACAAATCCAATCCAAAGTGCTGCAGCTAATGTCCGCCTGCCCCGCCAAGATTTCCTCTTTTTCCTGAATGCCAGGAAGGATGGGGTTCTCGTATGTCGCGCCGATGCAAACCGATGCCCTCTCTCTCGTCCCCACTAACCACGTTTGAGAAGTTGCCGGGAGCAAGAGCAGGGCCTCCCCGGATGATCTTAGATTACGAGGTGGGACGTAGAGGCTGATGCATTCAGACAAGTAGGCTGGGCCAGAACCGTACAGAGCTTTAAAGGTCAAAACCGGCACTTTGAATTGAGCTCGGAAGTGGACAGGCAGCCAGTGGAGCTGACACAACAGGGGGTGGTATGCTCCCTGTATGTTGCTCCAGTTAGTAATCTGGCTGCCACCCGTTGGACTAGCTGCAATTTCTGAACTGTCTTCAAAGGCAGCCCCACATAGAGTGCGTTGCAGTAATCTATTCGGGATGTGACCAGAGCGTGGACGACCGTAGCCAGATCAGACTTCCCAATTGTATTTCTTACCCACCTCTCCTCTTGGCAGATGATAATGATTATAGTTTTTAAAAATTGTGTCATAAGCAATTTGAGAAAGTTCAAGTCACTTCTGGTGTGAGAGAATTGGCTGTCTGCAGAGATGTTGCCCAGGGGATGCCCAGATGTGTTACCATGTCTCTCTCACATTGGAAGCTGGAGCTGACAGACGGGAGCTCACCCCTTCTCGCAGTTTCAAACCGCCGAGCTTCAGGTCAGCAGTTCAGCTGGCACAAAGGTTTACGCACTGCGTCAATGTGGATCCGATGATGATGATGACGATAACGGTATAAAAATAATGATGATAAGGAAAATAATAACACAATATTGTTCCTGGGTTATAAATGTCATTTCCTCATTGTTTCTATCATACAAACTTGAAAAAATTGCAAAAACGTTGTTTTACAGGACATCTTGCAGCACATCTAGCTCTAGTTTTTCAGTGAATGTCTCATCGAGTCTCAACCAATTCAGCCTACCGTAGTTTGCGGCAGCCACAAAAACGAAGTTTCTGAAGGATAACAACTACTTTCAAAGTTAATACTGCACAATTAAACAGGAAATAATACTTTCAAACCAGGAACAGAAAAAAAATTGTTACATAGTATAATAATTGTATTTCTTACCCACCTTTCCTTGTGGCTCGAAGCAGATGATGAAGATGATAATAGTATAATAATGATGATGCTAATGAAAATAATAATACTCTTTATTGGTTATCCCTTTGCCCTCAAGGCTCATGGTAGGGTACAACTCATTTAAAATACAAAACTCTTTAAACTCACACATTAAAAGATAGGTGTGAGATTAAAACACATTAAAATCATTCATAGCAATAAAAATGCTTGCATTCGTAGGTTGAAATTGACTGGCTATGATGATAAAGAATCTCCAGGAACGTATTGGTCACAGTTGCTCACTGCTAAGCTGAGGCATTGTCCTTGTCTTTAGTGGCCCTTTAAATACAGTAGGGTTTATAGAAATGATTTGGGGGCCTTGAAATTTATCATTTCAGATCACCAAGATCCATATCTGATGAATTCCTGTGCTTAGCCGCTTTGAGTCTCCTTGTGGAGAGAAAAAGCAGGGTATCAATAAATAAACATGATGATGATGATTACGATGACGACTCTGGTTGGGAAAGAAAGAAGGGTTAGAGCAGTGTTTCTCAACCTGGGGGTCGGGACCCCCAGGGGGGTCACGAGAGGGTTTCAGAGGGGTCACCAAAGGCCATCAGAAAACATATATTTCTGATGGTCTGAGGAAGCCCTTTGGCAGAGAAGGTTGAAGATCTCTCCGCTAGTCCTTCTCTTTCTTTTTGGAAACAGACTGCAAATTCTCCCACCTAAAGCTCTCCTTTGCTGTGATTGGCAGACCTCCCAGCCAGGGGGGGGGGGCTGTTTCTGATACTCCAAGCAGAGAGGGGAGAGCAGGCGTGCTTGGCGCATGGCAGCATGATGCGCATGCATGGGTGAGGGAGTGAGAGGTGGGATGGAGGCTCATGCCAGCTAGTCCCTTCAAGGCATGAGGGTTCTGTATAGGAAGCTTGACCCAATTCTATCATTGGTGGGGTGCAAGGGGCTCTTTGATTGTAGGTGAACTATGAATTCCAGCAACTACAACTCCCAAATGTCAAAATCTATTTTCCCCAAACTCCACCAGTGTTCTCATTTGTGTATATTGAGGATTCATGTCAAGTGTGGTCCAGATCCATCCTTGTTGAGTCTATAGTGCTCTCTGGATGTAGGTGAACTACAACTCCCAAACTAAAGGTCAATGCCCACCAAACCCTTCCAGTATTTGCTGTTGGTCATGGGAATTTTGAGTACGAAGTTTGTTTAAATTCCATTGTTGGTGAGTTCAGAATGCTCTTTGATTGTAGGTGAACTATAAATCCCAGCAACTACAACTTCCAAATTACAAAATCAACCCCCCCCCCCACACACACAAATACAGTTATGAAGTAGCAATGAAAATAATGTTATGGTTAGGGGTCACCACAACATGAGGAACTGTATTAAGGGGTCGCAGCATTAGGAAGGTTGAGAAACACTGGGTTAGAGTGTTTGCTCACTCGATTTTTCCTGCTGGTGAAAACAGGTTTTGCATGTTTTTTGGTATTAGTTTCAAAGACTTGACGCCAGATTTGTTTTCTTTGCCAGTGGCCTAGATGTCTCAGATATGGGAATTCCAGCATTAGCATTGCATCTTATGTGCATTGCACGTGTTTTCATTGTATTTTATTAATTTATCGTGTCAGAAGTGAATTGAGGGTACAGTTGTAATGTATTTAAAATTACAAACAAATTTTAAAAAACTTGGCAGTATACTAAATGTCTTTTGAGTGCCTCTGGTGTTGCTATAAGAAGGTCCTCCACTGTGCATGTGGCAGGGCTCAGACTGCATTGTAATAAGTGGTCTGTGGTTTGCTCTTCTCACACTTGTATGTCATGGACTCTACTTTGTGGCCCCATTTGTTAAGGTTGTCTCTGCAATCTCGTGGTCCCAGAGCGCAGTCTGTTCAGCATCTTCCAATTCGCCCCCGTCTTCTGTGCCCGGGAGCAAGTCTCTGGATTGAGGTTTTGGGTTTTAGCCTGCCACTATTGGACTCTTGCTTGCTTAGGTTTTCCTGCAAGAGTCTCTGTAGATCTTCGAAATCTATTTCTTGATTTAATGCATTGGCGTGCAAGCTGATATCCAAACAGAGGATGGGCCGGAGATGTCACTGCCTTGGTCCTTTCATTACAGGCTGCTACATGGATGTCAGGTGGTGCAATACTGGCTAAAAAGTATAATTTCTCTAGTGGTGTGGGGCAGTGTTTCCCAACCTTTTTTGAGCCGCGGCACACTTTTTACATTTACAAAATCCTGGGGCACACCACCAACCAAAATGACACAAAACGACACTCTAACACAGTAATACATATAGTTAATATGTTTTTAAATGTATTTATACACTCAGTGTGAAACCTGGGCCTGTTTCAATGAACGCAACATAGATATCCTGGCAGGAATGGCAGAAAGACACACACGAAGGTCTTGCTCAACAGCTGGGAGTTATAGTTCACCTGCCATCAAAGAGCATTCTGAACTCCACCAATGATAGAATGGAATCAAACTTCCCACACAGAACTACCATAACCCAAGAAAAAATACTATAAGAGTTTGGTGGGCATTGACTTTGAGTTTTGGAGTTGTAGGTCACCTACTGTATATCCAGAGAGCACTGTGGAGGAAAGGGAGGAAGACGTGGGGCGAGTCTGCGCATTAGCGCCCGCACGGGTCACGTCTTCCTCCCCTCTCCCGCAGAAGCGGCAGCGTGAGCAAAGCGAGCAGAGCGAGGCTGGGAAGAAGGGAGCCCGAGTGGAGAAGAAAAAGTGTTCGGCAGGAGGGGGAAGAAAGGGTATTGGAGGTTCCAATTTCCCACGGCATACCTGATGATCGCTCGCGGCACACTATGGTCCAGGTATGAATGTAGTAGTTGATTGTCCTCTCTAGATTCTGTAACTTGGAGATATGTTTTGTTCCTTGACTTCTTATTGTGTTATCTGCGCAAAAGGAACTTAAAACTGCATTGTGTTTTCCCAAATCTTGCATCTTTCCATGTGTTTTCTACATCTGTCATTTCTGAGATCAGCTGAATAATGGGGAGATTCAATCGGTTGCCGGTGCCACTTTTCAGTGTGAACAGGCCAGGCTGGTGAGCATCAGAACAAAAAAGGGGAGGTGATTAACATTGGCAGAAAGAAAAGGAAATATCCAGTTCCCCCTAAAACAACCTGGAGATGAAAATAATTCTGGAAATCTCTGGGGGTCTTCGGTTGTCCTGGAGATCTGAGGGTGCTCTCGTTGTGTGCCAAAGGGTTCACCCATGGGCCTCTTGCTAACCTCCCAAAGAGACTGATAAAGCTTTGCCAAGGTGGCCAATAATGCTGCTGCCACAGCTTGTTGACTTTTTGGGCAAAACAGGAATCAAAGGTGGCCTTGTTTGGTTCCCCGTCCAGCCCTCTTATCTCTTCTTGTGCCAGCAAAGCCATGCCACCTTCTTCAAGGTGAGCGAGGGCACGCTTTCCCCTCTCTTTCCACCTTTTTTATGTCGTTTGGCATCCTTTCGGTAGCATTTTCGGGTTATACAGTACATCCACAGCGGTCACTTCTTTCAGGTGTTTCAGAAGAGAGAATAAAGAGAGGTAGAGAGACTGGGAGATGCATCCTTGCAGGCTCCAGAGACCACATTTTGAGACTAGGGATGCCAATTCCGTCTCCTAAACTCCCAAGTACTCTTTAAAGCAGTGGTTCTCAACCTTCCTAATGCCACGACCCCTTAATACAGTTCCTCATGTTGCAGTCACCCCCAACCACAAAATTATTTTCGTTGCTACTTAATAACTGTAATTGTGCTACTGTTATGAATCATAATGGAAATATCTGATATGCAGGATGCATTTTCATTCACTGGATCAAATTTGGCACAAATACCCGATACGCCCAAATTTGAATACTAGTGGAGTTGGAGGTTGGGGGGGTGGGGTGATTTTCTCATTTGGGAGTTGTAGTTGCTGGAATTTATAGTTCACCTACAATCAAAGAGCATTCTGAACTCCACCAATGATGGAATTGAACCAAACTTGGCACACAGAACTCCCATGTCCAACAGACAATACTTGAAGGGTTTGGTATGCATTGATCTTGAGTTTTGGAGTTGTAGTTCACCTACATCTAGAGAGCACTGTGGACTCAAAACAGTGATGGATCTGGACCAAACTTGGCACAAATACTCCATATGCCCAATGTGAACACTGGTGGAGTTTGGGGAAAATAGACCTTGAAATTTGGGAGTTGTAGTTGCTGGGATTTGTAATTCACCAATGATCAAAGAGTATTATGAACCCCACCAATGAGAGAATTGGGCCAAACTTCCCACACAGAACCCCCATGACTAACAGAAAATACTGTGTTTTCTGATAGTCCTTGGCGAACCCTCTGACACCCCCTCGCAATCCCAGGTTGAGAAACACCGCTTTAAAGTGATACAGAAAGACTTAAAATCTGGGGAATACCTTCATTGGTGAGGCCAAGTGGCCATTCGTCCAAGTTGGTTCCCATGTGAAGTTTGTATGTAGACAAGGGTTTGGACTAGTTGACCTTTGAGGTCCCTTTTTCCCGTGTAGCCTTTAACGTGGCACAGTATTTCTGAAGGGTAGAGCCAGCATGGTGCAGTAGTTTGTGTGTCGGACCATGACTCTGGAGATGAAGGTTTGAATCAAGGAAAGCCATTGGGTCCTTTTGGAGAAGCCACACTCTCTCAGCCTCAGAGGAAGTCAGCAGCAACCCCCTTCTGAACAAACCCATGACAGAGTGTCCATATGCCAGAAGAGACTTGAAGTCACACAGTAACAAAAAGCAATGTTCCTATTTATGGCTGTTGAAGAGGACAATTGATCATTCAAAACTGCTCCCCAGGTCGCCTCGCAGAAAACTCCATTATCTGAAGAGAGGCAGAGATAACATCTCTTTCCTATTTGATTCAGTGCTTTTTTTCTCCTTTTGAAAAAGAAATGTCAACTCTTACTTGAGACCACATTCCTTAGATCACAGGGGAATTGTGCTACAGATAAACCTGGTCTCAAGGCCTGGAGCAAGTGATCTCGGTGGAAGAATGGACAATCTTTACAGTTCAAATGCAGGGAGGAAATCGTTCATGATTCATTGTTTGGAAACCAACTGGGCGACCTTGGATGAGTCACACTCTCTCATACTCAAAGGAAGGAAGGCCGCGGTGGCGGGGTACATCTGAATCAATCTTACCAAGAAACAATATATTTTTAAAGAGTGCTGTAGTTTCTATGTTGGAATATGATACCATGAAACCGGGGTTCGAATCCCTGCTCAACCTCGGAATCTACTTTGAACAAGTCACACTCTCTCAGCCTTAGAGGAAGGGTATGGCAAACTCCATCGGAGCCCCCAGTGGTGGAATGGGTTAAGTCAGGTGTTGGGAACCTTTTTGACTCAGAGAGCCATAAAAGCAAAATATTTGGACATTTATTTCAGTGAGAGCCTATATATATATATATATGTATATATATATATATATATATATATATATATATATATATAGGCATTACTTCGCGAACGAAGATTCTTAGGAAGGACTCATCCCACGCTTTTTACAAGCGCGTTGATGACTAAAAAGGCCAATCTGAGATAGGCAAGTTTGGTTGCAGAAAGCACAGCAGAAAGTCTCCTTGGGTGATGTTGTTTCAAAGTTGCCGTTCTTTCTGCGTTGTCATTTCTCTTCGAGACCCATTCGGCGTGTCTTCTCGAAAGAGGCCGCAGCATTGTGGATAGTCCGTCTCCATGCCTCCCGATGTGAGGCCAGGGTGGACCATTGTTGGTGATCAATCTGGCCGAGCCTGAGATGTTGTTTCAGGGAGTCCTTATATCTCTTTTTGGGGGCGCCTCTCTTGCGTTGACCTGTGGCAAGTTCACCATAGAGTAGTATCTTTGGGATATTTTAAGACTGAATTCAACTAAATGTGAGTATTTACGTACATACTATGAGAAAAGGATTCCCCCGGCAGAATGACGGGACACTTCAGACCTGGCTCTGCAAAAGGCACACTCAGGACTCTGGGAAGGAAGAGAAGACGGAAGGAAGGAATGGGGGAAGAAAAGAAAGAAAGAAAGAAAGGAGGGAGGGGGAGAGGAAGAAAGAAAAGAACGAACTATGGGAAAAGAAGAAAACACAACAGGAGAGAGACAAGGAGGGAAAAAGAAAGAAGGAAATGGGAAGGGAGGAAGAGAAAGGGTGGAGAAATGAAAGGGAAAGGAGTGAGGAAAAAGTAAAATAATGAAGGGAAAAGAAGAAAATAAAGAAGGGGAGAGAGAGAGGGAAGTGAAAAGAGAGGAAGGAGAAGGAAAGAAAGACTTGGGGAAAAAGAATAGAAGAGGGAGGGAGAAGGAAGGAGAGAAGGGGAAGGAAGGAAGGAAGGAAGAGGGAGAATGGAGAAAGGAAGGAAGGGGAGAGAAGGAGGGAAAAGGAAGGAGAGAAGGAAAGAATGGAAGAGAAAAGGAAGGAACAAAGAGGGAGGGAGGAAAGAAGGTAGGGAGAGAGGGAGGAAAAATAATGAAAGAAAAGAGAGGGCAAAAGAAAGGAAAAGTAAGGAAGGGGGAGGAGGGTGCGGGGCCAAGTTGGACCTTGGTGTCAATGCCGGCGAGGCAGACCCTCCGGAAGGCGTTGAAGAGGTCGCGGCTCTTGAGCTGCCCAACAATGAGGGCAATGAGCTGGGCGTCCCCCGGGGACAGCGAGGCCGGGTCCGCAGCACCACAGCCAGGCTTGCCTCTGCCGCCTCCCCCGAGGTTCGTGGCGGAGGACCAAGAGGAAGACAAGGACGAGGCGATGCCACCGCCGCCACCACTGGGCTCCGTCATCCCCGGTGAAGAAGGCGCAGGGCTCCGAGAGCAACAGGGGATGAGGAAGAGGTGGCAATGGTGGCACGAAAGTGGCAGTCGTGGCGCATTTGCGTCACTCCTCCCCGCTGCATGCTGGGAAACCGAGGCCCTGGCTGCTTTGGAGAGCCAGGTGCAATCATGAAAAGAGCCACATCTGGCTCCCGAGCCATAGGTTCCCTACCCTTGGGTTAAGTCCTTGTATTAGCAGGACTGTCAACCAAAAATGTTGGCGGTTCAAATCCAGGAAGTGGGGTGAGCTCCCATCTGTCAGCTCCAGCTTCTCATGCGGAGACATGAGAGAAGCCTCCCACAGGATGGTAAAACACCCAGGCATCCCCTGGGCAATATCCTTGCAGATGGCCAATTCTCTCACACCAGAAGCAACTTTCAATTTCTTAAGTGGCTTCTGATACAAAAAAAAATGTTCCCGGTAAACAAAAACCCTAGGATAGAGTTGCATTATTCAGATTTTTCTTGAAGGCCCAGAACAATAAGGGCATTGTCCACTTTTCAGTATTTCCCTGATGCAAATGGAACACCATGCTCCAAATGCTCTGTTCTGCACACATGTGTTCCTGGACCAACCTTGTAGACCTTTGTAGCTATAGAACTAACCTGCTTCCTCTCCATCTACCTTTTGTTTCATGGAATAAATACTCTGAGGTTCATTGTGAGCTCAGATATTTATATCCAGGCCCATGTTTTGAATTTGTGTATGGCGGTAACAAAGCTGGAGTTGTTCTTACATGGTGTGACATTGATTGTAATGCAAAAGGATAGTCATGCTTCCTGGAAAATGTCCGGCACCTGTTCCATAATATTGGAAACATTCTGGAAACATTTGGGGAAAAGAAAACCTCAAGTTTGTGTTGTGTCTTATGTTGAAGAGAGGCAGCCTGGTGTAATGGCATGAGCATTGGACTATGGGGTGCTGCAAGTTTTTTTGGGCTGTATTGTGTGTTTTCCGAGCTGTATGGCCATGTTCTGGAAGCATTCTCTCTCGACGTTTCGCCTGCATCTATGGCAGGCATCCTCAGAGGTTGTAAGGTCTGTTAGAAACTAGGAAAATGGGGTTTACATCTCTGTGGAATGTCCAGGGTGGGAGAAAGAACTCTTGTATTTTGGAGGGTGATGTGAATGTTTCAATTGGCCATCTTGATTAGCATGTAATGGCCTAGCAGTTTTCAAGGTCTGGCTTCTAACTGCCTGGGGGAATCCTTTGTTGAGACGTGATTAGCAGTCCCTGATTGTTTCTTGTCTTGTCATTGGACTATGATTTGGAGACCAGGGTTTGGAGATCAGCCCTAGCCTTTGTGTGGGCCTTGGCAAGTCACTCTCTCTCAGCCTCATAGGAAGGCAAAGCCAAACCTCCTTTGACCCAATTCTGTTGCTGAAACCCCATTCACCGATCAGAAATGACTCTGAGGCACACAATACCTTGTATTGAAGCGAACCATCCTCTCTCCCTACTCACTGTAATTTTGTGCGATTTTGAAATCCAGTACCCATTAATTTTGCACGTTTTGGCTCATTGCAGAGCTAGCAATACACAAGCCTTTTGAAGCCAAGGTAGGGGTTATTCTGTTTGTATTTAAGGGGTGGGTGACTTCTATAGGTCTGGGGACCCAGTGATGCCAATTTCAGGTTTCAAAAACTGTACCAAACCCAAAACATGGTTGGGAATGTCCTTTTGATCTTAAGAAATGGCTATTTTTTATGCCAAACATTGCAAGACAGGCTGAAGCTTAGCTAAAACAGTGTTTCCCAACCACTGTGCCGCGGCACACTAGTGTGCCGTAAGCGATCATCTGGTGTGTCACGGAAAAACCTCTCTTCCCCCCTTTCTTCCCCCTCCTGCCGAACTCCTGCTGCTGCTGCTTGCAGGGGGAGGAGAAGGAGGAAGGGCCGGGCGGCAGCGGCGAAGAAGGGGCTGGGGTGCTGCCTCCATCGGCCGTTTTCGTGTTTATGTGTACCAACTATTATTACATTTGGCATTGGCTGGACGTGATAGCCTTTCTAGGGACTGTGTAACAACTCTCCTGTTCACCAGTTATACACGAGGGACCTGTCTAATGCCCACCTGAAATTATACAGGAGCAGATATATTGAAGGTGGAAGCCTCCTTATTGTTCCATGAGGTGTATTGATGCATAAGAACAGTACTAGTGGACTGCTTTGAAGCTAGATGGACCCTTTTTTTCTAAACACAGAGAGAGGCTGACAGCTGTTGAGCAAGACCTTCATGTGTGTCTTTCTGCCATTCCTGCCAGGATATCTATGTTGTGTTCATCGAAACAGGCCCAGGTTTCACACTGAGTGTATAAATACATTTAAAAACATATTAACTATATGTATTACTGTGTTAGAGTATCATTTTGTGTCATTTTGGTTGGTGGTGTGCCCCAGGATTTTGTAAATGTAAAAAGTGTGCCGCAGCTCAAAAAAGGTTGGGAAACACTGATCTAAAAGGTGGATCATGGCTCATGTTTTTCAAGTTCCATCCTGTAGCATTTTTGGGGTGGGGGGAGGACCGAGGGCAGACCTTCAAGTTACCCATTAATGCTTTCTCTTCGCTTTGGGCTAATCGGCTCCCTTTGGAAAGGAACGCGGCGGCGTTGGCCTTTTCACATGCCATCAGGACTAATCTTTTGCTGCGAAGGGGCTTTTGCAAAGAGGAGTTGACCGGAGCGCTGGAAATCCCTGGTTCCAGTAAAGTTCCTCAAGAGTTCACCTTCTGTGTGAAAGCAGAATGGTGCAGATAAGTTGTGTGTTTGTGTGTATTGAGAACTTTCCCTCCCCAGTTTCTCTATGTAGTTGGGATGGCCTGCAATTCTATATGGTGGAGAACACTTCAGTGAGATTCTTGGGTAGTTAAACATTTACATTCTAATTCCCTTAGAATAGATTGCTTTTTCGGCCTGGCATCTCCGGAAAGGTGCCGAAACAGCCTCAAGGCATCAGGTCCCATTTCATAAAACCATAGAATCCTAGAATTGGAAGTGACCCCATGCCTCCCCCTTCTTCTCAATGTGGCTTCCTTCTAAATATTTAAAGATGGCTCTCAAGTCCCCTTCTCTCAACCTTACCCAGACTAGAAAACCCCAGCTTCCTAAGACCCTCCTCAGAAAGATTAATGTTTCCAAGCCTTTTGACCATTGTGCCCACCTATCTCTCGATACCTTCCTCTTTACCATCACTTCCTTCAATGGCTTTGCCCAGAACTGGACACAAGGCTATTAGTCCAGGTGAGAAGGTTTGACCAAAGCAGAATGGGATTATGGCTTCCCTCGGTCTAGACCAGAGTTTTTCAACCTGTGCGGTCGGGACCCCTGGGTGTCAGTATGGTCACTAAAGACCACCAGAAAACACAGGTTTTTCTGTTGGTCATGGGCGTTCTGTGTGCCAAGTTTGATTCAATTCCATCGTTGGTGGAGTTCAGAATGCTCTTTGATTATAGGTGAACTATAAATTCCAGCAAATACAACTCGCAAATGATGAGGTCTATTTTCTCCAAACTCAACCAGTGTTCACATTTGGGCATATTGAGAATTCGTGCCAAGTTTGGTCTAGATCCATCATTGTTTGAGTCCACAGTGCTCTCTGGATGTAGGTGAACTACAACTCCAAAACTCACGGTCAGTGCTCCACCAAACCCTTCTGGTATTGTCTGTTGGACATGGGAGTTCTGTGTGCCAAGTTTGGTTCAATTCCATCATCGGTGGCGTTCAGAATGCTCTTTGATCGTAGCTGAACTATACATTCAAGCAACTACAACTCCCAAATGACGAGATCTATTTTCCCCAAACTCAACCAGTGTTCACATTTGGGCATATTGAGGATTCGTGCCAAGTTTGGTCTAGATCCATCATTTTTTGAGTCCACAGTGCTCTCTGGGTGTAGGTGAACTACAACTCCAAAACTCACCGTCAGTGCTCCACCAAACCCTTCTGGTATTGTCTGTTGGTCATGGGAGTTCTGTGTGCCCCCCAACACACACACACACCTCCAACCCCACCAGTGTTCAAATTTGGGCGTATCGGGTATTTGTGCAAAATTTGTTCCAGTGAATGAAAATACATCCTACATATCAGATACTTACATTATGATTCATAACAGTAGCAAAACTACAGTTATGGAGTAGCAACGAAAATAATGTTATGGCTTGGGGGGGGGGGGGTGTCACCACAACACGAGAAACTGTATTAAGGGGTTGCAGCATAAGGAAGGTTGAGAACCACTGGTCTAGACAGTGTTCTCTTATTGATGCAGCCTCTAATTGGCCTTTTTGATCATGGCAGTAAGCAGTGTCAGGTCTTTCCCTGCCTGGGTGATATGTGGTTCTGAGATGGCTTCTGCTGGAGTAAAGTTCCTTTGCCCAAGATCATAGAGACCCCATGAGGTCATCTAATCCAGCCCCCTTCTGCCATGCAGGAAAAGCACCATCAAAGTACAATCAAAGATGCTTGCTTAGAAGGGATCAGCGGAGCCCAACATGACTCAAGGCTGTCCCTCTATTTCTCTTTCCCTTTCCGTCAGTCTTGATGTGTTTGGGCATGATTCATCCGTGATCAAAGGCTTCTCAAAGGGAGAAAATGAGACAGGAGCGGGGCGTGGAAGCCGGCTGGAGGCGGAGGGAGCCTTTTCGTGGCCACAGTGGCTCTTGGGCCTGGAGCAGAGAAGGAGGGTCAGGGAGTGCCTTTGGCTCTTGCCTGCGCTTGCCGAGGGCGGAGGGAGCTGACCTCATGCCACAAACACACTCCAACATATCTGCCAAGAGGAGGGCCAACAGGTAGACACCCAGGTGTGATCTGGCAGCTGGGTCCAGGCAAGAGAGACGGTGAAAGCAACCCAGGGACCTGCTAGTGATGAAAAATGCAAGAGGAGCAACCAAAACAAGTTTGCAGAGTTGTACCTTGGATGGCAAATTGCTATACAGGAAAGATGTACGCAGCATCAGGGTAAAGGAGCAAGTAAAGGAGGGAGTCTGAAGTAGAATAATAGAGTAGGAAGAGACCCATGGGCCATCTAGTCCAACCCCGATCTGCCATGCAGAAAGAGCACAGTCAAAGCACCCTTGACATATGGCCATCCACCCTTTGTTTCAAAGCCTCCAAAGAAGGAGCCTCCACTGGACTCTGAGGCAGAGAGTTCCCCCGCTGAACACCTCTTATAGTTAGGAAAATCTTCCTAATGTTCAGGTGGAATCTCCTTTCCTGTAATTTGAACCCATTGCTCCTAATCCTGGTCTCCAGAAAACAAGCCTGTCCCCTCTTCCTTATGACATACTTTCAAATATGTATACACTAGCTTGGGTACCCTGCACTGCCCAGGTTATTAGAAAAAGTCTTTTAAAAAATTATTTTACAAAACGCATAAGGTTGTGGGTGAACTACAACACACATCATGCCAGGTTAACCCCCTGAAACTCCATCAAAACTCCAGTTTGTCATGTTGGGCAAGTTTGCTCTAGATTCATCATTGGTGTGGTTCAGTGTGCTCCCACCATGGTGGGACAGGGGCATCAAATCCCTCCAGTACTTTCAGTTGGTCAGGGAGTTCTGTGTGTCAAGTTAGTTCCAGGTCAAGTTTGGTGCAGATCCATCGTTGCTTGCGTTCACAGTGCTCTCTGGATTTAGGTGAACTATAATTCCTATATATCAAGGTGAATTTTCACCAAAGCCCTCCTGCGTTTTTTGTTGGTCATGTGGGTTCTGTGTGCCAAGTGAGGCCAAGGGCCATCATTGGTGGGCTTCAGAGTGCTCTTTGATTGCAGGTAGACAAATAAATCCCAGTACCTACATCTCCTAAATGACTAAATCGATCTCCCCCCAACCACACCAGTATTCAAATGTGGGCGTATTGGGTATTTGTGCCAAATTTGGTCCAGTAAATGAAAATACATCCTACATATCAGATATTTACATTATAATTCATAACAGTAGCAAAATTGCAGTTATGAAGTAGCAACGAAAATAATGTTTTGGTTAGGAATCACCACAACATGAGGAGCTGTATTAAGGGCTCACGGCATTAGGAAGGTTGAGAAACACTGATCTATACTATTATTATTATTATTACTTTGATACAAAAAACAGTATGTCAGAGCAAATGAGATCTATAGGCTGAATTTCTTATCACAAAATCACAAGGAACACTTCCCAAGCGTCTAGGACTATGTGATGTATTTTTGAATAATGTGCGCAGATCCGAGTAAGATGGCCTTTTGTAGTTGACAGATCATGATTTTGTCAATGTTTCTTGTTTCTAAATGCTGGCTGAGATCTTTCGCAATGGCACCCAGTGTGCTGCTGACCACTGGGACCACCTGTATTGGTTTATGCCACAACCTTTGCAGTTCGATTTTGAGGTCTTGATAACGGCTGAGTTTTTCCTGTTGTTTTTCCTCAATTCAGCTATCACCTGGTATGGCGACACCAATAATCCAAACTTTTTTCTTTTCCACAATCCTGATATCTGGTGTATTGTGTTCCAAAACTGTCAGTCTGGATCAGGGCTGCCCAGGAAGTTGATCGCGATCGACCAGTCGATCCCGGGACCGAAAGAGGTCGATCCCAGCCGGATGGGGTGCTTCTCAGAGGGGGCGGAGCCAGGCCACGCCAAGCCTTGCCCCCTCCCCCAGCTTCGGCACTCCCAGCAGTTTCTCCAGGCTTGAGGGTGGCAGTGCCAAGCCAGTGGTGGCATAGCTAGCACAAGGCTGGCTTGGCACTGCCACCCTCAAGCCTGGAGAAGCTGCTGGTAGAGCTGAAGCCAGAGGGGGGCGGAGCCAGGCCCCGCCAAGCCCCGCCCCTCCCCTCCCCTCCCCTCTCCAGCCTTGAGGAGGTAGGTAGATTTTTCTGACTTGGTTTTATTATAAGTAGCTCGCATGCTGAAAAAGTGTGGGCACCCCTGGTCTGGATGATTATTATGATTATTATGATTATTATTATTTTGTGTCATGCCCACCTCTCCTTGTGGCTCGAGGCAGGTCACACCACAGTCAAAACACACAAACATTGCAAATGTTCTCTAAACACACATATTAAAATGTAATTATATACAAGATATATATTAAAACCCATTTCTAGAAAATACATATTAAATACACAGGACTGGCATAAAAAGTCAGGACATGAGATTGGGGGTCGCATAACTAGTTAGCAATAAACTAGTTAGAGTAAAGCCGGTCTTTTGGTGCTTGATGCACATCCATCAAAAGGGAGTGGGCTCTGTTCTCGGCCCAAGGGTCTAATGCTGAGCCGCTTTTTATGATTCCCACAGGGCTCAGAACCCAGAACGGCCTGCAAAGGGGATGATGGCTACAGGAGCCGAGGGGGCATTGAAGCGACAACAAGGGCTCCTGCACTCATGAGTGAACACTGCCAATTTGCACATCCCTCGCTCTGTCTGTATAAATTGGGGATGGGCTGCTCTCTCCAGAGGTGCATTGCATTGGCACCTTCTCCTAAAGAAAAGGAGATTTGCCACTCTAGAAGAGAGCCACATTGAATAATTTTGAATTCAGTGCGTCCCCCGAGTTACAAACATCTGAGTTACAAACAACTAACAGAAAGTGAGAGACATCTACCCCTCGGAAGTAAGGGAAATCGATTCCTGAAAGAGTCGTTATCATGGGGAAAAGGGGTCTTCGCTGAAGCTTTATCTCCAATCCTTGTTTCCACAACAAGCCAAATTTTCCAAAATCCCATTCTCACGACAGGAAGTGTGGTGAAATCTTCTGAACAGAAGCAGCAACAGCAAAGCAAACCAGACCGGGGCGTTCACCCTTTCCTATGGCTGGAGTTACACTTAAAAATGTAACTGTTCTTTCAAACAAATTCAACTTAAGAACAAACTTACAGAACTTCTCTTGTTTGTAACCTGGGGATTACCTGTACTCTCTCTTGGGATCTATGTTTTCCTTGCAAAAGGTACCGAGATCTAGCCTGTGGAGTCCCAGGAGAAAGCCATTGCTGGGAACGGCTGCTGCCTGAAAGAATGCTGGTGGGGATGAATGGTGCTGAAATGAATGAATCAATGGCACAGTTTGGTATAAGGCAGCTCCCAACAGAATTGCTTTGGATCTTCTGAGTACTATAAGTAAAGGTAAAGGTTTCCCCTGACATTAAATCTAGTTCTGAGGGTTGGTGCTCATCTCCATTTCTAACCCGAAGAGTCGCCGTTGTTCGTAGATGCCTCCAAGGTCATGTGGCCAGCATGACTGCATGGAGCACTGTTATGACTTTTGTTTTAATTTAGTGTAATGCAATGTATTTCACTGTATTTTAACTCAGTTTGATTGGGCTTGATCCCTATGTCAGCCACCCCAAGTTCCTTTGGGGAGATGGTGGCAGGATGTAAGAATAAAGTATTATTATTATTATTATTATTACCTTCTTGAAACAGTACCTATTGATCCTACTCACATTTGCATGTTTTCGAACTGCTAGGTTGGCAGAAGCTGGGGCTAACAGCAGGAGCTCACCCCGCTCCCCTGATTTGAACCGCTGACCTTTCGGTCAGCAAGTTCAGAAGCTCAGCGGTTTAACCTGCTGCGCCACCAGGGGGCGCATCTGAGTACTATAGCTTTGTTGTATTTGGAGAGATTATTGTTTGATCTGCTCTGGCAACCTTTTGTGCCTTTTCCCTTTCTCTAATGTCCCAGTACTGCTTTTGTGACCCCCTAAGGGCCTTCTATTTGTCTCTTGAAGCAACATGACACATTCGAGGGTCAGGAGAGGCCCCCATTTTTTGCAGAAATTAGCGTTAATATCATTTCCTGTTGAGACAAAAGATGTCTCCTGTCCTCTAAACAGCACCCTTAAGAACCAAAATATGATATTATTTCCCCACAAACATTAGTTTGCATTTTTTAATGAATGCAACCATCCAAAGTGCCTGACAGTGACCCATGCCAGTGTAGATGCATACATGTGCGTTTATACTTACTGATACGTTTTGCATTGGATCAGCTGTGGGATCAAATGGTGATAGAATACAGAAGAAGCGTACAGTGATCATAGCCAGGTGCCACAGGCTGCATTTTGGAGGAAAGAACTGGCAAAACCCATCTCTGAGTCGTCGTTGCTTCAGAAAACCTTACAAAATTCATGGGGTTGCCATAAATCAATAGGAGAGTTGAAGGCGCATGCACAAGTAATGCTCTAAAGCAGCATTTCTCAACCTAGGGGTCAGGATCCCGGGAGTGGGGGGTTGCGAGGAGGTTTGAAAGGAGTTGCTCAAGACTGATCAGAAACCATATATTTCTGATGGTCTTAGGAACCTCTTTGGCAGAGAAGGCTGAAGATCTCTCCGCCTGTCCTTCTCTTCCTTTTTGGAGACAGACAGCGAATCCTTCCACCAAAAGCCCTTCTCTGCTGTGATTGGCCTCCCAAGTGGGAAGGGGAGAGCAGGCGTGCTCGGCACATGGCAGCATGGTGCGCATGTGCAGGCGACGGAGAGTGTGCGAGGTTGGCTCATACTAGCGAGTCCCTTCAAAGCATAGGGGTTCTGTGCAGGAAATTTCACCCAATTCTGTCGTTGGTGGGGTTCAGATTCTTTGATTGTAAGTGAATTATAAATCCCAGCAACCCCCCCCCCCCAATGTCAAGGTCTATTTCCCCCAAATTCCACCAGTCTTCACATTTGGGCATATTGAGTATTCCTACCAAGTTTGGTCCAGATCTATCATTGTTTGAGTACACAGTGTTCTATGGATATAGGTGAACTACAGCTTCAAAACTCAAGGTCAGTGCCCACCAAAGCCTTCCAGTATTTTCTGTTGGTCATGAGAGCTCTGTGTGCCAGGGTTGGTTCCGTTCCACCATTGGTGGAGTTCAGAATTCTCTTTGGTTGTAGGTGAACTATAAATCCCAGCAACTACAACTCCCAAATGAGAAAATCAATACCCACCAGTATTGGGTATTTGTGCCAAATTTGGTCCAGTGAATGAAAATACATCCTGCATATCAAGATATTTACATTACAATTCATAACAGTAGCAAAATTACAGTTATGAAGTAGCAACGAAAATAATGTTATGGTTGGGGGTCACCACAACATGAGAAAATGTATTAAGGGGTCGTGGCATTAGGAAGATTGAGAATTAATGCTCTAAAAGTAAGGCACCAGATTCCCATCTGATTGGTGCTTCAGCAGGGTCAGCCCTTGTTGATACTTGGACGATATCAGTGATATTTCAAGGAACTGGAATAATCCCCTTTGCATCTGCCTTACCTAAGAAAGCCCAATGAAATTCATCAGTTGATAAGGGACTTGAAGATACGACCACACATTTGGAGAAAACAATTAACATATTGACTTGAGTGTGATGCGCCATCGAATCTAATGTGCACTTTAATTTCCTAAACCCTGAAACAAAAAGAAGAGTACTTGCTGGCGAATGTAATGCGCAGCAGTAAAAAGTGCATTATTTTTAATTTGGCCATTGCAGTGGTTGCCTGCTTATCATTCCTTCTTTAAAAACAAACTTGTTAGAATGCCAAGGCTTTCAGCGACATAAAATAAAACCTTGTGGTGCATCCATGCTGTAGAATAAATCCACCTTAATTGCTTTGGTTCAATGCTATGGAATCCTGGGAGCTGTATTTTTACAAGGTCTTGAGTCTCCTCTGCCGAAGAGGGCTGATACCTCACCAAACTACAGATCCCAGCATTGCATAGCATTGAGCCTATCAATTAAATTAGGGATGACTCCCCTCAAAGAGGAGCCCCTGAAGCAGCTTTCGCTTTCGCTTTGGCTCAACGCTAAGATGACCAAATTACGCATATCTAAGATGCACCCTCATTTTGGCCAAGTCGTTTAGACCAGTGTTTCCCAACCTTTTTTGAGCTGCGGCACAATTTTAACATTAAAAAAATCCAGGGGCAAACCACCAACCAAAATGACACAAACTGCCACTCTAACACAGTAAAGAACGGCTGGGGGGTGGTGGCCTTCTGGGAGCAGCTGCTGGGCGTGCCGAAGCCTGGGAGGGGGAGGAGCCAGGCCATGCCCCGCCCCTCCCCCGGCTTCAGCTCTCCCACAGCTTCTCCAGCCTTGAGGGGGCAGTGCCAAGCCAGCGGTGGCAGAGCCAGCACAATGCTGGGCTGGCACTGCCCCCTCAAGGCTGGAGAAGCTGAGGGAGAGCTGAAGCCAGGGAGGGGGCGGAGCCAAGCCGCACCATGCCCCTCTCCCTCCCCCCAGCTTCAGCTCTCCCACAGCTTCTCCAGCCTTGAGGGGCAGTGCGAGTGAGGGGCTGAAGTCATGGCCCCCGTCCCTGGCGCCACTTTCTGACATGACTCCCGCCCCTCGCGCCCTGAAGCCGTGCAGAGGAGGAGCATGAGCGGTAGACAGGCTTCAGTGGGCGGGGCTCCTCTGCGCGGCTTCAGCGAGCGAGGGGTGAGAGTCATGGCGGGAGTCATGGCGGATTGGAGGCTGGCTGGGGAAATGGCCGAAGGAGGCTGCTCCCCGGCCCCTTCTTCTTCGCCACCACCCGGCCCTTCCTCCTCCTCCCCGAAGCAGCAGTTCGGCAGGAGGAGGGGGGAAGGAAGGGGGGCAGAGAGCTTTTCTCGCGGCACAGGAGGAGGTCTGTCATGGCACACTACTGTGCCGCATCATAGCGGTTGGGAAACACTGATTTAGACTAAATAGGTGAGCATTAGATTTGAGTAAATCGGGTATTTTGAGGCTTGAATAAACTAAATTTCCTGACTAAGTCATGAACTAATCTTGGGTCCAGAGGGAGGGGGGGCATGGAATGCATTTGGTGCTGTTTCTCTCCTTCCAGGAAGTGGGGAAATTCCATCTTTTGGTTCACTTTTGTTTCTGGACCAGGAGGTGTTTCCCCTTTTCCGCGGGACCGCCTTTTCCCTATTGACTTCTGGGGCCGATATCTAAAAATGGCCCGAACCACAAGGGAGTGACGACTCAGGCCGCGTGGGGCTTAGTCTGCCTTTGGGGCTTTTGTGACAGCCAGCTCTTCCCCGATGCGACACCAAAGTGGTACAAATGCATTTGTGGATGAGGCATTGCAGAAAGTGTTGCGAGGAGCAAGAGGGCAGGCCTGTTTCCATGAATCATGTTGCCGGAGCAAGAAGGCAGCAGCAGTGACTCAGTGTCTCATGTGTCTGTAATATATATATATATATATATATATATATATATATATATCTCCTTGTTCTGCAGAATGAAAGCAAATCAAAGCATTTCCTGTAATGGAGAGATGCAAATCCACTTCCTGTTCTTCCTCCCTTCCTGCTGGATGATTTGGACCAAGATTTGAGGAGCTGTTTCCCCCTAAACATATTATAAATATTGTTGTTACATTTATTTATATCCCGCTTTTATCTCTTGATTGAAACACAAAGTGGCTGATAACATTTTAAAAAGTGCCATTTAAAATCCAGTTTTTCCAGATCTCCGAAACCTAGACAAATATTTGCTGGTGAATGTAATGCGCAAAAGCAAAAAGCGCGCTCGTTGTCATGTGGCCATTCCTGTTTTTCCATGCTTAGAATTCCTCCTTCGAAAACAAAAGTGTTAGGACACCAAAGGAAAAGGGAAAGGAAAACCTCGGGGTGCATCTATGCTGTAGAACAGGGCTGCCCAGGAAGTCGATCGCGATCGACCAGTCGATCCCGGGACCGAAGGAGATCGATCTCAGCTGGATGGTGCGCTTCTCAGAGGGGGCGGAGCCAGGCTGCGCCAAGCCCCGCCCCCTCCCCGGCTTCGGCACTCCCAGCAGCTTCTCCAGGCTTGAGTATGGCAATGCCAAGCCAGTGGTGGCATAGCTAGCACAAGGCTGGCTTGGCATTGCCATCCTCAAGCCTGGAGAAGCTGCTGGTAGAACAGAAGCCAGAGGGGGGCAGAGCCAGGCTGCACCAAGCCCCGCCCCCACCCCTGCCCCTCCCCTCTCCAGCCTTGAGGAGGTAGGTAGATCTTTCTGATTTGGTTTTATTATAAGTAGCTCGCATGCTGGAAAAGTGTGGGCACCCCTGCTGTAGAATGAATCCACATTAATTGACTTTGTTCAATGCTATGGGATCATGGAGGTTGTAGTTTGACAAGGTCATGAGCCTTCTCTGCCAAAGAGGGCTGATGCCTCACCAAACTTCAAATCCCAGGATTACATAGCACTGAGCCCAGGCCATTAAATGAGAGATGACATCCCTCAAAGAGGAGCTCCTGAAGCAGCTTTCCCTTTTGCTTTGGCTCAGCACTAAGATGACTATATGATGCAAATCTAATGTATCGTACATACTCAAGTATAAGCCGACCCGAATATAAACTGATGTACCTAATTTTAACACAAATAACTGGGAAAATGTATTGACTCAAGTATAAGCCAAGGGTGGGAAATGCAGCAGCTATTGGTAAATTGCAAAATAAAAATAGATACCAATACAATTACATTAATTGAGGCAACCGTAAGTTAATTGTTTTTGAATATTTACATAAAACTGTAATTTAATATAAGCATATCCAGCTCTGATTAAACCATTATTCTAATCTTCTTCCATGTAAATGTGCTTACGTATCCTTCCAATAATAATAAAGAGTAAATAATAAATGTAATAGTAATAAATAGAGATAAATAATAAATGTAACAATAATAATAGATTAAAATAATAAATAATAAAGCTGCCCCGAGTCCCCTTGTAGGAGAAGGGCGGAGTAGAAACAAAGATAATAAAATAAATAAATAAATAAAATATATGTAAAAATAACAATAATAAATAGAACCATAAAAAAGAGTAAAATATGCACAATGCGCTTCCAAGTGAAATACGATAGACCCCATCCCTCCTAGCATTCAGCAAAAAGTAAAATCTTGGCTATGGGACCAGGCTTTTGCACATTAGCACAATGCAGCACTTTGGATTGGAATTGTACTGGCAAGTTGATGGATATGGCTCAATGCTTATGTTGTGGACGGAACACTGTTTTAACTCAAGTGAATGTGTATTACATGTTCAATGTTAACTGTATTTTAATGCTGAATGTTTATGGTTTTATATTGTATATTGTGTATCGGCATCGAATTGCTGCCTTTTGTCAAGCCGCTCTGAGTCCCCCCTCGGGGGTTGAGAAGAGCGGGGTAGAAATAATGTAAAGAAATAAAATAAATGCAATAAAAATAATAATAGAGTAAAATAATAAATGCAATAATACTAATACTAATAAATAGAGTAAAATAATAATTGCAATAAAATAATAAGAATGACAGAGTAAAATAATAAATAACTTTAACTGAAGTATAAGCCGAGGAGGGGGGGGGGGTGTCAGCTTTAAAAAGGGCTGAAAAACTCTGGTTATACTCAAGTATAATTTTGGAGAGGTTACTTAGCTCAGTGTTTCCCAACCTTTTTTGAGCCGCGGCACACTTTTAACATTAAAAAATCCGGGGGCCACCACCAACCAAAATGACACAAAATGATACTCTAACACAGTAAAGAACGGCTGGGGGATGGTGGCCTGCTGGGAGCAGCTGCTGGGAGTGCCAAAGCCGGGGGAGGAGCCAGGCCATGCCATGCACCGCCCCCTCCCCCCAGCTTCAGCTCTCCCACAGCTTTTCCAGCCCTGAGGGGGCAGTGCCAAGGCAGTGATGGCAGGGCCAGCACAATGCTGGCTTGGCACTGTTCCTCAAGGCTGGAGCAGCTGCGGGGAGCGCAGAAGCCGGGGAGGGGGCGGAGCCAGGCCGCCCCAGGCCCCGCCCCCTCCCCCGGCTTCAGCTCTCCCACAGCTTTTCCAGCCCTGAGGGGGCAGTGCCAAGGCAGTGATGGCAGGGCCAGCACAATGCTGGCTTGGCACTGTCCCCTCAAGGCTGGAGCAGCTGCTGGGAGAGCAGAAGCCAGGGAGGGGGCGGAGCCAGGCCGCCCCATGCCCTGCCCCCTCCCCCGGCTTCAGCTCTCCCACAGCTTTTCCAGCCCTGAGGGGGCAGTGCCAAGGCAGTGATGGCAGAGCCAGCACAATGCTGGCTTGGCACTGTCCCCTCAAGGCTGGAGCAGTTGCTGGGAGTGCCGAAGCTGGGGAGGGGGCGGAGCCAGGCCTCACCATGCCCCGCCCCCTCCCCTGGCTTCAGCTCTCCCACAGCCGCATGGAGGAGGAGCATGAGCGGTGGACGGGCTTCAGTGGGCGGGGCTCCTCCGCGCGGCTTCAGCGAGCGAGGGGCGGGAGTCATGGCGGATTGGAGGCTGGCTGGGGAAACAGCCGAAGGAGGCGGCACCTCGGCCCCCGCCTCGGCCCCTTCTTTTTCTTCGCTGCTGCCCGGCCCTTCCTCCTCCACCGGGCTCCCCTCCCCTGTGGCTTCCGCTCTACCAGCAGCTTCTCCAGGCTTGAGGATGGCAGTGCCAAGCCAGCCTTGTGCTAGCTATGTCACCTCTTCCCCCAAGCAGCAGGAGTTCGATAGGAGGGGAAGGAAGGGGGGCAGAGAGCTTTTCTCGCAGCACAGCAGGAGGTCTGTCACGGCACACTACTGTGCCGCGTCACAGAGGTTGGGAAACACTGACTTAGCTAATAAAAGGTTAGCGTTAGATTTAAGGAAATAGGGTATTATGTGGTCTCCATAAATAGGACTCAGACATTTGTCAGCAGTCATATGAGAGGAATGTATCATAAGGTTTTCTTGGCAGAATTTGCTCAGAGTCATTTTTCCTTCCACTGAGGCTGAGAGAGTGTGACTTGTCCAGGTTCACTGCACAGGGCTCCATGGTCGAAAGGGTTCCAAAGTCCTGGAGTTCCACCAAATGGGTCCTGCAAATCCTCTGCAGCTCCTACTACATTAAAAGTGGGCTGTTGCAATAATGAGAAGAAAGGCCTCCATTACTTGCTTGGGCTGCAGGGAGCAGACTGCTTCCTTCCCCCTGTGCATCCTTCCAGATACTGTTTGTTGGGCTGCAGGTGCCATCAGTTCTAGCTTTTGAAGGGGGACGATGGGAGCAGTTTGAAGGGATCATCCCATCTTGTTCAAACAGCATTGTTTCCCTCTTAGGGTGCATCTGCACTGCAGAATGAATGCAGTTTGACCCTGTTTGAACTGCTATGGCTCCATGCTGTGGAATCCTAGGAATTGTATTTAGGCCAGAGCTTTCCAAATGTTCCATGCTGGTGACAGGCATCATTTTGCGACACTGTAATTCAGTGTTACTAGCAAATCAGAGGTTAAACTAAACCCTTATAAGAAGAGATACAGACTCTGGAAGAATGAGATTGATGGAGGCACAACGTATCTCATAGAAACCTTTCATTTATCTTTGCAAAATATTTATTTATTTATTTAAAGTATTATTTATTAAATACTTATTATTTATCGCCTTTCTCACCCCTGGGGGGAATTTAAAAAAGACTATTGCTTCTTTTACACAATTTCTTATTTTTGCGCGACACACCAATGCACTAATGTAAAGCTGTGGACTAGTTCTGAGCCCTGGTGGTGCAGCGGGTTAAACCGTTGAGCTGCTGAACTTGCTGATTGAAAGGTCGCCGGTTCAAATCTGGGGAGCGGGGCAAGCTCCCGCTGTTAGCCCCCATCTTCTGCCAACCTAGCAGTTCGAAAACAGTAGATCAATAGGTATCGCTTTGGCGGGAAGGTAATGGCGCTCCATGCAGTCATGCCGGCCACATGACCTTGGAGGTGTCTACGGACAATGCCGGCTCTTCAGCTTAGAAATGGAGATGATCACCACCACCCAGAGTCGGACACGACTGGACTTATTGCCAGGGGAAAACGTTTACTTTTACCTAGGTCTTTGGCCTTCTCTGCTCAAGAGGGATGGTGCTACACTAAATTACAACTCTCACAGCAATTGAAGTGGCGTGAAACCGCATTCGTTCTGCAGTGTAGAGGCACTATAGACATTGTGTGAATTGCACAGCTCCGCCAAGCTTTGGAGGCAATGCTTTTCCAACCCTAGCCGCATAGAGATGCTCAGCAAGTGCAGAGGCTGTGCAAGTGGGTCAATGGTGCCTGCAGTGTGGGCTTGCCTTCCTTCTCTGCCTTCAATCCAGGCAGTCCCCCTTGGTACCAGATTCAGGAGTGTGTCTGCAGTGCCTTTGGCGTGTCTGCAGTGCCATCTGCTGGACACTGGGAGAACAGGCCACAGTGTTTGCCTTTTGCATGTGTTCTCTAAGAGAGGCTGGCCAAAGCTCACCAGCAAGTACCACATGACATAAGTGATCATTCATAGCAAGGAAATGGAAAAAAGTAATAATAATAATAATACACTATGTATTGCACTAGTGCTTGTTCCTGGGTTATAAATATCATTTCCCAACTGGTTCTATCATAAAAACATGGAAAAAGTTTATTAAACTGCAAAAACTTTATTAAACCGTGGCACATTTTGCTCTAGTTTTTCAGTGAATATATCATCGTCTCAGTAGTTTGTGGCAGCCACAAAAGCGAAGTTTCTGGAGTAGAGCAATTACTTTCAAAGTATGTCCCACACAACTAAACGAGAATAATTTATTTATTTATTTATTTAAAACCTTTATATCCCGTTCTTCTCTACCTCCGTAGAGGGACTCGGAATGGCAAACAGCAAGAATTCAATGCTATCAATAATAACGTTTTAAAACATCATACATAAACAATAAGTTAAAAATACATATAAGATAAAAAAAAATACATATAAAACCATTCGCCAAGATAAAAACATCGTCCAACTCAGTCCGCACATTGTGGTCAATAACTTTAGTCATTTACCGGTCTCAGCCATTACGTTCCAAAGCCAGGATTTAACTTGCTTCCTAAAGGTCAGGAGCGAGGGGGCAGATCTAACTTCATTTGGGAGAGAGTTTAGCAAATTTTAGCAAATTTCGTTCCATAGTGTTATTATTATTATTATTATCATCATCATCATCATTATGTTTGTTTATTATCATGTTTATTTGTACCCCACCCCCCGCAAAGGGGATTCAAGGCGGCTGGAGGGAATAGCGAAGATTGCATAGGGGCATCTGCACTGTGGAATTAATGTGGTTTACCAACACTTTAAGCTGCTATGGAACCCTGGGAGTTGTAGTTTTGCAAGGTCTCTATCCTTTTCCGCTAAAGCAGTGTTTTTCAACCTTTTTTGAGCCGTGGCACATTTTTTACATTTACAAAATTCTGGGTCACACCACCAACCAAAATGACAAAAAATGACTCTCTAGCACAGTAATACATATAGTTAATATGTTTTTAAATGTATTTATACACTCAGTGTGAAACCTGGGCCTGTTTTGATGAACACAACATAGATATCCTGGCAGGAATGGCAGAAAGACACACACGAAGGTCTTGCTCAACAGCTGTCAGTCTCTCTCTGTGTTTAGTTTTTATCGCAGTCAAGCTAGAGAAGCTCATCTCACACAGATATGTGGTTGAAAATGGGAGCAATGTCAAAATAGCTTTGTTGGCCAGAATGGGGAACTCCCTGGCAACAGATAACCAAAAACCAAATTTGGCCACAAAACATACTAATACTAACCCAAGGAGGGATCATCAGTCAAAAAATTGATTTTGCCATTTGGGAGTTGTAGTTGCTGGGAGTTATAGTTCACCCGCAATCAAAGAGTATTCTGAACTCCACCAATGATGGAATGGAATCAAACTTCCCACACAGAACTCCCATAACTAAGAGAAAATACTATAAGAGTTTGGTGGGCATTGACCTTGAGTTTTGGAGTTGTAGTTCACCTATATCCAGAGAGCACTGTGGAGTTGTAGTTCACCTATATCCAGAGAGCACCTATATTCATAGAGCACTCTGGATCAGGGCCAAACTTGGCATGAATACTCAATATGCCCAAATGTGAACACAGATGGAGTTTGGGGAAAATAGACCTTGACATTTGGGAGTTACAGTTTCTGGGATTTATAGTTAACACACAATCAAAGAGCATTCTAAATTCTTGAAACAATGGAATTGAACCAAACTTGGCATATTAAATTCTCATTACCAACAGAAAGGGTTTGCTTGGGAATTGACCTTGAGCTTGGAAGTTGTAGTTCATTGTGAGTGTGTTCAGGAGGGGAGGGGGGAGGGAGGAAGATGTGACCCGTGTGGGCGCTACTGCACAGACTCGCCCCACGTCTTCCTCCCTCCCTCCCCCCCTCCTCTCCTGAACATGCTCACGCTGCCCGCTCGGATCAAAATGGCGGCAGAAGCGGTAGCGCGAGGAAAGCAAGGCAAAGTGAGCAGAGCGAGGCTGGGAAGAAGGGAGCCCGAGTGGAGAAGAAAAAGTAAGTGTTCGGCAGGAGGGGGAAGAAAGGCTATTCCAGGTTCCAATTTCCCATGGCATACCTGTTGATCGCTCACGGCACACTAGTGTGCCGCGGTATACTGGTTGGGAAACACTTTGCTAAACTACAACTCCCATAGCATTGAACCATAGCAGTTCAAGCGGTGCCAGACTGCATTAAATTCCATAAGTGATGTGATGCAGCCATCTTTTCCTCCAAAGGACTGTCATATTAAAGACAGAAGGGGGCATCTACTGTACATTGTAGAATCACTGCAATTTGATATCAGACCTCACAATCTCTGAAGATGTCTGCCATAGATGCAGGCGAAACGTCAGGAGAGAATGCTTCTGGAACATGGCCATATAGCCCAAAAAACTTACAACAGCCCAGTGATTCTGGCCATGAAAGCCTTCGACAATGTGATTTGATATCACCATGGCTCAATGCTATGGAATTATGCATATTTTAAGAATCATGCATACTTTCAGCCATGCAAAACCCTTTCTCAAGAATTGCGGATGGTAGGCAAAAATTGCTTTATCCATATTTCATTTTAAAAAAACAAGCTCAGTTATAATTTCCCGAATAATAATGTTATTCTATCTGAACTTACCCATTTGTGTGTGTATGTGTGTGTGTGTGTGTGTGTGTCAGGAGCGACTTGAGAAACTGTAAGTCGCTTCTGGTGTGAGAAAATTGGCCGTCTGCAAAGACGTTGCCCAGGGGATGCCTCCATGATTTACCATACTGTGAGAGGCTTCTCTCATGTCCCTGCTTGAGAAGCTGGAGCTAACAGGTGGGAGCTCACAATCCTCCTCGGTTTCGAACCGCCGACTTTTTGGTACGCAGTTCAGCCGGCACAAGGGTTTAACCCATTGCGCCACCGGGGACTCCACCCAAATGTTGCAATGCTTCTTTCTGATCCAAATGTAGTGGAAAACAGTAAGCAGAAAGGCATTCAGGGAAAACGACTTGCCTCCTGGTGTATTAGTATTGTTTTAGGATACTTTGTATAGGAAAATGCAAAGGCATTTTAAGAAGAAAACTACAGATGGTTGAGGAGATGGCTGGAAAGAGCCAAACTTTATTTTATAGGGTCTCTGCTTCCATGTTTTTGGGTTGTTCTTGTGAGGCGCCGAGGGTCCCGATGCCATTGGGACCCGCACAGGCTGAAGGGACTCGAGGATGAGTTGGAAGGCCCAGAGCAAGATTGGTCAGCAGTGCCTTTGCCCAGTTCACCTGTAGAGAGTTTAGCATGGGATCTCGAGTGGGAGCATTCTCCCGGGAAGGAGCGGACCAGGTGGAGATGGGAGGCAGCGAAGCAGATAGCGGAGATAGTTATGAATTGAAACGGCCGAGGTTCCCAGGACCTGGCCGAGCAGCAGATGGAGGCCAGCGGCTGGGAAAGTTCGGGGAGGCTGCTTCTCAAGGAGATAGCGATACTGAACTGGAAGAGCGGGGCCGTTCCCATAACAGACAGGGACATAGAGCAGGGCAGGAGGAGCTGGCATCTGTCCCTAGACCGTCACCGTTCGGAAAAGTAGAGATTTTTGAGACGCCGGGCCTAGATCGCCGAGGGCCCGGCGCCCTTCCTCCCCATCCAAATGCCAACTCCCAGAATTCCATAGCACTGAGCCATGGCAAATAACGTAGCGTTATTTATTCTGCTGTAGATGCACTGTAAAGAAAATAAGCCTTTTGGGCATTTTCCTTCTTTCATAAGAGATGGGCAGAAACTGCTGAACTTACTGATTGAAAGGTTGGTGGTTCAAATCTGGGGAGCAGGGTGAGCACCCGCTGTTAGCCCCAGCTTCTGCCAACCTAACAGTTCAAAAACATGCAAATGTGAGTAGATCAATAGGAACAGCTTTGCGGGTTTGCGACAAGTTTAGCAGCTCAACGGTTTAAACTGCTGTGCTACCGGGGGCTCTTTACTTATTCTGAAAGTAGTTGTTCTCCAGAAATTTTGTTTTTGTGGCTGCCACAAATGATGTTGAATTGGTTGAGACTCGATAAGATAGTCATTGAAAAACAATAGTAAAACGTGGTGCGGTTTTTGCATGTGAATAATTTTTTTTCTATATTTTTATGATAGAACCAATTAGGAAATGATATTTATAACCCAGGAACAAAAAATCTTGTTCCATAGTGTAAGGCAGTGTTTCCCAACCTTTTTTGAGCCACGGCACACTTTTAATATTTAAAAAATCCGGGTGCACACCACCAACCAAAATGACACAAAATTACACTCTAACACAGTAAAGAACTGCTGGGGGATGGTGGCCTGCTGGGAGCAGCTGCTGGGAGTGCCGAAGCTGGCGGAGGGGGCAGAGCCATGCTGCGCCATGCCCCCCTCCCCCTGCTTCAGCTCTCCCAGCAGCTGCTCCAGCCTTGAGGGGGCAATGCCAAGCCAGCAGTGGCAGAGCCAGCACAATGCTGGCTTGGCACTGTCCCCTCAAGGCTGGAGCAGCTGCTGGGAGTGCCGAAGCCGGCGGAGGGGCAGAGCCATGCTGCGCCATGCCCCGCCCCTCTCCCCGGATTCAGCTCTCCCAGAGCTGTAGCCTCGCGGAGGAGGAGCATGAGCGATGGATGGGCTTCAGTGGGCGGGGCTTCTCCTCAGCGTGGCTTCAGCAAGCAAGGGGCGAGAGTCATGGCGGGAATCATGGCGGATTGGAGGTTGGCTAGGGAAATGGCCGAAGGAGGCGGCGCCTGGGCCCTTTCTTCTTTTTCTTTGCCGCCGCCCGGCGCTTCCTCCTCCTCCCCCAAGCGGCAGGAGGAGGAGGGAAGGAAGGGGGACAGAGAGCTTTTCTCATGGCACAGCAGGAGGTCCGTCACGGCACACTAGTGTGCCGCGTCACAGCGGTTGGGAAACACTGGACTGTAATGTAATACATAGAATCATAGAGTTGGAAGAGACCTCGTGGGCCATCCAGTCCAACCCCCTGCCAAGAAGCAGGAAAATGGCATTCAAGGCACCCCCGACAGATGGCCATCCAGCCTCTGTTTAAAAGCCTTCAAAGAAGGAGCCTCCACCACACTCCAGGGCAGAGAGTTCCACTGCTGAACAGCTCTCACAGTCAGGAAGTTCTTCTTAATGTTCAGATGGACTCTCCTTTCTTGTAGTTTAAAGCCATTGTTCCGTGTCAAACTACAAGAAAGGAGATTCCATCTGAACATTAGGAAGAATTTCCTGACTGTGAGAGCTGTTCAGCAGTGGAACTCTCTGCTCATGTTTTTTTTGTGTGTGAAGAAGAATCCCTGATTGAGGAATGATCAGCAGAGTGTGAGGAAGGCTGGGAATTGCAATCCAGAAACATCTGGAGGAATTCAAGACGTTTGCAGGGTTTGAGCCTTGGTTTCGTCCTTGGCTTGCTTTCAGATTATGCCAAATTTCAGAATCTCGTTTTGATTGGGTACTTGCCATTTTCAGTCTGTGCATTACAATAAAAATAAAGTGCCAGCTGCTCTCTCCTTTTTGCATTCTCCTGCTCGCACAGTTCTTTCATCGTGCTTGTATCTGGATAAGAAAGGAGCATTGATTGAGTATCAGAAAGGCTTCGGATGGCAATCTACGAACATCTGGAGGGCTGCACCATCCCCCCACACTCTGTTTTGTTAATAAGAGTCGGTGCAGCATTAAAAGCAAGCCATGACTTTGCATTTCGAGGGGGGTTTTTTTGTTTGTTTTACTTCCGGTGATTTTGCACCCGAGGCCACTCCTCTCCGAGTTTGTATATATTCTGTATATTCCTGCTTAGCCAGGAAGCAATGCCTCCCTGCCAAGATGATGTTTATGGGACGAGAGTTATTTGCTTTTTTTGGAGCAACTCTTTTTTTTTTTGCATTGTTAGAAGGCCTCCTACGTCTTATGTAGGAGCCTTCTTTCTGCTGCTGTGTCATGTTGCTTAGGTTTCATGGGAAGGAAAATCCGTTAGTCGTCATTATCAGGAAACTATCTCGAAAATGGGCAGACTGCCCCGAAGGACATATCTGTCTGCATCAAGCTCAGGAATGACTCAGCTCGAGGATGGAAAAGAAGCATAGCATCACAGATCAGGGGGATCCCAAAGGTCATCTAGTCCAACCCCCTTCTGTGCAGAAATAGATAGAGAAAGCATCCCTAAAAGCATCCCTCCGTTTTCTGTTTAAAAGGTCCAAAGAAGAGGAGTTTACCATCCACCAAGGCTGTCTCTTTCTTCCCTTAGACCAGTGTTTTTCAACCTTTTTTGAGCCGCAGCACATTTTTTACATTTACAAAATCCTGGGGCACGCCACCAACCAAAATGACACAAAATGACACTCTAACACAGTAATACGTATAGTTAATACGTTTTTAAATGTATTTATACACTCAGTGTGAAACCTGGGCCTATTTCGATGAACACAACATAGATATCCTGGCAGGAATGGCAGAAAGACACACACGAAGGTCTTGCTCAACAGCTGGGAGTTATAGTTCACCCACAATCAAAGGGCATTCTGAACTCCACCAATGATGGAATGGAATCAAACTTCCCACACAGAACTACCATAACCAAGAGAAAATCCTGTAAGAGTTTGGTGGGCATTGACCTTGAGTTTTGGAGTTGTAGTTCACCTATATCCAGAGAGCACTGTGGAGGGGAGGGAGGAAGACATGGGGTGAGTTTGTGCAGTAGCGCCCGCACGGGTCACGTCTTCCTCCCTCCCCCCTCCCGCAGAAGCGGCAGAGTGAGCAAAGCGAGGCAAAGCGAGCAGAGCGAGGCTGGGAAGAAGGGAGCCCGAGTGGAGAAGAAAGAGTGTTTGGCAGGAGGGGGGAAGAAAGGGTACTGGAGGTTCCAATTTCCCACGGCACACCTGATGATCGCTCACGGCACACTAGTGTGCCATGGCACACTGGTTGGGAAACACTGCCTTAGACAATAAGTTCTTCCTAATGTTTAGATGGAATCTCTTTTCTCTCCAATTTGAATCCATTGATCCAAATGCAAGATACTCCACTTAGGCAGAAAAAATGAAATGCAAAGATATAGAATGGGAGATGCTGTCTCGATAGCAGTACATGTACAAAAGAACTTGGAGTCCTCTTGGACAACAAGTTAAACATGAGCCAACAATGTCATGCAGCGGCTAAAAAAGCCAATGGGATTTTGGCCTGTAATAATTAAGAGTCTAGTGTCTAGATCCACGGAAGTCATGCTACCCCTCTATTCTGGTTTGGTCAGACCACACCTGGAATATTGTGTCCAATTCTTGGCACTGCAGTTGAAGGGAGATGTTGACAAGCTGGAATCTGTCCAGAGGAGAGCGACTCAAATGATCAGTGGTCTGGAGAACAAGCCCTATGAGGAGTGGCTTAAAGAGCTGGGCATGTTTAACCTGAAGAAGAGAAGGCTGAGAGGAGACATGATAGCCATGTATAAATATGTGAGGGGACGTCATAGGGAGGAGGGAACAGACTTGTTTTCTGCTGCCCTGGAGACTAGGATGTGGAACAATGACTTCAAACTACAGGAGATTCCACCTGAACATTAGGAAGAACTTCCTGACTGTGAGAGCTGTTCAGCAATGGAACTCTCTGCCATGGAGTGTGTTGGAGGCTCTTTCTTTGGAGGTTTTTAAGCAGAGGCTGAATAGCCATCTGTCGGGGGTGCTTTGAATGCAATTTTCTTGGCAGGGGGTTGGACTGGATGTCCCACGAGGTCTCTTCCAACTGTGGTTTTATGATTCTATGGTTATGTCCCAGTCTTCAGAGTAGTGGAAAGCAAGCTTGCCCCATTTTCTCATTGTGACACTATACTCCTATGGATACTGCTCAGAATCGCATTGACCTTTTTTGCTGCTGCATTACACTGTTGGCTCATGTGCTGCTTATGGTCTCCTTAAACTCCTTTCCCATGGACTGTTTCCAATCCAGGCGTCACTATATGAGTGCATTTCAAATTTTCTGCCTAATTTAAATGAATCAGACCTGTATGTAAATGCAGGAATAATGGAGACCCTCTACATTTTCAGGTTCAGTTCTTTGTGGATTTGATGACTGTTGACTTGACTCATGTTTATCCTCTGGTCTAACTAAAACTGCTGGATCCCTTTCAGTATGTATTGCTTCCAAGCTATTTCCTCTCAAAGTATCTGCTCTGGATTGTTGTTTCTGAATGTCTTTCTTGAAACAGCTTGGAAAGCAAATAATCAAACAGTCCTTTAAAAGCAGCATATCATGAGGACTCACGGGACAAGTAATATATCCATAGGGTGGTCCTTTTATACTAAAATTGTGTGCAAACAGGGGTGATTGTTGCTGTTTTGATACTATAATAATGCCTGGCATTTATACCACAGTTTCTGAGTTTGTCTTCCTTCATGTACCAGTGAAAACATCCTTTCGAAATGGGGCAAAAGGAGCCCTCGGTGTCAGGCTGGGTCTCGACTGCAGCCACGGAGAACAACGGCGCCCTGTCTGCGCTCCCTTCCTTTGCCAAGGGTTTCCAGTGGCGCCGCTGCCCAAAAGGAAACCATGAAGGAAGGGACAAAAGTGGCAATGTTTCCCTCATTCTGGCTCTAGGCAATTGGCAAGAAGAGCCTTAACTGATCTGGCATCACTGCGCCCGGAAGACAAGGGGTGCCTCCACACTGAAGAATGGATGCGGTTTGACACCACTTTTAATTGTCATGGCACAATGCTATGGAATCCTGGGAGTTGCAGTTTGCAGGGAAGGATCAAGACCTTGTAAAACTACAACTCCCAGGATTCCATAGCATTGAGCTGTGGCCATTAAAGTAGCATCAATCTGCACTCATTTGCAGGGTAGGTGCACCGAAGGACGTGCCAAACTCTGTCGCTGATATGAGGTTGTCTGTTTGGGCTGAAATAATAAAAACAGGGAGGACCTTGCTGAATTTTGATAACAAAATCCTTTCAGCTAATCAATGGTGTCGTAGAATCTAAGAAATACAGAAGATGTACCTTCCATTTATGAAAAACATATGTATGTAGATGCACTAAAACCACTATACCAGCCCAATCCTACTTAAAGGTAAAGGTAACCGTTTCCCCTTGACATTTAGTCTAGTTGTGTCCGACTCAGGTGGTGGTGCTCATCTGCATGGAGCACCATTACCTTCTCACCAAAGCTATACCTATTGATCTACTCACATTTGCATGTTTTCGAAACGGTTAGGTTGGCAGAAGGTGGGGCTAACAGCAGGAGCGCACCCCACTCCTCGGATTCGAACTGCTGGCCTTTCGGTCCACAAGTTCAGCAGCTCAGCAGTTTAACCCGCTGTGCCACCAGGGGCCCTATCCTAAATCCTTGTATTTAGTGGCCCTTTAATTGCAGGGGGCTCCTCTAATCCTACTTAGGACGCAGTATTAATGCAGTTTGATGCTCCTTGAACTGCTTTGGCTCAATGCCATGGAGTCCTGGGAGCTATAGTTTGCATTCTACAACAGAGAAGACTTGTGAAGCTGCAGATCCCAGGTTGGCTAACATGGAGCTATGGCAGTAGTAGTAGTAATTATTATTATTATTATTATTAATCCACCTATCCTTGTTTTTTTCATCTGCACTAATCTTCCAAAGGAGCATGGGCCAATCTTTTGTGTCAAGTAGTTGTCGTAATAATAATAATGTATGCATGTATGTATTTATTTATTTATTACCCGTCTCTTTTTGTGATGTCAGTCTGCAATAATCTTCCATGGTAGATGCATGGATCCGTCCTTCATGGCAAGTTGTAGTGGTAATGGTAATGATAATGATGATGATAATAATAATAACAATAATATATTTATTATCCATCTCTCCTTGTGATGTTAATCTGCATTACTCTTACATAGTAGATGCATCCGACTGTCCTTCCTTCATGGCAGTGTGTTGATTTGTGAACTTGACAGGCCCATCCCAAGGCGAAGCGGCCGCTTTGTCCGTTCTCCCCCCTCTCTCTTCCAAGCCAGTGGGCATTCCAACAGGTTTGGGAATGGAAATCTAAGAGCGTGACGTTTCTTTCGTCCCTTGAAAGCAGAGGGAGGGAGAGGCGGCTGGCCTGAAGTCAGCTCGTTTCATCACTTTTGCTGGACGGAGGGACGGATGCCAGGGAGAGATGTTTGAGTCACTCTCCCTCTTCTAGAAGTCTGGTGCCTCCATTTCGGAGACAGTTCAGGAGTCCCCCTTTGCCCCCTGAGACGGACGAGAGAAGGAGCCTTTCAGAAGCAGCGAGACATTTATTCTCTGCGCATCTCTTCTTGGCTCTGGCTTCTCTGGGCCCGGGATGTTGTGATGCCAACGCTTTCTGCTTCAAGAGCACGGATTCCAGGAGATCCGTGGAGCCGGGCCCATGCCCCTCCTATATGGCATTTCCTTGCCCCATGCCGCACTGCTCTTTGGCCATGTTTTTGGAGTGGCTGGCTTCTGGTTCTGGGCGCTCCGGAAGAACCCGCGAGGTACCTTTCTTTCCTTACTTTCTGTGGCAAAGGGCTTTTCCATCCTTCCCTTCCTCCTGACCTTGTTTGGAGCCAAAACAGTGTCTGGTTTGATAAGTGAAGGATGGGGACAGAAGGGGAGGTGCTGCAACGCACTCAAAACACGGAAGACTTTTGCTAATGCAATGCAACCAGCTTTTGGTTATAAATGGAGATTGAGTGGTGTGGGTGGCCAATTTTAAGTTCCTGGGTGCTGTCGTTAAGGAGGACCTGACCTGGGGCAGTTTTCACACCGCGGCTGCATTGATTAAGAGGGCCCAGCAAAGATGGTTTTATCCGAGACTTTTAAGGAACCAACAATTGAATGAAAAACCACTGGTGACTTTCCGTCCCCAGCTATAGTGCATCTGTGTATGGTTTTCTAATAGTAGAGAGGAAGATAGCATGATGCTCTAGAGCAGTGTTTCTCAACCTGATGGTCGGGACCCCCGAGGGGGTCGTGAGGGGGTGTCAGAGGGGTCGCCAAAGACCATCAGAAAGCATAGTATTTTCTGTTGGTCTTAGGAGTTCTGTGTGGGAAGTTTGGCCCAATTTTATCGTTGGTGGGATTCAGAATGCTCTTTGATTGTAGATGAACTATAAATCCCAGCAACTATAACTCCCAAATGTCAAGGTCTATTGTCTTCAAACTCCACCAGTGGGCATATGGGATATTCATGCCAAGTTTGGTCCAGATCCATCATTGTTTTAGTCCACAGTGCTCTCTGGATGGAGGTGAACTACAACTCCCAAACTCAAGGACAATGCCCACCAAACCCTTCCAGTATTTTCTGTTGGTCACGGGAGTTCTGTGTGCCAAGTTTGGTTCAATTCCATCGTTGGTGGAGTTCAGAACGCTCTTTGATTATAGATGAATCATAAATCCCAGCAACTACAAGTCCCAAATGACCAAAATCAATCCCGCCCAACCCACTATTAAAATTAGGGAGTATCAGTTATTTGTGCCAAATTTGGTGCAGATATTGACGTTACGATTCATAACAGTAGCAAAACTACGGTTATGGAGTAGCAACAAAAGTAATGTTATGGTTGGGGTCACCACAACATGAAGAACCGTATTAAGGGGTCATGGCATTAGGAAGGTTGAGAAACACTGCTCTAGAGGATGAGTACTACTGCCCAGAGAATTATTAACTACCCTCTCTCCTCTTTGAAAGAACCTCATAATGCCTGCTGCCTTTAGAAAGCTCAGAATATTCTTAAGGATCCATGTTACCCTCGACATCCATTTATTTTTATTGTTATCATATGGCAGAGGGCATAGGATGATAAAAACAAGGACAAATAGGCTGAGAGATAGCTTTTATCCTAGAGCTGTGTAGTTTCACAGTGATGTGGCATTAGGACAGCGTTTCTTAACTTGGGGGTCGGGACCCCGGGGGGGGGTGCCATGAGGGGATGCCAGAGAGGTCACCAAAGACGATCAGAAAACACAGTATTGGTCATGAGGGTTCTGTGTGGGAAGTTTGGCCCAATTCTACAGTTGGTGGGGTTCAGAATGCTCTTTAATTATAGGTGAACGATAAATCCCAGCAACTGCAACTCCCTAATGTCAAGGTATATTTTCCCAAACTCCACCAGTGTTCACAACTGGTCGTATTGAGTATTCGTGCCAAATTTGGTCCAGATCTATCATTGTTTGTGTCCGCAGTGCTCTATGAATGTGGGTGAACTACAACTCCAAAACTCAAGGTCAATGACCACCAAACTCTTCCAGTATTTTCTGTTGGTCATAGGAATTCTGTGTGCTAAGTTGGGTTCAATTCCATCATTGATTGAGTTTGGAATTCTCTTTGATTGTAGGTGAACTATAAATCCCAGCAACTACAACTCACAAATGAGAAAATCAATCCCCCCCCCCCTCCACCAACCCCATCAGTATTCAAATTTGGGCGTATTGGGTATTTGTGCCAAATTTGGTTGACTGAATGAAAATGCATCCTGCATATCAGATATTTATATTATGATTTATAACAGTAGCAATATTGCAGTTGTGAAGTAGCAACAAAAATAATGTTATAGTTGGTGGTCACTATAACATGAGGAACTGTATTAAGGGTTTGCAACATTAGGAAGGTTGAGAACCACTGCATTAGAAGCTATTCAATAGTGAATAGCGTGTGTATTCGGGATGGCATTTAATTTCGTTGCACAATATACAGTGACAATAAAGTTATTCTATTCTATTCAAAGGGGGCCGGTTCCTGGAAGTTGTAGTTCTTGCAAGGGAAATCAAAGAGACCTCATCAACATCTGACAACTATGTCCGAAACTTTGGCTTATCAGCCTGGGACTTTCGCTTATTGTTTGGCAGGAATATTAATGAACTTTACACCTGTGAGTGTTAACCATTAGTCTTGGGAGGCCTGATGTTCACCCACACTGCAAAACGGAGGCAGTTGGACCCCATTTTAACTGCTGTGCCTGAATGCTATGGAATCCTGAGAGTTTGGGGGAACGGGCAAGGTGTCAAAGCAATATTTTGCACTACAATGGCAATGTACTCTTCTGGGCAAAGTGGGTTTTGGGTGCATCTACACTGCAGAATGAATGCAGTTTGGCCCCACTTTAATTGCTGTGTCTCTGTGCTATGGAATCCTGCGGGTTTTCGGGAAGAGGCAAGGTTTAAAAGCCATATTTTGCACTAGAATTGCAATGTCTTTCGCCTTCTCTGACAAAGAGCCCTGGTGCCTGCCCAAACACCACATCCATAGCCTTGAGCCACGGCAGTTAAAGTGGGGTCAAACTGCATTCATTCTACTGTGTAGATGCACCTCTGGTGGCCATAATTCTCCACACATTCATTTGGAGTAAAGATTGGGAACACTGAGCTTTCTTCTGAGTTTACACAGAATTGGAAAAGTGCAACAAGAAAGCAGAGGATATCAACAATGAGATAATGTGTTTGAGTTTGAAGGGATGTTTCAAACACTGGAGGAGGAAAGGAGTTATGTTGAGGGCTAAAAGCCATAGTCTTCAAATGGAGCCTCAATGTTCAGGGGTAGTATATCTACTCTATTAAGTAGGAGCAACTAGAGCTCTTGCTTTCATTACTTTGCTTGCCATGTTTCTGGGTACCTCTGGGTTGCCGCCTTGCTTTCTAGTCCAAGGGTGGGCTTCCTACCAGAGACTAATGATCACTTTTCATGACGTTATTTATTTATTTATTTATATTCTGCTCTTCTCACCCCGAAGGGGACTCAAGAGCGGATTACAGGTACACATACTTAGCAGACAATTCCTGCCATTTCCACATAACACATATAGACGAACAGAGGCAAACTCTGGCCACCAGGGGGAGCTGACGCACTCCTGATCTCTCAACGTTCCCAGCGTTCCTTGTTGTTCCTTCCACATTCCTCAGCGTTCCTGGAGTTCTTTAACGGCCTCGTAATTCAGTCAAAATTTGCCTCCCCACTTAATGTGGTACCTTTATCTCCTACTTGACAGATGCAACTGTCTTTCGGGCTGCAAAGGTCGACAGCAGGCTACACTTAAAGGCCGAGCACCCACCTCGACCTGGGCAGGCCTCGAACTCATGACCTACTAGTCAGAGAGATATTATGCAGCTGACACTTATGAAAATGGGCTCAGGCTAATTGAAGCAAACTCTTTACTCAATGTTATCAGATTTATTTAGAATATCCCCCATCACTATTAGCTTATACTCGATTCATCTTGATTACATGTGTTTGAATGAACCTGAAATGCACTGGAAATAATAATAATAATAATAATTATTATTATTATTTACTACACACCTCTTCCTATGCGTCAAGGAACACACCAATACATGTATTTAGTAGCCATGCTGCTTCATAAAAGTGAATGAAGCAGAAGCATAACACTGTGTAACACTATTTTTGTTCCTGGGTCATAAATGTCATTCTCTAATCGTGAAACATGGAAAAAGTATATTAAAGTGCAAAAACTTTGTCTTTGCGGGACATCCTGCAGCACATTTTGCTATAGTTTTTCAATGTTTACCTCAACCAATTCAACCTAATTTGTGGCAGCCACAAAAGCGAAGTTTCTGGAATAGAACTAACTACTTTCAAAGTAAGTACCGCACAATTAAACCGGAAATAACACTTTCAAACCGGGAACGGAAAATTCACATTTTGTTACATAGTGCATGCTTTTTACATATGCATGTTTTTGAGTTCTCCAGAACACTCCCTCTAATGAAGAATTCTGGACAGCTTGAAAGCTTGCACACTTTTTGAACTTTTTTTGTTGGACCCAGTGTAGGTAATGTTGACATGTGTAGTTTTGTGCAAGAGGGGATTTGGGAGGTATAAATCTCAGTCTCTGCACTCTGCTCTTGCCCTTTTACCGTCTCGCTCTCACTACATAGTTTGGGTCTTCTCTGCAGAGCTGCTCCCTCCTAATCCTCCCTCGGTCCGAACTCTCAGGCCAGGCCAGGTCACTGATATAACAGCCGCTTTGCTGTTTCTGTCCCCGGCCTTGTCTTGGCCAGGAATGCCAAGCAGTTGATTGGTTATGTTGTGGGCTGGCGAGGAGGGAAGCGGGGGAATGGGTGGGCTTTGCTGGGCGGCCCAATGATGGCGGCGGCGGGGCTGAAGATGCTTGGGTGCAACAGGTTGCTTATCAGCAGAAGGACTCTGCGAAATAGATTAACCAGTTGGAGATAAGCCGGCAAGGCCACTGTTGCTGAGAAGGAGCCGGGGACGTATTATTAGCTCAAGGGAGTTGGTGGCGAAGGGGGGAAGGGGTGGTAATCGCATTAGAGCCACTGGGAGAGAGACAGGGCAAATTCTCCCTCTCGAGAGCTGTTGGAGTTGGTTCTGGTTAGCAGTGGAGGAAACTGGGACCTGAAGTTTCCTGCTAGCCTTGGTCCTTAGTGTCACAAGGCGGAGAGCATATGACCTAGCTGATAAAAGAAACCCAGAAAAAGTTATATTTAGGAGGAGGAGAAACGGAAGAGAGGAACGATACAGCCATCCAGTTATCTCTGTGGTTGCATTCCATGCTGTCGCCTCTCCAAAGCAGCATTGAAGCAGCCAGGATTCAGTTGTGCCGTTGATTGGAGATATAAATATATATAAACTGGTGAAGATGCTTCCAGCCCGGCACGAAAGCAAAGTGGAAAGAACGCCCCATTGTTCTTCAAAGGGATTGTGTCAGATGGTAGCGTGACTCGCACTTGATGCCAGGGCTGGAGAAGGAGGATCCGGCTGAAGAAGGAGGATCAGGGAGAAGGTTGCCCCAGTGTCCCATTTTCAGGAAAGACTCACCTGGCATTTTTTGACTTCCACATACACCTTTTCCCTGTGTGAAGATACTGCTTCTAGGTCTTCCTGGATACTTGGGAGCACTTTGGACAGCTTAGAGGAAAAGGAAACCACAGAAAGCTGGGAGAAGTGGTCTTTTGTTTTCCTTCTCGGCTCTCTTTAGTAGTTGTGAGCTGTCCCAGTGCATCCTAGATTTGGTTGCTCAACTTGGAAGACTGGAAACACCTCTCTCTTGGTCACGTTGTCTCGTTTCTGTTGGACCATCTCTTCTTTTACGTGCAACTTAATGCTCCTTCCTGGAGCGCCCAGGTGACCGACCTTAGGAAGAAATATTGCAGCGACTCATTCAAAACATTACAGCAACTCAAAACGGCCTACCTGAAAAATTCTGGACAACCACACTCTTGAATTCTGGAATTGGGCAACAACAATTCTCCCATCCTTTGCTGCCTGCCAACCTTGAAGGCAGGAATCTTCTTCTGGGAAGTTTCCACAGCTTGCAGGGACTTATTTTCTTTTGAGTGATGCTCTGAAAGGAGGAGCGAGATCTTGAAAGGAGGAAGTTGTGGGAGGAAGCCGGCCTCTGCATGGGGCTGGGAGACCACGCTGACGCTTGTACTCCACGGGAGGAGAAAAAGAAGCCGGAAGGTGGAAGCAGAGCACTGCCGACATCCCCACCTCACCCGGCCTTAGCGGTGTTGGGGCTCCCGGACTCCCAGGAGGCCATGTTGCACCTCTTCAGAGCTGAGAGGGACCTCAATGCCCATCTAGTCTGCCAGATGTGCTGCATTGGTTAGTATGGCCCCAACATCTTCCTCCTTGGTGACATCATGGAGGAGGGAAGGGAGGGAATCCTCACCAGATCTTGGTATAGTTCATAATTTCTCAACCTGGTGGTCGGAACCTCTGGGGGGTTGCAAGGGGGATGTCAGAGGGGTCACTAAAGACCATCAGAAAACACAGTATTTTCTATTGGTCATGGGGGTCCTGTGTGGGAAGTTTGGCCAAATTCTATCATTGGTGGGATGCAGAATGTTCTTTGAATGTACATGAACTATAAATCCCAGCAACTACAACTCCCAAATGACAATATCAAGCCCCACCCCCACCCCAGCAGTATTCAAATTTGGGCATATTGGGTATTTGTGCCAAATTTGATCCAGTGAATAAAAATACATCCTGCATATCAGATATTTACATTACGATTCATAACAGTAGCAAAACTATAGTTATGAAGTAGCAATGAAAATAATTTGATGGTTGGGGGTCGCCACAATATGAGGAACTGCATTAAGAAGTCGCGGGATTGGGAAACTTGAGAACTACTGGTATAGTTGCTCTGGAGCAACGGATGCCGAGATCAACTTTCTTGGAAGTTCAATACAACTGGACATTATGCTTCTTCTTTGGATGCACATCCGCTCTCCTGTTACTGCAGTTTGGCGGCACATTATTATTATTATTATTATTATATTTATTTATACCCCACTTTTTCTCTCCACAAGGAGACTCAAAGCAGCTTACATTACAAGCATTCCAATACAATTTAAAATCTACACATACACAAACATTAAAACAGAATTAAATATCATTGGGTTTTTTAAAAATCAGTTAAAATCCATAAAAACATATTCAAAACTAAAAATCACAGCAGCCCCCGACTTGATCTTAGAAACCTTCCTCTTTAAAAGCCTGCCTGAATAAAAATATTTTATCCTGCTGCCAGGGGTTCAGCAGGGAGGAGGCCATTCTAGCTTCCCTGGGTCTTTGGCCTTCTCTGCCAAAGACTGCCAAATGACAACTCCCATGATCTCATAGCATTGAGCTGTAGCAGTTAAGGTGGCATCACTCTGCTTTAGTGTAGATGTACCCTTCATCGCTTTCCTCTGACTCATGGATGGAAATGTCCATTGGCTTGTCATACTTAACACTACAGCTTGGAGAGTTGCAAAATGGATACTTATATATGTGTATTTGTTTAATTTATTAGCCCCTGGTGGTGCAATGGGTTAAACCAGACCTGGGCAACCTGCGGCCCGTCAGCCGATTCTGTCCGGCCCGGAGAGAAGGGCATCGGGGGGCGGGGCCAAGAGGAAGGGGTGCCGCTGCCATTGCCGCCATCGCAGGCTGTGGGGCCTGCGTTGGCAGACAGCCTGCCGCTCCGAAGTACAATAGGAGGAGCGGCGGCTTTGGAGGCTGCAGGCCTCCACCCACTCTCGCCCCCAGCCATTCCCCAGCTGATCGCCCTGCCATGGAGTGCCTGCCATCCCGGCTTTGGAGTGCCTGCAGCGGGAGCAGTCGGCGACCTGCAGCAGCTGATCGCCCTGGCGTCCTGGAAGACTTGATCATCTTCCGGTTCGCCAGGGCGATCACCAGTCGTAGCTCGCCAACTGCTCCCGCTGCAGGCCCGGATCGTCTCCCGGGATGGCAGGCACTCCAAAGCCGGGATGGCAGGCACTCCATGGCAGGGTGATCAGCTGGGGAATGGCTGGGGGTGAGAGTGGATGGAGGCCTGCAGCCTCCGATCGTCTGCTGCTCTGCTCTGCTCTGCTGTGGTGGCAGCTGGGTCCGCTTTGTCATCCTCTAGGCTGGGTCCATTGGGCCATTCCATCTTGGGATCCTTCCTCTCTTCAGGATGTCAGCCTCTATCTTGGTTCGCACCTTGTCTTCTTGAATTTTATTTTATTTTAGTGATTTTTATTATTATTTTATAATAATATAATAAATAATATAATATAATGTTATATTATATTATAATTTCAATATATTATAATGTCTCTATATATACTATAATATAATAATTATGATATTAATACTAATAATATATGAATATTTCTTGATATATTAATATGTTAATATTAATGATGTTTAATATATAGTAAATATAGTAAATAAATAAATAAATAATGTAGATTAGAATGTAGTTCAGCCTTTAGGTGTGGCCCTCCATAATATTTTTTGGCTCTCGTGTGGCCCCTTGGAAAAAATAATTGCCCACCTCTGGGTTAAACACTTGTGTTGGCAGGACTGCTGAGCAACAGGTCAGAGTTTCAAATCAGGGGAGAGCGGGTTGAGCTCCCTCGGTTAGCGCCAGCTCCCCATGCGAGGAAGCCTCCCACAAGGATAGTAAAATATCACAACACGTGGGCGTCCTCTGGGCAACATCCTTGCAGACGGCCAACTCTCTCACTCCAGAAGTGACTTGGAGTTTCTCAAGTTGCTCCTGACATGAAAAAAAAACACTTAACTGCCACTCCTTATGACTCAAGGTGAGTCATGCAAACATTGCAAACATTTTATAAACACACACATTATGATGTATTTCTATAAAAGATGCATACTTTATTAAAATGTATTTCTATAAAATACATGTTAAATATACAAGACACAGATTAAAACACAGGACACAAGTTTAACATTCATCTTTAAGATAAGTTGGAAGGGATCTCTATAGAGGTATTTTGCCACTTGAGTGAACTTAACTATAGAGGTCAGACAGCACAGAAGCCTTTTTGCATCCAGAGCAGGCCTGGGCAAACTTCGTCCCTCCAGGTGTTTTGGACTACAACTCCCACAATTCCTAACAGCCGGTAGGCTGTTAGGAATTGTGGGAGTTGTAGTCCAAAACACCTGGAGGGACGAAGTTTGCCCAGGCCTGCTCCAGAGCATCGCCTACACTGGAATGAATGCAGTTTGGCACCACTTTTTACCTGTCACAGCTCGGTGCTCATGGGATCCTGGGAGTTAAAGTCTCATAAGGTCTTTGGCCATCTCTGCCAAAGGAGAGATTATGTGGGTTAAGACACCTTCTTGCATCACGCAATCTGCTTTCGAGGGCTGGGCTTTCCTTATTTTCCAGGGAATTTGTGATGGAGGAAAAGAGCGGGATGGAAGATGGCGGGAGCAGTGGACTTCTGGGTGAGCTTTTGGAAAAAGCAGTGGCCAACCCTCATTCAAGGGAGGGTTTATCGTAGAGCTGGATGGATCCAGACAATTCCTTCATTTTAAGCAGAGGCTGGATGGGCATCTGTTGGGAGGGCTTGGGTGGTGTCTTCCTGCCTGGCAGGAGGGACTTAGACTGGGTTGCCCTTGGGGGTCTCTCCCAAATCTAGTGAAATATAGGCTTCCTGGGAGTCCAATGATGTCTCTTCCTTTGGAGGTTTTTAGACAGAGGCTGGATGGCCTTCTGTCAGGAGGGCTTGCATTGTGTCTCCCTGTCTGACAGAAGGGTTTGGACTGGATGGCCCTTGGTGGTCTCTTCCAGCTCTAGAATTGTATGATAAAAGAGATAGATCAAATAAAGTAAGAATCTGGATGACTGTCAGGAGAGTTTGGATCGTGTTATCTTGCTTGACAGGAGGAACATGTACTGGGTGGCTTTTGGAGGTCTCTTCCAACTCTAGGGTTCTATGATAGATATCATCATGAAGTATAGTGTGTCCAGGCCCAGATTACCCATAAGGCCAACCTAGGCCATGGCCTAGGGCCGCAGGCCGAGGGGGGCGCAAAATCACGGACCAAAAAATATATAAAAATCTTGAAACAAATAAAAATGCCGTGGCCGGCCCCTGGGGTCTCTCCCAATTCAGCAGCACGCGCCCCCCAGGGGCGCCCCCGGCCACTCTGCATGCGCCTGTTTCCCTCCCTCCCTCCCCATGGTCCTTCCCATCCGCAGGAGCAGACATGGAGCCTGCCTTCCGAGAAAGAGAGTGAGCGAGCGCGAGACCCGTGCGCCCCCCCCCCCGCTCCCTTGCATGTGCTTCCCCACGCCTCCGCCTCTCTCCCCATTCATTGCGGAGCAAGAAATAGGCTTTTTTTCTGCCCGTTTTGGAGCAGAGGATCAAAGGGGTGCCTGTGCCTTTAAGGATGGGCTTCCATACCGCTGGGGAAGCTGAAGCAACTGAAAAGGGACCCTCCCAAATGGCTAGGAAGCTAGCCCACCCACCCGCCCCAAAACGGCGTCCCTCGCAAATACTACGAGCCCCACAATGCAGCGCGCGGCCCTCCTGAGGCAGCCGGATGGTGAGCCGGATGCAGGAGCATGCTGGGAAGTGGAGTTCTTTTTTTGAGTTATGAAGCTTCCTCATCTGAAAGAAGGGGCATTTACATTCTGGTCTTACAGGTATTTGGGACTTCAGCTCCCCCAGGATGTTTCCATCGTGTTTTCAATATCTTCCCAATGGGGGGCGTGCGGTAGAGGTTGGCTTAAAGGGGGCGTAATTCCAAAGTGTGGCCTAGGACGCCAAAAAGTGTTAAGCCGGGCCTGAGTGTGTCTCGAAATCAGGAGGGATTGCATGATGTCTTCCTGCCTGGCAGGAGTGACTTGGGCTGGATGGCCTTTGGAGGTCCCTTCAACTCTAGGGCTCTATGATTCTACAAACTCAACTTCCATTTGTAAACCTTCCCATTTTACTTTGCCACTTCCTTTTATTTTTCCTTCTCCGTTGGAAAACTATTATGAACAGAGAATAGCAAAGCTTAGTGCACAATGCTTTGGGAGTGGGAGCAGTGTTTAGCAAATATTAATGGCAGAAAATATGGCAAGTGGGATAAAGTACCTGGTGTCAAGAGGAAGGGGTCCGAAATGGGTACTGCTGGACTAGGAAGGATGCTTGGTCTTAGGTCTCTGGCCAGTGGGGCCATCCATCCTGCCCTAGTAGGGGATATTTGCAGGGTTAATCCTTGGGCATCACATTGTGTCGTTGCAAGTCATTGTTGTGCATTCTTTTGGGAAGTCACTCCATCCCTCAGAGAACGGCCATATTTATTTATTTATTTATTTACTTCATTTATATTCCGCTCTTCTCACCCCGAAGGGGACTCAGAGCGGATTACAGTACATATACTTGCAGACAATCCCTGTAGTTCAACATATATACATATACTAGCTGTACCCGGCACGCGTTGCTGTGCCCTATTCAGGAGATGAGAGAATGTTTGTGTACGTAAGGGTTTGAAATGATGTGACTTACGTTCTTGGTGGGGTCATGGATGTGTCGTTGTGGGTTCTTGTGATGGGTGGGATGTAGAAGTGTTGTGGTTTTCATGTTGTGGGGTGGTATTTGTCAAGTGGAGGATTTGTGGTGTGTGTTTGGGATGGTGGTTGCAGAAGAGTGTGTGGTGTTGAGTGTGTAGGTTGTTGTTGTGAGTGTGTAGTGGTAGTGTGTTGTGGATATACGGTGTGTATGTGGGGTGTATTGTTTGGTTGTACTTTTTTCTTTTCTTTTTAGAAGTGTATGCGTTGTGTGTGTGTCTGTTGTGTTGTGGGTCTGTAGAGGTAAGTATCTTGAGTTGCTTGGTTTTAATGTTGTGGGTTTGGTCTTTGTTAAGTTAGTGTATGTTGTTGTGGGTGTGTTTGGCTGGGCCAAAGGAAGCGGCAAGGCGGCAGAAGCGACCCGGTTCCTTCTGTCTTCACCCTGTGCCATCCGGAGGGTAGTAGAGGTGAGGCCAGCACCCCCATGCCTCCTCCTTCTTGACCCTCCGTCCTCCGGAGGGCAGCCTCAGCGGCGGGGAAGGCTCTCTCCCCCAGGGGAGTGCAGCGGCAAGCGGGAGCCCGTTGCCGCTGCTGCTCCGTGGCGGGCGCCATCTTTTATGGCGTCACTTCTTGCCGGGAGGTGGCCGTGACTTCCGGTTGCTAGTGTTTGGGTGGCAGTTGCCGCCCGAACCCTTTTCCTGGCGGACCGACTTCCGGCGGAGCCTTTTCAGCCGGGCCGGAAGTGGGTCGGCGGCCATTTTTGTTGTAGTTTTTGGGGGGGTTTTCCCCATGGTCCAGTGCTGCCTCCCCGGAGAGTCGTAGAAGCGACCGAAGCGGTGGCGATTGGCTGGGGGTTCCGTCAGCGATGGAGGCAAAGGGATGCGGAGGAGGAGGTAAGGCTACGATCCTTCCCCCCTCGCTGCTCTTTCCCCCTCCTCTGCCTTGTCCTCTTTCTCCTTGCCGGCTCCGTTGGGCATTGCCATTCACCAAGCGCCGCGATGCTTGGTGTGAATGGCGGTTTTTGGGGGGTCGTATTTAGGGGTCTTGCGAGGTATGTAGGTCGGGGTTTTTGTGCTCCGTATGTACCTCGTGGTATGTGGGAATGTGTTTGGTGGTTGTTGTGGTTCTGGGGTTCTAGTTTTCCTGCCTATACCCGACATCACACGACCATTCCTTTTATATATATATAAGATTGACGAACATAGACGAACAAAGAGGAACAAAGAGGCAAATTTCTGGCAAACTTCTGGCCACCAGGGGAAACTGATACACTCCTCATCTCTCTCAGCATTTTCCAGCTTCCCTTGTTGTTCTTCTGCATTCCTCAGCGATTCCTGGAGTTCTTTTATGGCCTCATAAATCAGTCAAAATTCGCCTCCCCACTTAATGTGGTACCTTTATCTCCTACTTGACAAATGAACTGTCTTTCGGGCTGCAAAGGTCGACAGCAGGCTACACTTAAGGTCAGGCACCCACCCTGACCCGGGCAGGCCTCGAACTCATGACCTACAGGTCAGAAAGATCTTATGCAGCTGACACTTAGCCAGCTGCGCCACTTCCCGGTGCCTCCAATATTTCACAGTTGAAAAGTGGAACACTACAAAGACAAACGAACTGAAAAAAAACTTTTATAAAATGTTCCACAGGTGGTACATCATTCCAGTAAAACTTGCCAAGATGAATCAAAACAAAAGAATGGATACGAAATGTTGGAAATGTAAGACAAAAGAAGGGACGTTTTTCCACATGTGGAGGACCTGTCATAAATGCCATGCATATTGGACAGCTGTTAAGGAAACAATTGAAAGAACTTTGCAACAGAATATACCGTTTCCCCCCAAAGATATTTTAATTGCGACTGGGAAATAATGTCATCAATAAGAAAAAATGGATTTGCTTCAGAATGCTGTAACAGCTGCCTGAATAGTTTACGCCAGACACTGAAAAGAAAATATTATTCCGTCTGTAAACAAATGGTTGACAAAATTGCTAAACTTTGCAAAATTTGATAAATTATCTTTCTTCCTTAGAAATAAAACAATGCAATGTTTTCAAAATAATTGGAAGACTTTCGCAGAATATCTAGGTAGAATATTTAGAGACTGGGCCATAGTCACGATGAGTGATTAAATATGCATTGTCAGAAAGAAGAGCAGGACTATGATAAATGTTGTACAATTGGGTCACCTTTGAATAAGGTAAAGGTAAAGCTTTCCCATGGAGCCCCCAGTGGCACAGTGGGTTAAACCGCTGAGCTGCTAAACTTGTTGACCAAAAGGTCGCAGGTTTGAATCCAGGGAACAGTATGAGCTCCTGCTGTCAGCCCCAGCTTCTGCCAACCTAGCAGATAGAAAACATGCAAATGTGAGTAGATCAATAGATACTACTCCAGTGGGAAGGTAACGGCACTCCATGCAGTCATGCCGCCCACATGACCTTGGAGGTGTCTAAGGACAACGCTGGCTCTTTGGCTTAGAAATGGAGATGAGCATCACCTCCCAGAATTGGATACGACTGGACTTAATGTCAGGAGAAAACCTTTACCTTAAAGCTTTCCCTTGACATGAAGTCTAGTTGTGTCCGACTCTGGGGATTGGTGCTCATCTCCATTTTTAAGCCGAAGAGTTGCCATTGTCCATAGACATCTCCAAGGTCATGTGACCAGCATGGCTGCATGGAACGCTGTTACCTTTGTGACGGAGCAGTAGCTATTGATTTACTCACATTTGCATATTTTCAAACTGCTAGGTTGGCAGAAGCTGGGGCTAACAGCGGGAGCTCACCCTGCTCCCCATATTCGAACTGCCAACATTTCAGTCAGCAACTTCAGCAGCTTAGCAGTTTAACCCACTGCACCACCGGGGGAGCTTTGAATTTACATCATTGAATACTTTAATGTAAATTTCACACACACACACACTGCTTGTTAAGAGCTTTGATGGGACAAAATCTTGTAAGATTCTATCCCAGTGTTGGCTCGAGAAGTTTTCATTCAAATAGGATCCACGTGTTTTACTATTGTTAGGAGGTGTAAAATTACTACTGTCGATTGGTAGTTTTATATACCAGGTATGGGCAAACTCTGGCCCTCCAGACTTCAACTCCCACAATTTCCACAGTCGCTGAGGGAGGAAAGGAAAGGGCCTGAGGCTGTTAGGAATTGTGGGAGTTGAAGTCCAAAACACCTGGAAAGCCCAAGTTGTCCCATGCCTGGTATATACCAATAGTTATGTTATAACGGGTACACTTTGGAAAGAAAGAAAGAAAGAAAGAAAGAAGAAAATTGGGACACAAGGGACCAATTAATGTTAACATCAAGATGGCAAAAGGTATTATTGAAGAAGGGTATTCTAGAGGCTACATTAGTTTGCTTTTACCTCGGAAGGGCAAGATTGTGCCCACTCCTCTCTTTATACCTGAGTTGATTTAATGCAAACAACTTTTGCACCTTTAACTCAGTTTGTAGCAATGGAAGTCAGCTGAGGACAAAAGGAGAAGGAGAAGGAAACTGGGGCATTTGAAATGCAGCTGGAAAGCTGGCCAGAAGAGGATGAATTGTGACAGTTGGAGGGTATGATTGTCTCAAATGCTTTCCTGTGAGAATCCAGAGGAGGGCATCTAGCTATGGGAGCATTGATGGCGCTTATCTGGCATTGATAAGGCCTGCACATTGCGATCCGGTGACCAGCAGGAAAGACAGATATGAACATTCCCACAGCTGCATGGGCTCCACTGAGTAAAGATAAATGCCTGGGATTTCCTTCCTGGCTTCAAGGTCCTCTCAAAGATTTTGAAAGAGGTTTTTCTGCATTTAAAACACCTATGCATTTTTGAAATAATAATAATAATTTGGCATTTGAGTTGACTTTTTTATTTACTTTTTTTTAATTTTATTTACAGTAGTTATATTCCACTTTTCTCACCCCGCAGGGGATTCAGGACGGATTACAGCGCACATATACATGGCAAACATTCAGTGCCATAGACATACAACATATATAGACAGACACAGAGGCAATTTAGCATTCCAGCTTTCCAGCTTCATAAGGGTATACTCGATTCTGGCCACTTGTAACACTGATTCTGCAACTGTTGCTTCACCGTCCACTTGTAACACAGAGTCCTTAATGGAGTATTTCCTCATTCTTACGCACACTGCTGGAAGGTTTTTATGGTGTCGTAAATTAGTTAAATTAGCCTCTCCGCATAAAGCGGTACCTAAATTTCCTACTTGACAGATGCAACTGTTTTTTCGGGTTGCATAGGTCAACAGCAAGCTAGACTATTAATGGTTGGGAGCTCACTCTGAACCGGGCTGGCTTGGAACTCATGACATCACAGACAATAGTGATTTAATGAAGCTGACTCCTAACTAGCTGCGCCACAGCCTGGTCCTTTTTTGTGATATTATACCAAAACGACACAGCTACATCCTAAAGATGGATGAGTCCTACTGGTACATGTGTAATTTTTACACTGACGTTGCATATATGTCAAAGGACAATTCCTGTGTGTGCGCCTTGCATTGGAAACCTAATAAATAGTTGTATAACCCAAAGTGTTTGTTCTGAGCAATCAACCATTCTGAACAATGGAGCAAGAGCAAGGATTGTGTTTAAAATATTAATATTCATAGTACACAGTAGGCCTGGTTGATCCATGGTTCTAAATGCTTCAAAAGTACTTACAAAACAAACGTTCTGGTAGTGAATATTTCAGAACTCTAACAAAACTTTCAAAATTTCGTTATAAATGGCAGTTCCTAATTGGTTCTGTCTTAAAAATCACCAATAATGAAATAATAATGAAATTTTGATAGTTATGAAATGTTCACCACCAGAAATTTTGTTTTGTAAGTACTTTTGAAGCATTTAGAACAGGGGTCAAGAACCTTTTTGACTCGGAGAGCCATAAAAGCAAAGTATTTGGAATTTTATTTCAGTGAGAGCCATATACTGTAATATATAATATATTTTAAGACTGAATTCAACTAAATGTGAGTATATAAGTACATACTATGAGAAAAGGATTCCCCCGGCAGAATGACGAGACACTTCAGACCTGGCTCTGCAAAAGGCATGCTCAGGACTCTGGGAAGGAAGAGAAGACGGAAGGAATGGGGAAAGAAAGAAAGACATAGGAAATAAAGGAGGGAGGGGGAGAGGAAGAAAGGAAAGAAGAACAAACTATGGAAAAGGAAGAAAAGAAAAGCAGGAGAGAGACAAGGAGGGGGAAAGAATGAAGGAAATGGGAAGGGAGGAAAGGAAAGGGTGGGGAAAAGAAAGGGAGTGAGGAAAAAGTAAAATAATGAAGGGAAAAGAAAATAAAGAAGGGGAGAAAGAGGGAAGTGAAAAGAAAGGAAGACCTGGGGAAAAAGAATAGAAGAGGAAGGAAGGAAGAGGGAGAATGGAGGAAAGAAGGAAGGAGAGAAGGAGAAGGAAAGGGTGAGGGGGGAGAAAGAAAGGGAGGAAGAGGAAGGAAGAGGGAGAATGGAGGAAGAATGGAATTGGAGAAGGAGGGAAAGGAAGGAGAAGGAAAGGGTGAAGGGGGGAAAGGAAGGAAGAGGGAGAGCCAGATGCAATCATGAAAAGAGCCACATCTGGCTCTCGAGCCGGAGTTTCCCTACCCCTGATTTAGAACCATGGATCAACCAGGCCCAGTACTACACGGTGCAATACTTTGTTGTTGATTTAACTTAATTTTGGACATAATGGCAACACTTAAGGGCTTTCTTAGCAGAATTTGTTTGAAGGCATTTTGTCTTTGTCTTCCTCTGGGACTGAGAGAGTGTGACTCATCCAAAGACAACCAGAGAGATTACATTGCTTTTGGGGGATTCGAACGCAAGCCTCCGGACTTATAATTCAATGTTTAATACAACAATGGGCAACTCTTATTTTATATTTCCTTTTGATGTGGACAGAGGGAATCAAGCTGTCTGTGGGGCATTTTTGCCAAATACTTCCTCGGGGTAAAAACCTTGCATTGGGGAATACCCTTCGCCCTCCTGAGATGCCCTCCGAGTTGCCTCTGCCCGCTGCCCTTGAGCTGAGCCCCAGATCCTAAAATAGACCATAAATCCCCCAAAGCCAATGAGCCAAAATGCAGTGGAAGAATAAGCTGCTAATTGCAGTCATTGTTTTGAGACACTTCTTTAAAGGAGAGGAATACAATGATTTTATGTATCTGATCAAACTATAGAGCCAGAGATCACCAAGTATCTGCATCATCAGTGTGTTTGTCCATTTGTGTGAATGTATTTCTTTAATGCTCTTACAGCCTTACTCTACCACACTGTTCTATTATTCTGTTGATCCTGGCATCTATAGTTTGCAAAGGCCCCAGAGTTCTCTGCAAGAACATTCTAAAAATAACCTTTGGACATGTCTTTACAATGTTCTAAAAAGGACTGTTGGACATGTCTTTATAATGTTCTGAAAAGGACTGTTGGACTTGTCTTTATGGTGTTCTGAAAAGGACTGTTGGACATGTCTTCATGATGTATTCAACAACCATAGGACTAATGAATATTGTCTTTCTTTCTATATTTGCTTTTTCGACAGATGAACGGGATCGGGTGCAGAAGAAGACCTTCACCAAATGGGTGAACAAGCACCTCATCAAAGTAAGTGCCACATACGAGGGTTGAATGAAGAGTAATGCCTCCACCTTCGTTACTTGGGTTTGGATGGGAATATTTTAATAAATCAAATGCAGAAATAATCCTTAGAACGTGCTCTTTCACTACCACTATTGACTTTTCCACATAACCACCAGACAATTGGATACATTTCTGCCAACGATGAACAAGTTTTCTGAAGCCGTCACGGAAGAAGTCGACACTCTGTTTCCGCAACCAGTGTCAGCATCCTGGGTACCCATTGTGTACAGATCTTCCGATAGCCAATACTGTGACCCACACGTTCTTGTGAAATGCCAATTGTGCTTGAAATTTCTCTCTGAGTGATATTTATATTGTGTATTGGCATCGAATTGTTGCCGTTTTGTCAGGCTGCTCTGAGTCCCCCCTTGGGGGTTGAGAAGAGCGGGGTAGAAATGATGTGAATAAATAAAATAAATAAATACGACGATCATCCTTAGCCAGGATATTGATTCGGGGGTGGGGGCTGAGTTTGAATCGGGGAGTCTGAGTGTGAGGGAGGGGGGCTGAGTCTGAGTGTGAGAGGGTCTACCCTAGGAAACCTTTTGTATCGTTATCCCAATACCCCCATGCATATGGGATATATTGAGCATAGTGATCAGATCATGATATGAATAAACATAACAGTTTAAATAATGTACGAGTAAGGCCTTCTCGTGGACCACCCTGAGAATTTTGGGGAGGGGGGGCTGAAGCCCCTCAAGGCCCCCCTGCACACCCACACCCCCCCGGCTACATGCCTGGTCCTGAATCAATCTGTCAACCTTTTGCTTGTGAAAGTCGGTGGTTAGTGTCACAGGACGTCCAACTCTTTGTCATTAAAGTCAGATGTTCCCACCTCAACATCTTTAAACTTACTCGCCCAAAGACGCACAGTACTTCAACACAATCACCATAAACAGCTTGCATTCTCTGATGAATCTCCTTTGGGGTGACACCTTCTGTTGTCAAGAATTCAATGACTGCACTTGCTTAAATCGCATTGACTGACCATCTGCGCAGGGTTCCATACTTCGCATTTTAACAGCACAACCATTCAATTCTAAGGCTTCATGCCAAAATAGAACTGTAGAGGAGAGTCTACTGAACAAGCCAGTACCTGTCGCATACCAGTACTGCCATCTGTTGAGGAATTACGAAGATGGAGGCATTACTTTTCATTCAACCCTTCTACTATGAAGGCTCACCTAGAGCTGCTTGGCTTGGCAATTTAAGAAAGCATCAGGTTTTGGCCTGGATATCCTAAGGTCATGTTTGGCAAATGTGTATTTGGAAGAAATGGGCAATGTCAGGGTGTCGTTGGCCACTTTTGTAACATGGGAAACTCTGATAGTTGCCCAAACTGTCCCGAAATGAGGATCAGAAGTCTACTTTGGCTCCTACTAAAAAAAACAAAAAAAAAACAAATAGGAAACATTTGGCAATAATTGCCGTATTTAGTCAAATCTAATGCTCACCTTTTTGGGCTAAATGACCTGGCCAAAATTGGGGTGCACATTAGATTTGCATCATACGATCATCTTACTGGGCAAAAGCCAAAGGGGAAGCTGCTTTAGGAGATCCTCTTTGAGGCACTTCATCTCTAATTAAATGGCTATGCAATGCTGGGACTTGTAGTTTGATGAGGCATCCGTATTCTTTGGCAGAGAAGGCTCAAGGTCTTGTAAAACTACTGCCTCCAGGATTCCATAGTATTGAACCAACGCCCTTGTAGATTGCCAATTCTCTCACTCCAGAAGCGACTTGCAGTTTCTCAAGTAGCTCTTGACATGGAAAAAAAAACCCTATTTACTTCATTTCTACCCCACCTTTCACAACTCCGAAGGGGACTCAAGGTAGTTTACAAATCCAGCAAAAATTCAATGTCGAACAGGTAAACAATAAAACACGTCTCATCAAAATATAAACAATATAAGTATATAAACAGTTAAAGCACATATCAATCAATCAAACAGATTAAAAACTGTATCAAATAGAGTCATGATCTCATCTCCAAATCGTTTTCCAAACCCATAGTCCATTATTCAAGCTGTTGAAGTCTCATTCCGTAGTTTCCTATTCACCAAACGCTTGCGTAAAAAGCCAAGTCTTAAGGTTTTTTTCCCTAAAAACCAGGAGGGATGGGGCCAATTTGATGTCACTGGGGAGGGAGTTCTACAGTTGAGGGGCGACCACTGAGAAGGCCCTGTTTCTCGTCCCCACCAATCGCACCTGCGAAGAGGTTGGGATGGAGAGCAGGGCTTCCCCAGCCAAACTTAAAGCTTTTGTAATTTCAAAAAACCCAAGAACATTATATGCTTAGCAGTATAAGTGGTATCCTTTTACTTATTTCAAAGATGAATGCAGCCACTTTTGGTTCTCCTTTAAAAAAGGTAAGAAGCATCAAAATAAATATAATCATAATTATTTATGTGTAGTATTTATTGTTGATTTCTTGACCTCTGAGCGTCTGCTCACAGGCACAAAAGCAAACAACGAAGCGTACTACCTTAGTCAGCTTCAAAGCTCAGAGCTTTGAAGCTTTTAATGCCATTTACACTATTTACAAGAGCAGAGTCAAATACATCTATTCCCTTAGCTGTACATCGTTGGAAGTGGAACCACATGGCTATTTGATTTCTCTGGAATGTAAACACATTACCGCAGTGATTTTCAACCTGTGTGCCACGGAACACTAGTGTGCCGTGAGAGATCATCAGGTGTGCTGTGGAAATGAGGCTTTCCTGGCAGAAGCAGCAATGCCACCAGCCTGGCTGCAGTCAGGGAGAGCCCTTGGTGTCCAGAACTTTCCTTCCTTCCTTCCTTCCTTCCTTCCTTCCTTCCTTCCTTCCTTCCTTCCCTCTGCGTGCCAAGGGCTACCTGGCCAGACTGTGGCTCCTCCTACTTCCTGGCTCCTGGGTTCTCTTCTGCCCTCCTCCCCTCTGGCAGCAAGGAGGAGGAGAGGGAGGAGGAGTCCGCGGGAGCTGCCCCCGTCCAACCCCGCTCCTCTAGCCCCTCCGCGCCAGGGAAGGGGAGCAACCCCTCATCTCCTGGCCTCTCCTGGCTGGGCTCCGGGTTCGCTGCAGAGCAGAAGCCGGGATGCGCAGCTCCACAGCCCAGCTTGGTTCCTTCCCGATCTGGCCCCAAGGTGACAGCAGGGAAGCCGAAGGGACGCGGGGGAGGAGGCACTCCGGGGGGGGGGGGCTGAACCTCTTCGTGAAGGAGAGCTGGGGGTAGTGACAGCTGCGAGCCTCCGCTGCAGTTTGTTCCGAGGCTCAGAGCCACCCTGTGTGCTCAATTCCTATTTGTCCTGCTCAGCCGAGCCCGCGTGCGCTTCGGCCACTCAGCGCAGCCCTCCCCCGCAAGACGGTGACAGGCCTCCTGCGCGTGGGCCTCCTGGGGGGCGGGAGGGGGGTTTGGCAGAAGCAGAGGCGTCACGAGAGGGGACAGTAAAGAGTAAAATGACAGTAAAGAGTGTCATTTTGTGTCATTTTGGTTGTTGGTGTGCCCCAGGATTTTATAAATGTAAAAAATGTGCCACGGCTCAAAAAAGGTTGAAAATCACTGCATTACCGGAAAACTCAGAGTTATGCTCTAGGAATCAAGCACAACTCTGTGTGTTTAACTCTTACACTGCATTGCTACACCACACAATTTTAACTATTACAATATTTCATTACATTTAAACCCATGCGCTGACATTTATATCCCACTTTCTCTCAGACTTAAAGTGTTTAAACATTAAAATACAATTAAATATAGGACTTATTCAAAGTCCATAGATAAAACTAGTAAAATCATTAAAACTATTAAAGTTTATAAGAAATGAAGCAACATATAGACAATAGATATACTAAAATCCCCAAATTAACATTGTTTTGAAAATGTTTTGGATACACACGCTTGTCTACTTACATTCCTGTTAGTAGCTTTGGCTCTGTTGTGAATGCCTGTCTTTATCTATAATGCTGGGGTACACTAGATAAGAAATAAAGCAACGTACAGACAGTAGCTATATTAAAATCCCCAAATTTTAAGACGGCTAGAGTGCGAGTGGAGGAAGCTCCGAGACGGAGCCTCATTATCAGCCTATAAGCTATTTAAAAAAGCTTATGAGCGTGCTGTCACGGCGGCCAAAAATGTGTATTTCTCCGCCGCGATAGCGTCTGCCAACTCACGCCAGGCCCAATTGTTTAAGGTAATTCGGTCCCTGACGACAGTCCCTACTGTCCCAAAAAACAGTGATCAGGCCCTTACTGCCGGTGCTTTTCAGAGTTTTTTCGCAGACAAGATACTGAGCCTCCGCCGGGACCTCCCTGCCACAGTTGATACAGTGAGCGAACTGGAGACTCCGTAGCCCTCCGCTGGGCCCACCCTCGACCGGTTTCGGCCACTGGAGGCAGATGCTCTTGATAAGATTGTGGCTGCAACCAGGCATACCACCTGCTCCCTCGACCCGTGCCCCTCCTGGCTTGTTAGATCTTGCCTGGAGGGGTTACGTGGGCCTCTGTTGAACATCGTAAATAGCTCCCTTGAGCAAGGAGTCTTTCCAGAGTGCTTAAAAGAGACGGTGGTAGCTCCATTGCTGAAAAAACCGTCACTAGATCCGGCGGTTCCCTCCAACTACCGACGAGTATCGAATTTTTCGTACCTGGGGAAGGTAGTTGAGAGGGCAGCAATGGAGCAGTTGCAGTCCTTCTTAGATGATGCAACATAGCTAGACCCCTTCCAGTCCGGCTTCCATTCGGGGCATGGGACAGAGACGGTCCTGGTCTCCATCACAGACCAACTCCGCTACCAGCTTGACCAAGACGGGTCTGCGCTGCTCGTGTTATTGGACCTCACGGCAGCGTTTGACACGGTCGACCACAATCTTTTGACCCACCGCCTAGCCATGGCTGGAGTGAGGGGGACAGCTCTGAAATGGCTGTCCTCCTTCCTCCACCAGCGGTCTCAGCGTGTGAGGAGGGGCGGGGTGGTCTCTGGGGGTTCCCCGTTAGTTTGTGGGGTCCCTCAGGGGGCCATCCTCTCCTCTCTGTCATTTAACATCTACATGCAGCCGCTTGGACAGCTGGTTCGGAGTTATGGGCTTGAGTGTCACCAGTACGCTGACGACACTCAGCTCATTCTGAGGATGGAGGGCAGGCCCGAAACCGTCCCCGATAATTTCCAACGCTGCCTCGAAGCCGTTACTGGATGGCTGCGAGCCAGTAGGTTGGGGGTGAATCCGGCGAAGACGGAGATCTTGTGGCTGGGCCGCCCGGGTGGTAGGGATGTCCAGCTTCCGACCCTGGACGGTGCAGCGTTATGCCCATCGTCTTCCGTAAAGAGCCTGGGGGTCCATTTGGACTCCCAGCTGTCCATGGAGACCCAGGTCTCTGCGGCCCCCTATCTATCCCGGAACGACCTGGCCACGGTGATCCAAGCCACGGTCATCTCCAGGCTGGACTACTGCAACGCACTCTACGTTGGCCTTCCTCTGTCGGTGACCCGGAAGCTCAGGCTGGTGCAGAACACTGCCGCCCGGCTCCTGTCTGGCTTGCCAGCAGGCTGCCACATAACACCTACCTTGCAGGATCTGCACTGGCTGCCAATTGAGCACCGGATCACCTTCAAAGTGTTGGTTCTCACTTTTAAGGCCTTGTACGGCCTGGGGCCAGCGTATCTGAGGGACCATCTCTCCCCATATTGCCCTATGAGACCACTCCGCTCTGAGGACACCAATCTCCTGACTGTCCCCTCTGTAAAAGTGGCCAAACTAACGGCCACCTGTCGCAGGGCGTTCTCAGTGATCGCACCGACACTCTGGAACGCTCTTCCTGCAGATGTGCGTGCCATCCGCGACCTGCTCCCCTTCAGGCGGGCGTGCAAGACCCACCTCTTCCAACTTGCCTTCCACTTGTAGGCCCTGGGATGTACCCCCCTACGGGAAGCTACATCCGCCCTGTCGTTTTTGAGCTCTACTATTGTAATTTTTAACAATGTTTTATGATGTTTTAGCTTTGTTTTTCCTATGCTGCTGTTTTTTACCTTGTGATGTTTTATTATTGTTAGCCGTCCCGAGCCCGCCGGGAGTGGCGGCATAGAAGCCGAGCGAAATAAATAAATACATAAATAAATAAATTACCAATGTTGAAAGGGAGTTTTAAAACCCACCTTTACATTCCTGTGAGTAGCTTTGGCTCTGTAGTGAGTGGAGTTCTGTAACGAGCAAATGTGATAGTACCAGAGTGGCTCTTAAGTAAGACTGAATCTTACAGAAAACAAGTGTAATCTATTCCAGTGTTTCCCAACCGCTGTGACACGGCACAGTAGTGTGCCGTGTCGGACTTCCTGCTGTGCCACGAGAAAAATCTCTCTGCCCCCCCCTTCCTTCCCCCCTCCTCCTGCCGAACTCCTGCTGCTTGGGGGAGGAGGAGGAAGGGCCGGGCGGCGGCAAAGAAAAAGAAGGGGCCGTTTCCCCAGCCAGCCTCCAATCCGCCATGACTCCCGCCCTTCACTCGCTGAAGCCATGCGGAAGAGGAGCCCCGCCCACTGAAGCTGTACACCGCTCATGCTCCTCCTCCTCTGCGTGGCTTCAGTCAGCGAGCGAGGGCCGGGAGTCATGGTGGAGAGTGGTGCCGGTAACGAGGACCATGACTCCCGCCCCTCGCTCGCACTGCCCCCTCAAGGCTGGAGAAGCTGTGGGAGAGCTGAGGTTGGAGGAGGGGGCGGGGCATGGCACAGCCTGGCTCCTCCCCCTCCCCCAGCTTTGGCACTCCCAGCAGCTGCTCCCAGCAGGCCACCATCCCCCAGCCGTTCTTTACTGTGTTAGAGTGTCATTTTGTGTCATTTTGGTTGGTGGTGTGCCCACGGATTTTTTTTATGTTAAAAGTGTGCCGCGGCTCAAAAACGGTTGGGAAACACTGATCTATTCTATCATTAAGCCCTTGAGGGAAAAGTGTTTGTAGTTTGAAAATCCAAAATGGCTACCACAAACTATGTGGAATTGGTTGAGACGCTGTGAGAGATTCATTGAAAAACTAGAGCAGTCGTTCCCAAACCTTTTTGGCCTACCGCCCCCTTTCCATAAAAAAATTTACTCACCGCCCCCCTAGAAATTAATTTTTTCAAAATTTTAATAGCAATTAAACAGAAAGATATATGTATTAATATTTCTACCTTTTTCGTAAAATATAATAAAGTTGTAAAATAGAAACATTGAAGTTTGAAATTATGAAACTATTTATTGAACTTAGAATAGAAAGATAATACAAACAAAGTTAAAACATTCGAAATCATCTTAATGAGAAGGGTGAACCTGGTATGCTGCTACCAATCTACTAATCCTCGGCTCTATTTTCGTCAGCAGTCATCTCAAATCATCGCGATTGACTATTTTGCAATCGGTTTCTTTTTTTGGTAATAAATTGGTTACCGCACTGAATCCACGTTCCACGAAATATGTTGAAGAACATTATTATTATTGTTATAAGACTCAACCAGTTGGAAGGGAACCCCAAAGGCATTATTATTATTATCCCTTGCTTGGCAAGAGGAGGAGGAGGGAGCAGGAGGAGGGAATAAGAGAGAGACACACACACACACAGATGGATGGTAGCCTGCTACCTGGCTCACGCTACCGCGCTCTTACAGGGGTTCAGCGCCCCCCAAATTCTCAGCCTTCCAGCGCCCCCCTAGATCGCCCCACCACCCACCAGGGGGTGGTACCACCCACTTTGGGAACCATTGAATTAGAACAAAGCGTGCAGCCGGATGTGTCTCTTGCCAAAACAATGTTTTTGCAGTTCATAGAATCATAGAGTTGGAAAAGACCTCGTGGGCCATCCAGTCCAGCCCCATTTTGCCAAGAAGCAGGAAAATCGCATTCAAAGCAACCCCGACAGATAGACATCCAACCAGTTTAATAACGTTTTCCCCATTTTTATGATAGAACCAATTGGGGAATTACGTTTATAATCCAGGAACAAAAATCATGTTACTTAGTGTAATAATACATGCTTTGAGAAGCCTCCCACCCCAAAAAAACAAAGAAACAAAACAAGTATGCCTTTAGTCCTTACGGTAGCAAAAGAGGTTTTCCTGTGGAAAATTTCTCAATGGGGTATATGAGTTTATGCACAAAATGGCCTGTGAGCCGTTCACTGCTGGTCTGTTCTAAGACTATGGAAGAAGGAAGCCACTGTAGTCCACGGGGGCAAACATGGCCCATTGGGAATGAAATCCTGCAGATCCCTCACATCAGATAACATCATAAGCACTTCCCGAGAGCATTGTTCAATATTCCCTCTCTGTTTCCTTATAGGTGCGCAAGCACATCAACGACCTTTACGAAGACCTTCGGGACGGACACAACCTCATCTCTCTGCTGGAAGTCCTTTCGGGGGTCCAGCTGGTGAGTTTCCAAGTGTTCTTCCTCATTTTGAAATCCAAAACTCGGGGGGTACTCCGTGGGTTGACTTAGATGCAGGCAGAAGGATAAGGAAGTCATTTGGAGCAAGCGATTCAGAAATGTTCAATTTGCGTTTTCTAGCTTTGGGTTGATGGCTCCTTTAGCATCTTAATGAGCTGCTCTCCTTCGATTCAAAGACGAAGGTGTTGATATCCCAGCATGACTCATCTGCTCAGACTTAGGGAAAAAATACCTATATATCCGTATCTCTTGCTGAAGGTGGAATTTTCCCCTGAGCTGCTTGACTGGTCAGCCGTGGACGCTACGTTTGGATGCCGCTTGACAGTTATAACTGTCTAATGGAAAGGAGGGCCTGCCAGGGTTTCCAAAGGAAAACGAATACCGGAAAGGACAAAAATAGACATATTTGGAGTTGCCCTTCTGCTGAGTCACATCCTTGACCCGCTTAGTGGGAAACAGTGGCTCTCTAGGCTTTCTTTCCAGTCTGATTGTTTCCCATTTCAAACCGGGGATCTTTGCTGAAGTGTTAACTAGATATGAGACCCCTTTTTGGTTTCCTAACTGAAACAAGATTTATTCAACCCATTGCATTGGGGATAAATGCTTGTTTTTGCAGTTTATGGAGTGCATAGTTTCATGTTGGGATGAGTCACGTGCCAAAGTGTCCAGGAGTCCATAGATATGTGTCAGGCATCCATATCCTTGCCATTGCATCCAATCCAATCTGGTTTTTGGAAGGAAGGAAGCCCATTTATAAGGGATTTAGTGCTGCGAGGGTCCTCTGTTTGAGCCCTTTGCCCATTCAGTGCAATACCTTGACTACCAGCCTCTCCCCAAGAACCTCTCCTGCAGAGACCATTGCTTGATACTTTCCTTTTTGTAAAGTTGGTGATGTCCAGGATTGAACCTGGGATCCTTCTACCTGAAAGCATGTTCTCTATCATTTTGCTGTGAGCCCAGTTTGTGGTCCAAAAGCCCTTTCTGTGGTACCAGAACAACCAGAGGAAGCCCTCTGAGGTCTTGGACTTATATCCAGGAGGGAAACTCTTCCATTGCATCCATTCTATTGTTCGCAGTGGCCCAGAATGCTCCCCTTTGGGCTCATAACGGAGGAAAGCATGCATTTCCTTGCGTGCATTTGTAATATTACTCGTGTGTGTCCCATATTTCTTTGGCGCCACATTCTTCCCCCTTTGAGCTTGGGGTGTCTGTGTGCTGTTTTTTCCCCATTCGGCATGTTGCGGGCCTTAGCCGAAGGAGTCCCCAGGGCAGAAGAGCCTCCGGACAGTGAAGGTGCCACCCTGGTGTCGCCCGGGCCCCGAAGAGCCCAAGGAAGAAGAGGAAGAGGAGCACAAGGAAGAGGAGGAGGATGGTGCTGCAGTAGGTCCAAGCCCAACTGGGAGCTGTCCGGCCACCAAACACGTTCGGATAATCCAGGCAGGGGCCTACCTGGGATGATGTCTCCGGAAGGGGAGAGAACATTGCCGAGCTCTGGTTTATTTACTTAAATAAAGTAAATAAAACAGTGTTTATTTACCAGTAATTTGGTATCTATAAAAAAATACCCCCATGTGGTTTGTAATATCCTAAGCACTCCATATTCACTGGGGTAAGGAACACAAGACTTCCACAAAAGTGGGAAAACTGATACACACACACACACACACACACAGATTGCTGTATATTAATTTGAATTTTATTATTATGGTCACAGACCAGGAGTGTAAACCTTTAAAACATTAACCACAGAAGGTTTTAAAGTGTTAACATAAAGACCAGAAATTCACAAGATTAAAAGCAGAAAGTCCATAATATGGAGTTGATCTACACTTTATTGCTCCTATTTTGCAATATATATTGCTATACACATACACACACACACACACACACACACATATTGGATTTTGCTCAAATTGGGGAGGGATCTCAAGTGTGTTGGAAACTGCACTAAACTAAGCTTGATGGGAAAAACAAGAACTCGGGGCCTAAAATGTTGGATGTCTGATCATAAGTTTGTACTGAAGGAACTAGAGATTCCTAGAGAGATGTTCCCTCCATTTGTTCGTTTGTTTTTTCATTCATTTATTCATTAAATGAGGTGTTCTCTCCTTTTATTTATATTTATTAATATATTTATTAATTAATTGGAGGCAGTGTTCTCTCCTTTTATATATGGATATTTATAGCTAGTTGGGGCCCCTGGTGGCGCAGTGGGTTAAACCGCTGAGTGGCTGAACTTGCTGACTGAAAGGTTGGCGGTTCGAATCGGGTGAGCTGGGTGAGCTCCTGCTATTAGCCCAGCTTCTTCCAACCTAGCAGTTCGAAAACAAGCAAATGTGAGTAGATCAGTAGGTGCGGCTTCTGTGAGAAGGTAACGGCGCTACATGCAGTCATGCCGGCCACATAACCTTGGAGGTGTCTACAGACAATGCCGACTTTTGGCTTAGAAATGGAGATGAGCACCAACTCCCAGAGGCGGACATGACTAATCTTATTTAGCTAGTTATTATAGGAGAGAACACCTCTCTAGGAATCTCTGCTTCCTTCGGCACAAACCTATGGTCAGATGTCCAATGTTTTAGGTCCCGAGATCTTGTATTTCCCGTCAGGCTCACTTCAGTGTAGTCTCCACAGGCCCGGATTAACACTTTGGAATTACGCCCCCTTTAAGCCAACCTCCCGCCACCTCCAAGGTCCCCATTCCCACCGGCTGGAAAGCTCCGCTGTGCTCTGAAGGTCTCCTCGGGAGTCAGGAGGCTTGGGGAGAGCGCAGCGGGTGCAAACTTGCTCCAAAGGCACGCACGAGAGAGAGAGAGCAAGCGAGAGCGTGAGAGAGAGCAAGCGAGAGAGAGCGCAACAGAGAGAGAGCGAGAGAGAGAGCATGAGAAAGAGAGAGAGCGCACACGCGAGAGAGAGCGCGCGAGAGAGAGCGAGAGACGGAGGGGACGGAGCAGAGTCTCCGAGGAGGGGACGGAGCGAGGAGGGGCATGAGAAAGGGGGAAAGAGGGGCGCAGACCAGGTTTTTTAAAATCCGTGATCTGCCCCCCCCCCCCGGCTTGCGCCCCTAGGCAATGGCCTCGTTGGCCTTATGGGTAATCTGGTCATGAGTCTCCAACACACTTGAGATCCTACTCCCGATTTGAGCACAATGCAAATTTCTCTCTCCGCCTCTTTTCTTGTCCCCGTCTTCCACTGGTATGGCATGGGTTTCTCGAATTTGGGACGCTCCCTGGATTATCAGTACTTGTTTTCTGGTGCCGGCAGCTGGACGTGTGCGGAGTACTAACCCACTTTGTGTGAATGCATGAGAATCTGAGTTCAGAGCTGTGTAGGCTTTGCGCACTCCCACAGCCCTTGTGAGGTGCCACACTTTGTAACCGAAGGCCATGCATGTGCATACGTTTGTATGCATCCATGTTACGCTCACACACACGAGAATGACCTTCTGCGCTCTCTTGAGCACTTTGTGAAATCAGTCACATATTCAAAGCAATTGCTATTGGGTGTTTCTTGTTCAGTTCTACAGGAATACAAGCTTTTCTGGAATTCGGGGTGGAAGTATTTTTTTTTTTTAAAGCAGGGACTAAGTACAGAGTTGCAAATCCATTTGTGCCCATTACTCTGTGTTCTTGGATCACTGATTAATTTATATCTGTTTCCACTGGGAGGTCCAAAATCTAGGGCATTTGGACAAAACTTGTTACTTTGAAAACACTTTAGTTCAAAATCAGGGTGTACAGAGCTATCGTACTGCCTATTCTCATCTATGGGTCTGAAACATGGGTCATCTATCGCCAACACCTACGACTCCTCGAACGCTTTCATCAGCGCTGTCTTCGAACAATCCTAAATATACACTGGACCGACTATGTGACGAATGTTGCTGTCCTTGAGCAAGCAGGGATCACCAGCATTGAGGCCATGCTATTGAGAACACAGCTGTGCTGGGCAGGGCACGTCTCTAGGATGGAGGACCACCGCCTCCCAAAGATACTACTCTATGGTGAACTCGCCACAGGTCAGCGCAAGAGAGGCGCCCCCAAAAAGAGATATAAGGGCTCCCTGTAACAACATCTCAGGCTCGGCCAGATTTATCACCAACAATGGTCCACCCTGGCCTCACATCGGGAGGCATTGAGACGCACTATCCACAATGCTGCGGCCTCTTTCGAGAAAACACGCTGAATGGGTCTCGAAGAGAAGCGACAACGCAGAAAGAACTGCAACTTGGAAACAAAATCATCCAAGGAGACTTTCTGCTGTGCTTTCTGCAACTGAACTTGCCTATCTCAGATTGGCCTTTTAGTCATCAGCGCGCTTGTAAAAAGCATGGGATGAGTCCTTCCTAAGAATCTTCGTTCGCGACGTAATGCCGAGAGAGAGACTCGAGCCAAGCAGATGGCGCGACCTTGCCTTTTGCTCTTCTGAAAAATGGAGTACAAACCAGTGGATTCAAATTACAAGAAAATAAGTTTTACCTTAACCTTTTGAAATTTTGACAGTGGAGTGGATTCTTTCAACAGAGGTTAGATGACCAACTTCCAGAAGTGCTTTCGCTGTGTATTCCGGCATAGCAGAGAGTTGGACTAGATCAGCATTTCTCAACCTGAGGGTCGGGAGGTGAACTATAAATCACAGCAACAACAACTCCCAAATGTCAAGGTCTATTTCCCCCAAACTCTATCAGTGTTCACATTTGGGCATATTGAGTACATTGAGTATTCATGCCAAGTTTGGTCCAGATCCATCATTGTTTGAGTCCACAGTGTCCTCTGGGTGTAGGCGAACTACAACTCCAAAACTCAAGGACAATGCCCACCACGCCCTGCCAGTATGTTTGTTTGGTCATGGGAGTTCTGTGTGCCACGTTTAGTTCAATTCCATTGTTGGTGGAGTTCAGAATGCTCTTTGAGTGTAGGATAACTATAAATCCCAGCAACTACAACTCCTAAGTGACAAAATCAACCCCCTTCAACCCCACCAGTATTCAGATTTGGGCTTATCGGGTTTTTGTGCTAAATTTGGTCCAATGAATGAAAGTACATCCTGCATATCAGATATTTACATCACGATTCATAACAAGCAGCAAAATGACAGTTATGAAGAAGCAACGAAAATAAAACATGAACCAAACGTCAAACAACTCGTACCCGAGAGAAGTGGGCGTGTACAGATTTGAGACTAATAGGGCAGACAAGGGCTTGTGTAAATGCAAACTATAGGGCCGGAGCTGAGAATAAAGTGCTGGAGATCCAACCAGAAAATTAGGGCTAGTCAGTCACTAAACCATTTTTCAAAGGCACATTGGAACATCCAAGACTTTCCAGAAGGTGGACAAGGTGGGGGCTAATCTAATCTCCCTGGAGAGTGAGTTCCAGAGCCGGGGAGCCACCACCAACACCGGCCCATATTTGATTCCTCTGCATTTGGGTAAACAGGGATTCATTTGTGTGTGTGTCAGGAGCGACTTGAGAAACTGCCAGTCTCTGCTGGTGTGAGAGAATTGGCTGTCTGCAAGGACGTTGCCCAGGGGACACTCAGAAGTTTTAATGCTTTCCCATCCTTGTAGGAGGCTTCCCTCATGTCCCCACATGGGGAGCTGGAGCTGACAGAGGGAATTAATTCATTTCAGCTGACCTGGAAGTAATGTGACATTTCAAAAAAGTCACATTTTTTAAAAAAAGGTGGATCCCCTCCTGTGATAAGTTATTTTGCTCTCACATATTTTGATGCTTTTCCTGGTTTCTCGTGTGAGATGTGTTGATTTGGGCCACCATTACAACAACCCAACCAGGTGACTTTCTCGTTAGAGCTGATTTGGTTTTTTTTTGGGGGGGGGGGTGCTATTTTGGTTTTAAAAGCACAGCCGCGCTTGCCGTCTTGTCGTTTTGGCTCCACACCTTGAAAGAATGTGCTCTTCACAGTTGGAGATGTGAGGATGGTAGAAGCGGATGGCTCTCATCTTCGGGGAGATATGTGTACAGGCCGTCCTCAAGTTACAAACATCCGGCATACAAATGACTCATAGTTAAGAACAGGGTGAAACAACAGGAAGTGTGGGAAATCCACCCCTCGGAAGCGAAATTCACTCCCGGGAAAGTTATTAGCATGGGGAAAAGGGGTCTCCACTGAAGCTTTCTCTCCCATTCTTGTTTCCACAACAAGCCAAATTTTTCAAAGGGACAGAAAGTGAGGTGAATCTTCTGAAAAGGGGCCCAAACACCGCAGGGGTATCAACCCTACCTTTAGTCATCCAGAGCTAAGAGATAAATATTTTTGGCTGGAGTTACACTTTTAAAATGTACCTGTTCTGACTTGCATACACATTCAGCTTAAGAACAAGCCTACAGAGTCTATCTTGTTCATAACTTGGGGACTACCTGGATATATTTGAATCCATTCTGGGTTGCAGTCTGAGACTCTGAACCCATTTTGGGGGTGATGTTGGGTCCAGCACCATCTTTTCAAGTGATTGCTAATCTCAGATCTTCCCGGTGTTTTGGACTTCAGATCCTAGGTGTGCCATTGGCCAAGTTGGCTATGAATTCAGGCAGACGAAGTCCAAAACACTTGGAAGGACAAAGATTGAGAAGCATTAGACTGAGAGCTGGGGTGGAGAAATGGAAGCCACCGTCAAAAGGGAATGAATGTTCTTTACAGAAAGACCATCCACCGCAGGTGACACGATGGGTCTTGCTGTGTGGAAGGCCACCACTGAAGCCCTCTCCGTCTCTGTTCTTCTTTCCAGCCGCGAGAGAAGGGCCGAATGCGCTTCCACCGGCTGCAGAACGTTCAGATTGCGCTTGAATTCCTGAAGCAGCGACAGGTGAGAGCCGCACACATGTCTCGCACTCCCACTCTCCCCTCTCCTTTCATGGCTTTGGGGGCATCTTCCTTACTGGCTGCTCAAGTCCCAAAGCTTTGCATCCTGCCTCTTGTTCTGAACTTGGTTCTCAGAGCTTGGGAAGTTTGCTTTGATTCTCGTCGGGCGAAACCCATTGCTTCACTTAGGGAAAAAATATTTCAAGGTCCATTTTCTCTGCCTTTTGTAAAAACCAAAAGATGCCTCTCTCCTCTAAAACCTGCTCTATCTTGTTTACCAAACATTCTCCTGTTCGTTGTCGCAGGCTTTCATGGCTGGAATCACTGGGTTGCTGTGAGTTTTCCGGGCTGTATGGCCATGTTCGAGAAGCGTTCTTTCCTGGCGTTTTGCCCACATCTATGACGAGCATCCTCAGAGGTTCCTGATTGTTTCTTGTCTGGAATTCCCCTGTTTTTGAGTGTTGTTCTTTCTTTACTGTTCTGATTTTAGAGCGTTTTAATACTGGCAGCCAGATTTTGTTCATTTTCATGGGTTCCTCCTTTCTGTCGAAATTGTCCACATGCTTGTGGATTTCAATGGCTTCTTTGTATAGCCTGGAGAGAAAACGAGTGGGCTAATGGTTTACAAAAACACTAAGGTGAAAAAACACTAAATATATATACCAGGCTGGAGTATTCATATATTCTGTCTGTGGATAATAATAAAGAAAACATACATACGTTTTCGATATGCAGTACAGAAGAATGGTACAATAATTCAAACCGGGATAAATCCAAGAGTCTCTATATGGAAAGTCCGTATGAAGAAAACAATGTCGGAAGTTCATACAATGCAATGAGGATGGATTATCCGGTGATGATATAGAGCAGTGCTGTCCAACTTCTTCCGGCCCAAGGGCCGGAAGAAGTGTCACTGATCACCTGGGGGGCCGCAGTGAGCGGGGGGCGTGGCCACTCCCGGGGGCATGGCCACTCCCGGGGGCGTGGCCGGCCTCCTGCGCGGCCCGCCCATTTTCAGGAGGGTTTCCCTGGGTGACGTTAGGCTGGGTGACGCCTGACGTCACCCAGCCTAACGTCACCCAGGGAAACCCTCCGCAAGCCTGGAAGGCTCCCGGGGGGCGAGAAGCGGCGCTCGCTTCCCCTGCGAGCCTCCCAGGCTTGCAGGGAGTTCTTCGCCCAGCTCCCGTGTCCCTCTGAGCAGAGGGACACGGAAGCTGGGCAAAACTTGCCCGAAGCCTGGAAGGCTCCGGGGGAGGTGAGAAGCGGCGTCGCTTCCCTGCGAGCCTTCCAGGCTTGCAGGGAGTTCTTCGCCCAGCTCCCGTGTCCCTCTGAGCAGAGGGACATGGAAGCTGGGCAAAACTCGCCCGAAGCCTGGAAGGCTCGGGGGGGAGGCGGCGCTCGCTTCCCCGAGCCTTCCAGGCTTGCAGGGAGTTCTTCGCCCAGCTCCGTGTCCCTCTGAGCAGAGGGACATGGAAGCTGGGCAAAACTCGCCCGAAGCCTGGAAGGCTCCGGGAGGGGAGGCGCGGCGCTCGCTTCCCCGCGAGCCTTCCAGGCTTGCAGGGATTTTAAGCCCAGCTCCGTGTCCCTCTGAGCAGAGGGACACGGAGCTGGGCGAGCTCCCGCCAGCCTGGATGGCTGGTGGGAGAACGAGAAGCGCCGCTCGCTTTCCCGCCAGCCTTCAGGTTTGGGGGGGTTTTAAGCCCGGCACTCGCGTCTCGAGTGCCGGGTGAAAACCCTTCCCAAACCTGGAAGGCTCGAGGGAAGCGAGCTTGGAAGGAGGAGGCGCCGCGGGGACCCCCTCCCCCAAGGCATCGGCTCAGGAGAGAGGGAAGAAGAGGGCGGTGCAGGGAGGAGGAAGAGAGCTAGCTCCTCCTCCCTGCCCCGCCTCCCCTCCCCGGCCGCCATTTAAAATTTTTTTTTAAAAAAAATTAAAAATGGCGGCTGGGGGCATAGCTGGGGCCGGAGCCAACAGGCTAGGGGGCCGTGTACGGCCCCAGGGCCGCCAGTTGGACAGCCCTGATATAGAGAGGGTCCACAGCAGAATGCACCTGTTGGTGCAAGCAGTCCTGGTTACGGAGACCAAAGCTCCAAAAGGGAGGGTTCCGAGGACGCGGAGATCGCGAAATAGGCGACTCCTCAGGTAGATCCCATCAAACACAAAGCCGACGCTAAAATGATACATTACAAGCCTTGATAAAGCGATTTCCGTGAAACGGTTTTCTGGCCGCTATTGTAAGCATTGGCATACCGTCGGCTTTGTGTTTGATGGGATCTACCTGAGGAGACGCCTATTTCGTGATCTCAGCATCCTCGGAATCCTCCCTTTCGGAGCTTTGGTCTCCGTAATCAGGACTGCTTGCAATGACAGGTGTATTCTGCTGTGGACCCTGAGTCCCCTTCGGGGTGAAAAGGGCAGAATATAAATGTTTTAAATAATAAATAAATACAGAAATAAATAGCAACACTAAAAAAAACAGGGGAATTCCAGGCAATCAGGGCCAGCTAACACCTCCCAACAAAGGATTCCTCCAGGCAGCAACCAGCCAGGCATTGAAGTTGCAAGGCCATTCAATGCTAATCAAGGTGGCCAATGGCAGTCACACTTCAGACAAGCAACAGACAAGCGTTCTTTCTCCCACCCTGGACCCTCCACAGATATATAAACCCCACTTGCCTTGTTTCCAACAGACTTCACAACCTCTGAGATGCCTGCCATAGATGTGGGCAAAACATCAGGAGAGAATGCTTCTGGAATAACCATACAGCCTGGAAAACTCACAGCAACCCAATTACCCAGTTTAGTGGTTCCTTAAACAAGATATAACTCTGGTCAGGACCAGTGTAACGTAGTGCTTTCTGTTTCAAGATGAATCTACAGCAGAGCTTTCCAGGCATTTCAGGTTGGAGACACATTTTTCACTAAATGTTCATCTCCCTTTACCTTCTCTGAGGTCTTCTCAGTTCAGTCCCACCCCGATGAGAAAAGGACAGAGGCCTCTCCCTGTTTACCTTCTCCCCACCCGATGCCTAATTTGATTTATTTTACTTGTCTGAACGCCCCTCCCTGTCGCTGGGAAGAAGCTTTTCTCCTTGGGGCCATCTCTCTCCGGTGCCAAAAGGGTGCCAGTAATGTGCTTGTCTCCCTATTTGTGGCCTGCTGTTGTATTCACTGAGCCAGTTGTGTAACACTTGCCCAAGTCTGGGCTTGCGTTTTGTATGGCCTGCAATTTTTTTAAAAAAAATTGTTATGAAAAAGAGAGCATTTGGGGTCGTGGCAGATCCAGTCTTTGCTGGAAGCGAGACTAAATCACCTGAACCAACAATGGAGAAATATCTCATTTTCAAATCTTGCTATTTTTTTTACAAGTTGCATGATACTTTTGTGAATTAAGTGGGAACTAGATTAAACTGGGTCTCTTCTGGAACATCTCCATCAGCCCTTTGCAAAATTACATTTAATTGACATCCTCCGGGCCACATCCCATATTCAAATGGTGACAGAGTGATGAAGAAATGCCATTTAGGGTCAAGGCAAGCTGTCTCAAAATGGCCAGAAAGCCTGTTGAGGACATTTCTTCATGTTCCACAATTCTGGAGACCTGAGTTCAAACCTACTTGGCCATACAGAGCCATCTGAAGCAAGTTACATTCTCTCAACCAGGCTCGGATTACCCATAGGGCCAACGAGGCCATGGCCTAGGGGCGCGAGCCTGGGGGGGGGGCGCAAATCACCCCCCCCCCCCAAGTTATAAAATAATTTTAAAAATTGTGCCGCGATTGGCTCCTGCCGCCTGGTACCCAAAAGGAAGGAAGGCAGGAGGGAGGAAGGAAGGGGGAGGGGCTCCCTCCTCGGCGCCCTGCAGACAATACAGCCGGGAGCCAGCCCCCACGTGACCCGGCAAAGGGCGCACCACGTGACCAGGGCTCCACATGAGGCAGCAACAGCAGCAGCATGAGAAGGAAGAGGAGGAGCATGCCCCACGGCTGAGAGGCTGGCGCCGCCGCCACATCCCGGCAGCCCCCGCGGCCTCGAAGGCGGCTCTGCGGCCTCACGCTGGGTGCGCGGAGGGCAGCAGCTTCAGAGAGTCGGGGCCTTTCTCCGCCTCAGGAGCCTCCTTGGAGGGGGCCTCTTCCTTCAGCCCATGCTGGTCGCAATGCTCCTCCTCTTCCTCCTCATGCTGCTGCTGCTGCCTCACTAACAGCAACACTTACCTATAGAAACAAAGGAATAAAAATATGCCGATGAAAGATAATCATCTTTGGATACAGGCACATATTTCAAAAGCGACTAGATTAGTTGGAGCTCCCGATGGCACAGCGGGTTAAACCACTGAGCTGCTGAACTTGCTGACGAAAAGGTTGGCGGTTTGAATCAGCGGGACAGGGTGAGCTCCCACTGTTAGCCCCAGCTTCTGCCAACCTAGCAGTTCGAAAACATGCAAATGTGAGTAGATCAAAAGATGGGAAGGTAACAGCATTCCATGCAGTCATGCCGGCCACATGACCTTGGAAGCGTCTATGGACAATGCCGGCTCTTGGACTTAAAAATGGATATGAGCACCCCGAGTTGGACACAACATTAAGGGGAAACCTTTACTTTAAGTTGAGAAAGGCATACTCTCTCATCCTCAGAGGAAAGCAGTAGTAAAATTTTGAGACGAAAACCCTTGGAGCTGATCTCCAAAATGAGAATCAACTTGAAAATGAGATCCAGTGCAGTTTCAGTATTTTGTTATGATCCTGAGAGTCCAGAGTTTGAATATTCTTCACTCAGCCCTGGAAACCCATTTGGTGACCTCATGGAAGTCATAACAGCAACACAGATCTATAGAAGCAAAGAAGTAAAAGCATCCTCTCTCACCCGCAGAGGAATGCAGTGGTGACAAACCTCCTCTGAGCAGCTGTTACACAACCAGCTCAGAGTCAGCTTAAGGGCAGATTGTTAGGGAAATTCACCAAAATATTAATTTTTGTATTTAAAAATAGAAAAACAATACTTAACATAGCATTCTGCTCACAGCAAACGAAGGCGGTATAGTGTGGCTGGAAAGAAGTCTTCACCTTTGAGGATACCTGCCATAGATGCAGGCGAAACGTCAGGAGAGAATGCTTCTAGAACATGGCCATACAGCCCGAAAAACCTATAACAACCCAGTGATTTTGGCCATGAAAGCCTTCGACAATACATTGATTATCATTATCATCATCATCATTATTAATATTAGTAGTAGTAGTAGTAGTAGAGCCCCCGGTGACGCAGTGGATTAAAGCGCTGAGCTGCTGAGCTTGTTAATCGAAAGGTCACAGGTTTGATTCCAGGGAGCGGCGTGTACTTTCGCTCCAGCTTCTGTCAACCTAGCAGTTAGAAAACATGCAAATGTGAGTAGCTATTGAGCCACTCCAGCGGGAAGGTAACAGTGCTCCATGCAGTCATGCCAGCCACATGACCTTGGAGGTGTCTACGGACAACACGGGCTCTTTGGCTTAGAAATGGAAATGAGCACCACACCCCAGAGTCATACACGACTGGACTTAATGTCAGGGGAAAACCTTTACCTTAGTAGCAGTAGTAGTAGTATTACTATTATTATCTTCTTCTAAGCTAGGGCTGCCCAGGAAGTCGGTCGTGATCGACCCGTCAATCCCGGGACCAAAGGAGGTCAATCCCAGCTGGATGGGGCGCTTCTCAGAGGGGGCGGAGCCAGGCTGTGCCAAGCCCCGCCCCCTCCCCGGCTTCGGCATTCCCAGCAGCTTCTCCAGGCTTGAGGATGGCAGTGCCAAGCCAGCCTTGTGCTAGCTATGCCACACTGGCTTGGCATTGCCATCCTCAAGCCTGGAGAAGCTGCTGGGAGCTCCAAAGCCAGAGGGGAGGGGGAGGGGCTTCGCGCGGCCTGGCTCCGCCCCCTTCTGGCTTCCATTCTACCAGCAGCTTCTCAAGGCTTGAGGATGGCAATGCCAAGCCAGTGGTGGCATAGCTAGCACAAGGTTGGCTTGGCACTGCCACTTTAGTAGTAGTAGTACTATTATTATCTTCTTCTAAGCAGTATAGGGTTGAATTCCAACACGGATAACCGTGAAATACAGTATCATTCTAATAATAAAAATATGAAATACAAAATACATTTAAGTTAGAGATCATTGAACAGAGATTAGGACCCAAACCACCAACTGTGGCTAACCTGCACCACCAAGAAAACAGCTCTTCTAGTGTCCTTCCAGTGTGTTTTCTCTGCCCCATCTGCATCCCTGCATCTTAATTCCATGGGTAACAGGGTTTTGCAGAAAATACATGGCTTTGTTTCTGACGTTGTTTGGTTCCTTTCCAGGTGAAGCTGGTGAATATTCGCAATGACGACATCACAGACGGGAACCCCAAGCTGACCCTGGGATTGATCTGGACCATCATCTTACACTTTCAGGTAAGGATCTGGGCTTCTTTCCTCTCCTTTGTAATGAAGACTGCATTCAAGGCACTTGACTAGGTGGATTGGACCAGGCCAATAGCGTTGGAAAATAAGCAGCTTTCATTGCAGATTGTATGATTAAATTACCGACCATGGAGCACATATACAGCCATTGAACTGACCGCAATCTTCGTTGTGTTGGCCACTGTTTTGTTGAGTTTTCTGGCCAAAACGTGTTGTGCTTTTGGAGGTTTCTATGATTCTCAATTCGTGATCGTATTATTTTACGATGTGAAAGGGCCCCGCGTCTTGCTACCAGTCTCTTTAATCATTTTCTCAGATCTAATCTGAGCTCCGTTATGTAATGTCCATTTTATAATGGTTGGGATTTTGTGATAAGAAAATGACTTCCTCTTGCGATAGCCTTCTCTTCTGTTGATGATCTCAAAAATGGCTGGTGATTCGATTCAAAAGGCATTATGAATCATAAGGCCTTCTCGATCACTTAGAGCAGGTGTGCCCACACTTTTTCAGCATGCAAGCTACTTATAATAAAACCAAGTTAGAAAGATCTACCTACCTCCTCAAGGCTGGAGAGGGGAGGGGTGGGGGGCGGGGCTTGGCGCGGCCTGGCTCCACCCCCTCTGGCTTCCGCTCTACCAGCAGCTTCTCCAGGCTTGAGGATGGCAAGCTAGCCTTGTGCTAGCTATGCCACCACTGGCTTGGCATTGCCATCCTCAAGCCTGGAGAAGCTGCTGGTAGAGCGGAAGCCGGGGGCGGAGCCAGTCTGCGTCAAGCTCCCCGCCCCCTCCCCTCTGGCTTTGGAGCTCCCAGCAGCTTCTCCAGGCTTGAGGATGGCAATGCCAACCCAGTGGTGGCATAGCTAGCACAAGGCTGGCTTGGCACTGCCATCCTCAAGCCTGGAGAAGCTGCTCGTAGAGCGGGAGCCAGAGGGGGCGGAGCCAGGCTGTGCCAAGCCCCGCCCCTCCCCTCTGCCTTTGGAGCTTCCAGCAGCTTCTCCAGGCTTGAGGATGGCAATGCCAAGCCAGCCTTGTGCTAGCTATGCCACCACTGGCTTGGCATTGCCATCCTCAAGCCTGGAGAAGCTGCTGGGAGCGCCGATGCCGGGGGAGGGGGCGGTGCTTGGCTCTGCCTGGCTCCGCCCCCCTCTGAGAAGCACCCCATCCTGGGATCGACCTCCTTTGGTCCCGGGATCGACTGGTCGATCGCGATCGACTTCCTGGGCAGCCCTGACTTAGGGGGTCTGTTTTACCCTTGGTTTTCTTGAGGCTGTTGGATTTTTTATTGTGCTCTAGAACAGGCTATGGGCAAACTTTGGCCCTTCAGGTGTTTTGGACTTCAACTCCCACAATTCCTAACAGCTTCCTCTTCATCCAGGAAAGAAGTGATGAGTGGAGTGCCACAGGGTTCCATCTTGGGCCTCGTTCTGTTCAACATCTTTATTAATGACTTCTTAGACGAAGGGTTAGAAGGCGTGATCAACAAGGAGCACTTGGAGATCTCTCATTCATAGGGTTGCATTAAGCTGAAGACAGTTAACAACCACAAGACCCTACGGTTGGCCCTTTACATTTGTGGGTCTAATTCAGGCATGGGCAAACTTTCTAATTGGGGGGCTGCATGCTAGCACTCCTTGTTAAGAGGACTGGCTTCCCAGTGATTGAAGGAAAGAAGGAAGGGAAGGAGGAAGGAAAGAGAGAAGGAAGGAAGGATGGAAGGGAAGGGGGAAGGAACGAGAGAATGAAGGAAGGACGAAAGGGAGGAAGGGAAGGATGGAAGGAGAAAGAGGGAGGTAAGGAGGGGAGGGGAGGAGATAAGAAGGAAGGAAAGATGAAGGAAGGAGTGGAAGGGAAGGACAAAAGGAAGGCAAGGAGGTAGGAAAGAGAGGAGGGAGGGAGGGAGGAAGAGCAGGATGGAAGGAAAGAAGGAAGGAAGGCAGGGAAGGAAAGAGAGAATGAAGGATGGATGAAAGGGTTGAAGGGAATGGAGTGAGGGAGAAAAGAGAAGGAAGAAAAAACAAAAGGGAAGGAAGGAAGGAGAAGAGAGGGAAAGACGAAGGGAGGGAAGGAAGAAAAGGTGGAAGGGAAGGAAGGCAGGAGAAAGAAAGGCAGAAGAAGGGAGAGAAGGAAGGAAGGAAAGAGAAGGAAGGAAGGATGAAAGGAAGGGAAAGACGAAGGAAAGAAAAGGGAGGGCGAGAGAGCAGGATGGAAGGAAGGGAAGGAGGAAGGAAGGAAGGAAGAAAGAGTGGAAGGGAATGGAGGGAGGGAGAAAGAAGCAAGGAAAAACAAAAGGGAGCGAAGGAAGGAGAATGGGAGAGAGAAGGATGGAGGGAGGGAAGGAAGAATGAAAGGGTGGAAGGGAAGGAAGGTGGGAGAAAGAAAGAGGGAGATAAAGAAGGGAGGGAGGGAGGAAAGAGAGACTGAAGGATGAAAGGGTGGAAGGAAGGATGAATGGAAGGGAAGAGAAAAGGAAGAGAGGGTAGAAGAGTAGGATGGAAGGAAGGGAAGGAGGAAGGAAAGAAGAGAAGGAAGGAAGTATGAAAGAGTGGAAGGGAATGGAGGGAGGGAGAAAGAGGGAGGAAAGGAAGGGAGTGAGGAAAGAGAAGGAAGGACGAATAAAAGGGAAGTTAGGAAAAGAGGAAGAGAGAAAGAGGGAGGGGGGAAGGATGAAAGGGTGGAAGGGAAGGAAGGGGGGGAGAAAGAAAGACGGAGGTAAGAGGAGGAAGGAAAGGGAGATGGAAGCATAGCATGGTGAGAGAGAGGAGGGCATGAGAAAAGAGCCCAAGGGGCCACATCTGGCCGCTGAACATGGGTTTGCCCATACCTGGTCTAACTGCTGTAGTCAGACCTCACTTGGAATCACAACCCTGTGTCCATCTCTAGGCAAAGCCATTGAAGAAGGGTGTGGACCAGCTGTATGGTGTTTAGGTTTGGAAGTCAAGCCCTATTAGGATCTGCTTAGGGAGATGGGGATGTTTTCTTTGGAGAAGAGAAAGCTGATAGGGACATCACAGCCAGGTTTAAATATTTAGAAGGAGTTCCCATCATGGAGAAGGAAAAAGATTTGTTTTTTTGCTGCTTCATAGTCTGAGAAGGAGACTCCGGTGGCGCAATGGGTTAAACCCTTATGCCAAAGAGTGGTAACTCTAGTAAGTAAAGTCCTAGTAGGGAGGAACTTAAAGACTATCAAGTCAACAAATAGCAGTTTCAAATAATATCTTGTATGATCTGTGTAATCATGAACATATCAAATCATTCTAATCATCAAAATGTTTCACATCTATAATCTCATGCAGTAATCCGAATAATCCGTGCAATAATACATTGATATTCATTCAATAACATAAATTCAACACATTCTACATAAGTCCTGTCTCATGAGTCCCATGGTCTATAGTTGCAATATTAGCGAATACAAGGCAATCTTGGGTAAATAATAATAACAGTTCAAAATAGGCTCATGGCGGTCCATGATTTGACCCAGAAAGGCTTAGTGCCTCAGGAAGGCTTTGTGCCTCACTAAGATATACTTCAGTAATATTTGATCTTCAACACATCACATCAAAACAAAAGGAATCGTCCCCGGTCTTTGATAAAGCTGTTACCAGCGAAACGATTTCAGCGCGGGTATTGACGCGATCGTCAGACCGCCATGAGCCTATTTTGAACTGTTATTATTATTTACCCAAGATTGCCTTGTATTCGCTAATATTGCAACTATGGACCATGGGACTCATGAGACGGGACTTATGTAGAATGTGTTGAATTTATGTTATTGAATGAATATCAATGTATTATTGCACGGATTATTCGGATTACTGCATGAGATTATAGATGTGAAACATTTTGATGATTAGAATGATTTGATATGTTCATGATTACACAGATCATACAAGATATTATTTGAAACTGCTATTTGTTGACTTTAAGTTCCTCCCTACTAGGACTTAAACCCTTATGCCAGCAGGAGTGCTGACCGACTGGTCAGCGGTTTGAATATGAGGAGATGAGGTTGAACTCTTGTCAGCTCCAGCTCCCCATGCGATCAAATATTTGGGCGTTGCCTGAGCAACATCCTTGCAGACGGTCAATTCTCTCACACCAGAAGCGACTTGCAGTTTGTCAAGTAGCTCCTGACACGAAAAAAAAGAGAAACTGGGAGCAATGGAACCATGGATTCAAACGGCAGGAAAAGATATTCCACTTAAACATTAGGAAGAGCAAGAGCTGTTTAACAGAGAAATATGTTGCCTTAGAGTCTCATTTGGAGGTTTTGAAGCAGAAGCTGGATGGCCATCTGTCGGAAGGGCTTTGATGGCGCTGTGTTCCTTTACCGGGTTGGATTGGATGGCCCTTAGGGTCTCTTCCAAGTCTAGGATTGCTTTTGTGGATTGGATTCTTCACGGATTCGATTGAATATGTTCTCTTTGGGGAGTTCTAGGTTCTCCGGCACAACTTCTGCGCGAACTGCACTGGAATTCCGGGTCGCCTTCAAGGTGTTAGTTCTAACTTTTAAGGCCTTATATGGTTTGGGGCCAGTGTACCTGAAGGAGCGGCTTACCCCATACGTGCCCAGAAGATCACTGCGTTCCGAGGGGCTCAATCTACTAGAGGTGCCTGGTATTAAGACCTACAGATTGTCGAGTACGCGGCAGAGGGCGTTCACAGTGGCTGCGCCGAGCCTCTGGAACTCGCTGCCCGAGGAGACGCGAGCCCTACCGGGCTTGATGGCATTTCGCAAGTCCGTAAAGACTTGGCTGTCCAGACAGGCATTCGGTCCTGACTGATGCCGCTGTAACCTGCCATCCTGCCGCGTCTTGCCGCCTGCATTGTCGCCGATCTGTTGGGTTTTTATTGTTGGGAGCGGGATTTCACTGGTTTTAGAATGCTGTTTTATGTGTTTTACCTGTGTTTTATCTGGTTTTAATTGTTGTAAACCGCTCTGGGCTCCGGAGAGAGCGGTCTACTAAATCGAATAAATAAATAAATAAATAAACTCTGTGATCAACCGCTGTCACAGAGAATGCAAAGGTTCTGGGGGAGGTATTCCTTCTGGTTGACAAAAGGGGGTCGTGCGCCTGTTGCACAAATGCATTTCCTTGCGTGGCTCTCTTCTCAGCCACTGGGTGGTGCTGCTATGCCAAAAAAGGAGGAGGATGGGATGGGATGGGATGGGATGGGATGGAGAAGCTAGAGGAGCACAGATGGTACCCGAGGGAAGGAGGGGGCTTTTAGCCCAAGGGGAACCGAGGGATGGAGAGAGACCTTGGTTAGGCATAAAGCGGTCTCAGCAGGAGTCCCTGGCTGGTGCCCAATTGTTTGCTGCAGTTTGGTCTGAGGATTTCGTAAAGGGATTTCTCATGGCAGGCTTGGTATGGAGGTTGTCCCTTGCAGCATCTCCTTTTCCTTACATGAGGTCTATTTGCTCCCCGCCCTGATCCTGGTGTCCTCCTCCTCTTCTTCTTCCCCTCCTCCTCTTCTTCTTCCTCCTCTCCTCCTTCTCCTCTTTGTCATCCCCCACCTTCTTTTTCCTCCTTCTTTCCCTTCTCCCATTTCTCCTCTTCCTTTTTTCCCTCCTCCTCTTCTTCCTCTCCTCCTCTTCTTCCTTTCCTTCTTCCTCTTCCTGTTCTTCCTCTCCTTCTTTTTGTCTTTTTCTTCCTCTTCTTTTTCCGTTTCCTCTTCTTCTTCTCTTCCCTCTGTTTCTCCTCTTCCTCTTCTTATTCACCTCCTCCTCTTCTTCCTTCTTCCTCTCCTCCTATTCTTCCTTTCCTTCTTCCTCTTCTTGTTCTTCCTCTCCTTCTTTTTCTCCTTTTCTTCCTCTTCTTTTTTCGTTTCCTCCTCCTCTTCTTCTTCTCTTCCCTCTGTTTCACCTCTTCCTCTTCTTATTCACCTCCTCCTCTTCTTCCTTTTCTTCTTCCTCTACTCCTCTTCTTCCTCCCCCCTTTTCCTCTTCTCCTCCTCCCTCTCCTCCTCCTCTTCTTCTTCCTCTTCTCCTTTTCATCTTCTTCCTCTTCATCCTCCACCTTCTTTTTCTTCCTTCTTTCCCTTCTCCCATTCCTCCTTTTCCTCCTCTTCATCTTCTTCCTCTCCCCCTCTTCTTCCTCTTCCTGTTCTTACTCTCCATCTTTTTCTCCTTTTCTTCCTCTTCTTTTTTCCTGCTTCCTCCTCCTGCTCTTCTTCTCTTCTCTCTCTTCTTCCTCTTTCTCTTCTTACACACCTCCTCCATTTCTTCCTTTTCTTCTTCCCCTTCTCCTTCTCTTCCTTCTCTTCTTTTTCCTCCTCCTCCTTCCTCTCCCCCTCCTATTCCTCCTCTTCTTATTCCTCTTCTTCTTCCTCTTCATCCTCCACTTTCTTTTTCCTCCTTTCCCTTCTCCCATTCTTCCTCTTTTACAAGGTCTCGAGCCTTCTCTGCCAAAGACTGCAAAGACTCTACACTGTAAAATGAATAGTTTGACCCCACTTTAACTAACATGTCGCAGTGCTGTGGAATCCTGGGAGTTGTAGTCTTATAAGATCTTTAGCTTTACCTGCCAAAGAGGGCTAGTGCTTTACCAAATTACAAATCCCAGGATCCCATAGCATTGAACTAGGGCAGTTCAGATCATACATGTAGCATAATCTGTTTACTTATGGTGAGTCGTTAATTTTGATAATTTCTTGTCCCTTCGAGATTAGTTATTATTATTATATTGTGATTATTTATTGTTTTGGAGTTTATCAGTGGAGATAGGGTGGAGTACAAATAAATAATAATAATAATTTGATACACAATGTAGATTAGTACACAGCAAACAAGACCACTATATTGACTTTTGTATTTGATTACACGTTGGACACTTCCAAAGTGTCTAGAACTGTGTGATGTATCGGCAAATAATGTGTACAGATCCGAGTAGGGTGGCCTTGTGTAGCTGACAGATGATAATTTTGTCAGTGCTGATTGTTTTTAAGTGCAGGCCAAGATCTTTCGGCACTGCGCCCAGTGTGCCGATCACCACTGGGACCATTTGACTGGCTTGTGCTAGAGTTTTGGAAACTATATCTTTAACAACAACAACAACAACAACATTGTAGAGCCAGCCTTATTTGTAAATGCCCAAGCCAATAGCAATTGTTGAATAGCAAGCGGTTGTGGGATAGAGGTATTTGGCTCAGAGCTGCACCAAATTTGGTAAGGCATCATTTGTATTTCTTTGCTTCATTTTTGCAAAATGGCTGGGTGGGTCTCAGTGCGGATTCTGGGAAGGCGCCTCAGGTGTCAGTCTTGTTCTTGCCTCGGTTGTCTCTTCCTTTGGAACCTGCTTGCAGGCATGGCTGCCCTGATCCTTTGGAGCTGGAAAGGGTTAGCAGTGGAAAATCCCTTTCTATGTTACCCAGGCACTTTCTGTAGGAAACCTTTGGCTTTTCTCTGTGGCTAAGCAGTGACTATTTGGTGGCAAAAATACAGGTGGCAAGCATTTTATTGGAATGGATATCTACCTGATTAGTATTAATAAACAGATTGATGAGGATTGATAAACAGTGTATGGTCAAAGGCTTTCTTGGCCGGAATCACTGGGTTGTTGTGAGTTTTCTAGGCCAGTGTTTCCCAACTGCTGTTTATCGTTGGTGGAGTTCAGAATGCTCTTTGATTGTACGGGAACTATACATCCCAACAACTACAACTCCCAAATGGCAAGGTCTATTTCCCCTGAACTCCATCTGCCTTCATATTTGGGCATATTGAGTATTCATTTCAAGTGTGGTCCAGATCCATCATTATTTCAGTCCACAGTGCTCTCTGGGTGTAGGTGAACTACAACTTCCAAACCCAAGGCCAATGCCCACCAAACTCTTATAGTATTTTATCTTGGTTATGGGAGTTCTGTGTGGGAAGTTTGATTCCATTCCATAATTGGTGGAGTTCAGGATGCTCTTTGATTGTGTGTTAACTATAAATCCCAGAAACTCTAATTCCCAAATGTCAAGGTCTATTTTTCCCAAACTCCATCGGTGTTCACATTTGGGCATATTGAGTATTCATGCCAAGTTTGGTCCTGATCCAATATTGTTTGAGTCCACAGTGCTCTCTGGATATAGGTGAACTACAACTCCAAAACTCAAGGTCAATGCCCATCCAACTCTTATAGCATTTTCTGTTGTTTATGGGAGTTCTGTGTGCTCATTTTGTGTCTTTCTGCCATTCCTGCCAGGATATCTATGTTGTGTTCATCGAAACAGACCCAGGTTTCACACTGAGTGTATAAATACATTTTAAAACATATTAACTATATGTATTACTGTGTTAGAGTGTCATTTTGTGCCATTTTGGTTGGTGGTGTGCTCCAGGATTTTGTAAATGTAAAAAAGTGTGCTGCGGCTCAAAAAAGGTGGGAAACACTGTTCTAGGCTGTATGACCGTGTTCCAGATGCATTCTCCCCTGACATTTCGTCTGCATCTACGATAGGCATCCTCCGAAGTTGTGAGGTCTGTTGGAAACTAGGAAAATTGGGTTTATATAACTGTGGAATGTCCAAGATGGGAGAATGAACTCTTGTCTGTTTGAGGCAAGTGTGAATGCTGCAATTGGCCACCTCGATCAGCATTAGATGGCCTTGCAGCTTCAAAGCCTGGCTGGTTGCTGCCTGGGGGAATCCTTTGTTGGGAGGTGTTAGTTGGCCCTGATTTATTCTTGTGTTATGATGCCTTTAGAGCAGCCATGGGCAAACTTCGGTCCTCCAGGTGTATTGGACTTCAACTTCAACAGCTGGTAGGCTGTTAGGAATTGTGGGAGTTGAAGTCCAAAACACCTGGAGGACCAAAATTTGCCCATGTCCGCTGTAGAGCATTGAGACTAAATAAAGCATACAGTATCTGCACTATACAAATAGATAATATTGATCCGATAACAGAATTGATGAATTAATGTGTAGTAAGGAAACAGAAGAGGCAGGCATTCATCACGTCTTTAACTTTCTTTAGGTTATAATATTATAACAGAGCATTAGATTGTTATTGTTAGATTATAGTGTGTTATTATAACATATAAAGTTGTTGTCTTTGTAAGAGCAATTTTCTGCTTTCCCGTGTGAAATTTTGCTCTCCAGTTAGTTAACAATATGTTACTGGAATTGCTACCATGCAGAAGTTTGGCAAGCCCATAAAAGCAACTTGAAAGGAGGAGGAAAAGGGGGAAGAAGGGTGGGAGGCAAAGAAGGAAGGAAGGAAGATGTGAAAGAAGAAAGAAAGGGAGGGATAGAGTAAGGAAGGAAAAAATGAAAGGACGACGAAGGGAAGAAGGGAAGGAAGGAAGAACAAAGAAAGGAGGAGGAAGGGAAGGAAGGAGGAAAAGGGGGAAGAAGGGACAGAGGAAAAAAAGAAAGGATAATAGATGTGAAATAAGGAAGAAAGGAAGGGAGGGATAGGGTAAGGAAGGAAAAAATGAAAGGAGGACGAAGGGAAGAAGGGAAGGAAGGAAGGATGAAGATAGAAGGAGGAAGGGAAGGAAAGAGGAAAAGGGGGAAGAAGGGACGGAGGAAAAGAAGGAAGGATAGTAGACGTGAAATAAGGAAGGGAGGGATAGAGGAAGGAAAGAAAAAATATAAGGAGAGGGAAGGGAAGGGAAGGAAGGAAAAAAGGAGGGGGAGGGAAGAAGGACGATAGGACGAAGAAAGGAGAAGGAAAGGAAGGAAGGGAAGAAGGAATAAAATGAAAGGAGATGGAAGGGAAGAAGGGAGGGAAGAAAGGGAGGAAGGACGGATGAAAGGAAGGAAGGACAGAAGAAAGGAAGAAAATGAAAGAGGGGGAAGGGAAGACAGGAAGGAGAAAGGAGGAGGAATTGAAAGAAGGAAAGAAGGAATAAAATGAAATGAGATGGAAGGGAAGGAGGGAAGAAAGGGAGGAAGGAAGGATGGACAGATGGAAGGAAGGACAGAAGAAAGGAAGAAAATGAAAGAAGGGGAAGGGAAGGAAGGAAGGAGAAAGGAGGAGGATTTGAAAGAAGGAAAGAAGGAATAAAATGAAAGGAGATGGAAGGGAAGAAGGGAGGGAAGAAAGAGAGGAAGGAAGGATGGACGGATGGAAGGAAGGACAGAAGAAAGGAAGAAAATGAAAGAAGGGGAAGGGAAGGAAGGGAAAGGAGGAAGAATTGAAAGAAGGAATAAAGGAATAAAATGAAAGGAGAAGGAAAGGAAGGAAGGAAGGAAATGAAAGGAGGGGGAAGAGAAGAAGGGAAGGAAGGAAGGAAGGAAGGAAGGAAGGAAGGAAGGAAGGAAGGAAGGAAGGAAGGAAGGAAGAGAAAGCCAGAGCTGTGCCTGGATGCATAAGAGTTTCTGAACTAATACTCCCCTCTTGCCCTATATTTCACGAAATTCAACCCTAACCCACACATTTAGCTAAAAGGGAGCAGTTTGAGCTTTTTAATTAGCAGCCAACCTGTCCCTGTTTCTCCAAAGAGCACTGTTTTCTGAAAACCGATTGCGCATCCGTTTCTCTGGCTCCTTCTCTGAGAAATCGTTGCCATTGAATGATCCTTGTGTTGCTTCCCTTTCCAAAGAGTAGGAAGCCAGGCCCTTTCCAGCATTTGGGACCCTGGCCTTGTTTGGGAGACACTTGTTTTGTTGCCTGTATCACTCCCAAGACTTATTGCAGCCCCCAAGGGCACAATTCACCCCCCCCCTCTATAAGTCAAAGCATCCCTTGGACTCTTTTAACATTGGACCAAAAGTGGTCAGTGACTTCCCCAATTATTTTTTATCTCTTTGCATGCATTTTACTCGTAGACGACCCCAAGATTTTGTGATACAGGGTGGGGCAGAAACATTTTAATGAATAAATAATAGGTTGCTGTGAGTTCTCTGGGCTGTATGACCATGTTCCAGAAGCATCCTCTCCTGACGTTTTGCCTGCATCTATGGCAGGCATCCTCAGAGGTTGTGAGGTATGTTGGAAACTAGGCAAGTGGGGTTTATATATCTGTGGAATGTCCAGAGTGGGAGAAAGGACTCTTGTATGTTTGAAGATTGGCGTGATTGTTGCAATTGGCCACATTCCACCAGTAATTGGCATTTTGTTGGTAGAATGAAAAGGTGCGCCAGGAGGCAAATGAACCTTTTTTTTTTGTCAGGGGTGACTTGAAAAACTGCACGTTGCTTCTGGTGTGAGAAAATTGGCTGTCTGCAAGGACGTTGCCCAGGGAACGCCCAAATGTTTTGATGTTTTTTTACCATCCTTGTGGGAAGCTTCTCTAATGTCCCCGCATGGGGAGCTGGAGCTAACAGAGGGAGCTCATCTGCACTCTCCCCAGATTTGAACCTCCGACCTGTTGATCTTCAGTCTTGCCAGCACAAGTATTTAACCCATCGCGCTATCAGGGGTTCCTAGCAAATGAAGTAAAAAGGACGCACCTTCCTCAGGTCCGAGTATGGATTTTGGTCCAATTTCTGACCAACACTTTGGCATTCTCCCCCATTTCATCCCTGCAGCTCTCATGGTGGTCCCTTTTTCTGCTTTGAGGGACATTTGTCTGTGTGTGAATCACCACTTGAGTGTCCCCCTTCCCTACTCAGGGACATTAGATTCTCAGCCAATAATCTTGGGGTCCAATCACTGTGTCCCCATAAAAAACGGTTTCAGACAGATCACAGGAACTTGCTTGATCTCTAGAGCTGAACAGCTTAGCAAAAATACAGCAGTAACCAGGCTGGAGGTAGACCCAAAATAGCTGGCATGTCAACATGAATATCTCGGTGCAGCGGGGCTTGGCTTTCCCCACCCTTGTTCTTCTTGTTTCCCATCCTGGCACCCATTTACCTCCCCCCCCCCAAATTCTGTATTGAACCCACAGCAGCCCCAGGCGCCTGTCGTTTTGCGTCTGTCTCCTTCCCAGATTGTACTAAAAAAAGCCCCTCTCTTTCTCCTCCCTTATTCAGGGCTCCCTCCCCATCACACCTTTGTTGTGGTGATGATGCTGAATGCTGTGGGTGGGAGGGGTGTTGGTTTAAAAAAACTTGGCTCTCTGATCCTCATCTCCTTGCCTGGTGCCACACCCCTCTCCTCTGAGGAGCAACAGCAGCGTCTCCTTCATCCTTCCTTCCCTCCCTACGTCTCCCTCTCTTCCTCCTTCCCTCCTTTTGCCCCCTCCCTGCCTTTCTCTCTGTCTGTCTGGTTCTCTCTCTCAGTGTGTGTGTGTGTGTGTTTGCCTTACGGAGAAGGGCAGCACTGCTCCCATTACCTCATATTTGGAGAGAGGACGCCGCAGCCAATCCGGGCGCCGTCTGCTTTTAGGTCAAGTGATTTCCGAACTGCAGTGAGATGCTTTGAATGTGTCTTCCCTCCTCGGCAGCGGTGGCAGCATCCTTCTCCTCCTCCTCTTCATCGTAAGATGGCTGTCGGAAAAAGGCAGCCTCCGGAAAGCAAAGCAGAAGGAGAGAAACCTTGGATCGGCACGCCTTGTGTGTGCAGGGACGTGCCCGCCTTTGCCTCCCGTGTCTGTCTGTGTGTGTGTTTTGAAAATGTGCATCTAATCTGATGAAGCGGTGGACGGGGTTTATCCCAGAGGAGGAGGAGGCCAAGGCTGGCTTAGCTGCATTGTCACGGGGGCCTCGCACTGTGGGGCAGTGGGATGGGGAGCACGCTGGGCTGCGTTAAGGAACCGAAGGAGGCCGGCGGCGGAGGGGAGCCCGGGAAGGCACCCTTCTCCCCAAAGAGGAAGAAGAAGAAGGCCCGCTTCAGGCGCAGGAGAAAAGGGAGGAAAGGGACATCCCCCGAGAGAGCAGACCCGGCACCGGAGGGATCTTATGAAGCTGTAGCCGGAGAAGAATTGCAGCAGCAGGATGATGATGAGGAACGAGAAGCAGAGAGGAACTTGCCCGCAGATTCATTGGAGGTGGAAGGGAAGGACCTTGCCAAGCTGCTGCACCAAAACGGCGCCTCCAAAGAGCCCAATGGGACGGAGGAAGGGCGCCTTGTGCAGGTGAGAGAGCGCTTCCAAGGAGAGCTCAAAAGGGCTCACTTTGTGACGGGGAAGCCCTCCTGCCCATCCTCTTCCTCCAAAGCAGAGAGCCCCATAGACCCGCTGGAAGAGGGCACCACCGTCATTGCTCGCCTGCGGGACAATCCAGCTGAACTGAATCGCGAAAAGGTGACCAGCCAAGTGGTGGCCCACCAGAGATGGGGCAGCAGCCTAGCTGTCCTGGTGCCATGGCCCAAGGAAGCCTTTGTCCAAGGAGAGAAGGAAAAGGAGAAAGAGGAAAAGGAGGAGGAGGACTCAGTGGTGGTGGTCTGCCGCTCGTGGGACCAGCCCAAGCCAGAGGTGCCCCTGACGGTGGTGGAGGAAGCCTGGAATGCGGAGGATGTGAGCGAAAGCATCTCCTGGGGGGCCTCCTGGAGTGCAGCAGACAAGGGCACTATCTCGGAGCTGTCCACGCCATCTCCTTTGACAGACCAAGCGGGAAGCCAGGAGGGGCCAAAGCCCCAGCGGAAACCCGCTGGCCAAGAGCCACCCACAGGCACCTGGGCCAAGATGCCTGCCTCCCAGAGCAAATCGTCCTTCAGCGACTCAACGTCCAGCACTTTCTGGTGCTCCTCGGGGTATGGCAGCGACCCCAGCCATACGCAGGGCAAGGCCCATGCCAACTCCACCCATGAGGAAGACACCCAAAGAAGAACACCGGCAAGGAGGGAAGCTCGGTCAGACGAAGAAGGGGTCAGTGCCAACCTCCTTTCTCTTATCCTTTGGGCTGAGGGTGGGCTCAAGGCCTAAGTAAGGCAGTATGGCCTCCAGGTCTTCCGGTGGAGGAACATCTTTGTGGAAGTGGGTGCTCAGACCGGCAAATCAGGTTAGGGGTCTTAGTGCCTTTCAGCACCTTGGACAGCTCCTCTGAAGTTTTGGTTGAAGTTTAGGTTCACTGTACTAAAATGGTAGCCACTGATAGTGGGCTGTGAAAGTCCCATCTCCGGGGTCAGAGCATTAAAACAGGCTTGGGCATCTAATGTGCACAGAAAAGAATTCCATGTGAGCAGTCAATGAGCTCTTTGTAATCTGGAAAGTACCTCCCCAGATCTGGGAGAAAGTAAGAAGCTGCCTCCTTTCTTGGCTTAGAAATCAGTGTTTAAGTGTAGTGCACCCTCTAAAGCAGACCTGGGCAAACTTCGGCCCTCCAGGTGTTTTGGACTTCAACTCCCACAATTCCTAACAGCCTACCGGCTGTTAGGAATTGTGGGAGTTGGAGTCCAAAACACCTGGAGGGCCGAAGTTTGCCCAGGTCTGCTTTAGAGGGTTGTATTGCTTCATGCCTTTGCTTAAGGGCCCAGACGTTTGCAAGAAGAAGTAAGCTTTAGTTTGAAGCAAAGCCCTCATCCTCCACCCAGTCCTCTCCCAGAATTTGTGATTGCAACTTTTTTACATCTGATTTGAACCTCAGAAGTTTGCCCTCCTCTGCTTAGATATTTAGTCACGATACCTATTCCCAAAATTTCAGTGCTGCGCCGTGCAAGTTGAGGTAGCACTTAGTAGCGGCTGGTGCCTTGGTTTGTTGTTGGTGGTGCGGATGGTGGAAATCTATTCTGGATTTTAGTCTGAAATTTCAAGGAGAAATCCAAGTTGCCAAACATCCTCTTCTGCCTGGTAGCACCACGTACCTGAAAGCTCTGCTTTAAAAAAGTCCTTTACTGGTCAAGGAGCTGTCCAATGTCCTGAAGTCTCAAATCCAACTGGATAACGTTGAAAATCTTGGAGATCTAAGTTTAGATTAAAACCCAGAGCAGATTCACCACCAATACTGAGATTAGGACATACACATAGATATTTTTTGTTTTTGTTTTTGTTGTGTACCTTCAAATCACTTATGGCAACCTCTGGCAAACCTATCACAGGTGTTTTGAGGGGTTGACTGTTGGGACTTGGCCATCCGTGGAGGCCCCTTTAGGATTGGTTTCTACTCTTAAATAAAGCCATATCAACAATCAGTGGTAATCAATGCAGGGAGAAAAGATGCATATAGCCAGAGCCCAGTTTGGCATCGCACAAGGTGTAAGCAAAGTCCAGATTTTCTGTTTGTGGCACAGCCTGCATTTGCTGTATTGTGCTGCTAGAGCGGCCGCTTGGTTTCGGACCAAGTTGCTTTTCCGAAAATGTGTGCGCCCATGCATGCGCTGTGTCTCTTTCATGTGCATTTCAGCTGTCAAAACTCTTTCTCCTGCACATTAGCTGGCCTTTCTTCAATAGCATGTATTGGGGGGCCATTGGGGATCCATTGGGACCGGGCCTTGGAGAGATGGTCTACCACTTGCCTAAAACCTCGGCCAAAACCTGGCACAGAATGTTACCCAGTCTATTTGGCACCTGCTTTTGTTGCAATGATGTCATTAGTATTAGCAATTTCTTTCTCTCAGTCTTTAAACCTTTTAGATGTATTGTATGTATTCTTTTAAGGTTCATATATTTTCTCAGTGGCTACAATTCACTCGAATGCTCAAGAATGATTACTCTAAAGCAGGGGTGCTCATTAGGTAGATCGCGATCTACTGGTAGATCGCGTAGGGCATCCTGGTAGATCGCAGGCAGGGTGGGAGGAAGGCTCAGTCCCGCCCCGCAGGCTCCGACGCCATCCAGGTGCAGAAGGAGGTTGGACTGGATGGCCCTTAGAGGTCTCCTCCTATCCTAGGAACCCATTGTTGTTGTTGTTATTGTTATTATTATTATTATCAGAGGCTGACTGGCCATTTGTGAGGAATGCTTTGATTGTGTTTTTCCTTTATGGCAGAAGGAGGTTGGACTGGATGGCCCTTGGAGGTCTCCTTATAATCTAGGAACCTATTGTTGTGACTATTATTATTAGTAGTAGTAGTAATAGTAGTAGTAGCAGAGGCTGAATTAATATCATCATCATTATTATTATGAATAAATTCAGGGGCTTATTATACTCACATTTAGTTGACTTCAGTCTTAAAATATATTATATGGCTCTCACTGAAATAAATTTCCAAATATTTTGCTTTTATGGCTCTCTGAGTAGTGGGTAGGTAGATCATTTTGACTTGGTTGTTTTATAAGTAGCTCGCATGCTGAAAAAGTGTGAGCACCCCTGCTCCAAAGGCAGGGGGACATTGAAAGTACCCAAGAGTAATAATTATAATGTTAAGCCTCCTCCGAAACTCACCTTTCCTACCTATAAAGCATGGAAATATATTTCTTCTGTGATTCCAGGTGGAAGATTGTCTGTAGTTTGTGACAATGAAAAGCCACTCTGCACATGCCCAGTTTTTTCTTTCTGTGTCAGGCGTGAATTGAGAAACTGCAAGTTGCTTCTAGTGTGAGAGAACTGACTGTCGGCAAGGACGTTGCCCAGGTGACGTGGGGATGTGTGATGTTTTACAATCCTGTGGGAAGCTTCTCTTATGTCCCCACATGAGAAGCTAGATGCTAGGCAAAACCCTTGTGTATCTAGCCGGGTTTCACTCATTGTGCCACTAAGGGTCCTACATGATGAGTTGCCACTAATAGAATGAAAATCAATCCAGGACTGACCCCTTGCTCCCATTCAGAATATACACAATATACACATTGTAGACCAATGTTTTGGACTGCAGTTCCCAGCATCCTTTGCTCTGGGCTGTTCTGACTCATTTTGAAGTCTAGACAACATCTGGAGGGCAACAGCAGCCCACTCTGACAATAAAATATTCTGCCGCATAACTTCTATCTGTTATAAGTTATGCCTGTCCTCATCCCTGTCCCCGTACCAGGTTCTGGGGGACTGCAGTTTGGGTCCGTTCTTTTCATGGTCATCCATGGAGAATCATGATGGATCTGTGCTGCTATTGCAGCAGATCAGAAGGGCTGGGGACCAGCTTTGATGCCAAGGAAGTGATACAAAGAACAGTTCTGATTTAGATTAAATTAGGAATGGGGCAAGGTGTCTCCCTGGCATTGCTAGGGGAGGGCTCTGAGCTGGTTTTGGCAGCTCTTGACCTAGCCAAATTCCCCAAAAATGGATGAATTGCTTTTCTAGGAACAGTAGTTCATCTTCTAAATAGCTTGCAGGGCCACCCTGTGTTTCTCCAACATATTTACAAACGGGTTCTTTAGAAGTAATAGCAGATTCCTGACTGCTGGTGGTTTTGTTGGATTTCCTCCCAGTTTTGCAGCAGTCCCTAGAAAGTTCCAGGAGTAGAAAATAAAACCCAGTATCTACCACAGTTGCCAATTGGTTTAAAAACCAGGGAATTGAGATAGAATCATCGAATCATAGAGTTGGAAGAGACCTCATGGGCCATCCAGTCCAACCCCCTGCCAAGAAGCAGGAAAATCGCATGCAAAGCACCCCCGGCAGATGGCCATCCAGCCTCTGTTTAAAAGCCTCCCACACACTCCAAGGCAGAGAGTTCCACTGCTGAACAGCTCTCACAGTCAAGAAGTTCTTCCTAATGTTCATATGGAAGCAGTTTTCAAATATTTTTAAAAGCAGCCCTGCAAAAGCGAGAGCTTCTTTACTGGAGGATCTGTTTGCAGAGCCATATGAGGTTGGTTTCTGGCTGTCAGACTGTAACTGCCGGGAGAGGAATGGCTGAAGGGGTTCAAAAACAAACAAGCCAAAACATAGCAAAATTTGACTTGTGCAAACTTGGCTGCTGGGTGCCTCCGTCTGAACGTGAGCCCATTTTGTTTGTATGCATTGAAAAACCTTCTTGCCCAGGATGGATTTCAGCAAATGAGCCAAGCGTCATCCCACCCAGAAATGGGTCTGGAGGTGCATCTATAGTGTGGAATGATTGCAGTTTGGTGCCATTTTGATTCCTATGGCTCAGTGCTATGGAATTATGAGACTTGTCATTTGGCAAGGTCTTTTGCCTTCTCTGCCAAAGAGTGTTGTCACCTAATCAAACCACAACCTTCAGGATCCTGTAGCATTGAGCCATGGTAGCTCAAGTGGGGTCGAAATGCATTCATTCTACCATCTACATGGTAGTTTTAACCCAAACCCACAGGAAACTTTCAAACGCTCTCAAGGTTTGTCCTGAGAGATCCTTCTGCAAAGCGAGTCCATTCCTCCTCAAGTCTGGTCCATGACTTGTGCCAAAGTAAGTTTAAAGTCACGGTTAAGGCTTTGGAGGCAGTTGGGTTTGTAGATAGTCTGGGGAAATGTTTTGGCAAAGGCTTTCCATCGGTGGAAACCCTGCAGCTCTATATTAGAATTGCATGGTGCTTTAATAGCACTGCTCAGAAATATATAGGTGACAAAGGGTTTGGCTTTTGTTTTTGCTAAGCAGTTCCACCAAAATGGTGCAGACTGGGAGCAGCCAGAAGGAGCAAAGCTGTGATGCAAAGAAACTCTCTCTTGGTCTTAATAAAATATGGGTTAAAGTCTTTCTTTTTGGGGTAAGGTTTGCTCTTGCTCTCACCAACTTCGCAAGCCTATCTGGTATGGTTTAGTATTGTGAACCACATTGAATATTGCTTCAAGAGAGGAAAGTGAGGTGTTTTTTTTTTCCATGTTAGGTGCGACTTGAGAAACTGCAAGTTGCTTCTGGTGTGAGAGAATTGGCTGTCTGCAAGGATGTTGTCCAGGGGATGCTCGGATGTTTTGATGTTTTACCAACCTTGTGGGAGACTTCTCTCATGTCCCCTCTGGGGAGTCGGAGCTGACAGGGAGCACATCCGCGCGCTCTCCAGATTCAAATATCTGACCTGTCAGTCTTCAGTCTTGCCAGCTGAAGTGAGATATAAATAAATATTTTTTATTATTTATTTATTGTTCGATCTTGTATGCCGCCACTCCCCGAGGGCTCGGAGCGGCTCACAGCACAATGTAAAACACTATAAAAGCAAAGATTACCATGAATGATACCAAATTAAAATTCAGAGTTCACAATTCAAATGCCAACCGAAACAAATGAGTCTTACAAGCCCTGCGAATATGATGGTGATGATTTTTTTGTGTGTGTCAGGAGCGACTTGAGAAACTTCAGGTCGTTTCTGGTGTGAGAGAATTGGCCATCCACAAGGATGTTGCCCAGGGGATGCCCGGATGTTTTTTTTTATGTTTTACCATCCTTATGGGAAGCTTCTCTCATGTCCTCACATGGGGAGCTGGAGCTGACAGAGGGAGCTCATCCATTCAAACATGTGACCTGTCGGTCTTCAGTCCTGCTGGCACTAGGGTTTAATCCACTGCGCCACTGGAGCTCCAATGATGTTGATGATGATGATAGTGCCTTTTTGGTGGCTGCTCTTGTGGAACTCCCTCCCACTGGAGGCTGACCAGGTCTCCTCTCTGCTTTCCTTCCACTGTCCTTTCATATTGAAAGAGGCGTTTGGAAATTAATTAGTAGCATTTTAATAGGGCGGTTGCATTGTTTTAAAAAACCAACTTTTAGTTACCATTACTTTACAAAGCTTTCACAACTCTGGGAGGAGGAGCAATAGAAATTAAACAAACAAGTCATCGGGGGCCTGTGCTTCTAGCCAAGAATGGGAAGGAAAAAAAGGACTCCTATAGGTTGGTTGGTTACTTGCTTGCTTTTTAAGAATACGATTCAAAAATTAAGGGATGCTCAATACCAGGAACCGTTTGGTGGTCAGCAAACCAACATTATTCCAATCAAAGAGAATGATGTGTATGGTTAACCCTGACTGAAAAAACCTATGACAGTGTTTCCCAACCAGTGTTCCACAGCACACTAGTGTTCCATGAGTGATCACCTTGTGTGCCGTGGGAAAACCTCTCTTCCCCCCTTTCTTCCCCCTCCTGCTGCCACTTGGGGGAGGAGGAGGAGGATAAAGTGCCAGGCGGCGGTGAAGAATTAGAAGAAGGCCGTTTCCCCTCTGTGCCCCAATCAGCCAGCCCATCCCAGCTGCCAGGGAGGGCCTGGGCACCTCGGGGAGCCTCGGAAGAAAGGCTCCCCGCAGGACCCAGGCCCTGCCTGGGAGCTGACTTTGACCGTCTCGTGTCTTCCGCCTGGAGAAAGGCTCCCCGAGGTGCCCAAGCCTTCCTGGGAGCCTTTCTCCCAGTTCGTGGCTCCGCCGAGCCCGGCGGGAGACGCGAGCCGGCCAAACCCGGCTCCCGGGCAGGGCCTGTTCTTTGCGGGGAGGCTTTCTCCCGGTTCGCGGCTCTGCCGGGCCCAGCTGTTTGTGGCTCCGCCGGCTTGGCTATATATATATATATATATATATATATATATATATATATATAAAGAGAGAGAGCGCACAACAGCGCAGGCAGAAAAGCATATCTGTGTAGGAGGTTGAAAATTAGGAAGAACTTCCTGACTGTGAGAGCTGTTTAGCAGTGGAACTCTCTGCCTCAGAGTGTGCTTCCGTCTTGCTGCTCTCTTTCCAGCCGGTTTCCCTGAGGACCAGGTACGTTTTCCCTGAGGACCGGGTGACTGCGATAAAAACTAAACACAGAGAGAGACTGACAGCTGTTGAGCAAGACCTTCGTGTGTGTCTTTCTGCCATTCCTGCCAGGATATCTATGTTGTATTCATTGAAACAGGCCCAGGTTGGGAAACACTGGCCTGTGATGTTTTAGAGCAGTGTTTCTCAACCATTGTGCCGTGGCACACTAGTGTGCCATGACGGACCTCCTGCTGTGCCGCGAGAAAAGTTCTCTGCCCCCCTACCTTTTCCCCCTCCTCCTGCCGAACTCCTGCTGCTTGGGGGAGGAGGAGGAAGGGCCGGGCGGTGGCATAGAAAAAGAAGAAGGGGTCGGGGCGCCGCTCCTTCGGCCGTTTCCCCAGCCAGCCTCCAATCCGCCATGACTCCTGCCATGATTCTCGCCCCTCACTTGCTAAAGCCGCGTGGAGGAGGAGCCCCAACCATTGATGCCTGTCCACGGTTCATGGTCCTCCTCTGTGGGAGAGCTAAAGCTGGAGGGAGGGGGCGGGGCGGGGCATGGCGCGGCCTGGCTCCACCCCCTCCCCCAGCTTTGGCACTCCCAGCAGCTGCTCCAGCCTTGAGGGGACAGTGACAAGCCAGCATTGTGCTGGCTGTGCCACCACTGGCTTGGCACTGCTCCCTCAAGGCTGGAGCAGCTGCTGGGAGAGCTGAAGCTGGGGGGAGGGGGCGGGGCATGGCGTGGCCTGGCGTGGCCTGGCTCTGCCCCCTCCCCTGGCTTCGGCACTCCCAGCAGCTGCTCCCAGCAGGCCACCAACCCACCGCCGTTCTGTACTGGGTTAGAGTGTCATTTTGTGTCATTTTGGTTGGTGGTGTGCCCCCGGATTTTTTTAATGTTAAAAGTGTGCCGCGGCTCAAAAAAGGTTGGGAAACACTGTTTTAGAGCCACTCTTTGCATCTTTTTATACCTGCCCAGCCCCTTTTTTCCTTGTCCTCTATCTAGCTGGTAGTTCTTCAGCCACATCAGTGCTCAAAAGATGGCAAAGGAGGGCTGTATTATTAACATGAGGCATTTGGTGCCGACTTGCAGCAGGATGCCTGTGGCGATCAATCCAATAAAGCTGGGAAAGAAGACTGACTGAGGCTTAAGATATCATGCTTAATGATATAAACCAGGGCCCAGGACACGTGCCTCAGCCACATGCTTTCGCCTTGAAGCGGCACTCGCCTCCCTGCCCCATTGCTCCCCCATTTATCTCCCCAGAGAAGCAGATATAGGGGCATCCGACCCTTCTGCACTTCTGCAGCCAGAAGTGACAGACATTGGCTAGTGACCAATGATGACCCCATCCCTCTCCATCAATACCTTCCAGTTTTAATCTATATGTTTATTAATGTTTTCAGCAATATAAGTGTCAATATAAGTTTCTTTCATGGCCGGAATCATTGGGTTGCTGTGAGTTTTCTGGGTTGCATGGCCATGCTCTTCTGACGTTTCACCCACATCTATGGCAGGCATCCTCAGAGGTTGAGGGGTCCGTTGGAAACTAGAAAAGTGGGCTTTATATATATATATATATATATATATATATGTGGAATGTCCAGGGTGGGAGAAAGAACTCTTGTCTGCTGGAGGCAAGCGTGAATGTTGTAATTGGCCACCTTGATTAGCATTGAATGACTTTGCAGCTTCAAAGCCTGGCTGATTGCTGACTGGGGGAATCCTTTGTTGGGAAGTGTTAGCTGGCCCTGATTGATCCTTGTCTGGAATTCCCCTGCTTTTTGAATGTTGCTCTTTATTTACTGTTATGATTTTAGATAGTTTTTTTTTAATACTGGTAGCCAGATTTTGTTCGTTTCCTTGTTTTCCTCCTTTCTGTTGAAATTGTCCATATGCTTGTGGATTTCAGTGTCTTCTCTGTGTAGTCTGTGGTTGTTCGAGTGGTCCAGCATTTCTGTGTTCTCAAATAATATGCTGTTTCTAGGTTGGTTCATCAGGTGCTCTGAGGATGCCTCCAATAGAGGTGGGAGAAACGTCAGGAGAGAATGCTTCTGGAACATGGTCATACAGCCTGGAAAACTCACAGCAACCCAATATACCCAGTGTCATTCTACAATGTGTAAATACAGTATTTTTCATAATAATAATAATAATTTGTAAAGACAGTAATTTTCCTAAATAATAATATAGAGATATCATTGCCTTTATAAATTGTAGAATGGCATTTATAGTGTCCATTTGAGCATAGATATCTCGAGTGTGTTGCATGAGGACTTGTTCTGCCTTAGGTCCTAGATTGTCCAGAAATTGTAAAGGCAGGCCAATTTTAGCCAACTCATTATTTAGAGCCACTATCCATGATGTCTTTTGGTCACGCTGGACTTGATCCTCTAGGCATAGGTGTGGAAGTCTACTGGGATTCATATGGGGTTTTTTTTTTTACCAGTAATTGAATTAAGAAGCAGTTAGTGCACATAGATAAAACACAATGCCATTGAAATACATATATTGCAACACACAGGACAAAGCTTAAAGTACCGATTAAAATGGACTTCCCACCTTAAAGACGTATCATGAAAATATTATTATCATCCTGATAGCTCAGGCATGGACCAACTTGGGTCCTCCCAAGTGTTTTGGACTTCAACTCCCACAATTCCTCAGGCTCCTTCCTTTTCCCCCTCAGCCGCTTAAGCGGGCCATCCAAACCCCTTTTACAATAAAGGAAGACACCATCAAAGCTCTCCTGACAGATGGCCATTCAGTGTCTGATTAAAAGCCTCCAGAGCAGTGTTTTTCAACCTTTTTTTGAGCCGCGGCACATTTTTTACATTTACAAAATCCTGGAGCACGCCACCAACCAAAATGACACTCTAACACAGTAATCCATATAGTTAATGTGTTTTTTAATGTATTTATACACTCAGTGTGAAACCTGGACCTGTTTCGATGAACACGACATAGATATCCTGGCAGGAATGGCAGAAAGACACAAACTTCCCACACGGAACTCCCATAACCAAGAGAAAATGCTATAAGAGTTTGATGGGCATTGACCTTGGGTTTTGGAGTTGTACTTCACCTATATCCAAAGAGCACTGTGGACTGAAACAATGTTAGATCAGGACCAAACTTGGCATGAATACTCAATATGCCCAAATGTGAATACAGATGGAGTTTGGGGGAAATAGACCTTGACATTTGGGAGTTACAGTTTCTGGGATGTATAGTTAACACACAATCAAAGAGCATCCTGAACTCTTGCAACAATGGAATTGAACCAAACTTGGCATATTGAACTCTCATTAGCAACAGAAAGTACTGAAAGGGTTTGCTTGGGAGTGGAGAAGAAAAAGTGTTCGGCAGGAGGGGGAAGAAGGGTATTGGAGGTTCCAATTTCCCATGGCACACCTGATGATCACTCACGGCGCACTAGTGTGCCACGGCACACTGGTTGGGAAACACTGCTCCAGAGAAGGAGGGTCCACTGAACTCAGTGGTTTGTGAATGAATGACTGGGTGAGTTATAAGGTTTGGAAGGGATTTCGAGAGCCATCCATTCCAACCCCCCTTCAGCCAGACAGGAAGACACAATCAAAGCGCTCTCAACAGATGGTCGTCCAGCCTCTGCTTAAAGACCTCCAAGGAAGGCAATTCCACCAGACTTCCAGCTCTGAATGAATGGATAAGATTTGCAAGAGACCGCCAAGAGTTATCCAGGCCAATCCCTCTACTACCATAAAAAAACACCAACAAAACCCTCCCAACAGATGGCCATCCAGCCTCTGACTTCCTTGTCCACTTGTTATCAGGTTATTCTAGGCCATCCCGAATACAGAGGTGGTTTGTATGCCATAATATAATCTATTATATAAATGGGTTCACGTCATGTGATGTATACCTCAAACAAAGAAACCATACAACGCAGAAACACAATACTTGCCAACAGAAATAGGCCTCAAGCAAGGTACGTTTGTAGCAAAGAAACTTTCCCCCCCAAAAAACCTAAAAGGCCCCCAAAACAACGAGTAAAAATAAAACTACATTTACCAGCATCCTCCGGGGCAGCCAAAGACTCACCCAGCCTCTACATTCTGAACAACATGATTGGCTGCCAATAAGGACGGATTTGCATAACTGCTTCACTGGCCAGCCAACATGAAAATTCCGATCCATAATAAACTGCCAAAACAGAATAAGGAAAAGGCCTGAGCCAATCCCCAACACAAACACCCAAATCACTTCCAACCGAAAATTTACACCCCAAAAAATCACAGACCACGCCCAAAATTGACAGTAAGGCTTCATTAACTTGATTTCCCTAACTAGCCCTCACTTACTGGGAAGCTGTTTATGCTCTAAATTAACAGTAAGACATCATTAACTTGATTTCCTAACTAGCCCTCACTTACTGGGAAGCTGTTTACGCTCTGAATTGACAGTAAGACTTCATTAACTTGATTCTCCCGACTAGGCCTCAGCTCATTGGACATTGTGTACGGCCTGAATTGACAGTAAGGCTTCATTAACTTGCTGTTCCTAACTAGGCCTCAGCTCATGGGACATTGTGTATGGCCTGAATTTACAGTAACCTACCTTGGCACACAGAGCCCCGACCATGCATGATGGGACTTGAAGTACCACCATGGAAAATGGGATTTGTAGTACTTCAAAACCCATCATTCCCCACAGACCACTGTGCCCCAGAACCAAGACCAATAAAGACCCAACTTGGCACACCATGCCCCCATGAGCCACACTCCATCCAACTCCAGTTTAGAGGAGGGCACACCGTGGATGATTGAACTTTCTCACATCTCCTAAAAAGGGCACAGCAACGCGTGCCGGATACAGCTAGTATAATATAATATAATATAATATAATATAATATAATATAATATAATATAATATAATATAATATAATATAATAATGACTCCTGGGCCACCATGGTTGCTCCATCCAACTAATAAAAGGGACTACTACCCTGGATGGGGATGGAGGGCCATTCAGTCCCATCTCCATTTGTTTGCAGGGCGATCTTAATGTTGCAATGGAAGATCTCTAGGCAGGACTCAAAGCCACGTCCGTCCCTGTATTTGCTGTCCTTCCTGCTGCCCAGCAACTGGCGCCTGGTGCAAGGCTTCCAGAAAAAAGCCTCGTGACTAGTAGATTTGTCTGCCATAAATAGAAACCTCAGCTCAGTGATGGCCCCGTAGATCTGTTATTCCCTCTCGACTTTTTAATAACACAGCAACCCTGGTTTGGCTCAAGTTGTCCTCTTGTTCCCAGTTGTAGAGGTGTGTGCATTGCCCTACTTGCCTTCCAAAGTGGAAGCGGAAATTGGGAGCAGCACTAAGCTGGATTCTATAGCTTTAAGGAGATTACAGCAAAGGTTTATTTCTATAGGTTGGTGTATATATACGTGTGTGTGTGTGCGTGTATAAGTAATAGCTGGGTAAAGCTGCAATGGAGCAGTCCTGCAGAGAGAAATCCATACTCCCAAATGCACAGAATCCTGGCCACGTTCTTGCAGTGTAGTGCCATGGTTTCAGCATCAGGCTAGGACTCCGGAGACCAGCCATAGAAACCAATTAGGAGACATCAGGCAAGCCACACTCTCTCAGCCTCAGAGGAAGGATAGGGTCACCATAAATCGGAAAAATAACTTGAAGGCACCCAACAACAACATGTTGCCTTCACACTTTTTTTCGTGTCAGGAATGGCTTGAGAAACTGCAAGTCGCTTCTGCTGTGAGAGAATTTGCCATCTGCAAAAATATAGCCCAGGGGACACTTGGATGTTTTACAATCTTGTGGGAGGCTTCTGTCATGTCCCCACATGGGAAGCTGGAGCTCACAGATGGGAGCTCACCCGCTCCCCGGATTCGGAATGCCAACCTTTTGGTCAGCAGTCCTGCCAGCACAAGGGTTTAACCCATTGCACCACCGGGGGCTCCTGACTTCACACTGAGAAATATTAGTATAATTAATAATAATAATAATAATAAATAATTCCAAAAGGGAATAATAATATTTCTCAGTGTGAAGGTAGGAGCCCCCAATGGTGCAATGGGTGAAACCCTTTTTATTTTATATTTTATTATATTTCCAAAAGGGAAATATAATAATAATAATAATAATAATAATAATTCCAAAAGGGAAACGGGATCTGTTGCTAGTGTGAAGGCTGAGAACTAGAAACATGACTTTTATTTACTTTGAAGGTGGAAAAATCTTCCTGTTACTAGTTAGTAGCCTTCACACTAAGAACTAGCAACATGACTTTTTTTTTGCTTTGAAGGTGGAAACATCTTCCTATTGCCAGTGAGTTCAACCCAGTTTTCTTTTGGAAATAATATTATTATTAAGGTAAAGCTTTTCCCCTGACATTAAGTCCAGTCATGTCTGATTCTGAGGGTTGGTGCTCATCTCAATTTTTAAGCCGACGAACTGATGTTGTCCGTAGACACCTCCAGGGCCATGTGGCTGGCATAACTACATGGAGCACCATTACCTTCCTGCTGGAGCGGTACCTATTGATCTACTCACATTTGCATGTTTTCGAACTGCTAGGTTGGCAGAAACTGGGGCTAACAGCAGGAGCTCACGCCGTTCCCCGGATTTGAACCTGCCACTTTTCGATCAGCAAGTTCAGCAGCTCAGCAGAGTAGCCCACTGCATCACCCATTAGGGAGATGGGGCGGAGTATAAATAAAGTTTATTATTTTATTATTATTAGTAGTAGTAGTGGTAGTAGTATTGTTATTATATTTCTTACTTGCCACTTCTCACAGTTCAAAACACATCATAAACCAGTGTCAAATACGTCTATTAAAACGTATTTCTACATATGTTAAAACACACAGAACGAATATTAAACTACAGTAAATGCAGGATGGGAGTTGAAAATTCATAGTTAATACATGTCCTGAACAAGCGTTCAAGTAAGTATATCGAACTGAATGAAGAGAGTGTTATTGCAACTACAACTCCCAAGTGTCAAGGTCTATTTTCCCCAAACTCCACCTGTGTTTACATTTGGGCATATTGAGTATTTGGGCCAAGTTTGGTCCAGATCTATCATAGTTTGTGTCCACAGTGCTCTCTGGATGTAGGTGAAGAACAACTCCATAACTCAAGGTCAATGCCCACCAAACCCTTCCAGTGCTTTCTGTTGGTCATGGGAGTTCTGTGTGCCAATTTTGGTTCAGTTGCATTGTTGGTGGAGTTCAGAATGCTCTTTGATTGTAGATGAACTACAAATCCCAGCAACTATAACTCCCAAGGGACAAAATCAACACCCCCCACCCCTCCAGTATTTAAATGTGGGCGTATTGGGTATGTGTGCCAAATTTAGTCCAGTGAATGAAAATATAACCTGCATATCAGATATTTACATTACGATTCATAACAGCAGCAAACTACAGTTATGAAGCAGCAGCAAACATAATGTTATGGTTGGGGTTCACCACAACATGAGGAACTTATATTAAGGGGTCGCGGCATTAGGAAGCTTGAGAAGCACTGGTCTAGAGACTATCCTCCCATTGATGCAGCCTAGAATTGCAGTGGTTTTATTAGATGCCACATCACACTCGTGACTCATGTTCAGCTTGTGGTCTGCTAAGACTAATAGGAGAGCGGCTTCTTTTGTGCAGCGAGGAAAGCCTGGCCCTTTCTTGAGAGGATTGGGTGTAGCGTAACCCTTCTTTGCAGCTTCTCTGCTTTTGATGTCTGAGGAGCGCAGCCTTTGATATAACGAAAAAGGAAACCCTCTTTCCCTTATTGTGCCATGTTTCAGGCATTTGCTTGAAGATGACGCTCAAGGTGGCTGCTTTGCTGCTTCCAAAGAGGCTGAAGAAGGTTTCCTCAATAGTGGCGTTTCCCTTTCGGATTGTAATTACGACTAATATTATCCTCATCGTCATCAGCATCCCCATCATTGTCGCATTAGCAAGCCACCTCCTTTGGAGAGCTTTTGTTTCCAGGATCCTTCTCTCTTCCTGCCAAAGCCAAGGAAGGTTCCTTTTGGGAGTTTGTGTGTGTGTGTGTGTTGATGTATGCATACACTGTGCCCCTCCTTTCATGCAAGATGTCTTTGAAGCTTGTTAGAGAGAGAGAGAGAGAGAGAGAGAGGGAAAGGGAGGGAGGGAGCGTGCAAGTGAGCAGAGCACAGCCATTAAATTATCATGATGCGCTGATCCGAATTGGCAGGAAAAAGCCGGGAGGGGAAAGCGCATGAGACACGGGCAGCGCCAGCCATGGGCCCAGATGCCGCCTGTCTGGCCGAGGAAAACAGAAGACTTGCTCCCAGACGGATGGATGGACGAAGGACGCAAGCCTCATTGCCAGTCGTTTTGTGATTTGGAATTAATTGCGGCGGGTAGAAAAGATGGAAACAAGGGGAGGCCAGCAAGGGATGCTGAATCCTCATTTGACTTGGCTGCTAAGACACACACACACACACACACACACACACACAGATTGATATGCCGCAATTGCTGCTAATGTGGCACAATCCATGTTGCGCCACTATGAGAGGCAGGTGCATCTACTCTGTTGAATTAATGCAGTTTGATGGCACTTGAAACTGCCATGGCTCAACGCAGTGGAATCCTGGGAGTTGTAGTTTGGTGAGACAACAGGGCCCTTCCTTTGTCAGAGAAGGCGAAAGACCTTTTGAAGCTACAACTCCCAGGATTCCACTGCATTGAGCCATGACAACTCCAAGTTCAACCGTTGTCAATGGCAGTGTAAGTGGAGAATTAATACAATTTGGTGCCACTTGAACTGCCCTGGTTCAAGGCTATTGACTTCTGGGCATTGTAGTTGGGTGAGGCAACAGAGTCCTTTGTAAGANNAGTCGAAAGATCTTTTGAAATTATGACTTCTAGGATGCCATAGTGTTAAGGCATGGTATTTTAAATGGGTCAAACAGCATTGGTTCAGCCTGGGGTTTGTAGTTTAAATTGGATACATGGACTTGCTATCACTTCCTAATTGGATACGTGGACTTGCTATCACTTCTGAGAGGCTTGGGTCCAGAAGAGTTTCAGGTGTAGGATTTTGGAACACCTGTATTTGTATTTACATGCTAAAGTGAAATATCTTGGAGTTGGGACCCGTGTCTAAGCACAGCAACCCTTGATGATTCATGTACATTTTGTACACCTAGCTTGAAAGTAATTTTAGGCAGAATATTTGTAATATTTTTGTGCATGGAGTAATGTTTGTGTCCGTTGAACCATCAGAAAGCAAAAGACATTTTTGGATTTTGAAGGGTTTAAAAAAATATATTTTCAAAATTGGGGATGCTCAACCATCTGTTTCCTCTCAGACTTTTGTGGCAGAAAACTGATTTTTAAATTAGTTGCCTCAACTTCTCCCTTGGTAGACAAGTGACATATATGTAGAGATGCATCCATGTGGATCCATTATTTGGGAGATACTTCTAATTCGTTTTGTCCAGCCTTGGAAATCTATCAGCAAGTGGCCGTTATTGATCTGCATTCAAAAATAGGACCATCTTTTTTCACACACGCTTTTGCACCAACTCATGTTGCATCGTCGTGTCTCAATCTTTGGACTGAGAAGCAAGAATGTAGCAGCTCAGAAAAGAAGGACATGATCCATTCCTTGCATTATTAGTCCTGGAAAGACCAGTTTTCCTATTGCTTGTGTCCTTCTTATTCCAGCACAAGCCCTTGGCTTGGAAAAATTATTTTTGTATTGAAAACAAAGGCAGAAATGCCCTAAAAGTTTCTGATGAAATGGAATAGGCCAGTGTTTCCCAACCAGTGTGCCGTGGCACACTACTCTGCCGTGAGCGATCATCAGGTGTGCCGTGGGATATTGGAACCTCCAATACCCTTTCTTCCCCCTCCTGCCGAACACTTTTTCCCAAGCAAACCCTTTCAGTTCTTCCTGTTGGTAATGAGAGTTCAATATGCCAAGTTTGGTTCAATTCCATTGTTGCAAGAGTTCAGGATGCTCTTTGATTGTGTGTTAACTATAAATCCCAGAAACGGTAACTCCCAAATGTCAAGGTCTATTTTCCCCAAACTCCATCTGTGTTCACATTTGGGCATATTGAGCATTCATGCCAAGTTTGGTCCTGATCCAACATTGTTTGAGTCCACAGTGCTCTCTGGATATAGGTGAACTACAACTCCAAAACTCAAGGTCAATGCCCACCAAACTCTTATAGTATTTCCTCTTGGTTATGGGAGTTCTGTGTGGGAAGTTTGTGTCTTTCTGCCATTCCTGCCAGGATATCTATGTTGTGTTCATCGAAACAGGCCCAGGTTTCACACTGAGTGTATAAATACATTTAAGAACATATTAACTATATGTATTACTGTTTTAGAGTGTCATTTGGTGTCATTTTGGTTGGTGGTGTGCCCCAGGATTTTGTAAATGTAAAAAGTGTGCCGCGGCTCAAAAAAGGTTGGGAAACACTGGAATAGGCAACGCAAGACTTCCTGATATTATTTGCAGGTTTGATCCAGTTCTGATCAATGTATCGTTGGGTATCCTTTGCAAGTACAGGCAGCCTCCAGGTTATGAAAGAGGTTCTGTAGATTTGTTATTGAGCTGAATTTGTATGTAAGTCGTAACAGGGAATTGTAACTCCAGCTCATGTATATAAAGCTGCTGTACTCCAGAGCAGGAACACCTGACTTGAAATGCCCAACACCAGCTTGGTGAAACTAGCAAGCAGTTGATTGTAGAATATATGTAGGCAAAGCAGTAAAAATAGTAAAAGAGTAAAAGTTCAAAATCCAAGGTATCCATAAACTTCAAACAGAAACCAGGTCCATTGGAACATAAACATCCATGAAGCAAGACACTTGAAACCATGAAGCAAAACAGCAGGAACTCCCAGGCAAAAACTTAAACTTGGCAACAACTTGATACATGAAACATAGAGCACTTGAAAGCAGAACCATCATGGAATAACAACGTTGACTCGACTAAGACAGTGATTTTCAACCTTTTTTGAGCCGCGGCACAGTTTTTACATTTACAAAATCCTGGGGCACATCAACAACCAAAATGACACAAAATGACACTCTGTCATTTTACTAACTGTCACCCTCCCCCCTCGTGACGTTGCTGCTTCCGCCAACCCCCCCTCCCGCCCCCCTGGGACGCCCACGCGCATGAGGCTCATCACCGTCCCGCGGGGGAGGGCTGTGCTGAGTGGCCGAAGCGCATGTGGGCTCGGCAGAGCAGGACGAATAGGAATTGAGCACACGCGGTGGCTCCGAGCCTGGGAACAAACTGCGGCGTAGGCCCGCAGCCGTCGCCACCCCCAGCTCTCCTTCCCGAAGGGGTTAAGCCCCCCAGGAGTGCCTCCCTCCCGTGCATCCCTTCGGTTTTCCTGCTGTCGCCTTGGGACCAGATCGGGAAGGAACCACACTGGGCTGTGGAGCTGCGCATCCCGGCCTCTGCTCTGCAGCAAACCCGGAGCTCAGCCAGGAGAGGCCAGGAGATGAGGGGTTGCTCCCCTTCCCCGGCTCGGAGGGGCTAGAAGGAAGAAAGCCTTGACTCGAGCCTCCGGGAGCAGGGTCGGACGAGGGCAGCTCCCGCGGACTCCTCCTCCCTCTCCTCCTCCTTGCTGCTGGAGGGGAGGAGGGCAGAAGAGTGCCCAGGAGCCTGGCCGCAGCCCGGCCAGGTAGCCCTTGGCGCACAGAGGGAGAGAAGGAAGGAAGGGAAGGAGAGAGAGAGGAGGAAGGGAGGTTTCCTGCTAGGCTCTATCTCTCTCTCTCTACACTGCAATTTCTCACGGCACATCTGATGATCTCTCACGGCACACTATTGTTCTGCGGCGCACTGGTTGAAAATCACTGGACTAAGACACTGGTCTCCCATGAATGATTATAAACCCTTTTCAAAGCCTGGAACTGACATGAAAGCATTCTTTCTCACTTTCCCACTAGATAATGTTTTGTTTATCTTTCTTCCGTTGTAAGCGAGCAGAACGCTTGAGATTCTGAAAGTTCTGCCTCTGTTTACTCAAAGGTTGCTTTCTGTCCAAGGTTTCGCTATACTCTCCCTCTGCAAAGCAACCTCACTATCATTTTTAGGCTGTTACTCTGAGAAAAGCGATGAAGGGTCTTTCCCAGGAGTGTGAACTTGTTCAGGCCTTAACTCTGGCCCAACCAACCCCGCATCCTCAGGCCCTTCATCAGGAACACCTTCCCCATTCCCATTATGCACATCAACATGAGCATCATTCCCAATATGAACAGCATCATGAATGCACCGGGAATGTGGCACAGCTGGCTGGGAGTCAGCTGCATAAGATCTCTACAGACCAGAAGGTCATGAGTTCGAGGCCTGCCCAGGTCGGTGTGAGCTCTCGACCAATTGTGTAGCTCGTTGTCTATGTATGTTGTATGTCTATGGCATTGAATGTTTGCCTGTATATGTGCATTGTGATCCGCCCTGAGTCCCCTGCGGGGTGAGAAGGGCAGAATATAAATGATGTAAATAAATAAATAAATAAATATCATTTCCATCATGAGCATCAGACACAATCACAAGCTGAACATGCCGACATACAACATAAGCTTTGTACGGCAGAGGGAAGGGTTAACCCTCCAGCGGTGTTTCCTTCGCTGCCTGTGTCCCTGTTCAGAATATTCCCCCTTATTTTCTGTCCCTGTTAGAATGGGATTTTGAAAAATGTGACTTGTGTAAACAAGAATTGGAGAGAAAGCTTCAGTGGAGACCCCTTTCCCCTATGATAATAATTCTTCCAGGAGTGGATTTACGTTCTTCCGAGAGGCAGATTCCTCTCACTTCCTATTGTCTCATCCCTGTTCCTAACTAGGAGTTGTTAGTAAGTTGGATGTTTGTAACTCGGGGATTGTCTGTATACATAGAGAGCCAGGGCCTGAATTCCATGTAAGAAAGAGTTGAGGACATTGTGGCAAGAAAGAAGACTCAGACAAAGGCAGGGATGTCCTCAATTTTGTAACCAGGATTGTGTGATTTGCAAGGACTGTAAGGAACCCACTCTTCTCTTTTTGGGAGTGGAATGGGAGAAGAGATGTGTGTTTGACAAAAGCGCTGTGGTTCTCCCGGATCCCATCTGTGCGGCAGCGACTAACAAAGACTGGCTCTTCTATGCAACAAGCGTTGGTCAGACTCTGAGAGAGAGGAGGTGATCCACAGAATACAAATGGCAGCTTCACTCTCTCTGCTGTTCCTTGGCTGCATTTGCAGTATATTCCTCCTGCTGATCCTCTCCTTCCCTCCCAAGTCAAACCCTCTGCTGCTGCTGGAGTTAAAATGGGAGAGGAGCCATTGGGAAATTGTATTTTCTCAGCAAAAATCAAGAAGAATTTTTGGCTGGCAAGAATGTCCTCTAACGGTCATGCCAGAATTTAACAGCATCAGTGATCAACCAGGTGTGTGAGCAGTTCCATTCCCATTTCGAACAGGCTGGCAACTAGTTGCAGAGTCATAGAAGGGTAAATTTGGTATGCCTGGTGCTTGACCTGGTGGCGCAATGGGTTATAAACGCTTGTTCCAGCAGAGCTGCTGGCTAAAAGGTCGGCAGTTTGAACCTGGGGAGCAGTGAGCTCCATCTATCAGCTCCAGCTTCCCATGCAGGTACATGAGGGAAGCCTCCCACATGATGGTAAAATATCCGGGCGTCCCCTGGGCAACGTCCTTGCAGACAGCCAATTCTCTCACACCAGAAGCCACTTGCAGTTTCTCAAGTCACTCCTGACACACAAAAAAGCACTGCCGGCTCTGCATATTCTCTACCTCCTTTACGGCAGTTGAGGTTACATTATGCCCATGTGTCACAACATTGGCAGGTATTTGTCGTAAGCCTAGAATATGATGTCTGCCATGCCAAGTTGGTGCTTTATGTTTGTATTCATTGGGAGGGATCCCCAAGGGATATATCATCCAACCTTCTGCCGGCACAGAAGTGCAATGTCAAGCCTGGTGAAATCTCCTTCCCTAGAGGTTTTGAAGCCAAGTGTGGATGGCTATCTGTCGGGAGGGATCAGATTGTGTCTTCCTTGCATGGCAGAAGATGGTCTGACTGGATTGGTCTTGGGGTCTCTTCCAACTTCACGATTCTATGATGCATCCTTTGTAGGCCTACATAACAACCTAACAAATAGGAAAGGGAAATCTGTAGCTTTTCTTTATCATTCCTGCTGCCCTAAGAAAACTCAGAATATTCTTAAGGATCTATCGCACCATGGATATATATTTTTTAATGATTACCATATGGCAGATGGTATAGGATGACTAAAAACAAGGACAAATAGGCGGAAAGATAGTTTTTATTCTAGAGCTGTGCCTATGATTTCACTCTGATGTGACATGAGGGGTTGTGCAATAGCAGTTAGAATGTGGAAGGATGGGTAATGCACATTGGGAATGCATATTGGGGGTGGCATTTAATTTCATTGTACGATGTACAATGACAAAACAACGTGTTGTCAAAGGCTTTCATGCCTGGAATCACTGGGTTTTCCAGGCTGTGAGTTTTCCAGGCTGTATGGCCATGTTCCAGAAGCATTCTCTCCTGAGGTTTTGCCCACATCCATGACAATACAGTTAGTCTAGTCCAGTCCTGCATAGCTGCTTCCACATAATTACCTTGACATCTCCTGCCATGGGTCTAAGTCCTCTGCAAGAAGTCTGCAGTGTGCAAATTTTGTTTTTTCTTAAATGCCAGGGAAACCGCCAGGTTTACCATTCTCCCATCATCCTTAGAACCCAACCCACATACCTGGATTATTGCCTATCTTTCCTTCCCCTCTTCCTTGCGCCCTTCCTTCCTTTCTTCTTGTCTTGGAGCGAAAGGAGTGGCAATCCACCCAATAATCAGGAGGGAGCTTCTCCGCCTTTGCCAGCACATGCCTTCTGCCTCCAAGGTGTGTGATTGCGCTCTCAAGTGCGCCGATCCCTTTCCAAACCCATCGACCCCTTCCTTTTTCTTCTTTTGTTGGAAACTGGGTCAGTGTGCCGTCGTCTTCGCCATTCGTTCCCCCTTGTGTGCCTTTCCAGCTGCCTTCCAGCCCCTACGGAAGAGGAAAATAAAGCAATATGGGGTCAAGAGCTGGTGGGACATGCTGCCCACCCTCCGAGGCCGGTTCTGTGGCTGTCGGCCCTTCGATATTTCCCTGGTTGCCCTTCTTCCACCTCCCACGGTGCAGAAATGCAAGACTGAGTCTGGTGTGGAAATCTTAAATAAATTGGAGACATTTATTCAACCATTTTTTTTCCAATTTGTGTGTGTGTGGGGGGGGGGGCAGTCCCCAGAACCTGCTGGAATTAACAATCATTGGTTTAGACCAGTATTTTTCAACCTTTTTTGAGCCGCGGCACATTTTTTTACATTTACAAAATCCTGGGGCACACCACCAACCAAAATGGCACAAAATGACACTCTAACACAGTAATACATATAGTTAATATGTTTTCAAATGTATTTATACACTCAGTGTGAAACCTGGGCCTGTTTCGATGAAGACAACAGATATCCTGGCAGGAATGGCAGAATGACACACACGAATGTCTTGCTCAACAGCTGTCAGTCATGGGAAAACTTCGGCCCTCTGGGTGCTTTGGACTTCAATTCCCATCATTCCTAACAGCCTGAGGCCCTTTCCTGCTTAAGTGGCTGAGGGGAAAAAAGGAAAAGGGCCTGAGGCTGCTAGAAATGGTGGGAGTTGGAGTCCAAAACACCTGGAAGGTCCAAGTTTGCCCATGCCAGCTAAGAGATTCCATCGCCACATCTATCTTCAGCCTCTGGCCATTTTGAATATATGTAATTACATGATTTTCTACCTTGTCGTTATGATTATGGTGCTGCTTCGTTAAATTGTTCGCAAACTGACTGTGTTATTGTACGGATCCAGGAACTGACATTGGATAACATTGTGAGGATACACTTTGTTTTTTGGACTCACTTCCGTGTTTCCTTCAAATATCGTGAGTTTTCCGTAGAGGAGTGCTCCATGAACTCGCTACTTCCTGGTTCGCAACTCCTCCGCTCTCTGTGGCAACCACGCAAAACTACCTTATGTAAGACTTTTGATTTTCTCCAGCAGGATTGGTTACTTTGAATGTGTTTTTTTTGCGTATGATTATGTATGATTATGTATGATTAATTGTGCATTTTGTACTGTGACGTAGCAGTGATCCTTTAATAAGTAAGGGTATTGGAGGTTCCAATTTCCCACGGCGCACCTGATGATCGCTCACGGCACACTAGTGGGGAAGTGAGCATATATACCCTATTGACGCGGATCTAATGCTCACTTTTGGGGCTAAATGACCTGGCCAAAATGAAGGTGCACATTGGATTAGCAAAATATGGTCATTTTAGGGCTGGCGCCAAAGCGAAAGGGGAAGCTGCATCAGGAGCTCCTCTTTGAGGGGCCTCATCTCTAATTTAATGGCTCAATGCTATAGGACCCTGGGATTTGTAGTTTGGTGAGGCATCTGCCTCCTTTGGCAGAGAAGGCTCAAGGCCTTGTCAAACTACAGACCCCATGACTCCATAGCATTGAAAAAAGGGAGTTGAAGTGGATTCATTCTGCAGCAGCGATGCATCTCAAGGTTTCCTTTTCCATTGATGGAAGCTTTGGTGCTCTACATTACAAAGAGTGCACTTTTTTGCTGCTATGCATTACATTCGGCAGCAAATGCTTTTTTTGGCATCAGGGTTTTGAAAATGGAGTTGCGCATGAGAGAGGATGGTGCATGAGACTCAAATAAATGCAGCAATTCATTATTCTGTTTCCGTTCCATTTTCATGCCTCTTAGACCCGCATGTTGTTAGTGATGTGTACCTTCTGACCAAATGGAGAGAGCCTGCTACAGGGGTCTTCTGGGGCTGAGAGAGTGTAACCTGCCAAGAGCAGCCTATGGTTTTCCGTGGATTCTAACACTCCAGAGCTGGAGCCTGATGTTCAGAACCACCCTGTGGAAGTATAATGGGACTTGTTTTTGAACATTGATACTCTTTACCTTCTGGGTAGCAGACACTTCCAATAAGGGGATTTGTTTGGACAGGGAGCCTCTTTGCTCAGCTGTGAAAATCCAGTGGGTGGTCTTGGGCAGGTTGCAACTCTCATTTCCAGCCCCTTCTACACTGCCATATAATCCAGATTATCAAATCAGATAACCTACATTATCTGCTTTGAACTGGATTATGTGAGTCATACTTCCATATAAACCAATTCAAAGCAGATAATCTGGATTTTATATGAGTCTAGATGGGGCCTTAGATCTTTCCACAAAATCCCTATGATAGGTTTGCTATCCATTGGAAAAGATTTGAAGGCACAGTTCAACAACAACAACAGTAGGATTCATATACCTAAGGTAGGGAAAGGGATAGAATCATAGAGTTGGAAGAGACCTGGTGGGCCATCCAATCCAACCCTCTGCCAAGAAGCAGGAAAATCGCATTCAAAGCACCCCTGACGGATGGCCATCCAGCCTCTGTTTAAAAGCCTCCACCACACTGCGGGGCAGAGAGTTCCACTGCTGAACAACTCTCACAAGTTTTTCCTAATGTTCAGGTGGCATCTCCATTCCTGTAGTTCAGTGGATTATGGAGACTTGGTACCAAACCTATACTGATACCCAGGCTGGATCTGCACTGCTATCAAAATCCAGATTATCTGATTTGAACTGGATTATATGGCATTGCAGTGTCATATAATCCAGTTCAATGCAGATAATTTCGATTATCTGCTTTGATAATCTGGATTGTATGGCAGTGTAGATCCAGCTGCAGGCTTAACCTTTTAGATATTACAAGCAACACAGCCTCCCAATGTGAAGCAGAACTTGCATGTGTATTTAGCTCGTGCTCATCTGGGTTTATGGATGATGGTTAGCTGTTCTTTTGAGGTAGTCTTTTGAGTCCATTATTGTACCTCTAGCTGCTGGGACCTGCAGTCCAGCATCATCTGGAAGGCCATGTTTTCTCCCCCTTTATTATAGGTATTTAGATATGAGACCTTAAAACCATGGTTGGAGGAGAGCAAAGCAAAACCCAAGCTACTCTGTGCAAATGCAAGCATTTTTTGCCATTTTTTTGCCACTCTGGAGTTTCAAGAGGTGCCCTTCCTTGAACTAGTGTTTCTCAACCTTCCTAATGCCGCAACCCCTTAATACAGTGCCTCATGTTGTGGTGACCCCCAACCATAACATTATTTTCATTGCTACTTCATAACTGTAATTTTGCTACTATTATGAATCGTAATGTAAATATCTGATATGCAGGATGCATTTTCATTCACTGGACCAAATTTGGCACAAATACCCAATAGGCCCAAATTTGAATACTGGTGGGGTTGTGGGAAGGGATTGATTTTGTCATTTGCGAGTTGTAGTTGCTGGGCCACAAGACACCTACTAACCCAAGGAGTGACCATCACTAAAAAAATGATTTTGTCATTTGGGAGTTGTTGCAGGGATTTATAGTTCACCTGCAATCAAAGAGCATTCTGAACTCCACCATGATGTAATTGAACCAAACTTGGCACACAGAACTCCCATGACTAACCGAAAATACTGGAAGGGTTTGGTGGACATTGACCTTGAGTTTTGGAGTTCTAGTTCACCTACATCCAGAGAGTACTGTGAATTCAAACAATGATGGATCTGGACCGAACTTGGTACCAATACTCAAATGTGCCCAAATGTGAACAATGGTGGAATTTGGGCAACATAGACCTTGACATTTGGGAGTTGTAGTTACTGGGATTTATAGTTCACCTACAATCAAAGAGCATTCTGAACTCCACCAACGATAAAATTGGGCCAAACTTCCCACACAGAACCCCCATGACCAACAGAAAATACTGTTTTCTGATGGTCTTTGGTGACCTCTCTGACACTCCGTCACGAACTCCCCCCAGGGGTCCCGACCCCCAGGTTGAGAAATGCTTAACTAGAGCATGAAAGGCTGTGAAGTGCATCCTCACCAAACTGTAGAAGTCTCTTATTTCCGTTGTAAGAAACCATGGCTGTTGAAGTTGGTTCAAGCTGCTATAATTACTGAGTGCGGACGCACCCTTGAAAGCATATTATTGCAATTAACGCAGCTGGTTTTGCAGGTTTCTGCTGGTTTTCAAAGGCTGGCTTGTGTGAGGAGTGCTCCGTTCCTGTTTTTACAACTTTTCATTGTAGGATAAACACATTTCTTTTCATGCAAGGAGCTTTGGGAAACTGATTCGAAAGTCAAGGGGTGTGTTTGTGTGAAACTGAACCAAGCCTGTGGTTTGCAAAGAACCGTATAATCATCAACACAGATGAGACCCTTTATGTGGTTCACGATATGACATTTTAGGTCTTTTCACTGGCTCACCGTTCCTCATTGCTCCAGGGCTTGCGTCCATGTTGACTTTTATTAAGCGCATATGCATCGCTCTGGCCCTTTAGTTGTGTTTGGTGCACAATTTCCACGGGAACTTTGAGAGTTGTGGTCCATAATCATGCAGAAAAGGCAAGAAATTCCTGCTGCTAATGAATACAGAGACAGTGGTTGCCCATCTGAGTCTCATTTCAACTCTCATGACCTAATCTTATGGGATCCCGGGATCTGTAGTTTACTGAGGTCCATCTAGAGCTGAGATTCAAGTCAATGCTTAGAGCTTATTAGCAAAGAATTCTGCTAATTGATTCCTGATATGAATTCAGCTTTGCATTCAACCACTTTTGCATTCGTTTTGGACCCTAGATTTTCCAAACACTTTTTAGGTCTAGTTTAACCTTTAAGGTTGTACATAGTTTTTAAAAAGTCTTTGAACTTGTTAATTTGTATATTTTCTATAGGTTTTTAACTATATAGTAAACTGTTTGTAGTGTCTCATTTTTTAGAGAGATAAAGTGGGATAATCCTTCTAAAAATGATAGTAAATAGTATTTAGAGTGAGAAAGTATGACACTATTATTACTACTACTACTAATACTAATAATAAATAGCATTTAGAAAGAGAAAATGGGATAGTAATAATACTACTACTACTAACAATGATAATACTATGTAAAAAAACTTTGAAGTTTTCCGTTATTGGTTTGAAAGTGTTATTTCCTGTTTAATAATAATAATAATTATTATTATAATTATTATTATATTCTGCCCTATCTCCCCGAGGGGACTCAGAGTGGATTACAGAACACATATATGGCAAACATTCAATGCCGTTATACAATTAACAACAAGACAGACAGTACATAAATAGAGGCAAAGGCTTCCTTCTTTTCCATCTCCGGCATCTGGAGGCTGTGCTCAACTCTGGCCATGGGGAGGTGCTGTGGTTTCATTTCCATACCGAGGAACCTGTTATCCATGGACGACTTCCTGATCAAATTGCCTGTTTTCATGGGCACCTTTTTACCTCCCCACCAAAGCAGTACCTATTGATCTACTCACATTACTGTTTTCAAACTGTTAGGTAAGCAGAAGCTAGGGCTGACGGTGGGAGCTCACCCCGACCTGTGGCTTGAACTGCCAATCTTCCAGCTGGGAAGAGTTTTCTGCAGCTGGCGGTTTAACCCGCTGTGCTATCATGGGCCCTTAATTGTGCGGTCCTTACTTTGAAAAGAGCCAAGATGCTTAAAGCAACAGCAAACTGTTACAAACTCTGTAGTGTGGATATCCTGTAGGATGCCAAGTAATATGGAAATGCACAGTATGTGGCCTGCTGCTTCTGTAATAGAGATGGATGGGCTATTTAAGCCGTCTGCATCCATTATGGTGAAGTGAGATCTGACCCGAGGAACAGTGACTTTACGCACAGCTGCACAGATGCTGCCTGGATCTTATTCTGCCCCTCGGCTCGCCTTCTCCCATCATTCAAAAACTAGAGAAAACTGGCTCTGAAAAACCTTTTGGTCCCTAATTTTCAAGGCCACAATGTTGCTCTTGGCCATTTGCTGCTGCTGTTTCTGTTTGCTGCGCATATTTTATTATGAAATCATAGAGCTATTGAGTTGGAAAAGACCCCCCTCAAAGGTCATCCAGTCCAACCCTTCTGCCATAAAGGAAGATAATCAAAACCCTCCTGACAGATGGCCATCCAGTCTCTGTTTTTGGAAACTTCCAGAGAAGGAAGGAGACTTTACCACATAAGTAGCCCCTTTGTTCGTCCCTGCATCTACACTGCAGAATTAATGCAATTGGAACCCATTGAAGTGCCATGGCTCATTGCTTTGGAATCTGGGAGTTTATTGTGGAACTCAGTGCCGCAAGACTGGAGTTTGAGGAAGATATTTGTGGACTGCAGAGCCCCAAATCCCCTAACCAGCATGTCCATTGGTTATTTTTCCCAGCATTTTAGGTCTCACCTACACAGTACTTACTTACTTAGGCAATCCCTCATTGTCCGAGTAAGATTGTCCTCCAAGTTTGGTGTCCTGTCTATAGGTACGCAGGTGACTGTGGAGCATGTTCTCCCGCAGTGAGGGCATCGGTCCCGTTTGGGGTTGGCTTGATGCACTTTCCTCTTGGCACATTTCTCTCTTTCACTGTCCATTCGTGCCTCTTCAAATTCTACAGCACTGCTGGTCACAGCTGACCTCCAACGAGAGTACTCAAGGGCCATTGCTTCCCAGTTCTCGGTGTCTATGCCATAGTTTTAAGGTTGCCTTTGAGGCCATCTTAAAATCTCTTTTCCTGTCCTCCAACATTCCGTTTTCCATTCTTGAGTTCGGAGTAAAGCAACTGCTTTGGGAGATTGTGATCAGGCTTTCGGACAACATGGCCGGTCCAGCGGAGTTGGTGCTGGAGGAGCATCGCTTCAGTGCTGGCAGTCTTTGCTTTTTCCAGCACGCTGACATTTGTCCGCCTGTCTTCACAAGAGATTTGCAGGATTTTTCGGAGGCAGCGCTGATGGAATCGTTCCAGGAGTTGCATATGACGTCTGTACATAGTCCACGTTTCGCAGGCATGTAGCAGGGTTGGGAGGGCAATCTATCTATCTATCTATCTATCTATCTATCTATCTATCTATAACTATAATAAAAGAGAATGTTTGCGGAGGTGCGGAGGAATATGTGGCAGCGTTTCGATTGGTTGCCACTGTTGGATTATTTGCATAAAGGACTCTGATTGGCCAGGCTCAGAACTCCAACATTCTAAGGCACCAGACAGAGGGGATTGGCTCTCAGTGTCAATGTTGACTTTTGTGGAGAGGTGGCTGCCAAGGTAGCGGAAATGGTTAACGTTGTCTAATGTTAACACAGTAGAATGAATCCAGTGTGATGGCACTTTAACTGCTATGGAATCCTAGGAGTTGTAGTTTGGCACTCTTTGGCAGAGGAGGCAAAAGACTTTGGGAAACTGCAAGCTCTGCAATTCTATAGCTTTGAGCCATGGCAATTCAGTCTGTCCCAAACTGCATTCATTCTGCAGTGCAGCTGCATCCAAAGGCTCAAGGCTCTGTTGCTGCTTTTTCTTGCTGCAACAGTGGAAAACCCTTCCTTGTTTTGTGCAACTGGCACTACCTTTTCCAGCCATTTAATAATAAAAACATCTGTCAGTGAGCTCCCACCTTACTGCCTTTTTGCAAGACCCCACAAGCCCAGCTTCGGAGATAGAAATCGGGGCCGTTGGCGCATAATGATACATGCAAAGTGATTAAAAGCAAGAGATAACAAGCAGAGAGATGAGCCAAGGGGCACCAGAGCTAGCAAAACAACAAGCAAACCCTTTTGGTACCTGATTCCAAACGGTTGAAGATATATAAGAATGCTAACAATTTGTGTTGGGAATGTGAAAGACATCAAGGCACTTGGGCATGCGACAAGGCTTAAATAATATTGGAGACAAAACTTGATGTATGGCATCTTTATAATCAGTATGCAGCTAGACCCGACTGTATTTTTATTGGGACTTACAAACAAACACCCCTGGTTTTCAAGTTATGACACATTATGATTATAGCAGCAAGAATGGAAAAATAAAGAGCTACTTTCAAAAGAAGGAGGTTTTTAAGATCAAGTCAAGGGGGTGCTGTGGTTTGAGCTATGTACAGGTCCTTCTCAAAAAATTAGCATATAGTGCTAAAGTTCATTACTTTCCATAATGTAATGATAAAAATTAAACTTTAATATATTTTCGATTCATTGCACACCAACTGAAATATTTCAGGTCTTTTTTGTTTTAATACTGATGATTTTGGCATACATATCTCAAAAAATTAGCATATTCCATTCAACCAAATATGCTAATTTTTTGAGACAGTATTTTTGGGTTTTCAGGAGCTGTATGCCAAAATCATCAGTACAAAGCAAAAGAAGACCTGAAATATTTCAGTTGGTGAGCAATATATGAAAGTTTAATTTGTATCATTACATTATGGAAAACAATGAACTTTAGCACTATATGCTAATTTTTTGAGAAGGACCTGTATAGGTTTTTAGTTGATTTTAAGGGTCTTCACTGTTCTATTTTTTAAAATGTTGTTCATGTTTAATTCCATTTTAATGTTTGTATACTTTAAGGTTTTAAATTATATTGTATTGTGTTACTGTGATCTGCTTTGAGTCTCTTTTTTACAGAGAAAAATGGGATGTTGTTGATGATGATGATGATAATAATAATAATAATAATGGGAAGGTGGCGCAGCTGGCTGGGTGTCAGCTGCATAAGATCTCTACTGACCAGAAGGTCATGAGTTCGAAGCCTGCCCGGGTCAAGGCTCTCTACCTATTGTGTAGCCTGTTGTCGACCTTTGCAATCCGAAAGACAGTTGCATCTGTCAAGTAGGAAATTAAGGTACCACTTAGTGGGGAGGCTAAATTTAACTGATTTACGAGGCCATAAAAAGATCTCCAGAAAACACGCTGAGGAATGAAGGAGTGCGACAGCTCCCGCTGGTGGCCAGATGTTAAATTGCCTCTGTCTGTCTTGTGTTTTTGTGTGTCTAAATGTAATGTGTACATTGTAATCCGCCCTGCGGGGTGAGAAGGGCGGAATAGAAATAAAGTAAATAAATAAATAAATAAATAAATAAATAATGAGGATTTAAAGATCGAACTGCAAAGACTCTGGCACAAGCCAGTCAAGGTGGTCCTAGTGGTGATTGGCACACTGGGTGCAGTGCCTAAAAACCTTGGCTTGCACTTAAATACAATTGGCGCTGACAAAATTACCATCTCTCAGCTACAGAAGGCCACCTTACTGGGATCTGCACGCATTATTCACTGATACATCGCACAGTCCTAGACACTTGGGAAGTGTCCGACATGTGATCCATCCAACAGCTAGCAGAGTGATCTTGTTTGCTGTGGACTCATCTTGTAATAATAATAATAATAATAATAATAATAATAATAATAATAATAATAATAGAAAGCTGGATTATAAAAGTGCTTGAACTGGCCAAAATGGACAAAGGATCCTCCAGTACAGTTCTTTTGTCAGTTTTCAACAAAGGTTAGCCATAGAATTAATGCAGTTTGATACCACTTTAACTGCCATGGCTCAATATTATTGACTAGAAATTCCTCAAAAGGTGTTCTCTCAGTTAATAACTAATAGCAGTTCATTTATTAGTGGTTTTTCACTTCCATGAAGGCCCTGTTCCTTAATAATCCCAGTGAATATGGAGGGATGACTCTATTTTTATTGTAAACTGTAATAAAATAATAATTCATAACAATATGATTACTACTAATATAATAATTATAATTATTGACGATAAGTAACTGGAAAAGATGACAGGATATGAGGATTTAAAGATCGAACTGCAAAGACTTTTGTGGTCACATTGGGTGCAATGCCTAATGACCTTAGCCTGCACTTAAACACAATCAGCACTGACAAAATTACCATCTGCCAGCTGCAAAAGGCCACCCTAATGGGATCTGCATGCATTATTCGCCGATACATCACACAGTCCTAGACACTTGGGAAGTGTCTGATGTGTGATCCAATACAACAGCCAGCAGAGTGACCTTGTTTGCTGTGGACTCATCTTGTTGTGTTTCTAATAATAATAATAATAATAAATAATTATTATTAATTATTATTATTATTATTCTCGTTTCTCCTCGATGCTCAAGGCAGGGCACAACATCATCATAAAACATTACGTAAAATGTATATTGAATAAAGAATTGTTTAATTGATATTACGTATATATCAAAATACACAGAAGTAAGATGAAAAATTCAGTAAATACAGACAATGAAAAGCAGCATCAAGGTTTCTGGTGATAGATAGAACAATCTGCTGGTTTGGGTCTTCGCTTGGATACTTGCCCCCAAGAGTTGCTTCCACCTGGCACATTTCCCTTCATGTTTCTGTGTTTCTCCTCTAGATCTCCGACATCTACATCAGTGGAACGACTGGGGACTTGACCGCCAAAGAGAAGCTGCTCCTCTGGACGCAGAAAGTGACCGCGGGATATGTGCCGGTCAAGTGCACCAACTTCTCATCCTGCTGGAATGATGGGAAGATGTTCAACGCCATCATCCACAGATACAGGTGTGCCAGGCTCCCCTCTCCCATCCTAAGTAGCCTAATAAGTCCTAGGACACCCTGCAATGTCCTTTGAAATGCGGTTCCAAAATTAATATGGCCTTAGATCAGTTTCAGGAATTGCCCTTGGTGTAATAGGAATTCTAGACCTTAGGAATTTCCATTTTAAGTTTGGGGATTTGGTTCTGAAAGGTGCTCAAGGAAGCAAAAACTCTTTGATTTCAATCCAGCATCCCTTTAGCATGGTGCAGATAACATGTGATCATATACTATGGCCTATGTGCAGAATAATGACACCATTCCAATAGTTGAGGCCCGCTGAGCATTTCACAATACATGATACAAGGTGCAAGGTACAGGATGCGGAATTGCAATTTGCAATCACAGTGGAAAGTATAGGATGCACAACTGCCATGTAAAGGGTCGGAGTGCAAAAGGATGGGATTGGTGAGAGTGTGATAGTAGTATAAGATGCACAACCACAGTGCAAAGAATAGGATACACAACTACAATCCAAACGACAATATTCAGAGCCGTAATGCACAATGCCCTGCTTGCACAGAGATGGCACTCAGCAAAATGTATCCATTACACAATGGAGATAATTGTTCGGTTTTGCACACATAGGGTGACTTATGTGTGTTTACAAATGCTGACCATGATCCCTGAGTGTATTCCGGCTATTTCATTTCACAAGATTGGGGCACACTGCACTTACTCAGAGGTGCTCTTGCTTATCCTTTCATTCCTGGGCTAAGTGCTTTGACGGAGGGGACTGCGAGGCTGCCTTCGAGGCCTTTCTTCCCTCCTGCAGCATGCATTTATCTGGCAGATACAGCCGGCAAATACCAAACCACCCCCTTTGGTGTCTCCTTCAGGCCTGACCTGGTGGATATGCAAAGAGTGGAGATCCAGAGCAGCCGGGAGAACCTGGAGCAGGCCTTCGAGATCGCAGAGAGGCTGGGCGTCACCAGGCTTCTGGACGCTGAAGGTGGGCATCGGGAAAAGAGCCTGCAGAGGGGGGACTGCTTTCATCTCTACGAAGGCAAAGGAAGGTGGCCCTGCTTTCCACACAAAGCTGGAGACAGGCTACTGAAGGAGTCTTCCTCCCTCCCTCCCTCCGTCCTTTCTTTCTTTCTTTCTTTCTTCCTTCCCTCCCCCTTCCCTGTTTTCTTCCCCTGCTCCCTTCCTTCTTCCTTCCCTCACTTCTCCCCTCTGTTCTTCCCTCCCTCCTTTCCTTTCTTTTTCCCTCTCTCCCTCCCTTCTCCCTCCCTCCCTTCTTCTCTCCCTTCTTTCCTCTCCCTCCCTCCCTTCCTCCTTCCTTCCCCCTTCCTCCCTCCCTTTCCTTCCTTCCTTCTTCCCTCCCTCCCCCCTTTCTTCTTCCTCCTCACTTCCCTCCCTTCCCCCTCCTTTCCCTCCCTTCCCTCTCTCCCTCCCTCCCTTCCTTCCCCTCCCTTCCTTCTTTCCTCCCTCCCTTCCTTCTTTCCTCCCTCCCTTCCTTCTTCCCCCCCCCCTTCTTCCCTCCCTCCCTCCTCCCTCCCTTCCTTCTTTTTTCTCCTTCCCTCTCTCCCTCCCTCCCTCCCTCCCTCCCTTCCTTTTTTTCTCCTTCCCTCCCCCCCCTCCCTCCCTCCCTCCCTCCCTTCCTTCTTCCTCCTCACTTCCCTCCCTTCCCTCCTTCCTCCCTCCCTTCCCTCTCTCCCTCCCTCCCTTCTTCCTTCCCCTCCCTTCCTTCTTCCCTCCCTTCCTTCTTTCCTCCCTCCCTTCCTTCCTCCTCCCTCCCTCTTTCCTTCCCTCCCTCCCTTCTTCCTTCCCTCCCTCCCTCCCTCCCTCCCTTCCTTCCTTCTTTTTTTCTCCTTCCCTCTCTTCTGCCCTCCCTTCCTTTTCTCATTCTTTTTTTCTCCCCCCTAACCCTAATCCTAACCCCTAACCCCAAAATAAATAAATTCATTCGATCAAAAGCTGAAAAACACATGAAAATTATTGAAAAATCGTCAAACAGTAGCATTGTTGTTGTTGTTACTACTACTACTGCTGCTGCTGTCACTTCCCTTCTTTCTCAGGATTGACACACAAAACCAGCTATTTCCACCTTGACTTCTCCTGCATGCAAGGAGTCTATGTCCCTCCCTGCCCCAAGTCATTAGCTGTATTGAGGAACAAAATGGCAGCCAGCTCTTCTATTTCCCATCCCCTCTTTTCCTGCTTGTTCTCCTCCGCAGATGTCGATGTGGACTCTCCTGACGAGAAGTCTGTGATCACATATGTGTCTTCCATCTACGATGCCTTTCCCAAAGTCCCGGAAGGAGGAGACGGGATCAGCGCCACCGTGAGTCCGGCTTCCCATTCTCTTTCCCTCCTGTGGGCAACCAGCTCTCCTTGGTCCTTTATTCCCCTTTCTTCTCTCTCGTTTCCTGCAGGAAGTGGACCGGAGGTGGGCGGACTACCAGAGCAACGTGGAGAGCCTCCTCTCCTGGGTCAAGCAGCACACCATCATCATGTCTGACAAGACCTTCCCCCAGAACCCGGTGGAGCTTAAGGTAAGAACCTGGCCTGCAAACTCTACTCTGGTTCTGTATGGCTGGCCCCAAATAGCTCCAAAAGCACCAGATCATGTTTGATCTTGGAAGCTCAGCAGGGTCAGACCTGGCTAGTCCTTGGATGTAAGGAATCGTCACTGCCAAAACCACCTGAGTATTGCTTACCTGTTTTACTGTGCTTCGAGTCTCTTTTTAGAGAGAAGAAGCAGGACACTAATAATGATTATGATGATAATAATGATGATAATAATAATAATAATGTATTGGTTTCACTGTAAGCTGCTTTAAGTCTCTTTTTAGAGATACAGCAGAGAAATAATGATATTAATAATAATAATAATAAGGAAAGTGTTCAACTTGTGATTTTGTGATACTAAATCCAGCAAATATATTTCGTTTGCTGTGTCATACTGTGTTTTTGCTGTGTCATACTGTAGTGGTGATGATGGCTAAAGGTGGTCCCAGTGGTGATCGGCACACTGGGTGCAGTGCCTAAAGACCTTGGCCTGCACTTAAACACAATCGGCGCTGACAAAATTACCATCTGTCAGCTGCAAAAGGCCACCCTGGTGGGATCCCCACACATTATTCGCCGATACATCACATAGTCCTAGACACTTGGGAACTGTCCAACGTGTGATCCAATACAACAACCAGCATAGTGATCTTGTTTGCTGTGTTTCAAATAATAATGAAGATTATGATAGGGATGTATTGGTTTCACTGTAAACTGCTTTGAGTCTCTATTTAGAGACAAATATCAGGGTAATAATAATAACAACAATAATATATTGGTTTCACTGTAAGCAGCTTTGAATCTCTTTTTAGAGACAAAAATCAGGGTACTAATAATAATTTTGTGTGTGTGTGAATAGTGACTTGAGAAACTGGAAGTCACTTTTGATATTGGCCGTCTGCAAGAACGTTGCCCAGGGGACACCCAGGTGTTTTGATGTTTTACCATCCTTGTGAGAGGCTTCTCTCATGTCCCTGCATGGGGAACTGGAGCTGACAGAGGGAGCTCATCTGCGCTCTCCCCGGATTTGAACCTCCAACCTGTCGGTCTTCAGTCCTGCCAGCACAAGGGTTAAATCCATTGCACCACCAGGGGCTCCTTAATAATAACAATAATAATAATAACCATTTGTTAGCTGCAAAAGGCCACGTTACTGGGAGCTGTACACATTATTCGCTGATACATCACACAGTCGTAGACACTTGGGAAGTGTCCTACGTATGAGCCAATACATAACAGCCAGCAGAGTGATCTTGTTTGCTGTGGACTCATGTTATTGTGTTTAAAATAATAATAATAATAACAATAATAATAATGTATTGGTTCACTGTAAGCAACTTTGACTTTTTTTAGAGAGAAAAAGCGGGGTAATAATAATAATAATGAAAACGTTGTGAAATTCATGGCGTCGCCATAAGTCAACAGGTAATAGGCCCCATCTGAATAGTAGATATAATGCAATTCACTGAAGTTAAATTGTTTTTATATGAGTCCACACAGAGCATATAATGCAGTCCCAAACTGCATTAAATGGCAGTGTAGATGGGACCTTGGAGCCCCATAGACCCACACAGATAGGAAAGCAATTCCAAGTTTAGGTTTCATTGGTGCTCTTGGTTGCAGCTCTGACCTGGTTTTAAATATTGCCCCCTTTCTTGGCCCATCTTTTCTTTGTGTGTTCAAGAATGGGCTTGATAAATGTCTTAGAAAGGTTTTAGGACAGCAAAGGGAGAGAAAAGCAGAGGGCTTTCTTCTCTCATTACCTTCTTGCAGCCGTCCCGTTACGGATTCTGGACCCCTTTCCCTTCCCTTTGTGACGACTAGCCTTTTTATGTATTTCCCCCTTCTTTGGTGGAGTAAGGTTCCTTGACTCTCCTTTCTTTCAGGCACTTTATAATGAATATATCCACTTCAAAGAGACCGAGATCCCAGCAAAGCAGCAGGAGAAAAGGAGCATCGAGGAGCTGTATAAACTGCTGGAGGTGAGAGCAAAAAAGTCATTGTAAAGAAGGAGAACTGGTTTGGCTTTCAAATACAGCCGGGCCACCCCATTTGCGGATTGGACTTTGCCAATTTGATGATTTGGTCGTTCTAAGAATCTCTCAGTCCTCCAGTGCAACTCCAGCAGACATTGACCATGGAATCACACTGGAGGAGCTAGAGATTCCCATAAAGGCCTTTGTTGTTTGCATTTCCCCCCTATTTTTGTGCCCCTACCCAGGCCAGGATTAACGCCTTTTGGCGCCCTAGGCCACACTTTGGAAGCCCCGCCCCCAGAGTGCTGCTGGGCATGCGTGGCAGCCCGGGGGCGGAGCTTCCCTCCGCCTCTTCCTCCTCCTCGCCGCGACCACCTTCCTTCCGAGGAGGAGGAGGAAAGAAGGGAAGCCCCCGGTGCTGCTGCTGGCCATGCGCGGCACCCAGGAACATGGTGGAGGAGGCAGAGGTGCCCTCCTGCCGCGCACGCATGCCCGCCAGCCAGGGCCGTAGCCAGGATTTTGATTCGGGGGGGGGGGGCTGAGTTTGGTTCGGGGGGGGCTGAGACTGGGTGGAAGAGGGTCTACCCTAGCAAACCTTTTGTATTGTTATCCCAATAACCCCATTAATGTGGGATATAATGAGCATGGTGATCAGATCATGTTATGAATAAACATAACAGTTTAAATAATGTGCCAGTAAGGCCTTTTCACGGACCACCCTGAGAATTTGGGGGGGGGGGGGCTGAAGCCCCCTTAGCCCCCCCCTGGCTACATGCCTGCCGCCAGCGGCCCCGGGGGTGGGGCTTCTGTCCGCCTCATCTCAAGAGGTTTTTAAGCAGAGCCTGGATGGTCATCTGATGGGAGGGATTGCATTGTGTCTTCCTGCCTGGCAGAAGGGAGTTGGACTCTATATGAGTCTATGATTCCCTGACTGTACTTTTAGCGTGTTTAAAAATTGCAGGCTCTTAAAGACATTGGAGAATTTAGCATTTTTGTATGAAACTTATGCCAAAAGAAGTCAATTTCTGGAGCTGAATCAGGTGGAATTTGGCTCCTAAAATGATCAACTCTTTCCTGTTGGTCTCAGGGTGAGCACTGTGGATCCTTAAAGGATTGCAAAATGGATCCTTTGGGCAGAAGGGCATTTTCCATCCCATTCATGCCAAAGATGGATCCAGGAAGGGGGCGGGGTTGGATGGGTGAATGGATTGGGCCATACAAAGGAAGCCTAACTGTGCAGATCTGACCCTATGTTTCAAATGCCAGGAGTGATTAGGACAATGCACAAACTTCCATTGGAAAAGTTTAGTTCTCTAATATTGTTGAATTCCTGCTCCGAAGCACCAATTGTCCAGCAGGGTCTTCCAAATCCCTAAACCACCCTTCATCTCCCACAGTCTTTGGCCATGTATCATATTGACTCGGGTCCCTAATCTAAGGCGCACCTCCATTTCAAAACCCCCAAAAAAACCAAGTAGTATTTGCTGCCGAATGTAATACGCAGCGGCAAAAAGTGCCATTTTTGTCATTTGGCTAAAAAAATGTGCTAATTCGAGTGACTGCATGTTTACAATTCCTTCTTTTAAAACCCAAGTGTTAGAACACCAAATCTTTCAGCGATGGAAGGGAAAATTTACCCAGTTTACTTGTCTGAACGAATTTTCCCCTATGAACCATGAAGGACATTAAGATCCTCCGGAGAGGCCCTGCTCTCGATTCCGCCAGCTTCGCAAGCGCGGCTGGTGGGGACGAGAGGCAGGGCCTTCTCTGTGGTCGCCCCTCGGCTGTGGAACTCTCTCCCCAGTGATGCTAGGTCTGCTCCCTCTCTGTTGTTCTTTAGGAGGCTGGTGAAGACTTGGATGTGGAACCAGGCCTTCCCAGAATAGGCTGAGATTGGCTATTGTCTGAATGAATGACCACGTTTACAGATCGAGTGGAATTGTTTTAGTAGCGATGTGGTTTTATGCTGGGATTTTTATGTATTTTAATATGTTGTTGTAGTTGTTTTAAACTGTATATAGCATTGAATTTTTGCTGTAATGCCGGTCTGAGTCCCTCAATAGAGGTGAGAAGGTCGGGGTACAAAGGTTTCAAATAAATAAATAAATAAATAAATCTTTGGGGTGCATCTATGACTGAATCCATGTCAGCTGCCTTGGTTCAATGCTACGGGTCATGGAGGTTCTACTTTTGGGAATATGAGGGCTGCCAAAGGAGGTGGATGCCTCACCAAACTACACATCCCAGCATTGCATAATAGCATTGAGCCATAGCAATTAGAGGTGACGTCCCTCAAAGAGGAGCTCCTGAAGAAGCCTCCCCTTTTGCTTTGGCTCTGCACTGAGGTGACTGTGTGATGCAAATTTAGCGCGCATTCTAAGTTTCGCAAGATCATTTAGCCAAAAAGGGTGAGCGTTAGATTTGAGTAAATATGGTATTTGGTATTCGGATTCTCCCTTTCCTGTGGAGACTGTCTCCACGTGCTGTCTGTCCTGTCTCTGGACCAAGCCAAACGGTTGTTCTCCCCCTTTGTTATGTGCAGGTTTGGATTGAATTTGGTCGCATGAAGCTGCCCCAGGGCTTCCACCCCAATGACGTGGACGAAGAGTGGGGCAAACTCGTCATTGAGATGCTGGAGCGTGAGAAGCTGCTGCGGCCGGCCGTGGAAAGGTGGGCTCTCTGACAGAAGAAAGGCTCTGAGGTCCAAGCAAATACATATGTCCAGATCCAGTCGTTGCACTCTATTAGAGTTGGCCCTAGAGCAGGGGATGCCAAACGACTTTTCATGGAGGTCCACATAAGCCTTATTATGATTTCTTCCAAAGGGCTGTTGAATCCATGGATGGAGAATCTGAGAAACAGCCCTTGTAGTACTGAGGCTGGGGAAAGATTCAAGGACACGTGGAGTTCCACAGGCTTTGGTCCTAGGCCCAGTGCTGTTCAATATGTTTATCAATGACTTGAATGAAGATTTAGAGGGCATGCTTATCAAGTTTGCAGGTGATACCAAATTGGGAGAGATAGCTAATACTCCAGAGGACAGGATCAGAATTCAAAATGACTGACAAGTTACAAAGCTGATTGGCTAAAAATAACAAGGGCCAGGATTGGCCTGTGGGCCTTGAGTTTGACACATGTGTCCTAGAGGCAACCAGTCACTTTTTTGGTCAAATGTGATATAACTTTCCAAGATGCTGAGATACTTGACGGCAAGAGGGTAGCATTCAAACCCAGAGTGGTTTGAGAATTGGACAGAAGAATGGATGGATAGGTGGGTGGAGAGAGAGGGGGTGGGAATGAAAGGTGGAAGGGATAGAAGGAAGGGAAAAGGATGGATGGAGAAAATGATTGAAAGAGAAGGAAAATGAGAGGGAAAGAAGGATTGACTGTGACTCTGGAGCCCTGTGTTAGAATCCCCTCTCAACCATGAAAACCCATTAGGTGACCTTGGGCAAGTCACACACTCCCAGACTTAGAAAACTCTAATAGGGTCGCTTTAGGGTCACCATAAGTCAGGAATGACTTGGAGGCACACAACAACAACACTCTAAAGCAGACCTGGGCATCTTGCAGCCCGCGGGCCGTATGCAACCCGCCGGCTGATTCTGACCGGCCCGGGGAGAAGGGTGTCGGGGCGGGGCCATTTCTGCAAGAGGAAGGGCTGCCGCCATTGCATCACAGGCTATGGGGCCTGCGTTGGCAGGCAGCCCGCCACTCCGGAGAACGATCGGAGTGGCGGCTTTGGAGTGTCTGCCATCCCGGGAGGCGATCCGGTCTTGCAGCGGGAGCAGTCGGCGACCTGTGGTGGCTGATCGCCCTGGCGATCAGGCCAATCAGCCGATCGGGAACACCTCTGACATAACGGCTGGGGGCAAGAGCGGGTGGAGGCCTGCAGCCTCCTATCGTCTGCTGCTCTGCTACGGTTGCGGCGGCTGGGTCGGCTTTGTCATCCTCTGGCCTGGGTCCATTGGGCCATTCCATCTTGGGATCCTTCCTCTCTTGAGGATGTCAGCCTCCATCTTTGTTCGCACCTTGTGTTCTTGAATTTCATTTCATTTTATTTTAGTGTTTTTTATTATTATAAAATAATAATAATTTTATAATAATAATATAATAAATAATATAATATAATGTTATATTATATTATAATTTCAATATATTATAATGTCTATATATATACTATATATAATAAGTATGATATTAATACTAATAATATATGAATATTTCTTGATATATTAATATGTTAATATTAATTATGTGTAATATATAGTAAATATAGTAAGTAAATAAATAATGTAGATTAGAATGTAGTTCAGTCTTTAGGTGCGGCCCTCCATAATATTTTTTGGTTCTCGTGTGGCCCTTGGAAAAAAAATTGTCCACCCCTGCTCTAAAGAGTTCTTCAAAGGGTCGACCCTGTAAATGGATTCCCAGTCCCACTAAAATAGAAGCTGCCATGGTAGACCTCCTGAATCAATAGAACCTATATAGGGCTATCTTGTCAAATTAGTTGGTTTTTATGGGTGTCTGCTAGTTGAAGCTCACCATTAGATTTAGGGCAGTGTTACCAACCTTTGCTAGTAAAAGCCAGGTTTTCATGGCTTAGGATGTCCCTTTGTTGGACACACTAATGCATTGTAGCAAAGAAGGGCAGTCCTAAAAGCTGAGCAGAGCAAGGCCTCCCTGAATGAAGCCATGGCCTCAATCCCCCCTAAATAGCACCTCTTGCTCAGGCCCTCTTTATGCCTTAGTCTGAACTTTAAAGGAGCTTCCCAAGGTACCTTTCCTCCCAAAATAGATTCAGCACCTTAATGTTCAGACAAAAATCCGGAGGTTCCATACCTCAACTGACATGAGAGCAAAACAAGTTATTGCTCCCAGGTATAGTTTTTGCTTCTGTTTTGGCTAAGGACAGAAGCACAGCTAAAATAAAATTACTTAACAACAATGTTGTTTTTGTTGTTGTTGTTTATACCCACTTTTTCTCTCTGAAAAAGAGACTCAAATCAATGTGTCGTTGAAGGCTTTCATGGCCAGAATCACTGGGTTGCTGAGTTTTCCAGGCTGTCTGGCCATGTTCCAGAAGCATTCTCTCCTGATGTGTTTCGCCCACATCTATGGCAGGCACCCTCAGAGGTTGGGAGGTCTGTTGGAAACTTGGCAAGTGAGGTTTATATATCTGTGGAATGTCCAGGGTGGGAGAAAGAACTCTTGTCTGCTTGGGGCAAGTGTGAATGTCACAATTAGCATTTAATGGCCTCGTAGCTTCAAAGCCAGGCAGCAATCAGCCAGGCTTTGAAGCTGCAAGGCCATTAAATAGTAATGAAGATGACCAATTGTGACATTCACACCTGCCTCAAACAGACAAGAGTTCTTTCTCCCGCCCTGGACCTTCCACAGATATATAAATCCTAGTTTCCAACAGACCTCACAACCTCTGAGGATGCCTGTCACAGATGTGGGTGAAATGTCAGGAGAGAATGCTTCTGAAACATGGCCATATAGCCCAGAAAACTCACAGCAACCCAGACTAAAAGCAGCTTACAGTAAAATTAGTACAATCTATATATATAAAAAGAGAGCTGTCATCCTAAGTAGCCTATAGACAGCAACACCACACAAGGCAGACACACCAAATCAGCCCACATACACACAAAACCCCACGAGGTATGTTTACCACCCAAAAAATAAAATAAAAATTAAACAACACGACCAAAAATACAAAAAAACCAATTGGACTACAACTCCCATGATCCCCCACGCCACCACCCTCTGGCAGTTTAGAATGTCGGAATGTTGGTGGTGCTGGCCAATTAGAGGCATTATGTAAATACTCCCTCAGTTAGAATGTAGAGGCTGGGAGCCACCCCCCCTCTGGCAGTTAAGAGTGTCGGAATGTTGGTGGTGCTGGCCAATCAGAGGCGTTATGCAAATAATCCCACAGTGGCAACCAATCAGAAAGCTGGCACATAGCCACATACATACAAACATTCACATTGTTGTCCCAAGCCTGGGAATACAGTGGGACTGGACTACAATACAACAAAAGATACAAATCCCAACTCATCCTGAGCAAACTGCTAAAGGTCAACAAGAGCCAAAATGGCCATCTGTCAAGAGTCATTTGATTGTGCTTTCCCACCATGTGGGTAGAAGGGGTTAGCCACAGACTATGGCACAGCAACGCGTGCACGGGTCAGCTAGTACCATTTAAAACGTTAAAAAGAGAGAGAATTAGGTGCTCAGCCCAAAATAGGCCCCATCAGCACCCTCTTAAATCTCCCTCCGATTTGCAGGCAAAGTTTCAGCTATGTTTGGATTGCACAGTTTTGGCTGTATCTGTGCCTCTCAGAGGCAGGCACCTCTCCATTTTCTTTTATAGAGACGTATAAATGAAAATTAGCAGCTAATAATGTTTGTTTTTCCCTTTTGATGTTGGCCTCGCAGGTTGGAGCTGCTCCTGCAGATCGCAAACAAAATTCAGAATGGGACTCTTTGCTGCGAAGAGAAGCTCACTCTGGCGAGGAACACGCTGCAGGCGGTAAGTTTGGCCCCTTTCCTCTTTTGTGTCAAAATCCCTGTCACTGGATCCCCTAGGACAGATCCCTAGCTGTTAAAGTGATACCAAAATGCAATCATTGTTCAATGTGGACAGCAACCTGAGCGACATTTCCATTGGCCCTTCTCTCTTTTTAATCCCGGCATCCATTCTTCCTAGGAATTTCCTTCTCTTTGCCTTCTCTTCTCCATCCACCATCCTTCTGCATCTTCTTCCCTCTCTGTTGTGCTGTTTGCTGCTTACTGCACATATAAGACACACAGCCTGCCTTTAGCCCCTATCCAGCCCCATAACCCCTGTGGTGTTAAGTGGACTGAAAATGGCCTTTATGAAATGGTAATGTTTTGCACAATTTAGGTGACACATTGGTGTTCAGCTCTGCTAGCAGTTTGTTGTGACTGTTTTCATTGTTGATTTCTTATGCTGGAACACATGGGTCAAAATCAAGGCTGAATCTGGCCCTCCAGATACTGGACTACACTTCCTGTATGCTTAATAATTAAACATCATGACTAAAGCGGATGGGAGTTGTGATCCAGGAACATCTGGAAGGCTGCCGTTTGTTCTCTTTAGTCAGGAGAGTGGAGTTTGGATTTGGATACAAACCTTGTGGATATAATGCCTGACTTACCCTATTTACTCAAATCTAATACTCACCCTTTTGGGCTAAATTCCCTTGCTAAAATCAGGTTGCGCATTAAAGTCATATTATACGGTAATCTTAGTGCTGAGCCCAAGCAAAAGGGGAAGCCACTTAAGGAGCTCCTCTTTGAGGGACCTCATCTCTAATTTAATAGTTATGTCTAAATGCTATTAGGTTCAACACTAAATACTAAATCCAATGATGAAGGTTCCTAAGGTTGCCTATGGATGTATAGTATCAAGTCGAATAAGTGCACCATCTAGTGTTCAACCATTATCAGTGCAATTAGCAATATATGTAACATCAAACCTAAAGCCTATTATCTAATGCAGTGTTTTTCAACCTTTTTTGAGCCGCGGCACACTTTTTACATTTACAAAATCCTGGGGCACACCACCAACCAAAATGACACAAAATGACACACTAACACAGTAATACATATAGTTAATATGTTTTAAAATGTATTTATACACTCAGTGTGAAACCTGGGCCTGTTTCGATGAACACAACATAGATATCCTGGCAGGAATAGCAGAAAGACACACACGAAGGTCTTGCTCAACAGCTGTCAGTCATGGGAAAACTTCGGCCCTCTGGGTGCTTTGGACTTCAACTCAGGGACCCTGAGTTAAACTTGCTTCCAATTAACTATGGATGTCATGAAGCTGTTATAGACAGTTCTTTGGGGGGGGGGGGGAGGCAACTCTCGAAAAATCCAGTAAAATAGTTTTAAAAAAACATTTCCAAATGAAGATGCTCAATTTGTTTCTTAGAAACCTGTGAGGGGGCTGCTAGGAGGGGGGGGGGAGCGTGCCAATTTCCCACGGCATACCTGATGATCACTTACAGCACACTAGTGTGCCACGGCACGCTGGTTGGGAAACCCTGCAGTAGTGTATCCATTTCCACACGTTCATGAGGAAATGGTCTTGAGTTGGGGTCTTTAAACTTTTACGACTTGGTACAGTATGTTTGCTGTGGGAATTGCCTTTACCTGCAAAAGACGTTGCATCCCTTTATAGTGACCCTGTCTCCCCTCCTTGCAGGACGAAGCACACCTGGAGTCTGCTCAGGCGGTGCAGCACGAGTCCGACGTCGTCCTGTACCTCCAGGAGTGTGAGGAGCTCCTCTACCAGCTCCAGGCGGACGTCCAAATACTCCGGGACGAGAACTACTACCAGCTAGAGGAACTGGTCGTCAAGTAAGCAGGCGCTTTTTGGGCACAGACGAAAGTAGAAATAATTTCTCGTCTGCGCTTTGTGCTTGGTACTTGTGTTCATTCTGCAATTAGCCTAAAAACATTCAGAGTTTTTCATTTAAGATCGATGCAACAAGTTTAATTGATGAAATCACCTTGCTGGGTGGAAAGTGCCATATTGAATCGAGGTGCAGTTTAGTTTTTATAGCCAACACCTTTGAGCATGTGCAAAGTTCCTGTTCGTTACTAGGCAAAAACCTTTTCAACTTTTCCCTTGTCTGAGCTCTGTTTTGGCTGGTATTTTTCCACTTCAAGGTCAGCTTTGTCATAGCTGGTAATGTTTTCATTGCAACCTTAGCCCTAGTTCCTTCAGTTTGGTGCTATATTTCATCCCAGGACACATCGCAAGGCCTTTCTGAATCAGGAACGATAGTTGGGGAAGGGGCAAATAGTATCAGCATAGAAAACCTGAGTCAATTGATAGAAATTCAGTGAGATTTCAGATCAAGTGGAATGGACGGATAGATGGGTGGGGTGCCTACATTAATGCCACAAAATGGACCATGAGTGTCTTAATATGGTGAACTCTAAAAAAGGGGACTCATAGTGGCTCATAATAAAAACCCAATACAAAATAATTTAATACCTAAAAATATACAAACATTGAAATAGTATTAAAAATAAACAGTTTAAACTACTTAAAAACCTATTCATATAGGTTGACCACACACCCCTCCCCAACTTGATCTTAATGACTGTGTAAAAGTATAACAACAACAATAACCTATCTCTCCTTGTGGCTCGAGGCAGGGTATACAACAGGGTTACCTGTCTATTCCCATATTTTAATATTTTAAAATTTTAATATTTTAGTATTGTAGACGCCTAGCTGTGTAAGTCGCCCGGAGCACATTTGTGGAGGGTGACTCATAAATAATAAAATTAGTTAGTTAGTTAGTTAGTTATAACAGAGAGATTAGCCTCAATACTATTAAAATACATATCACACGATACACACAATTAAAATGCAGGTTGTCAGCTCCCAGGATTCCATAGCATTGAGTCACAGCAACAAAAGTGGTGCCAAACTGCATTATTTCTACAGTGCAGATGTACCCTTAGGCAGCCTGTGTGCCCAAGACTGATGGAGAGAACTGTGCAGATCCCATTGGCTTTGGGGGCTTGCATTTGAGCCCCTTCCCCTGACTCTTCCTCTCTTAGGATGGTGCGCCTGCAAGATGAGCTGGTGACATTGAAGCTGGAGTGCACCAATCTGTACCGGAAGGGTCACTTCACCTCCTCCTCCTCCTCTCCCTCCTCGGACATAGTCCAGCCTTCCTCCTTGCACACTGGTGGGCGCCTTAAGGCCAACCCCCTGCTGAAGGGGCTGCACACGGCCACCACTGCCTCCGCCGCCGCTGCCATCGCCATCGCTGCCTCAGCCTCGTCCTGGTTCCGGAAGCCCATGAGCCGCTCAGAGCTGGTGGCCGCTTCCTCCTCCGAAGACGAGGGCAACCTCCGGTTTGTGTATGAATTGCTAGCCTGGGTGGAAGAGGTGCAGGTAGGCCTCGTTCTTTATTAGTATTACACTATGTAACACAATTTTTGTTCCTGGGTTATAAATGTCATTTCCTAATGGGTACTATGATAAAAACATGGGAAACGTTTATTCCGCGGCAAATGCCGTAAACGATCAGGGACATCGCAAAATGGCGAACTGGCATTCCGAAAAGTGTCTGGATACTGAAAACCGCGGCAAGTGCTGTAAAGTGATGGGAACATTGCAAATGTCGCAAATGTAAATATATCGCGTCCCGTGAAGTAATCAGCTATGTAGTATCCAAATAGGTGGCGGGGACGCTGGTAATCAATCCATATCAATTCCAAAGCATGTGCGGGAGTGCCCAGGGGGTGGAAGGAGGCAAACCCTCTCCGCCTACGGTAAACTTGCTAAGGCCTTGTACCGTTTCACCTACGGCTTCATCAGGGCGGGTTGGATGTTATCTGACGTCCCAAACACATAATATATATAAAGCTTAGGCGGAGAGGGTTTGCCTCCTTCCACCCCCTGGGCACTCCCGCACATGCTTTGGACTTGATACGGATTGATTACCTGCGTCCCCGCCACCTATTTGGATTCTACATAGCTGATTACTCCACGGGACGCAATATATTTACATTTGTGACGTTCCCATCACTTTATGGCATTTGCAGCAGAATACATTAGCCCCAGCACTTCTACAAACTTTACCAGACTTGGCAACGTTCCGGCTTGGATTTCCATGCCAGTTTGGAGCCTGCGGAGATTCTTTACGGCTACTTTACCAGAACTTTCTGGAGGTACTGATTTTTACTTATTTGACCTGGACCTTCCTGATATTTAATCTGAAGCGTATCCATTCACACGAAGAGTGGTCCGTGAGTCAAACCTTGATTTACATGTTGACTTTCCATACACAGTGTGGCGTTGTTGTTTGTATATTTATGCTTAATTGATTCTATACCAGGGGTGTTCATTAGGTAGATCGCGATCTACTGGTAGATTGTGTAGGGTCGGGAGGAAGGCTCAGTCCCGCCCTGCAGGCTCCCACGCCGCCCAAGTGCTGCCGGCCCTGGGTTATCTGAAGTCCTTTCCACACAGTTGAATAAAATCCCATGTTATCTGCTTTGAATCGGATTATATGGCAGTGTGGACTCAGAAAACCCAGTTCAAACCATCTGCTGTAGCTAGAAGATACTACCTACCTTATATACATTTTATGATCCAGTGTTTTTCAGTATTTTACATCTACCCCTCTTTAGTGTCTGATTGAAATGTAGATACTAGGGATTTTGGGGCACCCAGCCTCATAGGAATTCTGGGAGGTGGAGTCCAAACCATATGGAATACCAAAGTTTGGGTAACACTGCACTGGTTCATGGGAGTTATTGAGCACTTTTCAGTCCTGCAAATGCAGATTATATTGGTGTTTTTTGGGTCACCCTTCAGATGAAGCTGGAGCGGGCCGAATGGGGGAATGACCTGCCAAGTGTCCAGTCCCAGCTGGAGGTCCAGCGTGGTGTCCACAGTGGCGTGGAGGACTTGGGATCCAGCGTGAAGGAGGCCCGGATGTATGAGGTAGGCAGCAGGAGATCCCATCATTCTAAGGCCATGATGGTGCAAACATAATTCAGACCGATAAGGATTGCAAAAGTGCAATGCAAAGAGGAAGAGCAAAGTTGGTGGTTAGTGCTCCAGTAATTAGTTGCCCTGAGAATAGAAATAAAGATGATGATAACAATGATGGTGGTGGTGGGGATGGTGGTGATGATGATGATGATAATAAGAACAACTGTATTTGTTACCCCCCTCTCCTTGCAGCTTGAGGTGGGATACAACACAGTTCATATAATATAATATAATATGATATGATAGGTACAGGTTACCACTTTACATTAAGTCTAGTTGAGCCTGACTCTGTGGGGTGGTACTCATCTCCATTTCTAAGCCAAAGACCTTGTGTTGTCTGTAAACGCCTCCAAGGTCATGTGACCAGCATGACTGTTACTTTCCCACTGAAGTGGTACCTATTGTTCTACTCACATTTGCATGTTTTTGAATGGCTGGGTTGGCAGAAGTTGGGGCTAATAACGGGGGCTAACCTGCATTGTCCAACTAGGTTTGGAACGTCTCTACTGTGTTTTATGTCTCCTTTTCTCCCCTGTCCTTTTCAGAGTAAAATGTCCCAAAATTTCCGCACGAGTTACACAGAGACCCTTGCAAAACTGGAAGTTCAGTACTGTAAGTTGATGGTAAGTGTATCTGTGGTGTTTCTTTCTCTGGTCGAAATCTCACACAGATTCCCAGATACTTCAAAGTGGACTGCGTTCCCTGAGGGTTTAATCGTCCACTTGAGGAGCTTTGCCTGGAACTTGTTTGTATTTGCAGTACATTTGTATACATTTCTCATTTATGGTTCCCAGTCCACTTTACATCCTTTTCCTAAAATTGTCTTATCTAAGAAGTGTTTTATTAATTGATTTTTTAAAAATATGATCACGAAGGAAAGGAATAGAATTAGAAAGAGAAAAGAAGGGGAAGGAAGTGCATAGAAGTTGCTTAGGATGTGAATTAGGGACAAATAGTTGGATGCATAGATGGATGGAAGGATGGATAAATGGATGGATTGATGGATGGAAAGATGGATCAATAGATTGAAAGATGGATAGATAGATGGATGGACAGATGGATGGATACATAGATGGAAAGATGGATAGATGGATAGATAGATAGATAGATAGATAGATGAAAGAATAGATAGATGGATGGGTGGATGGAAAGATGAGTGGAAAGATAGATGGATGGATGGATATGTGACACATACATGGATGGATGAGTGGGTGGATAGATGGATGGAAAGATGGATAGATGAAAGAATAGATCGATAGATAGAAGGATGGAAAGATGGATGGATCGATCTATCCATCGATTGATTGATCGATAGATAGATAGATAGATAGATGAAAGAATGGATGGATGGATGGGTGGAAAGATGAGTGGAAAGATGGATGGATGGATATGAGACACGGATGGGTGGGTGGATAGATGGATGGAAAGATGGATAGATAGATGAAAGAATAGATAGATAGATAGAGCGATAGATAGAAGGATGGAAAGATGGATAGATAGATGAAATAATAGATCGATAAATAGATAGATAGATGAAAGAATAGATGGATGGATGGATGGAAAGATGGATGGATGGATGGATGGATAAATAGATAGGTAGGGTTGTATCTAGTCCAGCCTCTTCACTGCTGATTATATCACTAAATGCTTAAATGCAACTATAAAGTGTACGGAAAAGGAGTGCTTATGAAATGCTAAATAGAACAGCTGCAGCATTCCCATATTGGCAAAAAGATGGGCTATACATTAAATGTAATCGATACGCATCTGGGAAAAGAGGGTAGCAGCTCCAAGAGCCGTCTTCCCTTGTTGATTGCATGCGAAAATGCTGCAAAATTATGTTGCCTTTCCACAGGAGACGTCCAGTTTCCGCCTTCGCCACCTTCAGAGCTTGTACGAGTTTGTGTCCCTTGCGACGGCCGAGTTAATTTGGCTGAATGGAAAGGAGGAGGAGGAACTGGCCTACGACTGGAGCGACAGCAACCCCAATATGGCGGCCAAGAGGAACTACTTCACGGTGAGTGGGAACAGCTCAAAAGGGATTGCCTCCCTTAGGTTGGAGTCCTGTGGGGTCATCATGGGGGGCAACCACACCGTAAAATGATTGTGGTTTGATACCACGTCAGCTGCCACAGCTTGATTCTTAATTTATGGGCAGTCCCGTTTCCTTGTACTATTTCCCTAGTAGTGGTTGGTGTCAGTTTTGGACTACTTTCATGTGGTCTTAAGCTGAATCTATACTGGGATCTGTGCCATATGGTCAGTGTAGACCCATATAAAGACTTGGGTCTATCTGCAGATCCATCCATAGCATGAGATTCAGTTGTGCTGAAATGACCTTATTGCTAAGGTTCAGCTCAAAATGTTGGCTAGAATCTGGACTTTCGCATCTGGAAGCCATAGTTACTCTTGCTTTTTGGGGCAGGATTTTGTCTGTTTTTGACATTAGAAGCATAACTTGGCCTTTGCCTGCCTGTTTTCCCAGGAGCTCACGATGGAGCTAGAAGAGAAACAGAACATTTTCCACTCTCTCCAAGACACGGCCGAATTGTTTTCCCTGGAGAATCACCCGGCGAAGCAGACTGTGGAGGTAAGGGGCATGGCTTGGCATGTATTGGGCCTCTTGGCCACAATCAAGAAGCATTGAGGGGCTTTCAGTGGGTTTCCTCGTGTGATGTGTGTGTCCTTGTGTGCCGATTGGACTAGTAGCCAGTTGTGGTCTCTTGCCATGGATACATACATGATGGGGATTCCGGGTGTGTGATGGGGATTCCAGGTGTCCTCTGTGTGAGTGTCTATATCGAAATGGTCACTATATAACAGGCCTGTGGCCCTCCAGCTATTTTGGATTTCAACTCCCCGAATTCTTGACCATTGGGCAAGCTGGCAATACGGGCTGCTGGGAGTTGGAGTCCCAAACACCCAGGGGACCTCAAACCTGCCATACAACAACAGCAACAATTTATTTCTATCCTGTTTTTATCTCTTGATTGAGACCCAAAGAGCATGGGGGAGGTCTTTCCTGATTCACACTGTTGGCAATGTGGGTTTTCTCACTTCACTATTTCCCCCCAGGCCTACAGAGCAGCCATGCAAACCCAGTGGCAGTGGATCCGGCAGCTGTGCTTCTGTGTGGAGCAGCATGTCAAAGAGAACACGGCCTACTTCCAGGTAGAGATTATTATTATTATTATTATTTATTGATAAGGTCCTGAGTTTAGTAACCTGCTTGCTGGAATTAATTTGTTGGGCTGGGGAAGTGTTGGTGTTTGCAGTATTGCTTGATATGGTGTTAAAGGAGTAACATGTGCCAACTTGTGCTAACATTTTGCACTACTCATTTCATTTTACTTATTTTCTGTTAACTGAAAAAACTGCATTAGGACTGACAACTGACATAAAAATAGGAGGAGGAGGATGAATTTATTTCCTGCCTCTCCCTCGTAACTCGAGGTGGTAGAATACTGTTAATTGTGCTTTTCCTGCCTGGCAAAAGGCAATTAGAATCATAGAATCATAGAGTTGGAAGAGACCTCGTGGGCCATCCCGTCCAACCCCCTGCCAAGAAGCAGGAAAATCGCATTCAAAGCACTCTTGACAGATGGCCACCTAGCCTCTGCTTCAAAGCCTCCAAAGAAGGAGCCTCCACCACACTCTGAGGCAGAGAGTTCCACTATTGAACAGCTCTCACTTTGAGGAAGTTCTTCCTAATGTTCAGGTGGAATCTCCGTTCCTGTAGTTTGAAGCCATTGTTCCGCAACCTAGTCCCCAGGGCAGCAGAAAACAAGCTTGCTCCCTCCTCCCTATTCCTTCCTCTCACATACTTATACATGGCCATCATGTCTTCTCTCTGCAGGCTAAACATGCCCAGCTCTTTAAATTGCTCCTCCTAGGGCTTGTTCTCCAGAATTGGACACAGTGTGATTCCAGGTGTGGTCTGACCAAGGGAGAATAAAGGAGTAGCATGACTTCCCTGGATCTAGACCAGGTGTGGGCAATTATTTTTTTCCAAGGGGCCACACGAGAGCCAAAAAATATTATGGAGGGCCGCACCTAAAGGCTGAACTACATTCTAATCTACATTATTTATTTATTTATTTACTATGTTTACTATATATTACACATCATTAATATTAACATATTAATATATCAAGAAATATTCATATATTATTAGTATTAATATCATAAGTATTATATTATCTATATATATAAAGGAAGAGTCGTCATGGAACGACCGTCCCAAACAGAGAAACCTTACAACGCAGAGACACCAAACTTGCCAACAGAAATAGGCCTCAGACAAGGTACGTTTGTAGCAAAGAAACTTTCCCCCCCAAAACCTAAAAGGTCCCCAAAACAACGAGTAAAAAAACCTACATTTCCCAGCATCCTCCGGGGCTGCCAACGACTCTCCCAGCCTCTACATTCTGACAACATGATTGGCTGCCAATAAGGGCGGATTTGCATAACTCCTGTACTGGCCAGCCAACATGAACATTCCGACCCATAGTAAACTGTCAGAGGAGGATAAGGCAAAGGGCTGAGGCACAAACACAAACACCCAATTCACTTCCCACAGAAAATTTACACCCCTACAAATCACAGACCACGCCAAAAATTGACAGTAAGGCTTCATTAACTTAAATTCCCTGACTAGGCCTCACTTAATGGAATGCTGTTTACGCTCTGAATTGACAGTAAGGCTTCATTAACTTGATTCTCCCGACTAGCCCTCAGCTCATTGGACATTGTGTATGGCCTGAATTGACAGGCTTCATTAACTTGCTGTTCCTGACTAGGCCTCAGCTCATGGGACACTGTGTATGGCCTAAATTTACAGTAACCTACCTTGGCACACAGAGCCCGTATGACCCACGCTACATTATACTACAGTTTGGAGGAGGGTGGACCATGGATTATGGGACTTGAAGTACCTCCATGTATAATGGGATTTGTAGTACTTCAAAACCCATCATTCCCCACAGACCACTGTGTCCCAGAACCAAGACAGATAAAGACCAAACTTGGCAAACAATGCCCCCCATGACCCACACTCCATCCGACTGCAGATTAGAGGAGGACACACCATGGATAATGGGATTTCAAGTACCTCCACTCACTTCCAAAGTACCCCACCCACACACGCATCAACCTCTACATCAACACAGCAGACGGAAATACAAAAAACATTGTATATCCACAAGCAATGCAGAACGCCAGCAACACCACACAACAACAACTCCACAGGACTCCAACATCCCACCCACCAAAACAACCCACAACAACACAGCCATGACCCCAACAACACCATAACTAACAACAATTCCAACCCTTACATACTCAGACTTCCTCGCATCTCCAAAATAGGGCACAGCAACGCGTGCCGGGTACAGCTAGTAGTATATATATATATAGACATTATAATATATTAAAATTATAATATAACATTATATTATATTATTTATTATATTATTACATTATTATTATAAAATAATAATAAAAACCACTAAAATAAAATTAAATTCAAGAAGATAAGGTGTGAACTAAGATGAAGGCTGACATCCTCAAGAGAGGAAGGATCCCAAGATGGAATGGCCCAATGGACCCAGCCCAGAGGATGGCAAAGCGGACCCAGGTACTGCCGCAGCAGAGGAGACCAGAGCAGCACGCGATCGGAGGCTGCAGGCCTCCGCCCGCTCTAGCCCCCAGCCGTTCCCCAGCTGATCACCCTGCGGGGCCAAGAGGAAGGGGTGCCGCTGCCGCCATCCCATCGTGGGCTCTGTGGGGGCCTGTGTCGGCAGACAGGCTGGAGGAGCGGCGGCTTTGGAGTGCCTGCCATCCCTGGAGGCGATCCTGGCCTGCAGGGGGAGCACTCTGCAATCTGAGGCAGCTGATCGCTGTGGCGACCCGGAAGACGATCAGGTCTTCCGGGTCGCCGTGGCGATTAGCCCCCGCAGGTCGCCGAGTGCTCCCGTTGCAGGCCCAGACGCCAAAGCCGCCGCTCCTCCGGCCTGTCTGACGACACAGAGCCCGCGATGGGATGGCGGCAGCGGCTCCCCTTCCTCTTGGCCCCGCCCCCGACGCCCTTCTTCCGGGCCGGACAGAATCGGTTGCCGGGCCGGATCCGGGTCGCGGGCCGTGCGCTTCCCGCCCCTGATCTAGACATAAATAGACTCCTATTTATGCAGGCCAAAAAACTCATTGTCTTTTTTTGCTGCCGCATAACATTGTTGGCTTATGTTAAACTTGTCCGCGAGGACTCCAAGATCTTTTTCATACATACTGGTGTTGAGTGAAAAATATCTTGGGAGTCCTCAAATGACCCTTAGGTTCTCTTACAACTCTTCCAATTCTACCTCTGTAAACCTAAAGTTAACTAGAAATGATACTTCTAAAAGTAAGGCTTGAATCTAATTGTTTCCAACTAGAGTGGACCCAGTTGTTGAAGAATCCGTCAACAAGTGGGACAACCCCAATGACTCAGTGGGTTTGCTCTGCTTTATGACTAGAGACAACCAATAGGAATCAAGCTTTATAAAGGAACTTTTGCTTCCCTTTCAGTTAAACAACAACTCTAAAATCATTGAGCCGTACTACAATACATACCATTTTGGGGTATGAAAATTGATGTGGAAACTACATAAACAGGCCTGGTTCTTCAATAAGTTCATAGGTTGTATTTTCCCTAGAATCAATTAATCAGTCACACTTAAGTTGGGGTGTTGTGTGATTTCTGATCTGTATGGCCGTCTTCTAGGACACAGCCATACAGACCAGAAACCACACAACACCTAGTGATTCCAGCCATGAAAGCTTTCGACAATACACACTTAAGTTGCTTCTCTCCTGAATATAAATGTGTGAAAAATGTTCCAAGAGAGATCTGGTGCCTTATTAAATGGGAGCAATGATCCCTTGGCAGTTCTTCAGTGATGCCCGCGACTCGGAGTCCTACCTGAAGAGCCTCCAAGACGCCATCAAGAGGAAGTACTCCTGTGACCGGAACACTAGCCTGACGCGCTTGGAAGACCTCCTCCAGGACTCTATGGTAGGCGCTTCCTAGACATGTCTTGGGGTCCTGGCACCTTTGGGAGGCGGAGCAAAGGGTGGCCAATGGGGCTAGTGGGGTGGGGGTTAGGAGGGCAGAGGCTAAGCTTAAGGGGTCAGATGTACTTGGCCCAAATGCACCTAGTTTGTTTCTCAGCCTCCCCTTTTGCAAGGTCTAAATACACCTTGGTCCTACATTGTTGGGGTTTCAGTTCGGGTGCCCCGGTCGCAGATCTTTTTAGGATTCACTCTTCACGTTCTCTGAATTGTGCTATTAGACCTCACCTTATTTCTGTTTGGAAAAATCCCCGAGTTCGTTCACAGTTGCCTGGATCAGGGTCTTAACAGCTTTGCCGCTAACCAGAAAACAAGGCCAGTTGGATCTCTGTCATTTCTCCTGTTTTCATTCTTCTGTGCATTTCCATTCTTCCTGACCCTTCCGTGAGATTTCTCCCATCTCTGTCCTTCCAGCATGCCGTTTCTTGCCATTTTGCCCATCCTGGTTGCCACAAAACCTTACTGCCAACCCATAATTATGCCTTCTGCTCCGGATCTCTGGCAAAGAAAGCAGTCTGGCTGGTGGCCATTGCCTCAGTGGCGTGAAGAACCCTATCTGGACCATCACTGGGCCAAACCTTCAAATACGTAGATCTAGTACTTAGGATATCTCCTTTAAAGTTTGGACTACAGATTCCTCAACCTCACTGACATGGGGCCTGAACCCAGAAAGCATGCCCTTCCCTCTCAATCCCTTTTTGCCCTCCCTCCTGGTCCACCTCACCACCATTATCTCCCCAAACTGGCTTTAGTGTGTAGTGTGCATGTGCTTTGACCGGGCCATTCTGTGTGACGCATACAAGCTCTGGGTACAGTATGCTACAAAAGACAGGAACAAGAGGGATCCAAGACTGAAAATAGGACTGAAAATATATCTTTCCAATGGAGAGAGTCCCAGTGTGGGAGAAACAACCTTATTCATCTGTTATAGAAAACCCAAACCAGTTATCTGGTACCTGGAGGGCAAACTACTGCAATTGTCTCTTCTACTGTTTTTTTCTGGGTCTACTCTAAATTGAGCTCCAGCATGGTTAGCTGGTTTGAGGACCAGGAGTAAAGTTTGCATCGCTGCTCAGCCATGGAAATGCACATTGTGTGCAAGCCCCACTCTCTCTTATCCCATAATAATAGCAGCAGTGGTGGCAACAACAACATATAATAATAATTTAATAATAATAATACACCAGCAACAACAGCAACATCATCATTATTATCATTATTATTATTATTATTATTGCAGCTCGAGGCAGGGTACAACAGCAGAAGGCACAGGTAGACCTCTGAAAAAAATACTTGCCAAGTAAAGGATCACCCTAAATCAGAAATGCCTTGAAAGCACACAATATTTTTTTAGTTTGGACTAGAAACTGGTTTTAGATCTGAGTTATTTTGATGCTCAGTACATGGCAGTGATTGTGGGGAGGGAGAAAAGTCAGAGCCTTCACAAAGGTGTCTCTGAACAAAAGGAGCTATTAATGATCGAGTGGAAGGCTTTCCATTTGTGGCTAGTGCTGTGGATAGGGTCTTAGTCCAAGGGGAAGGATGGCTTGACCAACGCAAAGGGAGTGACTCTTCTGTGTTCAGAAGACAGAGAGGAAGGACCACCGTGGAACGGAAAGGATGAAATGAAGGTGCAAAATAGGGGTTAAGGCGGAAGAACTTTCGAAGTACTTTTTATTATTATATTATTTTAAATCAACTTGGGAAGCCTTTTGGAAACATACGCTCTTTTTAGGTTTACCATTTTGATGGCCAAATCTATGTCTTTTTAAGAGCCGGTGTGATGCAGGGGTTTGAGTGTTAGGCTATGAATCCAGAGACCAAGGCTTGAATCCCCACTCAGCATAAAAGACACTGGAAAATTATTAAAGGTAAAGGTAAAGGTTTCCTCTGGCATTAAGTCCAGTCGTATCCGACTCTGGGGAGTGGTGCTCATCTCCATTTCTAAGCCGAAGAGCCGGCGTTGTCTGTAGACACCTCCTAGATCAGGCCTGCCCAGGAAGTCGATCGCGATCGACCAGTCGATCCCGGGACCAAAGGAGGTCGATCTCAGCTGGATGGGGCGCTTCTCAGAGGGGGCGGAGCCAGGCCACACTAAGCCCCACCCCCTCCCCGACTTCGGCACTCTCAGCAGCTGCTCCAGGTTTGTGGAGGGCAGGGCCAAGCCAGCCTTGTGCTGGCTATGCCACCACTGGCTTGGCATTGCCATTCTCAAGCCTGGAGAAGCTGCTGGGAGCTTTTACTCTACCAAAGCCAGATGGGGACAGCCTTGGGCTTGGCACCACGGCCTGGCTCCGCCCCCTGTGGCTTTTACTCTACCAGCAGCTTCTCCAGGTTTGAGGATGGCAGTGCCAAGCCAGCCTTGTGCTAGCTATGTCACCACTGGCTTGACATTACCATCCTCAAGCCTGGAAAAGCTGCTGGGAGCTCCAAAGCCAGAGGGGAGGGGGCAGGGCTTGGTGCAGCCTGGCTCCGCCCCCTCTGGCCAAGCCCCTCCCCCTCTCCAGCCTTGAGGAGGTAGGTAGATCTTTCTGACTTGGTTTTAATATAAGTAGCTCGCATGCTGAAAAAGTGTGGGCACCCCTGTCCTAGATCATGTGGCCAGCATGACTTAATGAAGTGTTGTTACCTCCCGCAGAAGCAGAATATATTGATCTACTCACATTTGCACGTTTTCAAACTGCTAGGTTGGCAGAAGCTGGAACTAATAGCAGGAGCTCACCCTGCTGTCTGGATTTGAACCGCGAACTTTTCAATCAGCAAGCTTAGCAGCTCAGTGGTCTATTATTCCTACGATGTTTATTTATACCCCACTTTTTCTCTGCACAAGGAGAATCATATTCTCAAACCTTTTTGGGGCAGGAGGCCTTGGAGTGCTTGAACAACCTGAAGAAGGACTGTCAGGGCCTTCCACTTAATGAATTCTGTAAATAAGAGATTTTACACTCTGGGATGTGAGGCCCAAAAGATCCCTGCAGGGAGGTCATTGGAGGAAACTAAAATTGGCCAAGAGTCAAGGGCAGGAGGACAAGGAGAAGCTCAAAAAGCTAGGGCTAGAGAGAATATCCAAGTCCCTTTCATGCATGAAAAGGAAACAACGGTGAGGACTTCTAGGGCAGTGTTTCCCAACTGCTTCCCCCCTCTTCCTGCCGAACTCCTGCTGCTTGGGGGAGGAGTAGGAAGGGCCGGGGGGAGGCGAAGCCGGGGCACCACCTCCTTCGGCCGTTTCCACAGCCAGCCTCCAATCCGCCATGACTCCCGCCCCTCGCTCGCTGAAGCTGCGCGGAGGAGGAGCCCCACCCACTGAAGCTCGTCCACCGCTCATGCTACTCCTCCTCCACTCGGCTTCAGCTTCAGCTGTAGGAGAGCTGAAGCTGGGGGAGTGGGAGGCATGGCGCCCTGGCACGCCCCTCCCTGGCTTCAGCTCTCCCAGAGCTTCTCATGAGGGGGACAATGCCTCAGCATTGTGCTGGCTCTGCCACCGCTGGCTTGGCATTGCTGCTGGAGAGCTGAAGCTGGGGGGAGTGGGCAGGGCATGGCACGGCCTGGCTCCGCCCCCTCCCTGGCTTCAGCTCTCCCACAACTTCTCCAGACTTGAGGGGGCAATGCCAAGCCAGCATTGTGCTGGCTCTGCCACCGCTGGCTTGGCATTGCCCCCTCAAGGCTGGAGAAGCTCTGGGAGAACTGAAGCTGGGGGGAGGGGGCAGGGCATGGTGCGGCCTGGCTCCGCCCCCCTCCCCCAGCTTCAGCTCTCCCCGCAACTTCTCCAGCCTTGAGGGGGCAATGCCAAGCCAGCATTGTGCTGACTCTGCCACCGCTGGCTTGGCATTGCCCCCTCAAGGCTGGAGAAGCTCTGGGAGAGCTGAAGGTGGGGGGGGAGGGGGCAGGGCATGGCCTGGCTCCTCCCCCAGCTTCAGCACTCCCAGCAGCTGCTCCCCCAGCCGTTGTTTACTGTGTTAGAGTGTCATTTTTGTGTCATTTTGGTTGGTGGTGTGCCCCCGGATTTTTTTAATGTTAAAAGTGTGCTGTGGCTCAAAAAAGGTTGGGAAACACTGTTCTAGGGGAACCAGTGCAAAGTGAACTTCATCTTGTTGTAGCTTCACGTGTGCCATTAAGCAACGAAAGACACCTCAGTTCAAGACATTGCCAAACTTAAATCAGGAAAGACCTGGAGTTTTTACCATCTGAAAGCCTTGAGCGCAATGCTTGTCGAGCGGCTTCTGCTTTGCAGCCATTCTGCAGATAGAAATGAAAGCTTCGGCGCCTGGATGTGGTTGTAGATGCCTCCTTGATCATATTGAATGAGTTAAAGTTGTATTTCTTCCAATCATGCTCCCCTGGGACAGGCACAGGTAGCTTGATTTTAAGCTTTTCTTCCTTTCTTTCTCTGTCTCTCATTCTTTCTCCTCCTACCTTTCTCCTCCTTTATAAGGCCGCGCTTGAATGCTGTAGTGCTGTTTCTTTGGTAGGTTCTAAGCTGCTTAAGTCGATGCACCGTCCCTTCCCTTTGTATTTTCACATGGTTCCAATGCTGCTTATATTGCTTTATTTTGCAAAAGGAGAGGAAAAAAACAAGCAGATTTTGAAGGAAGTCCAACCAAATGAGTTGACGGTCATATTGCACTATTCAGCATTGCACAGATAATCCTGAATCTTGCGCCTGGCAGGAATGCGTCATCAGCTGGGCATGCGGCTTTGTTGATGAGACAGAAGAGGTTGGCCACAGGCTTAGGTCCACCTTGCATATATATCTTTTATTGTTATAGTGAAGGTTGGTATTTCCTCCTTCCCTTTGAAGCCATTCCTCCAGCTTCCCATACAATTGCTGCTGTCCAGTCGTTCCACGACTTGCAAAGAGCAAGTGGTAGGATTCTTTTGTATGGGTTCGTTTTGGTTTCCCTTTCTTGCTTTCAACCCCAAATAATGTTGCTCATGGGTACGTATGCACATATGATATAGTAAGAGCCTCATATCCATTAGGGTTATGTTCCCAACCAGACCGTAGTTACTTCAAACATTGTATATGACTGGTGGGAAAGTATTTTTTCCAAGGGGCCACACGACAGCCAAAAAATATTATGGAGGACCGCACCTAAAGGCGGAGCTACATTCTTATCTACATAATTAATTAATTAATTAATTAACTATATTTACTATATATTACACATCATTAATATTAACATATTAATATATCAAGAAATATTCATATATTATTAGTATTAATATCATAATTATTATATTATAGTATATATATATAGACATTATAATATATTGAAATTATAATATAACATTATTATATTATAGTATTTATTATATTGTATTATTATATAATTATTATAAAATAATTATAAAAACCACTAAAATAAAAAAAATTCAAGTACAGAGAGAGAGCAGAGCAGCAGGCCATGCCATCGGAGACTGCAGGCGCGTGGAAACAAATGCAACGCCTCGATGGCCTTCTCTTCTCCTCCGGGAAGGACCCAGGGAGGGAATCAAAGAGATGGAAGGGGGCTGCTCCTTTCCCGGGGGAAGGAGGGCGAGGAAAGGTCTTACTACTACTAATCATTATGGGGGTGGAACTCCTCCATGGCGGTGTTGCGGGTCCCTGGTCTCCTGGTGGAGGCCCTCGCCCTGCTTGGCTGCTGACTTGGCTGGGAAAGAAGGAACACCTCTGCCTCTCGCTTAGCCCCCGAGGAAGGAAGGAGGCAGGGAGGCAGGGCAGGGTGGCACCTCCCTTTTGCAGCTCCATCTGCCGGCAAAAGAAGCGCCTCCCTGCCTGCCTGCCTTCTCCCTCCTCTTCTGTGGATATGGGTTCTGCAGTTACGTGGGGTCTTCCTGCTCATGTATTCATAGAATCCTAAAGTTGGAGGAGACCCCAAAGGCCATCCAGTCCAACCCCTTTCTTCCATTCCAACCCTTTTCTTCCATTCCTTCTCTGCCTCATACCCTGTTTCCTTGAAAAAAAGTCCTAACTGGAAAATAACCCTTAGAATGATTATCAATAAATAATCTCCAGTTTGTCAGGCATACCGTTCATGCAACATACGGCACACATATTGAATGATAAAATAATAATAACACCATGTAACACAATGTTTGTTCCTGAGTTATAAATGTCATTTCCTAATTGGTTCTATCATAAAAAATATGGGATAAGTTTATTAAACTGCCAAAACTTTGTTCTTGCAGGAGGGTCACCCTGCAGCACATTTTGCTATAGTTTTTCAATTAATATCTGATAGAATCTCAACCAATTAGTTTGTGGCAGCCACAAAAACAAAGTTTCTGAACTGCTTTCAAAGGAAGGACCACACAATTAAATAGGAAGTAGCATTTTCAAACCAGGAACCGTTGGTTTTTTTCCAATTTTTTTTACATGGCCTAATAATAATAATAATAATAATAATAATAATATTGCTGTAATTCAATATAAATCATAATATTATTGACATTACTACTTAAAATAAATGATAATGTAAATTATAATTAAAGTATTTGTAAACACCCAAGCGTGTGCCTTTGGATGAGAGATTTTTGTACATTATCAAAGGAAAATTGATCTTGAAAATAAGCCCTTATTTTGAAAATAAGTTTTCAAAATATCTTACATAAAAACTAACTTTCCATATAATATACATAACATAATATTTCAAAACATGACAAACAAAACAAATACACAAAGACAAACAAATATCCACTAACTAACACCTATATATATTATTTTTACTAACTCGCTTTAGACCCTATTAATTAGTATAAGACCTGGTCTTATTTTAGGGGAAATACGGTACGCAAAAGTGCGCACACACGCAAACCTGTTCCTTTCTAGGGGAACTAAAATAAACATATGCTCTATATAGGGGTCCCTTTAAGTCTGCCCTTCCTCTCTGGAAGTGCTTTTCCTGCATGGCAGGGGGTTGGACTAGATGGCCCATACGGTCTCATCCAACTCTGTGATTCTATTCTATTTGCCCTCTCCCAACCAGCCTTTGTCTTATGATTTCTGGGCAGGATGAAAAAGAGCAGTTGATCCAGGCCAAGAGTTCAGTGGCCAGCCTGGTGGGCCGCTCCAAGAGCATCGTACAGCTAAAGCCACGGAACCCGGACCACGTTCTGGAGGGAACCATCTCCGTGAAGGCCGTCTGTGACTACCGTCAGATTGAGGTCTGGGAAGGAAGTTCCGTGTAGATCTATGTTACGATCGAATTCCAGGCCATCCCCGAGTTACAAACATGTGACTTACAAACGATTCCTTGGGAATAATAGGGCTGGGACAACAAGAAATGAGAGAAATCTCCCTTTGGAGGGGAAAATAACTCCTGGAAGAGTTATTATCAGGGGGTAAAGAGGTCTCCGCCGAAGCTTTATGCCCAATCCTTGTTCCCACAACAAGCCAAATTCCAATTTTCACAGGGACAGAAAGTAAGATGAAATCTTTTAAACAGCACAACAAACCTCACAAAGGTGTTCACCCTTCCCTATGCAATTGAAAGCTTAAAATATTCTGGATTGGGGTGGGCACCTGGGGCAGTGCCTCTGTGACCCCTTCGACTGCAAAGACTTTCCAAACAAAATGAATTAAAAGTAGAGAAGTATCCATATAGGGATATTTCAAGAGGAACCATCAATTGAGAAACTGAAATCTACAAGCAGAGAGTTCGAGCCTTATAGATTAGTTTTTATTGTTCTATGTGTAGGTTATTGTTTATTATTTATTGTTCTTATTATTAATAGTTTTATTTCTTACTTGCTTCTCATGGCTTGAGGCAGGTTTCAACATAGTTAAATACATAGTCATTGTAAACATTCTATAAAAGAATGCTTCCATGGGGCTTGAGACCATACATTGTATGTCAAGGGCAATGGTGGCCTTCCAGATGTTTGTTGACTCCTAGTTCTTACAACTGGGACTGATGGGGATCTGGAGGGCCTCCGTGGTGCACACTTGTGTTACCGTGGGTCACTTTAGGGGAGAAAGCAGAACCTGAAGCCGTGGGGCCATTCTTGCACCCTTCAAAGAGCCATCCTTTGGCTTTCCCCCCACAGATCACCATCTGCAGGAATGATGAGTGTGTGCTGGAGGACAACTCCCAGCGGATCCAGTGGAAGATCATCAGCCCCACTGGAAACGAGGCCATGGTGCCATCCGTCTGCTTCCTGGTGTCTCCTCCCAACAAGGAGGCCATTGATGTGGCCAGCAGGTAAAGGACTCACAACTCCTTTGGATCAATGGGAGGCATCTGCGGGGACTCTTGTTGTTGTTTCTTTAGGGCTGTGGAAGCCCTTGATTTGACAGATCTACCAGTTCGAATGAATAGGATGCAGAGCATGTGTAGGGCTATGGCATTAGTCTTAGAATTGTAGGATCCTTGATTTGGAAGGGGTACCCAAAGGTCAACCAGTCCATCACCCTTCTGCCATGCAGGAAAAGCACAATCAAAGCCCTCCTAACAGATGGACATCCAAGTTCTGCAAATAATGATGATAATGATAATTATTGTTATTATTAGTATTATAGAATCCTAGAATTGGAAGAGATCCCAAGGGCTATCCAGTTCACGCACCCACCCAAAGTAGACACAATCAAAGCACTCCTGACAGTTGGCCATTCAAGTCTAAATGAAAGGAGCTAGATCCATTAACTGTAATAAATCTTATAATTTCAAAAGTATAATTAGTACTCAATGTGTATTAAATTTCATACATCAAATATAGGCTTGACGGTGAAATCAGGGTTTAAATATCCATTATTCTGAGCGGCTAGACACCTGCATTAACTCACGATGGAGAGTCCAATGAAAAGAAGATTAATAATATACAATTATCTCAAGGAGACTTGCTGGTCACTGCCGAGATCAAATCATTATATACAAATATTGAACTCCCGCTAGCCAGGACCATCATACATCGTATACTAGAGACTCGTGTACCACCACATAATCCACCTACATGTTTTTTATTAGAATTGTTAGATATTATTTTCGATTACAATTATTTTTCTTTTGACGGACAATTCTATAGTCAAAAATGCGGTGTTTCAATGGGCCTTTCTCTCGCGCTCACTACTGCTAATTAATTTATGGCCGCCCTGGAAAAGGAGTTATTTTATGACGTTAATAACAATATTACTAACAATATTTTGCATTATTAACACTATATAGCGATGATCTCTTTTTTGTTCTTAAGAAAGAAGGCAGTGTCCCAGATACCGCCACATACTTTAACACCTGGCACGACAATATACAGTTCACATTTGAACATAACTATAAGCAGATCAATTTCCTAGATCTCACAGTCTATATTGATCCAGATTCACATAAAATACAGGTCAAAAATTATATTAAACCCACCAGCAGGAACTCTATGTTACACTTATCATCATATCACACACCAGCACTCCGCAACAACTTACCATACACACAGTTACTTAGAATTAAACGCAACTCTTCCTCCATTCAAATTTTGTGGAGCATGCTAATATCTTAATGCAAAACCTCAGAGACAGAAGATACCCTCACAATATATTACAAAAAGCATTCCATAAAGTGTCTCAGAAACCACGATCTGAATTATTCCACAAAAAGACACGCAACAACATCAACCGCATTATTTGGCCTCTCACATATACCCCTCATGCCAAGAAAATAGTCTCCATCGTCAAACAGTTATATATTTGATGTATGAAATTTAATACACATTGAGTACTAATTATACTTTTGAAATTATAAGATTTATTACAGTTTATGGATTTAGCTCCTTTCATTTAGACGTATTCGTTGTGGAACTATATGGGTTTTTTGCCCTTAGTTGGCCATTCAAGCTCTGATTATTATCATCATCATCATCATTATTACTGTAGAATTCTAGAATTGGAAGAGATCCCCAAAGGCCATCCAGTCCAACCTCCTCCCATGGAAGAAGACACTCCTGACAGATGGCCATCCAAGTTTTGCTAACAACAACAACAAAATTCTAGAGTTGGAAGAGACTCCCAAAGGCCATCCAGTCCAGGTTTGGATCAAACCAACTGGTGAGCTTGAGCAAGTCATACCTTCTCTGCCTCGAAGGAAGGCCATGGCAAGTCCCCTTTGAAGATATTTTGTCGAGGAGACTCTTGGTTGGATTTCCACCAGCTGGAGTCATCTTAAAGGTTGAGAAGAGACCAATAGCCAAGGTTATGGTACTGAGGAACAGTAGTCTGCCTTTCTGCTGCCCTGGAGACTGGGACTCAACAGAACCATGGGTTCAAATGACAGAGAAGATTCCACCTGAACATTAGGAAGAACTTCATGACCATAAGAAGAGCTGTTCAATAGTGGAACTCTCTGCCTCTGAGTCTGGTGGAAGCTCTTTCTTTGGAGACCAGATGGCCATCTGTGGGAAGGACTTTGATTTGCTTTTCCTGCATGGCAGATTGGATTGGATGGCCGCAGGGTCTCTTCCAACTCTATGATTCTAAAGGTGCATAACCAGAACAGGAAGTTGCAGTCTTTGTTGCTGCTCTGCTTGATTCTTCCTCTCTCTTCTTTCCTGTTTGCAGAGTGGAGCAGCTCTACCAGAAGACGATGGCCCTCTGGCACAAACTTCATGTTAACATGAAGAGCCTGGTTTCTTGGAATTACTTGAAGAAGGACATCTCCATGGTTCAGGGATGGAGCATGGAGAAGGTAAGGCCCACAGAGAGATGGTGGCATCCAAGGCGGATGGAGGATGCACCTTCCACTTTCATGGGTGTTAAAGACACCGAATCCCCATGGAAGTGGAAACATTGCAAGCAACCCCCCCCCCCCCATTTTTGTTGGGTGATATCAAAAAAGGAAAAAGCATTTTTAAAATGGCAAATCAGCAACAACCGTAACCAGCAGCAGTTTAGCAAATCAAAAGCTCTTAGAGCAGGGGTCGGGAACCTTTTTGACTCAGAGAGCCATGAAAGCAAAATATTTGGAAATTTGTTTCAGTGAGAGCCATATTATATATATAATATATTTTAAGACTGAATTCAACTAAATGTGAGTCTATACATACATACCATGAGAAAAGGATTCCCCCGGCAGAATGACGGGACACTTCAGACCTGGCTCTGCAAAAGGCAAGGAGGGAGGGGGAGAGGAAGAAAGAAAATAAAAACAAACTATGGAAAAGGAAGAAAAGAAAAGCAGGAGAGAGACAAGTAGGGAAAAATAAAGAAGGAAATGGGAAGGGAGGAAAGGAAAGGGTGGGGAAAAGAAAGGAAAGGGAGTGAGGAAAAAGTAAAATAACGAAGGAAAAAGAAGAAAAAAAGAAGCGGAGGGAGAGGGAAGTGAAAAAGGAAGGAGAAGGAAAGGAAGACTTGGGAAAAGAATAGAAGAGGAAGAGGGAGGGAGGGAGAATGAAGGAAAGAAGGAAGGAGAGAGTTAGGGTAAAGGAAGGATAGAAGGAAAGCGTGAAGGGGAAGGAAGGAAGAGGGAGAATGGAGGAAAGACGGAAGGGGAGAGAGGGAGGGAAAAGGAAGGAGAGAAGGAGACGGAAAGCCTGAAGGGGAGAAAGAAAGGAAAGAAGAGGAAGGAAGGAAGGAAGGAAGGAAGGAAGGAAGGAAGGAAGAGAATGGAGGAAAGAAGGAAGGGGAGAGAGGGCGGGAAAAGGAAGGAGAGAAGGAAAGAATGGAAGAGGAAGGGAGGAACAAAGAGGAAGGGCGGAAATAAGGTAGGGAGAAAGAGAGGCATCAGGAACCATAAATATATTCAAGGAAATATCAGCATGAGCGTATATTATTATAGCAAAGTATGCCACCTAGTGGTATTTCAAATATCATATACAAAGTACCTGAATCAGTGCATAGTACAAACATACCACTAGGTGGCATACTTTGCTATAATAATATACGCCCATGCTGATATTTCCTTGAATATATTTATGGTTCCTGATGCCTATGGTCCTCTTACCATAAGTTTAGTATGCCACCTAGTAGTATGTTTGTTCTATGCACTGATTGATGTACTTTGTATATGATATTTGAAATACTATATTGATATATAACACTGAACAAAAGCTATTTTTTGTATAGTGTCATTTTTGAAAATTTACAGCATAAGTGGACCCTGAATGATTTCTGCAACTTCTATTATTGATGATTGTGCTTAATGTATAATGTATGTACCTATGCTTATATGAAACCATTACTCTTGTGATACAACTGATAATATAGAGTGTTTCTACGTATTTTGTACTATTATTCTTGTTTGCATATACACATATACTCTTAGGAGTGACCTTCTTAGAAGTGTCTAACAAACAAGAAAAAAGAAAGAGAGCGAGAGAATAGGCAGACAAGTAAGGCAATGGAAGAAGGGATTTCCCTGCTAATGAACTGAGTTGCCTATCAATCTCCTTGGTGAGAACTATAAACCTGTGCAGGATGTGGTTGAGTTCCAACAATTTTTATGTATGTATGTATTTATTTATTTTCCACATTTGTACCCTGCCCTTCTCACTCAGGGCTGCCTTACAACAGGCAACGATTCAATGCCAACACGTATCAATCTGAAAATAAATAGTATAGTGTCTAGATCAGGGCTGTCCAGGAAGTCGATCGCGATCGACCAGTTGATCCCGGGACCGAAGGAGGTCGATCCCAGCCGGATGGGGCGCTTCTCAGAGGGGGCGGATCCAGGCCGTGCCTAGCCCTGCCTCCTCCCGGCTTCGGCACTCCCAGAAGCTGCTCCAGGTTTGATGAGGGCAGGGCCAAGCCAGCCTTGTGCTAGCTGTGCCACCACTGGCTTGGCACTGCCATCCTCAAGCCTGGAGAATCTGCTGGGAGCTCCAAAGCAAGAGGGGAGGTGGCGGGGCTTGGCATGGCCTGGCTCTGCCCCCCTGTGGCTTCCGCTCTACCAGCAGCTTCTCCAGGCTTGAGGATGGTAGGGCCAAGCCAGCCTTGTGCAAGCTTTTTCACCACTGGCTTGGCATTGCCACCCTCAAGCCTGGAAAAGCTGCTGGGAGCTCCAAAGCCAGAGGGGAGGGGGAGGGGCATGGTGTGGCCTGGCTCCGCCCCCCTCTGGCCAAGCCCCGCCCCGCCCCCTCCCCTCTCCAGCCTTGAGGAGGTAAGTAGATCTTTCCGGCTTGGTTTTAATATACAGTAAGTAGCTCGCATGCTGAAAAAGTGTGGGCACCCCTGGTCTAGATCCAGAGAAGTCATGCTACCCCTCTATTCTGCCTTGGTTAGACCACACCTGGAATATTTTGTCCAATTCTGGGCACCACAATTGAAAGAGATGTTGACAAGCTGGAATGTGTCCAGAGGAGAGAAACTAAAATGATCAAGGGTCTGGAGAACAAACCCTATGAGGAGTGGCTTAAAGAGCTGGGCATGTTTAGTCTGCAGAAGACAAGGCTGAGAGGAGACATGATAGCCATGTATAAGTATGTGAGGGGGCGTCATAGGGAGGAGGAAGGAGGCTTGTTTTCTGCTGCCCTGGACGCAGAACAATGGCTTCAAATTATAAGAAAGGAGATTCCCTCTCAACATTAGGAAGAACTCCCTGACTGTGAGAGCTGTTCAGCAGTGGAACTCCCTGCCTCAGAGTGTGGTGGAGGCTCTTTCTTTGGAGGCTTTTAAACAGAGGTTGAATGACCATCTGTCGGGGGTGCTTTGAATGCAATTTTCCTGCTTCTTGGCAGGGGGTTAGACTGGATGGCCCATAAGGTCTTTTCCAACTCTATGAAATACATTAAAATCCAAACAATTAAAAGAGCCATGATTAAAACAACAGTTAAAATCATGCATTTTTTCAGTTTTATCTGAGAGGACACGTCTCTAAAGGCTCTTCCTAGGCCCTCCAAGGTGTTCAACATCCACCTCTGGCTCTACTAAAGGGAAAAGGCAGCACATTCATGATCTTTGTGTTTTTGCGCAGCTGAGGGCCTTGCCCTCGGGAGAATGCCACCAAGCCATGAGGAACCTGCAGCTGCACTACGACGACTTCTTGGAGGACAGCCGGGATTCGGAGCTCTTCTCGGCATCCCATCGGCTGCGGTTGAAGGAGGAGGTGGAGGCTTGCAAGGAGAAGTTCCAACAGCTGATGCAGTCCATGGAAAATGGTAATGCGCCCAAGATGGAGCTCCTGTGGGGAGCAAGGCCTCAAGGGGAAGAAGGGCCAGGGAGATGCCCAAAGGAGACAGGAGTTCCAGAATGAATGAGAATATATATATATATATATATATACTGTATATTGTATACTGTGTGTGTGTGTGTGTGTGTATATATATATATATATGCATGCGCAAGCTTTGGGTGGCTTAGGGGTTTCCTTTGCTGCCAGTGTCCCTGTTCAGAAGATTTCACCTCACTTTCTGTTGCTGTGATACTTGGATTTTGAAACATGTCGCTTGTTGTGGAAACAAGGATTAGTGATAATAATAAATAATACATAATAATACACTTTATTTATATTCCGCTCCTCTCACCTCGAAGGGGACTCAGAGCGGATTACATCACACATACAGCAGACAATCCCTGGCCTTTTTACATACAATACATACAACATACAACATATAACAAGTACAATTTTAGAAGGATTTTTCTTCTGGCTGCGTCACAGGGTGCGTCGCAGGGTGCGATTGCGTCATTACATCACAAGGGGGTGCTGTTGCTTCATCCTCATGATGGAGAGCCTCTGTTTTTCCGCATTCCACCTTCCGACAGCCGATCTTACTTTTATTGAGGCGTTGTAAGTCCTTTCTTTGTAAAAATCCTTCCCCGCTTGGCGGTTCCCAGTTTTATCTATTCACAGCTGGGCTGTTTTCGAACTGTTGGGTGAACAATGGACAGGGCTCACAGCTGGGTGTCCAGACCAGCCCGGGAATCGAACTTGCAACCTTCTGATTGCAAGCACAGCGGTTGTTACCGCTGTGCTATCTCTCCGGCCTCAGTGGAGACACCTTTCTCCCATGAAAATAACTCTTCCAGGAGTGACTGTCCCTTCCTAGAAGTAGGTTTCTCTCACAGTCCCTGAGTTACAAATATCCAACTTACAAACAACTCCTAATTAAGAACAGGGTGTCTCCATTGGCTTTCCCTCTAATCCTTGTTTCCAAAACAAGCCAATTTTATCAAAATCCAATTCTCAAGAAAAGAAAAAAAACTTTTTTTATTTTCTTCTTTTTTTATCTCCTCTCTTTTTTATTGTATTCAGTAATTTCTTCTTTCCCACTTTTCTTAATCACATTGTTCCCACACTTTTAATGTAAACAAAAAATATTTCATTCTATAAAACACTCTTTCTTTTCTTACTTTGCTCCCCATTCTTTGGAGCAACTTTTAATTCTCAATAAAAACAATTTTAAAAAATCCAATTCTCACAGGGATAGGAAGTCAGGTGAAATCTTCCAAAGAGTGCACAGAAAATAGACCTTGACATTTTGGACTTGGAGTTGCTGGGATGTGTAGTTCACTTACAATCAAAAGAGCATCCTGAACCCCACCAACGACAGAATGGTGGGAGTTCTATAAGGAGTTGTAGTTGCTGGGATTTATAGTTCATCTACAATCAAAGAGCATTCTGAACTCCACCAACAATGGAATTGAACCAAACTTGGCACACAGAACTCCTATGGCCAACAGAAAATATTGGAAGGCTTTGGTGGGCATTGACCTTGAGTTTTAGAGTTGTAGTTCACATACATGCAGAGAGCACTGTGGACTCAAACAATGATTGATCTGGACCAAACTTGGCATGAATATTCAATATGCCCAAATGTGAACACTAGTAGAGGTTGGTTTTTTTTTGGGGGGGGGGGATGAGCTGCAGATGAGCAGGTTGTTTCCATCTTATAGAGCAGCATTTTTCAACCAAGGAGTCAGGGCCCCTGGAAGCGTCGCAACAGGGTGTCAGAGGGATCACCAAAAACCACTGTTATACAGGGTTTCATTGTTTTGGCTTCTGTTAATGCTTGCTTTGAACAGAGGACAAAGACGAGACGGCTTCCCGAACGTATCTTTCTGAATTGAAAAACATCCGCCTTCACCTGGACGAATGTGAGCAGCGGCTGGTGGGCACCATCCGCACCCCGAGCAGCACCAGGACGGATGGCGACGCATTGCAGGAAAACACCTTCCGCATTGCTGAGCAGGAGGTTGGTGCTTCCAGAGAGGGAGAGTGGCAATACGCCCCAAAGTGCCTGTTGTTTTCAGTTGCTTAGCTCTAGGTCGGACTCAGGGCCAGCAGTTGTCAAATCCTATTCAGTGAGAGGAACTGGAGGGAGGGATTCTGTTGGGATAGGATTGTCCTCACCTTGTTTTAAAACAGACAGTGATGGGACAGGCTTTACCTCTCATGAGAATCTGAACCCTTCCTTCCCATCCATCGTATATTTTGCAATAGGAAGAAATATAACGATGTATGAATTAATGGCGTTCCTAGGAGTGCATGAACCTGAAGGAGGTTGTTAGGGTCTATGATAGATGGGCGGGAAGGATGGTTGGGAAGGAAGGAAGGAAGAGATCTATGAAGGATGCAATGCGAGGTGAGGCGAAGAGAAGGGAGGGAAGGGGATTGTTATCAATAACTTTCCCAGAGCAGGTCTGACACTCTCCATACACCAAGGTTGCTCATTAGGTGGCTCGCGATCGACTGGTCGATCCCGGGATCTTAGGAGGTCAATCCCAGCTGAATGGGGCGCTTCTGAGGGGGCGGAGCCATGCCACGCCAAGCCACGCCCCTCCCCGCTCTGGCTTCAGCGCAACCACAGCTTCTTCAGCCTTGAGGAGGGTATGCCAAGCCAGTAGTGGCTAGCTATGCCACTACTGGCTTGGCATACCCTCCTCTAGCCTGGAGAAGGTGTGGTAACGCTGTAGCCAGAGCGGGGAGGGGGGCGGAGCCAGGCCGTGCCAGGCCCCACCCCCTCCCGGGCTACAGTGCTACCACAGCTTCTTCAGCCTTGAGAAGGGTATGCCAAGCCAGTAGTGGCATAGCCAGTAGTGGCTAGCTATGCCACTACTGGCTTGGCATACCCTCTTCTTGCCTGGAGAAGGTGTGGTAGCGCTGTAGCCAGCGCGCCGAGGGGGCGGAGCCAGGCCGTGCCAGGCCCCGCCCCCTCCGCGCTCTGGCTACAGCGCTACCCCAGCTTCTTCAGCCTTTAGGAGGGTATGCCAAGCCAGTAGTGGCTAGCTATGCCACTACTGGCTTGGCATACCCTCTTCTTGCCTGGAGAAGGTGTGGTAGCGCTGTAGCCAGAGTGGGGAGGTTGCGGAGCCAGGCTGCGCCAGGCCCCGCCAGGCCCCGCCCCTCCCCCTGCTCCGCCCTGCTTCTCTCTCGGTAGATCTTTCTGACTTGATTTTATCATAAGTAGCTCGCATGCTGAAAAGGTGTGGGCACTCCTGCCATATACCATCTCTGTCCTTCCCATGGAGCAGAGAGGCAGGGGAACAGCTCCACTGTCTGTCACACTTCGAGAATTATCAGATTGAGTCTTTTCTAGGAATATTCTGCTGTTGTAGTAAATAATTGTTGTGCTGAAATTATCTTGAGTCTTCATCTCTTGACATAGATGTTTGTCCTCAGGTAACAAACCATTGTGTTCTGTGTTTGACTTGAAAGGGCATTGTTTTTGACTAATGTAAACGGAGATCATTTCCTTTAGAGTTAATCTGATTTCTGGTCAGCAAATGTTGACAGATGTAAACAGATGTAAACATTTTCTCTTATCACTGTCCTAGTTCTTATCAATGTTAGCAGTTCAGCAACTTTTAATTACAGTCCAGCAAGCAGGTAGTAAATGATTTAGTCATTCCAGGCCTTCATCTTCTAGAATGGCGTCTTCAAAATTATTAGCTCTCATTCATACACCTTTCCTGTAATTCCATTCAAATCATATATCATATTTTATCATGTCAGGATCTATGATGGATGGGAAGGAAAGTAGGAAGCAGGGAAGAAAGGAGAGGGAAGGAGGAAGAGAAGAAGGAAGAGATCTATGATGGATAGGAAGGAAGGAAGAGCTCTTTGAAGGATTGGAAGGAAGGAAAGGATCTATGATGGATGGTCAGGAAGGGATGGAAGGAGGGAGGGAATGATGATTGGGAAGGAAAGATGGGATCTACAGTATGATGGATGGGGAGGGAGGAAGAGAGGGAGGAAGATTTATTTATTATTTATTATTATTTATTATTTATTTATTAATTCATACTTGATTGGCCGCCCTTCCCGAAAGGTTCGGGGCGGCTCACAGCATATATAAACAGTCAAGTAGAAAACAATGGTTAAAAAACAAGGTTAAAACACATCTAAAAATACAATAAAAACACAAAGCCATATGCTAAGCAAGGTGAAGTACACGACTGAGGCAACGTATGACAGTGCATCCTACTCCAAACGCTTGCCGAAAAAGCAGGGTCTTCACCGCTTTCCAGAAGGAGAGGACGTTCCGCATGGCACGTACGTCAGCGGGCAGCCAGTTCCAGAGTGTTGGAGCTATTATGGAAAAGATTATGATGATGGTGATGATACATTTATTACCCACTTCTGCCTGCAGCTGGAATTTGAATCCTTCCTCCCCATCCATCATATAGTTTGCAAGAGTAGACAATATAAAATTGTAACAAATGTATGTATGAATTATTGATATTCCTGGCAATGGATAAACCTAAAGGAGGTTGTTAGGATCCCAGCTCTGTTCCGTTTCCTTCTGATCATGACCTGGAAGGTCTCCATCTCTGACACCTCTGTTCTCTGCAGCGGCTGAAGGAAGATCTGCAGAACCTGAAGGCAGACCTGGACCAGTTTTCGGAGCGGTGCAGCATTTTCCTTCTCAAGTCCCCTACAGGGTCCAGCACTCCGCACCTCCGTTCGGAGCTGAACCTCCTGGTGGAGAAGATGGGCCATGTCCATGGGCTTTCCTCCATCTACCTGGAGAAGTGAGTGCCCACGGTCCTAAGCCTCATGCAACATATTGGGCAGCTGACCTGTCCAACCACTGGGTTCGGGTTATGCTTGAATCTCTCCTGAATAGCAAACTCTGCAACCCAAAAGCAGCGGTCAAAATGTCAGGAAATGACATCCCGTCGCCTTTCCTTTTGGCTCTGATAGGTTAAAAACGGTAGACATCATTATCCGGAACACCCAGGGTGCTGAGTCCTTGGTCAAGGGCTACGAGGTGAAGCTCAGCCAAGAGGAAGCAGTGCCCACTGACTTGGCGGCCATTCGCTCCCACCAGACCACCTTACAGGTCAGTAGCCATTGCTGTTGTGACAGTAGCTTATATCCTGCCTTTTCCTCAGTAATAGGACTCCAGTATGTTAAGAAAACACGTTCTTGGACTTACCATTGAAACCCAACGCCACAAATACCACAACCAAAATGTTGAGAACCACCACTGCTGTGTGCCTTCTAAAAAGGCACACAGTGTTTCTATCCAGTTAAACACTATGAGGCTGTGGCTTATTGCTATTGGATCCTGGGATTTGTAGTTTGATGAGGCATCAGCCCTCTTTGACAGAGAAGGCTCAAGACCTTGTCAAACTACAGCTTTCATGATTCCATAGCATTGAACCAAGGCAGTTAAAGTGCGTTTATCCTGCAACATAGATGCACCCCGAGGTTTTCTTTTCCTTCGCTGGAAGCTTTGGCGCGCTAATATTTTTTGTTTTCAAGGAAGGAATTCTAAGCAGGCAACAACTGTAATGGGCAAATAACAAAGAGTGCACTTTGTGCTGCTTTTTTGCACTTTATATTTGGCAGCAAATACTTTTTTGGGCTTCAGGGTTTTAAAAACAGAGGTGTGCATTCGATTCAGTGATGCATGAGATTCGACTCAATCAAGTAGTCAATTTTTCGATTCAGCAGTCTCTTGTGTGTTTTGTCCTGTTGCAGCAATGGACCAGCGAAGTGAAGGAAAAGAAGGCTGTCTTTGCAGCACTTGAAGAGGACTTGTCTAGAGCCAAAGTAGTGGCAGAGCAGCTCTTCCGCCTGAAGCAGGAGCGCAGCGTGGACCTGGAACGCTACCAGGAGAAAGGGGCGCAGCTCTGGGAGCGATGGCAACGGGTCGGCCTCCAGGTGGAGACCCGGTCAGTGGCGCCAAGTGGGAAACTGGGAAGGGGGCACCTTCTGTTCTGCAAGAAATACGGCCATCCTTGCTGGTTTGGTTTCCAATTGCGTTGATTTATTTTATATATATCAGTGGTTCCAAAAGTGGGCGGTACCACCCCCTGGTGGGCGGTGGGGCAATCCAAGGGGGCGCTGGGAGGCTCAGGAGAATTTGGGGGGCACTGAACCCCTGTAAGGGGGCGGTGGTGTGAGCCAGGCTTGCTTGCCACTTGCAGGCTTGCGTGCTTGTGAGGACGTCCCCGTTGGAAGAAAGAGGCGATACACAGGACTGTGCCGTGGGCGGGGTTGATGAGAGGAAGGAGGTGCGTACTGCGGTTTCCACGGCAACGCCTGCCCAGGAATTCCAACTTGCAGGGACACAGTCGCAAAAGCACGATCCCCGGGCAGGCGTTGCCTTGGAAACCGCAGCACGCACCTCCTCCTTGTCAACCCCGCCCACGGCGCAGTCCTGTGTATTGCCTCTTTCTTCCAATGGGGACGTCCTCGCAAGCGTGCCTTGCTAGGCCCGGCGCGAGGCAAGCGGGAGGCGCTTTTCAGGGTGGGCCTCGCTTGTCCAGTGCCGGCCCCTTCTTTTTTCAATGCCATAAAAACAACATGCAATTAAAATAACATTTTAATTAAAATTAAAACACATTAAAACATTTAATTTTACGAAAAAGGTAGAAACATTAATACATATATCTTTCTGTTTAATTGCTATTTTTTTTAAAAATTAAAAAGATGGGAAAGCCCATCTGTTAACCAAATCCGTCCGACTTGGAAGGGGAAAGTTAATAAATACTGTATCGGTAAAAAAAAAAAAAATTAAAAAATAGTTTCTAGGGGGGCAGTGAGTATTTTTTTTTTTTGAGAGGGGGCGGTAGGCCAAAAATGTTTGGGAACCACTGATATATATAATACCTTCTGGTCTGCAAGGAATATGGCCATCGTTGCTGGTTTGGTTTCCAATTGCGTTAGTTTAAATATATATATATATATATATATATAGAGAGAGAGAGAGAGAGAGAGAGAGAGAGTTTTAAAAATACTTTTTTTGTAAAAGAAAAAAAGACCGCTCCTGGAAATTTTCCACAAAACAGTATATTTTGCACAAAAGCAGTGCATTTTGCGCAAAAAGGCACATTGTGCACAAAAGTAGTACAATTAATGGTTTGTGTGAACAGGTTTTGGACAAATACAAAAAAACTAAGTATTGAAGAGATTGGACTTCTAATCTTGAAAGCTAAGTGTGGTCAGTCCTGGTTAGTCTTTGGATGGGAGGCTGCTGATGAATACTAGATGGCGAGGGCTGTATTTCAGAGGAAGGAACTGGCAAAGCCACCTCTCGGTGTCATATGTCTAAGAATGCCCCATGAAAAATGCAAGGTGTCATCATAAATTGACAGGCAACTTGAAGACACATAGACTTGCAGCTCTCAGCCATTCAGATAAAGAACATTTTATTGAAGCGGGGTACAACATCATTAAAACACCGAGATAAAATAAAACACTATTTAAATACATATAACAAATATACACGGATAAAATACAGCTTTTGGTTCACCACTACATTTTTAGCTGGGAAGGACACTTCCTTCTCTATAGTCAAGATCTGCAGGAAAGGCCTTGACCCATATGCGCTCCAGCCATGGTTCTTATTGGACATCAGGGTGGTATTCCTTCCCTCTTGGTCCCCACTGTGTCTCATCCCTGCTTTTCCTTAAATCCCTTGACAGACAATCAGATCTGGAGAGTATCCAAGATGTTCTGGGTGACTACCGAAGTTGCCACGGGGCCCTGATCCGGTGGATTGAGGAGACCACCGCCCAGCAGGAAGCCATGAAGCCAGGGCAGGCCGAAGACAGCCGGGTCCTTTCTGAGCAGCTCAGCCAACAGATGGTAAGACCTCTAGGGCCGCAAAGGAGCTGGAAGGCATGGCGGATGCAGGCCCGGATTAACTGATTTTGGCACCCTAGGCCACACTTGGGAAGCCCCGCCCCCAGGGCGCTGCTGGGCATGCGCGGCAGCGGCTCCAGGGGCAGGGCTTCCCTCCGCGTCATCACCCCGCCCTCCTTCCTTGGGCACCCAGGGACACGGCGGAGGAGGAGGCAGAGATGCCCTCCTGCCACGCGGGCATGCCTGCCAGGCGCCAGCGGCCCTGGGGGCGGGGCTTCCCTCCACGTCATCCTCCTCACGCCCTCCCGAGGAGGAGGAGGAAAGAAGGGAAGCCCCCGGGACCCCTGCCGGCCATGCGCGGGACCCAGGGACATGGCGGAGGAGGCAGAGGCGCCCTCCTGCCGCGCGCGCATGCCTGCCAGCGGCTCCCGGACGGGGCTTCCCTCCGCGTCACCCTCCTTCCTTGGTGAGGGGGGGGCGCCATTCCCTCCTCCCCCCCCTCGCAGCGCTCTCCCCCGCCCTCCCCGAGAGAGAGAAAGAGAAAGAGAGAGAGAGTCATCATGCCACACGTTGTGGTTTTGCTTGAACTTTTGGGGGGGGGTCCTTGATCTGGCGCCCCCCTAGGCCTGCGCCCATAGGCCATGGCCTACTGTGGCCTTAGGGGTAATCCGGGCCTGGGCGGATGTCTGTATGTCTATTGGCCATCAGCTTGGATATCTCCTTTACAAAAGGGGCACTTAGACACATCTGTGGTGAGAAGGACACCTTCGTTGCATGGTGCATTAGTGGGCCAATTGTATGCAGCTTGTGGCTCCTTTCATGGGAAGAGATTGACAAGCAGACATTCAAAATGGCCTTGGTGCAGTTCCTTCTGTTGGACTAATTGGGATAGAGAATTCCGCTCTACAAAGTTTGGAGCAAAACCTGGAACAGATCCAAGGGGAGCCAGCGGTCAGTGATGTTGGGAACGTTTCTGCTCTTGCATTGCTTGATGGGGATTTTTGGGGCTTTGCACAAAACCCAAAGTGGTTTACAACTTAATACATGGCAAAATTCAATGCCTCACATATGTATAAAAACATATCACATACTGTATCTAAACCAATAACATAATTGACCACTCAGCAGAATCACAGTTACGTACATGTGAGAAACCTGTTCTTGTCATCTGTTTCTATGATTCTGACAAATGATTTCCTTTCCCATTCCAAGGCCCTGTTTGCTGAAATCGAGGCCAATCAAGCCAAGCTGGACCAATGCCAGAAACTCTCTCAACAATATTCAGCGGCTGTCAAGGTAACCTTATAATGGACAATGCAGAAATATCGGCACTGCTTGTTTCAAACCAGGGGTTTCTCAAGTGGAAAGACAATGAGGGACAGGTGTTTAAGGAAGGAAGCCTGCTCAGGCTTGGGTTTAGGCACATTCCAGGTCATCTGTGCATTTTAAGTGGAGCAAAAATGAAGTCTTTGGAATTGAACCCACAAATATACAAAGGCAGGTGGTAGGGTTGGCTTGGCAGGTTATGGTTTCTTCAAGTCAGGAAGTATGGAAACTGCTGGCAAGAAGATTGAAATAGATAGATAGAGATATATATGTAGGTAGGTAAAGAGTAAGAGAGAGAGAGGTAGAGATGGAGAGATAGATAAAGAGAGAGTAAATAGAGGGATAGGTAGATGAAGAGATAGCTAAGTATGTAGGTAGATGGGTAAGTAAATAAGAGAGGGAGAATGGATAGATAGGTAGGTAGATCGAGAGATAGATTACGATATAGGTAGGTGGATGGGTAAGTAAATAAGAGGAGGAATGGATAGGTAGGTAGATCGAGAGATAGATTAAGAGATAGGTAGGTAGATGGGTAAGTAAATAAGAGGAGGAATGGCTAGATAGGTAGATCGAGAGATGAATTAAGAGATAGGTAGGTAGATGGGTAAGTAAATAAGAGAGGAGGAATGGATAGGTAGGTAGATCGAGAGATAGATTAAGAGATAGGTAGGTAGATGGGTAAGTAAATAAAAGGAGGAATGGATAGGTAGGTAGATCAAGAGATAGATTAAGAGATAGGTAGGTAGATGGGTAAGTAAATAAGAGAGGAGGAATAGCTAGATAGGTAGGTAGATCGAGTGATAGATTAAGAGTTAGGTAGGTAGATGGGTAAGTAAGAGAGGAGGAATGGATAGATAGGTAGATCGAGAGAGATTAAGAGATAGGTAGGTAGATGGGTAAGTAAATAAGAGAGGAGGAATAGATAGATAGGTAGGTAGATCGAGTGATAGATTAAGAGATAGGTAGGTAGATGGGTAAGTAAGAGAGGAGGAATGGATAGATAGATAGGTAGATCGAGAGATAGATTAAGAGATAGGTAGGTAGATGGGTAAGTAAATAAGAGAGAAGGAATGGATAGGTAGGTAGATCGAGAGATAGATTAAGAGATAGGTAGGTAGATGGGTAAGTAAATAAAAGGAGGAATGGATAGGTAGGTAGATCAAGAGATAGATTAACAGATAGGTAGGTAGATGGGTAAGTAAGAGAGGAGGAATGGATAGATAGGTAGGTAGATCGAGAGATAGATTAAGAGATAGGTAGGTTGGTAGGTAGATGGGTAAGTAAATAAAAGGAGGAATGGATAGGTAGGTAGATCAGGAGATAGATTAAGAGATAGTTAGGTAGATGGGTAAGTAAATAAGAGAGGAGGAATGGCTAGATAGGTAGGTAGATCGAGTGATAGATTAAGAGATAGGTAGGTAGATGGGTAAGTAAGAGAGGAGGAATGGATAGATAGGTAGATCGAGAGATAAATTAAGAGATAGGTAGGTAGATGGGTAAGTAAGAGAGGAGGAATTGATAGGTAGGTAGGTAGATCGAGAGATAGATTAAGAGATAGGTAGGTAGATGGGTAAGTAAGAGAGGAGGAATTGATAGATAGGTAGATCGAGAGATAGATTAAGAGATAGGTAGGTAGATGGGTAAGTAAGAGGAGGAATGGATAGATAGGTAGATCGAGAGATAAATTAAGAGATAGGTAGGTAGATGGGTAAGTAAGAGAGGAGGAATTGATAGGTAGGTAGGTAGATCGAGAGATAGATTAAGAGATAGGTAGGTAGATGGGTAAGTAAGAGAGGAGGAATTGATAGATAGGTAGATCGAGAGATAGATTAAGAGATAGGTAGGTAGATGGGTAAGTAAGAGAGGAGGAATGGATAGATAGGTAGGTAGATCGAGAGATAAATTAAGAGATAGGTAGGTAGATGGGTAAGTAAATAAGAGAGGAGGAATAGATAGATAGGTAGGTAGATCGAGAGATAGATTAAGAGATAGGCAGGCAGATGGGTAAGTAAGAGAGGAGGAATAGATAGATAGGTAGGTAGATCGAGAGATAGATTAAGAGATAGGTAGGTAGATGGGTAAGTAAATAAGAGAGGAGGAATGGATAGGTAGGTAGATCGAGAGATAGATTAAGAGGTAGGTAGCTAGATGGGTAAGTAAATAAGAGAGGAGGGATGGATAGGTAGGTAGATCGAGAGATAGATTAAGAGGTAGGTAGCTAGATGGGTAAGTAAGAGAGGAGGAATGGATAGATAGGTAGGTAGATCGAGAGATAGATTAAGAGATAGGTAGGTAGGTAAATGGGTAAGTAAATAAGAGAGGAAGAATGGATAGATAGATAGGTAGATCGAGAGACAGATTAAGAGATAGGTAGGTAGGTAGATGGGTAAGTAAATAAGAGGGGGGAATGGATAAACAGAGAGGGGGGAAAGATAGGTAGATATATAGAGAGAAAAGGATAGATAGGTACATCAAGAGATAGAGGGAGGGAGGGAGGGGTAGGTAGGTAGATTGAGAGATAGATAGATAGATAGATAGATAGAAAAATGAGTGATGCAAGACCTCCCTATGAGGATATTAAATGCAAAGCAGCACATAATGAGTTTAAAGGTCTGTTGGAAGTTTCAGAGGCATAGAGCTGTTTAATAAACCCCTGAGACTTCATTCTGTCTTCCCAAAATGTGTGGAGTAAATTGAAATGGTCTCATTCCACAGATTTAATCATCGAAAACGTTTTGATCGATTAAACCAAGCTTCAATGTTGCCGGTGCTCTTTTTGGTGATAGCCAAGAAACTTTAACAGTTTAAAGTAATTTAGGCTTAAATTAAATTAAAGGTTCTGATGAAATCAATTGCTGCAGAGTAAATGAGCACCCAGGTAAACGCCATTGATTCTTAATATCTGTGTGAGCTGAGATTAGTGATTAGATTAGATTTAGATCATTGCCTCTAGAAAATGGTCATACAGACAGATGGAGAGGGGAATAATTTGCAATAAATGCCTGCTATTGTCTGAGAAAGTGTATTCAGTTAGAGCTGAAAGTCATCCTTCTACACCGACAATCTCATCCGGTTAGTTAGGCAGGTATGGAGATAATATTGCATTATTTTTATATATGCTATTATATATGTATTGTGTGTGTGTGTGTGTGTGTATGTATATATATATATATATATATATATATATATATATACATACACTGTGTGTGTGTGTATATATATATATATATACTCTGTGTGTGTATATATATATATATAAGGAGGACCCGTCATCACAAGACTGCCATAGGCAGAGAAACCTTCCAAGGCAGAGACACCAAACTTGGCAACAAAAATAGGCCTCAGGCAAGGAAGGTTTTTAGCAAAGAAACTTTCCCCCCAAAACCTAGAAGGCCCCTAAATAACGATTTTAAAAAACTACATTTCCCAGCGTCCTCCGCGGCCGCCAGCGAATCCCATTGGCCAACATCGGCTCACACAAAATGCCGGCGCCGCTTCCCAGCGTAGGCCACGCCCCCTGCCATCCCCACAACCACTCCACCCCTTCCCCCGGCCTGGCCCGCCCCCTGCCATCCCCAAAACCACTCCACCCCCTTCCCCCGGCCTGGCCCGCCCCCTGCCATCCCCAAAACCACTCCACCCCCGGCCTGGCCCCACCCCCCGGCCCCTGCGCGTGACAATTTCTTAAAAATAACTGCCGCCAAAACAAATCACCTCAGGACTGCCTCCCACACACCACAGCCAGTCGGACTGCCGAGGACACACAGTGCCTAAAGGACAGGCTCCTTCAGCCTCGCCCACACTGGCTAAACCAGTAAAACTGACCACTGGTAATCACCACAAACCACTGACCACGGTGCGATCAGCCACACAATCACAACAACAAAATAAAATAAAAACACCAGACACTACAACTCTCACAACCACACTCGAGAAACACAATCCAAAAGACCAAGCCAGCACAAAATACCACACAACGCCAATATGCAGAAGATACAACTATGTGCACAGAGCACATACATACCACTCACAGGACAAAAGACACCCACTTAACAAACACCACACCACAACATGACAGCCACACAACTCGCGATGCCTACCTCTACAGACCCACAACACAACTCACACACAGCACACACAACGCATACATGACACTGCTAAACAGAAACCAGCACAGTACAACCAACTAACACACCCCACATACACACCGTACATCCACACCACACTACCACTGTACACTCACAACAACAAACTATACACTCAGCACCACAAACTCTTCTCCAAGCACCATCCCACCCACACACCACCAATCCTCCACTTTACAAACACCACACCCACAACATGACAGCCACACAACTCGTGATGCCTACCTCTACAGACCCACAACACAACAGACACACAACACACACAACGCATACATACCACTGCTAAACAGAAATCTACACAGTACAACCAACTAACACAGGAGGACATAACAACTACCAGGGAGGACATAACACTAACACAAATAGGGCACCAGGGACACAGGCACCACTAACAAACACATACCGTTTTTCCCCATTTAAAATTGGGTGCAGCCATCATTATGCTGAGAAACATTGATCAGCCAAAGCCAAAACTCTGCAATGGCACACGTCTTGGCATCAAAGCACTGCAGAACAATGTCATTGAGGCGACCATCCTCACTGGACCCTACAAGGGACAAGACGTCCTCATACCACGCATACCTATGGTCCCGACCGATATGCCGTTCCACTTCAGCCGTCTCCAATTCCCAATTACACTAGCTTTTGCCATCACCATAAACAAGGCTCAAGAACAAACACTACAGATCTGTGGCATAGACCTTGACACAGAATGCTTCTCCCACGGACAACTCTACGTAGCGTGGTCCAGAGTTGGGAAACCACAGAACCTCTACATCAACACAGCAGACGGAAAGACAAAAAACATTGTATATCCACAAGCTCTGTAGAACGCCAGCAACACCACACACCAACAACATCCCAGCCACCAGAACAACCCACAACGACACAGCCATGACCCCACCAAGACCATAAGTAACATCAATTCCAACCCTTACATACTCAGACTTTCTCGCTTTTAAGCTTAAATAGGGCACAGCAACGCGTGCTCGGTACAGCTAGTATATATATAAATTATATATATATGTGTGTATGTGTGTATTTTTATTGTTGTACTTATTGATGTTAATATTTCTTTAAAAAAATTTTTTATTGCGTTTCAAGAATTAAAATGCAGTTTACATATGAAAGAGAATTCAAAAGGAAAGAATAAGAATAATAGCGAAGAAAGAAAAAAGGAAGAGAAGATAGAAAGACAAAACTAACAGACAAAAACCTTCTGTCACAAAACATTCTATCTTTGTTGTATAATCTAGTATTAAGGCAAAATACATTATAAAGACATTTCAATAATAGATTATTGATTATCTCTTCGAAGAATAATTACTGATGAAATAAAGTGATAGAATGTGCCTTTCAATTTACGGGATATGTGACTTGTGTAATTATCTTAGAAGTACTCCAATTCATATAATATTCTGACTTCTTTGCTATTCAAATAATTCACATCTGCTTCCTAAAATATAGATAAGAAGAAAAAAAAGATTGATTATAAAGAGAAATTTCCTCCTTTATAGAAGGTTTAAGTCTACATTAAGTTCTGTTTTGTAATACTCTTGAATCTTGACCCAATTACTTTTGGTATTTGTACTTCTCTTTTTATCCACCCCCCTTAAAACCTCAGTCATCCAATCCATCTGGATTACCTCTATCATTTTTAATAACCATTTGTCTTTTGTTGGGGCTGTTTTTGACTTCCAGTACTTCACATATAAAATTTTTGCAGCTGTAGTTGCTATTATAACAATCTTTTTGTCTATTTTATCAAAACTAGAGTCAATTATTCCCAGAAGGAAGGAATCTGGTTTCCTCTCTATTTTCTTTTTCTTTTTAAAATTTCTATCTCTATTTGTACAATCTTCCAGAATTTTAAGCCTTTTTACAGAACCTTTGTTTAATGACTGTTTTGTGTGTTTTAGCATGTATTTCTATAAAATACGTAGCTATTTCTATTTTAATATTTCTATTTTAATACGTAGCTTTTATAGAAATACATTTTAATGTGTGTATTCCTAGTATTTTCACAATGTTTACTTAACCCGCCTCGAACCACGAGCAGAGGCATATAAAAAATAAAATTATCAATATTAATTAAGGTAAAGATAAAGGTTTTTCCCTCACATTAAGTCCAGTCGTGTCCGACTCTGGGGGGTTGGTGCTCATCTCCATTTCTAAGCTGAAGAGCCGGCATTGTCTGTAGACACCTCCAAGGTCATGCGGCCAGCATGACTGCATGGAGTGCCGTTGACTTCCCGCCGTAGCGGTACCTATTGATTTACTCACATTTGCTTGTTTTCTGCTAGGTTGGCAGAAGCTGGGGCTAACAGCGGGAGCTCACCCCGCTCCCTGGATTCGAACCACTGACTTTTCAATCAGCAAATTCAGCAGCTCAGCGGTTAAACCCACAGCGCCACCGGGGGCTTCTTAAATAATAATAATTTATTATTATTAATTATTAATTATTATTATTATTATTGTTAAATTGACTGGGTAGGCGGTATATATACACACACACATACACACACACACACACACACATAAATTCACCCACTGCTCACTTTGCAATATGTTGATATTTTTTCTTTGAGAGGATGTACCCAAAAGTAAAGTGGAACCTTTGCCCGTCTTTGTATTTCTCAGGACTATGAGCTGCAGCTGATGGCGTACCGGGCCTTTGTGGAGTCTCATCAGAAGTCCCCTGTGAAGCGCCGGCGCATGCTTTCCTCCTCAGACACCATCACGCAAGAGGTGAGGCTCCATGCGTAACCCTTTTAATGGGGCGGGGGCTTGCAACACTATTTTTGGGGAAGACCGGTGTGCTGCTTCTTCTGCCAAAATGGCATTCCTGCCTGAAAATATATAACACTATGTCACACGATTTTTGTTTCCTGGGTTATAAATGTAATTTCCTAATTGATTCTGTCATAAAAACATGGAAAAAGTTTATGAAAATGCAAAAACCTTTTTGTGGGAATTCCAAAATTTTGCTATAGTTTTTCAGTGAATATCTCATCAAGTCTCAACCAATTCAACATTTCATTTCATTTCATTTTATTATTTGATGAGTCGCTCTCCACCGGAGTGCTCCGAGTGACTTACGCAGCAATAAAACAACAAGCATATCAACAATATGGCAGCCACAAAAACAAAGTGGATCAACTACTGTCAAAATAAGGATCTCACAGTTAAACAGGAAATAACACTTTCAAACCAGGAATGGAACATTTTTCAAATTGTGTTACATAGCACAATTGACAACGTTCATGCGCTCTACTGTTAAATTCAATGAGCCCACAAAGACCTGTTTCTTCTTTTCCATATATGTACTTGCCCACCCTGGTCTGTATCCCCATACTCATTCCCAGACTTTGTGTGGACACATGAGACTGTGGATAAGAGTGAATCCTATTAAAATGAAGGACTTTTGGGCCCAAGAATACCATAGAGTCATGTTGGAGGATGTAGAAAATGGTCAGAGAGGATGTCTTCGTGGGACAGAGGCAGCCAGCCAGACACAGCAACATTGTGTCTTGTGTATTACATCTCATTTATCTTATGGAGATTATAAGCTTGAGGGCAAATTAACATTTTGTAAAGTGCTCGGCGTGCCTTTGGGGCTGAAAAGCAGGGTAAAAAGGATGTATATAAATAAAATAAAAATTGTGTTTCTTTGTCTCCCTTCCTCCTCCTCTTCTTTCCTATCTTAGTTCATGGACCTGCGGACACGCTACACAGCCCTGGTGACGCTGACCACACAACACGTGAAGTACATCAGTGATGCCCTTCGGCGTTTGGAGGAGGAAGAGGTCAGTCGGGGGCTCACAGAGGGTCCCCTGTGGAGTCTATGTGCCTTGGAGAATCCTTTGGTTTCCAGTGGGGTGGGGTCCCAGATCTTCCTGGGATCATAGAATAATAATAATTATTATTATTATTATTTACATCACTTTTATCCCGCCCTTTTCAGCCTGAAGGTGACTCAGGGCGGCGTACAGACCGGCAACAATTAGATGCCTCACATACATACATATATCAGTTAAAAAACAGTTAAGTCACATCATAAAATCCGTATGAAAACAATAGAAGCTATAAAAACTATAAAGATATAAAAAAGCAATGTCTTCCAGTCCAATTCCTCATCCATTTACATCATCTTAGCCGTTCCATGTTCATATTCACGTGTTTATCTGGTCACGCTGAGGTTCCAAACGCTTGCTCAAAGAGCCAGATTTTCACTCTTTTCCGAAAGGTCAGGAGGGAGGGAGCTGATCTAATATCCCTGGGAAGGGAGTTGGAAGAGGCCACATGGGTCATCTAGTCCATTCCACTGACATGCAGGGAAAGCACAATCAAAGCACCCCTGACAGATGGCCATCCAGCCACTGTTAAAAAGCCTCCAAAGAAGGAGAGTCCACTAGACTTTGAGACAGAGAGTTCCACTGTTGAACAGCTCTCTTTACAGTCACGAACTTCTTCCTAATGTTCAAGTGGAATCTCCTTTCTTCCCTGTCATTTGAACCCACAGCTCCGCTGAGTCCTAGTCTCCAGAGCCACAGAAGACAAGCCTATTCCCTCTTCTTTATGACATCTTTTCAAATATTTAAACCTGGCGATCGTGTCTCCTCTCATCCTTCTCTTCTGAGAAGGCCCTGACTCTTGTCCCCACCAGTCACACCTACGAAGGAAGTGGGACCAGGAGCAGGGTCTCCCCAGACGATCTATCCTCCTAGCTGGCTCATAGAGGGAGATACGTTCGAACAGAAACAATGGCCAGAAACAATGACATCCTACCTAGAAGTAGTGTTCTGGTGGTCACTATAAGTTCCATACAGTCCTCTGGGGCCACTCTTTACTTTTGCAAAGTTACATGGTCATCTGCTTCATGATAGAAATCGACCACTTCTGCCTCAAGTCCTTGAAGGCCCATCTGCACTGTCAGCCTCCTTTGGATTCTCCTCTTGTCCTTAGATGCTGGGCAAATTCAAGGCAGGTTAAACACGGTCTCCTTCACACAATCTGCATTGCTGTCATTCAGTTTGAATGTCAGTGAACATTGAGTAACAACAAAACAACATTCAGGGAAACACACTAGAAGTCGTAATATATGAGATATCAAACAACAAAATCAATAGTAAATCTCGAAAATCTTCTGGTCTGTAAAGTATCCTATAAGACAGGGCTGCCCAGGAAGTCGATCGCGATCGACCAGTCGATCGCGGGACCAAAGGAGGTCGATCGCAGCCGGATGGGGCGCTTCTCAGAGGGGGCGGAGCCAGGCTGCGCCAAGCCCCCCCCCCCTGGCTTCGGCACTCCCAGCAGCTGCTCCAGCCTTGAGGAGGGCAGGGCCAAGCCAGCCTTGTGCTAGCTATGTCACCACTGGCTTGGCCCTGCCCTCCTCAAGGCTGTAGCAGCTGCTGCTAGAGCTGAAGCCAGAGGGGGTGGATCCAGGCCACGGGGGCGGCACTCCAGGCAGCTGCTCCAGCCCTGAGGAGGGCAGGGCCAGCCAGCCTTGTGCTAGCTATGTCACCACTGGCTTGGCCCTGCCCTCCTCAAGGCTGTAGCAGCTGCTGCTAGAGCTGAAGCCAGAGGGGGGCGGATCCAGGCCACGCCAAACCCCTTCCAGGCAGCTGCTCCAGCCTTGAGGAGGGCAGGCCAAACCAGCCTTGTGCTAGCTATGCCACCACTGGCTTGGCCCTGCCCTCCTCAAGGCTGTAGCAGCTGCTGCTAGAGCTGAAGCCAGAGGGCGGAGCCAGGCTGCACCAAGCCCCTCCCCTCCCCTGGCTTCGGCACTCCCAGCAGCTGCTCCTGCCTTGAGGAAGGCAGGGCCAAGCCAGCCTTGTGCTAGCTATGCCACCACTGGCTTGGCCCTGCCCTCCTCAAGGCTGGAGCAGCTGCTGCTAGAGCTGAAGCCAGAGGGGGCGGAGCCAGGCCCCACCAAGCCCCGCCCACTCCCCCTGCTCCACCCTGCTTCTCTCTCATCCGGAAGCAAACGTGGACGGTGCGCAGTGCAGGAGGCGCGCGCGCGGAAGGTAGATCTTTCTGACTTGATTTTATTATAATTAGCTCGCATGCTGAAAAAGTGTGGGAACTATTGCTATAAGAGACACAATAGCAAAAATACATCATAGCAATTATAATGAGAAGTATATCCATACCTTCTGAATAGTAAATAATCTATGTAGCCCTGCAAACTGCTAGTATAGTTCCCACGTACTATATAACTATGGTAAATAGCACACAGATAATCCCTCATGGATACCTAGTACACGTCTCAACTATTGTAAGGGCCTGTGCCTAAATTAAAAGGCATAGATAATACTGACGCAATACAAATCCAGAGTTGGCGTGGCCAATCCAATGCTGAATCGATTGTTGCCTACCCAGGACGCCAGCCACGGTATTCTCTGCTGCATGAGGGATTATCTGTGTGCTATTTACCATAGTTATATAGTACACGGGAACTATACTAGCAGTTTGCAGGGCTCTATATAGATTTTTTTCTTTGTTATTCTTTTTACAGAAAGTGGTTGAGGAAGAGAAGGTGGAACACGTGGACAAAGTGAAAGCGCTCCTGGGTTGGGTCTTGAATTTTAAACAGAGCTCACAATTCAAAAACATCCCGTCGGAGAGTAAAGACCTTGGCCACATCGAGAAATCCATCGTGGAGCAGCAGGTACATATCAGGATGGTGGTCCCTCGCTTCTTCTATTTTTGGGAAGGTTTATTTCTTGTTATGTATTGGCAATCCAGATCTATCCTTCCAATTACCAACCAGTTAGCCTTCTATCAGTAATTAGAAATTAGACAATTGTGCACCAGTACTATTTGGCAAATAACCAATATATATTCGAGTATAACCTAAGTTTTTCAGCCCCCTATTTAGGCTGAAAAAGCCCTCCTTGGCTTATACTGGAGTCAAAGTTATTTATTTATATTTATTCTGTTATTATTTGAAACATAACAAGATTAGTACACAGCAAACAAGATCGCTATCCTAGCTGTTGTATTGGATCACACGTCGGACATTTCCCAAGTGTCTAGGACTGTGTAATGCGTGCAGATCCCAGTAGGGTTGCTTTTTACAGTTGACAGATGGTAATTTGTCAGTGCCGATTGTGTTTAAGTGCAGGCCAAGGTCTTTAGGCACTGCACCTAGTGTGCCAATCACCACTGGGATACTGGCTTTTTTCTGTTATTATTTTTTATTACATTTATTATTTTACTCTATTTATTATTATTACATTTACATTATTTTACTCTATTATTATTACATTTATTATTGTACTCTATATTTATTATATTTATTATTTTAATCTATTATTACATTTATTTTACTTTATTATTACTGTTATTTTTTATTATTTTACTCTATTACTATTGGAAGGATGTCTAAGCACATTTACATTGAAGAAGGTTAGAATAATGGTTTAATTAGAGTTGGACAGTCTTACTATAAATTACAGTTTTATGTAAATATTCAAAAACATTTAACCTACTGATGCCTCAATTAATGTAATTTTATTGGTATCTCTTTTTTTTTTTTGAAATTTACCAGTAGCTGCTGCATTTCCCACCCTTGGCTTATACTCAAATCAATATGTTTTCCCATTTTTTGAGTTGTAAAATTAGGTGCCTCAGCTTATATTCTGGTCGGTTTATACTCGAGTATATACAGTATATATATACAGTAGATGCTCTGAGAAATGTCAGCTAACTTCTAGAATTAGTGCTACAAGTATGATCAAGTAGGGCTGCTTATTAGCCCCTATGTTGTTGTAACATATTCCTGTATGATTTACCTCAGGCTTTATGGTCATAGTCCCAACTTCATTCTACCCATATTCCCTTATTCTTATATGCAGATGATGCGGTGTTGTTGTCCTTATCTAGTATCAGCCTTAAATGCTCAATTCTTTGCTTTTGCCGATTACTTGAAATAAATAGACTGTAAATTAGCTATGTTAAATCCAAAATTCTAATTTTTGTCGAAAAGTGGAGACCCATGTCTTGACAGATCAGTGTTGTGTTTTTGTTGGTGTTAGTCAATAAAGGCTGTCGTTGAGAATATATCAGCAATCTAAGGCCAAGCCTGGAATACCTTTAGGTGAAACACATCCTTCTTGCTCTTCTGAACATGGGTTTTGCTTCCTGCTTTTCAGGTCCTTAATGAGGAACTGGCCACAAAGAAGGAGCAGGTCTCAGAAGCCATCAAAACGGCCCAGATGTTCATTGCGAGGCACAATAACAAGTGAGTCGGGAAGCATATCAGGAGGAATGCAAATGCTGGGCTTCAGATAGGGTTTTGCTTCTGGCCAGAGCAACTGGGGGAAGTGAGAACATTCATCCTTAGTTTGTGTGTGTGTGTACTGTATTGGTAGGTTACATACCTGTGACCATCTTTCTTCGAGTGGAGCCCTGTGAATACACACTTATGAAGTCTGCGCGCCAAGTGCAGGCCCAACGGAAACTTTCCAGTTTGAATTTTTTCAAGTTTTGGCGGTAGCTCCGCCCAGCCCTCCCCGAGGGCATAAAAGGCTCCCTCTGTGCGCCAACCGCATTCCTACGTGACTAGGGCAACGAGGAAGGGGAGACTGTTGAAGTGGGGAAGGCCGGGCGGGTTAGTGTGTATTCACAGGGCTCCACTCGAAGAAAGATGGTCACAGGTATGTAACCTACCATTTTTCTTCGTGGGCCCTGTGAATCCACACTTATGAAGAGTTAGCAAGCTAAGGTCACGGAGGAGGGAATCAACAGACTCACCAAAAGTAAGGACCAAAGACAATTTATTGCAATAACCCTGAGGGGAACGAGGGGAGAAAAAACCCAACAGGGGAAAAAACTCCCAACCTGAGAAACGGGGTGCAACACGCACCAATCAGTGTGGGCACAAGGGCCTCACCATATGTAAACAGAGTAATGCATAGAAAGTGCGGTGCAACAAGCACCATTCATGTCAGGCACGCAGGCCTCACAGTCCGTAAACAGAAATAACACACAGAAAGTGCAGTGCAACAAGCACCATTCATGTCAGGCATGCAGGCCTCACATTCAATCAATCTACCAAGGAAATTATCAGAGTAGTGCAACAAGCACCATTCATGTCAGGCACGCAGGCCTCACCTCATAGTGTTAAGTGCAAAGGAGGAAGGGCACTTGAGGGTACGCTTCAACTCAGCCTACGTGAAACTCGTGGTTAGAACTGCCTTCCCAAAGGCCGTGCTCTGGTTGTTCCTGGTGTCCATTCTATAATGGGACACAAAGGTGAGCGGGTTCGCCCAAATGGCAGCCCTGCAGATGGCATCTAAGGGGATGCCCTGCAAAAAAGCTGTGGACGCTGCCATGGCCCTTGTCGACCGTCCTTTGACATGGGGCGGAGGCGGTTGTCGAACGATCTGGTAACAGAGCTCGACTAAGGAGGCAACCCAGTTCGAGAGCCTCTGCGCCGAGATTGGCAAGCCCCGCTTGTCGGACGCATACGAAACAAAAAGCCGTGTCGACCTATGAAGGTCGGCTGTCCTGTCTTTGTAGATCATCAACGCCCTCCTAACGTCAAGGGTGTGTAAGTCTTGTCCCGCTGGTGACACCGGTGACTGGGCAAGAGAGGGCAGCACGATGTCCTCGTTGATATGGAACGATGAGACCACCTTGGGCAGGAAGGTGACATCGGGTCTCATCACAGCCCTATCTGCTAGGAACAGTAGATAGGGTTCGTCAACTCGCAGTGCCGCCAGTTCTGACGGGCGCCGTGCCGATGTGATAGCGACCAAGAAGGCCACCTTCCAAGACAAGAGATGAAGGTCGATCGTAGACAAAGGTTCGAAGGGCGTCGACATTAGGCCCTTCAGTACCAGGTCGAGGCTCCATCCCCGGGTCGGTGGATGCACCGGGGGGCGGAGGTTGGTATAACCCTTGAGGAACCTCTTCACCAGCGGGGATTAGAACATCGATGGACCGCCCTGTTGTTGGCTGTACCAGGACAGCACGGTGAGATGCGTTTTCAAGGAGGACATCGACAGCTTGCGCTGGGCCAGCTCGGTGAGGAAATCCAAGACCACCGGAATCGCCGGTGGGAAGGTGTCGATTCCCCGGTGAGCCTGGAAGCTCGCAAAGTGGGTGAAGCATGCGGCATATGCCTTTGTTGTGGCGGGTTTGTGTGCGGCCGCCAGGATGGACACCACTCCCGGGGAGAGACCGTCTAAGGATGGATCCTCCAGGCCGTGAGGTGCAGGGACAGAAGGTCTGGATGTAAGAGCAGGCCGTTCTCTCTCGTCAGCAGGTCCGGTCGGCGTGGGAGATGGCGACAGCGACCCTTCGATATGAGTAGGAGGGTGGGGAACCAGACCTGCCTCGGCCAGTATGGTGCGATCAAGATGCAGTTGACTTGGGACAGCTGTATCCGTTCGATGATCCACAGCAGGAGCGGGATCGGCGGGAAGATGTAGAAGAAGCCGTCCGTCTAGTCGATCAGAAAGGCATCCCTGAGGCACCCGGGATGGGACTCCGGGTCCAGTCGGGCCCCGTATAGAGGGAGCTGGTTGTTCTCCGATGATGGAAGAGGTCGACATCCCCACTCCAGAAACAGACGGTGAAGCTCGTCCGGGTGGATCATCCATTCGTGTGACGACCAGCGCGTCCGGCTCAGTGTGTCCGCCTGGGTGTTCTGGTCTCCCGGATGATGGATTGCTTTGAGGAGGGTTTGGTGAAGAACGCACCACTCCCATAGGGCCAGGGAGAGAGCGAGAAGCTTCCTCGACCCGGTGCCCCCCTGCTTGTTCACATAGTACATGGCCACTATGTTGTCCGTCCTGACCAGTACTGTCCTGTTGGAAACCAGAGGGGCGAAGGATCGTAGAGCCTTGAAAATCGCCAGCAACTCCAGATAGTTGATATGGTGAAGTTTCTCGACATCCGACCACTGATCGTGTATCGAGAAGGTCCCGGTGTGGGCTCCCCAGGCAGACAGCGAGGCATCTGTCGTGAGAGTGATGGATGGGGTCTGTGGGTGAAACGGAACCCCGACACATATGTTGTGGTGGTCCATCCACCAGGCTAGGGAGTCCCGGACCGATGTCGACATGGAGAGGAGCTTCGAGTGGTGGTCCCGAGCCAGATTGAAGTGGTCGAGAAACCATCTTTGACGGAAGCGCAGTCGGGCAAATGGCGTCACTGCAACCATTGAGGCCATATGACCCAAGAGAACTTGGACCTCTTTCGCTGTGACCGCCGGTCGTCCTTGACAAGTCACAATCTCCTTCCGGAGCGCTTGGAAGCAAATGTCTGGTAGAAAGGCGATCTGGTACCTCGAGTCGAACATCGTTCCGATGAACTTGATACACGTCGTCGGCTCGAGTTGGGGCTTCTCCGTGTTGAGGCAGAGACCGAGGGAGGAGAGCAGGTGTAGTGTAGTCGACAACTGGTGTAGTAGGAGGTCCGGCGACTGAGCTGCCAGCAGCCAGTCGTCCAGGTATGGGAAAATCCGGATTTTCTGTCTCCGGAGGTGTGCGGCCACCACCGACATACACTTCGAGAACGTCCTGGGTGCGGTCCCGAGTCCAAACGGGAGGACGTTGAAGTGGTACGTCTGTCCATTGACCTTGAAAGCGAGGAAGCGTCGATGCGTCAGTCTCACCGATACGTGGAAATACACATCCTTCAAGTCTATGGACACAAAATGGTCGTGGGCCTGTAGAAGTGGGAGGATGGACGACACCGTCACCATCCTGAACTTCCGGGGCAAAATGAACTCGTTTAAGTCCCTTAGGTCCAGGATGGGTCGCAGAGTACCGTCGGGCTTTGAAGTACCTGGAGAAGAAAGCCCGGTCGTCCTGACATGCCGGGGATGGAGAAATTGCTCCCTTCTGTAATAGTGTGTCAACCTCTTTCAAGATTGCTTGGGATGGCTCTGTCTCGACGATTCGCCCCGTTGGAGGCAGCTCGTCGAATTCTAAGGCATAACCGTCTTCCACAACTTTGAGCACCCACGCATCGGAGGTGATGCGTCGCCAGGCACCGATGAAATTCGCCAGGCGGCCTCCAAATGGCAGGTTGGATGGTTGAGGTCGACGCGGGGAGGGTGGCATGTAGACGGCAGTGGTATCTTGCGAGGAGACGGTGGCGTCCAGCGCCCCATCAAACCCGACGCCGGGATTGCCCGTTGCCAGGTGTCTGACGAGAGCGGGAGCGCTGGTTCCTCGGGCGGTTAGGTTGCTGTTGTTGCTGTTGATGCTGCTGGCGAGGTTGTTGAGACTGCTGCGGTGGAACATAAGGCCGTGGTCCTTGCCTATACGGGAAGGATCGTTGTTGATAACGGGGTCGTTGATGAGACCATCTAGGTCTGGACTGTTGAGGGTTGTCCAGCTTGGCTGTCAGCAGTTTAAAGTCACGGTTAGTCTTTAACTTCTCGTCGGTGCCGGCGTTGAAGAGGCCCTGTGCATCGAAGGGAAGGTCTTCGATGACCTGACGAGAAGTTGAAGAGAGTCCTGATGACTTTAGCCAGGCGTGGCGGCAAATGGCGATGGCATGAGCGAGGAGTTTTCCCGCTGTATCGGCTGCGTGTCTGGCCATCAGGATTTGCTGGTGCGCCAAAGAGATTGCCTCCTGCATGAAGGTCGAAAGGGCCGACTGCTGCTCCTCCGAGAGGGATTAGAGTTTTCCCAGAGCACCTCTTGGTAGGCGCCCATGCAGGCCCCGTAATTGGCCACCTTGGTGAGCAAGAGGCCGCTAGAATAGATCTTGCGGCCCACTGCATCAAAGCGCTTTCCCTCCCGGTCGGCCGCCGTGGACGCCTCTCTCCCGGACGACTGCGCCGAATTGACTATGAGGGAGTTAGGAGCCGGATGGTTCTTTAGCCATTCCTTTTCCTCCTCATCCGTACGGTACCAAGCCTCAATGCGCTTGGCCATTGGTGGAATGGAAGATGGTGTTTTCCAAGAAGCTCGGAGAACTTCTTCCAGGGTCTTCAACAGTGGGAGTTGAGGTGTCTGAGACTCCTGTGGTTGGACCCTGCTAAAGACCGGGCAGGTAGAGGCCTTAACGGTCTTCTTGATCGGTATGCCCGGGGCGACTGCCATTCTCGTCATCTGGTCACCGAACGCCTTTATGTTGTCGGTCGGAGAAGAAGGGTCAGGATTGCAAGCCTCGATCGAGGGGGTACGGTCCATGCCCAGGGAGAGGACAGACCCAGACACGACCGATCTGGGAGGGTCGTCGTCCTCGATTTCGCCTTCCAAACAGGATGGCTCGGCTACTTCAGTCGAAGCGGGAAGTGGGGCCATTACGGCGGTGGTTGTCGAGACGGTCGTTGGTGGAGGGGCGATGGACACCGTTGACAGGGCGGGTCGCTTTGTCGCCGGTGCTTGCGCCAGCCTCATGGTCTGTCGTCCCTTCTCCGGTGTGGCTGCTATGAACAGCTGTCGCACCGACGACTGCCCTGGGGGGATCTGGACCACAGTTTGTACAGAGTCCCCTGGAGACGGGCGTCGTTCCTCAATCAGCACGGTCGAACTCTCCACAGCGAGGGGACCAGCGGGGGAAGTAGACCTTGAAGAGGTGCCCGACGTGGCAGCTCTGGAAGAGGCTGAGGAGGATACGACCCTTCTTCTCTTTGGAGAGGGTGGTCGTGAGGCAGCCAATTCGAGGGTCTTCCCTGGAGTTGGCGGGATCGCCTGGGTTTTCACACGCCGCGCCTCCTCGCTCGACCTCTTGAAAGCGATTTGCATGGCCTTCGAAGAGGGAGCCACTGAAACAGCTGATCTCTGGGAGAAACCAGAGGTGACTGAGGTCGGCCGTCGGGACCTAACCGACTGCACGGTCTCGGTGGTCACCGTGCAGGGGCTTGTCGAAGTCTTTGATGTCGTCGACTTCGATGGAGCTGTGTGCTTCACCTTCGTCGACCGTTTCTTCCCGGCCGGGAGAAAGGTCGCCAAAGGGACCGCGGCAGCCGCCGCAGTCACCACGGGAGTTGGGCCAGCCACCGCCAACTCCGGGGGAGCAAGAGCCGTATCCATGAGGTAGGCCCGGAGCCTCCGCGCCCTGCTCCTTCTGGTCTGGGCCGAAAAGGATTGGCAAAACCGGCACGTCGAGACGATGTGGGTATCGCCGAGGCAGCGGAGGCACTGCAAATGCCTGTCGCAGTCAGGAATCTTCCCTTTGCAAGAAGTGCAAAGTTTAAAACTAGTTGTGGACATAACACAGATTGCTAGCGATGTTCCGATGTTGGCCTAGTGGCGGAAAACAAAGGAATGCGGTTGGCGCACAGAGGGCGCCTTTTATGCCCTCGGGGAGGGCTGGGCGGAGCTACCGCCAAAACTTGAAAAAATTCAAACTGGAAAGTTTCCGTTGGGCCTGCACTTGGCGCGCAGACTTCATAAGTGTGGATTCACAGGGCCCACGAAGAAAAAATACAATTCATTCATATCATACCTTTGTTCCGATACTCAAACTCAAGGAAACACAGAAAAATTCAAACAAAAATGGGATTAAAACACATGCAGAGTCATCAGTGAAACAGATAACAGTCATTGTTAATTTATCTATTTATTTATTTATTTGCGACATTTATTTCCCGCCCTACTTGCCCCAAAGGGGACTCAGAGTGGCTTACAATTTATATGTACATACAATATATTATATTATTGCATTGCACAATATTAGTGATATATATTATTATATTATACCACTGCACTACAATATTATTAGTAACATTACATGTATGCGATAATATATAATTTATATAATTATAATATTGTCATATTGTATTAGTAGTATTATATTGTATTACAATATTATGATCAATATTATATGTACATACTATATATTGTATTATTACATAGCACAATATTAGTATTATATATTACTATAGTGTACTATGCCACTGCACTGCAATATTGTTAGTAACATTACATGTAAGAGATAATATATAGTTTATAATAAATATAATATTATTATATTGTATGAGTAGTATTATATTGTATTACAATATTATGATAAATATTATATGTACGTACAATATATTATATTACTGCATAGCACAATATTAGTAGTATATAGTACTATATTGTACTATACTACTGCACTGCAATATTATTAGTAACATTACATGTAATATATAATACATAATTTATATAATTATTGTATTAGTAGTTTTATATTGTATTACAATATTATAATCAATATTACATGTACATACAATATATTATATTATAAGCATAGAACAGTGTTTCCCAACCTTTTTTGAGCTGCGGCACATTTTTTACATTTACAAAATCCTGGGGCACACCACCAACCAAAATGACACAAAATGACACTCTAACACAGTAATGCATATAGTTAATATGTTTTAAAATGTATTTATACACTCAGTGTGAAACCTGGGCCTGTTTCGATGAACACAATATACGTCTTGCTCAACAGCTTGGAGTTATAGTTCACCCGCAATCAAAGAGCATTCTGAACTCCACCAATGATGGAATGGAATCAAACTTCCCACACAGAACTACCATAACCAAGGGAAAATACTATAAGAGTTTGGTGGGCAATGAACTTGAGTTTTGGAGTTGTAGTTCACCTATATCCAGAGAGCACTGTGGAGAGGAGGGAGGAAGACGTGGGGCGAGTCTGCGCAGTAGCGCCCGCACGGGTCACGTCTTCCTCCGTCCCCCCTCCTGCAGAAGCGGCAGTGTGAGCAAAGTGAGCAGAGCAAGGCTGGGAAGAAGGGAGTCCGAGTGGAGAAGAAAAAGTGTTCGGGAGGAGGGGGAAGAAAGGGTATTGGAGGTTTTAATTTCCCACGGCACACCTGATGATCGCTCACGGCACACTAGTATTATATAATTAAGGTGTTTAAAATATCCATTAAAAGCCCATTGTGATTAATTCCTAGACACCTATTGGAAGAGGGAAGTTTTGTCTTGCCAGTTGTAGGGCATCAGTTTTTTATTTCTCTATATCTCTTAACACATTTCAAGTTGTGGGATTCATAGCTGCTAGTCCAATAAAGTAAAGGTGTACATTTAAAGAATAGGCAGTCTTGTAGTACAAAAATTATATACTTTTGTTGAAATATCTCAAGTACTTGTGCTGGGCTACAGAAGGCCCTTTACTCAAGGTCTGTGTAAGCCCCTGCGAGTGCAAAGAGTGGGTTTCTAAATTAATGTAATACACCCCTAAGCCCAGCTAGTGTAGAGGTATGACTGTATTGTGCTGCATTGGTCCCCTGATGGTGGTGGTGTTTGCATTATAGGACACAAGGTGGCGCTGTTTGATAAGTACGGTAATGTACCTATGCAACTCAATCACACTGCCAGGATTGATCCTGGCAGTGTGATTGAGTTGCATAGGTACATTACCAAACAGCACCACCTTGTGTCCTATAGTTGTTACTACAACTATCTTCTCATTTGGTCTTTTCTAGTGTTTTGGCCATCTTTTTCTTCTTGTTCAAGAGTAGACTAGTTTGATTTTTGTTTTTTTGCGGTGGTGTTTGCATCCCATAATCATGGCCAATGACCCTTGTGACCCACAGGCTTTCTGGCCAGGAGAAGGAAGTCATTCTGACCCAGCTAGATTTCCTGCGGGAGACCTATGACCAGCTTTGCTCTGAGTCCAGCGATCAGCTCCAGCAGCTGCAGAGCCACATGGCCCAGGAAACTGCACACAAGGTAGCCCCCTCCCCTCCTTCTTTCTCCATTGCAGGACCAGCCCCCATTTGTCCTATTCATTTTCCCCTTTGATTGGTTCCGGGAGAGAGAACCAGCTCCGTCGCCTGTGCCTTCCTCTTCTCACAGCCTGAAGGCTTTCAGAGATGTATATAAGCCACTTGACACCAAACCGGACCTCGCTTCCATCCATTTCACCTGCTTCATGCCATCTCCCCTTGTGCAGCTTGCCTCGGATGTCTCTGATCATCACCTGTTCTCACTCTGTTTTATTGTTGTTCTGCCGTCCTACCTGAACATATAGCTGTATCGTATGTGTATTTCTGCAAGTTGTCCATGTATCCCATGCAATGTCTCTGTGGAGTTGTGCCTTTCCCTATATGTTTGCCAGCTCCCCGCATTTCAAAGCACTGGACTCAGAGACCGGCTCAACTGGGATACTACTGCTGCTGCCAGATGTTCCTCTGGATGTAACCATACACCGAAGACCATGGGGCTCTTTTTAAACGGCCAAAGGGCTTGCTGCTTCGGCTGTGTAACCTTTACAATGCTGGGTTGCTGTGAGTTTTTCCAGGCTGTATAACCATGTTCCAGTAACATTCTCTCCTGACGTTTCGCCCACATCTGTGGCAGGCATCCTCAGGGGTTGTGAGGTCTGTTGGAAACTAGGACAAGTAAGGTTTACATATCTGTGGAATGTCTCGGGTGGAAGAAAGAACTCTGTCTGTGTGAGGCTGGTGTGAAAGTTGCAATTGGCCACCTTGATTAGCACCTTCGACAGGCTAGGAGGCTGGCGCCATACTTGTCCCGGCACGATCTGGCCACGGTGATCCAAGCTGCGGTCATCTCAAGGTTAGACTACTATAATGCTCTCTACATTGGCCTGCCTCTGACGGTGACCCGGAAACTCAAGTTGGTGCAGAATGCCGCAGCCCGGCTGCTCACAGGAGTTCCTGTGAGTTGCCATATTACACCGATCCTGCGGGAACTGCACTGGCTTCCAATTGAGTACCGGATCACTTTCAAAGTGCTAGTCTTGACTTTCAAGGCCTTGTATGGTCTGGGGCCAGTGTACCTCAGGGAGCGCCTTATCCCATATTGTCCCACGAGATCACTGCAATCTGAAGAGCAGAACCTCCTAGTCGTGCCCAGTGTGAAATCGTACCATCTGACCGCAACTCGGAGAAGGGCGTTCTCCATTATTGCTCCAGTTCTTTGGAATGCGTTACCTACTGAGACTTGAGCTTTATGAAATTTGCTAGCTTTTCGTAAAGCCTGTAAGACGGCTCTGTTTAAGCAGGCTTTCGAGTCCTAATACACAGCTTAAACTGTATTTTATTGTAACTGTTTTTATCGCTTTTATTGTATTGCTTTGTTCTGAGAGTAAACCGCCCCGAGCCGGTTGATAAACCGCCCCAAGCCGGTTGGGAGTGGCGGTTGATAAATCTAATGAATAAAATAATAAAAAATAAATTGAATGGCCATGCAGCTTCAAATCTTGGCTGCTTCCTGCCTGAGGGAATCCTTTGTTGGGAGGTATTAGCTGGCCTTGATCTTTTCGTGTCTGGAATTCCCCAGTTTTCTGAGTGTTGTTCTTTATATACTGTCTTGATTTTACAGTTTTTAAATACTGATAGCCAGATTTTGTTCATTTTCATGGTTTCCCCCCTTTATGTTGAAATTGTCCACATGCCTGTGGGTTTCTATGGCTTCTCTGTGTAGTCTGACATGGTGGTTGTTAGAGTGGTCTAGCATTTCTGTGTTCTCAAATAATACACTGTGCCCAGGTTGGTTCATCAGGGGCTCTGCTATGGCTGACTTCTCTGGTTGACTTAGTCTGCAATGCCTTTCATGTTCCTTGATTCATTTTTGGGCAATGCCGCTGCGTTTGGGGTTCCCAGTGTAGACTTGTCCACAGCTGCATGGTATACGCTAGACTCCTGCAGAGGTGAAAGGATCCCTCTTCTCCTTTGCTGAACGTAGCATTTGTTGGATTTTCTTAGTGGGTCTGTAGATAGTTTGTAGGTTGTTTTTCTTCATTATCTTCCCTATGCGGCCAGTGGTTCCCTTGATGTATGGCAAGAACACTTTTTCTCTCAACACCATTGAGATCCACAAGCAGGTGAACAATTTCAACAGAAAAGATGAAACCATCAAAATGAACCTGTATTTTAAAAACTCTAAAATCAGAACAGTAAATAAAGAACAACACTCCAAAAACAGGGGAATTCCAGACAAGAAACAATCAAGCCTAGCTAACACCTCCTAACAAAGGAGTTCCTCAGGCAGGAATCAGCCAGGCCTTGAAACTGCAAGGCTTTGCAATGCTAATCAAGTTGATTAATTGCAACATTCACACTTGCGTCCAACAGACAAGAGTTCTTTCTCTCACCCTGGACCTTCTACAGATATATAAACCTCCCTTGTCTAGTTTCCAATATATCTCACAACCTCCGAGGATACCTGCTGTAGATGTGGGCTAAACGTCAGGAGAGAATACTTCTGGAACAAGGCCATACAGCTAGGAAAACTCATAGCAACCCAGTGATTCTGGACATCTTTACAATGCTAGTACAATGCTATTTTATACTGGCTTTCCCCTGTGTTCAGCTTTGCAAAGATACCTTCAGCTCACGGAAAACAACGGCTCCTGATGCATCCGCAATGATCCATCTTGCATCTTATTTAGAGACAGTAGGCCGCAATGATGGCGGCCCAGCATTGGAGAGGCATTGCATCCGAAGCAGCAAAGGCCCATTAATGCAGAGGAGGGAATTGTCTGGCCATCCAGCTGTTGAGAAGCTGTAGCTAGCCACTAGGTTCATGGTTCTAAATGCTTCTAAAGTTCTGGTACAAAAACTAGGTAAAGCTTCTGCTTCTACAGTGTTGAAAAAGCTGTGAACACTAGGAAAGCTTTGCTTCTACAGTGTTGCTAAAGTTCTGGTTGTGAACACTAGGTGGCGCTGGTACTTTGCTTCTACAGTGTTGCTAAAGTTCTGGTGGCGAACATTTCTGAACTCTAACAAAACTTTCAAAACTTCATTATTATTTCATTATTGGTGATTGTTATGACAGAACCAATTAGGAACTGCCATTTATAATGAAATTTTGAAAGTTTTATTAGAGTTCTGAAATGTTCACCACCAGAACTTTAGCAACACTGTAGAAGCAAAGCACCAGCGCCACCTAGTGTTCACCAGAACTTTAGACACACTGTAGAAGCAAAGCGCCACCTACTTTTCACCACTTTCAGAACTTTAGCAACACTGTAGAAGCAAAGCACCAGCGCCACCTAGTGTTCACCACCAGAACTTTAGCAACACTGTAGAAGCAAAGCACCAGCGCCACCTAGTGTTCACCACCAGAACTTTAGCAACACTGTAGAAGCAAAGCGCCACCTAGTTTTCACCACCAGAACTTTAGCAACACTGTAGAAGCAAAGCACCAGCGCCACCTAGTTTTCACCACCAGAACTTTAGCAACACTGTAGAAGCAAAGCACCAGCGCCACCTAGTTTTCACCACCAGAACTTTAGCAACACTGTAGAATCAAAGCACCAGCGCCACCTAGTTTTCACCACCAGAACTTTAGTTTTGTAAGTATTTTAGAACCATTTAGAACCATGATTGCCCAGGCCTACTAGCCGGTATGGTTAGGGGTGCTGGAAGCCAACCACATCTGGAGAGCCAAATGATTCCTATGCCAAGACTACAGAGTTGAAAATGTATTGGGTTGCCAAGGGAGAGGGGAGTTCTCCATGGGTTATAATTGAGGCTTGCAATGAAGTTTTCTATTTTGTTTGGGTGCTTCCTTTATGGAAAGAGTTTTGCCGGGGGGGGGGGGGGGAGGTTTCAAACCTGTATTTCTATAGCGAAAGCCTCCATCTCCGGGCTGAGGATGGTGGCACAGTCAAGGAAAATATATGCCCTATAAAATCACAAAGCACAAATGTCAGCGCTGTCCGCCGCATTGAGCATGATGTGTCCCTGTTTGGTTTTTATGTGTCACGTTGAGTTACTGTGTTCAGATTAACTTGCCATCCTTTGCTTACCTTTTCCTCCCCTTCCCTTGTCGTCACCTTTTATCACTAACAGCGTGGAGGTTGCACCAAAGAGAATCTCATGAGATAATGGGGGGAAAGTGGGGAGGGATTAGAAGAGTGTTTGTTTGTGTGGCGTGTTCTTTCTACTTTTTGTGCAAAACAAACAGTCGCATGCCGGATGCTAACCCCCAGCTTTTACACTGTGCGCGCCCTCTACTACGGCTGAGCTGCGCCATAAAGGCTCTGTCTTTAACTGCTCACGGCAAAAAAAATAAATCCACCATGCTGGTAAGTAGACCAAACAAAACAAAAGACTTTTTTATGACTCCTGTCCTTGTCTTCTTTTATACCTCTCCTTCCTCTTTCTCGCTTGTTTTAACACTTGAATGTTGCATGTCTGGAGTCCTTCACTGTTATACTAGAAGGTTTTGAAGGCTATTCCAGTGGAGGCCTTAACCCAGCTTGCTGGCATAAGACTCCTCATCCTGGTTCCATCCGCATATAATTATGTTGGGGGACGGGCGCACTTCTCAATACTTGAATGTGAACTGTCTTCTATTGGGAATCACCAATCATTGCTATTCCCAGAACCATGATATTAAAAAGTTGGGACGTTTTGTGGTTCATTGGAGAGCAAATCTTAGTCATAATTCCTCTCTAGCTGTGGCTGCTGGTGAAGATGGTCAATGGCTACCAGTATCTTCTTCGAGCCCCCTGTTATCTATCTTTTTATGAAGAACAAGGGGTCACAGAGGTGCCTTAGATCTAGTATTATTGTTGTAGACCAGGCCTTGGGCATCGTCTACAAATTTATTTATTTATTTATTTATTTATTTATTACATATGTGATCACAGAACACATACTCGGCAAACATTCAATGCCATTAAACAGACAGAACAGATAACAGATAGAGGTATTATTTCGGCATTTTTCCCAGCTTCGGCATCCTGGAAGTTGTGCTTGATTCTGGCCACAAGGGCTGCTGTTGCTCCATCCTCTATGACGAAGAGCCCTTGATCACAGACTTCCTTTGATCACCGGCATTTTCTTGTATTTCCTTTATGGAGCCATGAAATGCCTCCCTCCTTAAGCAGTGCCTATTTTCTCTACTCACAGCTCACAGCTATTATCGAACTGCTTAGGTCAGTGGTTCTCAACCAGATGTTTTGACCTTCAACTCCCAGAAATCCTAACCGCTGGCAAACTGGCTGGGATTTGTAGGCCAAAACACAGGTTGAGAACCACTGGCTTAGGTGGACAGTAAACTGAGCTGAAGATGGGTGCTCACCCTGATCCAGCCTTCAAACTGCCAACTTTTGATTGGTAAGATCTATTGCTGCTGGTGATTAACCAACTGTGCTAAAGCTCAGCCTCTTGCTCTCCAGCTCCCATCAGTCTTAACAAAAAACAGTAAGAACAGAGAGCAGTTGTAGTCCAGCAATGTCCTAAGAGCTGCACTTGACTAACCGTAATGTAGATGAATCTGTAGGAAATGTAATTGGATCCAAAGTCTGATGATGTGGCTCTTGAAGAGTTTCTATGGAGGACCCAGCCCACTGTGTCTGCAGTTAAATGAAACATTTGCTAGGTTCTTCCTTGTTCCTGCCCAGTTTTCTTTATGTTTAAATGAACCTGGGCCTCAAAGCCTTCTAGAATGACATCCCTGGGATGGAGGGGGAAACCAGAAACCCACACCTAGCATGCTCAGAAACATTTTGACCGCATGACTGCATCTTCGACTGTAGACTTGCCATTTTCACAGCTAGCTTGCCACATCTCTCGCAAGACCTCCAGCAGTATTCATCTTAGGGGAAGCTTTTTGGTCAAAACGTGTTTCTCCTTCCCTCTCGTTCCCTGTGCTTCATGTGGGTGAACCGTGTTGTGGATATTTTGTGCCATATGTCTCCTCTCCTTTTGGATATAAAGTCGCCAAAGGTGCCCTGGGGAATGCATGGCTATCGCTCCCCTTGTATGTGTGTGTGTCTCTCTCTCTCTCTCTCTCTCTCTCTCTCTCTCTCTCTCTCTCTCTCTCTCTCTCTCTCTCTCCCTTCTCCCAATCGTCTTCGTGGGGAACTCTCGGGCTAATCAAGCACTTTTGCTACTCTTGAGGGGTGTCCAAAATGTCTCAGCAAGACCACATCTGGCTGCCTGGATTGAGCCCCAGAGGCCACTAGAAAACAACTCTGAAAATCTTCCACCATCCATAATCCGGATGTGTTGTTTCAGGAATTATGTGCATCTCCTGCCCGTATGATATGGGTTTAGGATTGGGAATCTGTCTCAAACCCAACCTTCACCATCCCTTAAATGCCTGAGACATCCTTGGACCTGGGTATCTCAAAGTCATACCTCCCTGCTACTTTCTCTCTTCCTGATTTCTTGTTTCTTTTCTCCTCTAACTTTCTAGGGAACCGAGACTGTGGCTGGAGTGCTGGACCTCGGCACGATGGAAGTCTTCCCCATTTGGGAGGCCATGCAGAAGGGCCTCCTGGACCAAGAAACAGGTCTCCTGATGCTGGAAGCCCAAGTTGCTTCTGGTGGCCTTGTGGTTCCTGATACTGCCGAAAAGATCTCGCTCTCTGAAGGCTTGGCAAAAGACATCATTGATGCTAAGACCTATGCAATGCTTCAGGAGCTACAGAGTGGGGTCCAGTTTGTCAACAGCTATGACCTCCAAGGGAAGCCGCTTCTTCCCCTTGCGGCTGCCATGGAGGATGGGATGATCAGCGAAAGAGTTGGTTTGGCAATTGCAGAGATGCAGCTCCTCGCCGGAGGGCTTACAAATCCCTCCAGTGATGAGAGGATCGGCTTAGAAGAAGCCCTCCAAGGAGGCATGATTCCCCCTCATCTCCATGAGAAGATGGCTTCTTGCTTGGGTTCTTGCAAGACTTTGATTGACCCCAATTCGGCCAAGAAAACAGGCCTGAGCGACCTGCTGCAGCAGTGCATCCCGGACCCAGAGACAGGATTGGGTTTGCTTCCGGTGCATCAACTGGCAGGAGGGATGGTTAGCCTCACCTCTGGCCAGAAGGTGAACATCTTCCGTGCACTGCAGGAAGGTCTCATCGAGATGGAAGTCGCTGTGCGGCTTCTGGAGGCCCAGCTTTTTGCCGGTGGCATAGTGGACCCTAAAAGCGGCCACCGGCTGACGGTGGAGGAGGCTGCGAGACATAACCTGATTGACCAAGATCTGGCCTGCGCCCTTCTGGTCCGGCAGATGCAAACAGATGGTATTGTGGATACAGTTACAGGAGAGAGGCTGTCACTGGACGAAGCCATCAGGAAAGGCTTGGTGGAGCCTAGAATGGCTGTGGCCACCTTGGAATCTCTGTGGTCATTTATGGGCCTCCTGCAGCCCGAATCGGGTGAGATCCTCCCAGTTGCAACCGCGTTGGACCGGGGCATCTTGTCTCCCGAACTGGCTTATGAGATCTTAAGCAAGAGGCAGCACATTGAGGCTGTGTTTATACCAGAAACCCGAGAGATCGTGCCATGGGAGAAGACTGTGGATGCTGGGATCCTGAGCCAAGATGCTGTCAAGACATTAAAGTCAACTCTACTTCCTGATGTCATGCCAAATATGCCCTTAGCGGACTCCTCACCAGGCAGAGTCCGAAAGATCAGCCCAACGGACCACAAAGACCAAAGTGAGAGATGTGAAGAACAATTGTTGTTCTATTTGATGACCCACAGTTATGTTGATGCTTGCAGTGGCCAGAAACTGCTTCTCCTGGCAGAGGAGGAGTTGAGCACCCTTGCTGACATTGTGGAGCCCACCATAGAGAAAGACCCTCACTCACATCCTATGGAGGAAATGCATCAGCAACCCAGAGGCTGGGAAGTTGTGGAGGACAGGACAGTGGCAGCTGTGGATTCTGAGCCCTGCAGTGAATTGGCTTGGAAAGAGCTTGAACTGAACTTTTCAGCACCACAGAAAGAGCTTGAGAAGAATCGGATGCCAGGCGTTTGCCTTCCAACTCATAAGAATGGAAGGGAAGCTGGAGATCTTTCAGGGAAAGAGGTGGAAAGAGGTGTGAATGTGAAGGAAGAGAAGGAGGTGGATTCTTTGGGAGGTTTTGAAAGTGAATCAAATGGCTCCAAAGGAGAACCAGAACAGATCACAATTCAGAACGCGAGTGAAGCAGATCTGTTAATATGTGAATCTATAGAACAATCCCGCGCTGGGAAAGAATCAAGAGACATACAGATAACATTGGACGATGTTACGTTTGACAGACAACCGGAAGAAGGGGAGATTATGTTTTCGGAAGAGCAGAAGAGAGTTTCTGAAGTTGAAAGAAGCTTCATTGAAAAAGAATCCAGAATGGTTATTGGCAAATGGGAAAAGAAAGACTCGCAAAGCTTGAAGGAGAGCGTATTGGAAAAGGCGATTCTTGCAGCAACAAGTGAAGGTTCTGAAGTTAATTCGTTAAATGTGGGGAAAGCGGAAAACGGATCAATGGAAAGCCTTCTTTGTCAAGATGAAGGAAAGATTAGTGATGAGCCTATTAAAGAAGAAGATCTGGCTGGAGAAGGGAGACTGGATCATTCTGACCAGACAGAAAGTGTTGCATTTCCAAAATTGTCCACAGAAGAAGATGGCGACACACTGCGTACATTGATAACACAACTCTGTGGCGGTGGCATCATTAATGAACAGACAGGGAAAAGGATGCTCTTGGATGAGTCGGTGTCCTGTGGCGTTCTCCCTGGTCACACGGCCATCAAACTGATGGGCGAGTTGAAAGTGTTTGGTGGATTCTTTGACGCTGAGACCCGTGAAGCGTTAACCACCGAAGAAGTTATCCACGAAGGACTGATGGATGAGACCCTTCTCCAGAAGGTGCTGGACTCTGACCAAGCCATCAGCGGAGTGGTGGATCCACGGAGCAAAACCATTTACTCCGTCACGGATGCAGCAGATGTTGGCCTCTTGGATAAAGAGACGGCTGCGAGAATCCTGGAAGGGCAAGTGGTTACTGGAGGAATTGCGGACGTCAAGCGTGGCAAGAAGGTGTCTGTCACATTGGCCTCTAAGCTCGGCTTGGTGGCGCGGCCCACTCAAGAGGAACTGAAGAAACTGGAAAAGGCATCTAAGGGGAAAGGCATTGATGGTACAACGAAAGAGAAACTGATTTCTTTGCAAGCAGAAATTGGTGGCATCGTAGACCCTAAAACCAAAGAACCTCTAACCGTCCCCCAAGCTGTAGAAAAAGGACTGCTGTCTAAGGAGAAAGCCTCTGAGGTCTTGATGAAGCAGATAGTTGATGGAGGAATCCTTCACCACAAAACGGGCATGAGACTTTCTGTTGAAGATGCTTTGGTGCATAAATTGGTCGACCAAGGGTCATATGACGATCTCGGAAAGGCAGAAAATGTGTGTTTACATCAGTACATTCATCCAGAGACAAAAGAACTCATCTCCTTACCTCAAGCTGTGGCCCTTGGACTGATCAGCTCAGACTTTCAAAGCAAGGTTCAAGGACTGCAAGCCTCGACTGGAAGCATGTTTGATCCTGTTTCCCGCCAGAAAATCCCACTGACCAAAGCAGTGAAGGAAGGACTACTGCCCAAGGCAGTTATGGAAAAAGCTGTCACCTCATCTGACATGAAGCAAGCCATCCTTTGTCCAGAGAGCTGCAGCCTGGTTCCCTACTCAGAATTGATCAGGAAGAGCAGAATTGACATTGAGTCAGGGCAGAGGTTTTTGGAGGTGGTCCCCTTCCGAGGACTCAAAGATGAAAGGACTGGGAATGTGCTTCTGTTTCCCCAGGCAGTGACACTTGGGAAAGTGGAGCCCGCACTTTTGTTGAGGTTGTTGCAGGCCCAAGCAGAGTCTGGCGGCATTGTTGAACCTGCTACGGGCCAAAGACTGTCACTGGCAGATGCTTTGGAACGAGGGACGGTGGATGAAGGCATGGCCAAAACCATTGCAGTCAATCAACTCTCGACTGGAGGCATTGTCGGTACTGAGAGCGGACAAAGGCTAACGTTAATGGAAGCAGTTGAGATGGGGCTAGTCAGCAAGAAATTAGCCAGTGCAATCCAGGAAAGTGCTGTAGTGATCAGTGATGATGTGGAAGGATATGAAGATAGTCAGCCACAACTGTTGCTTCAAAATGGTACCTCAAAGACTGATGCGTCGTCCATTGGCGACTATTCTTCTGAGAGTAATGAGGAGAAGCAGTTAGTGCTCTTTGAAGGAACAGACTCCAAGATGTCTGAAGAGGCCTCTGTTGGTTCTCTTCAAGACGTTCAGGAGATGCTGGAAGAGATGGGTGACTCCGTGCCACCTTCCCTTCCACTTCCTTCTGGTCCACTTTTAGGAGAAGGCAAGATGGAGTCGGAGCTGGCCTTGATGTTGGATCCGGTTGGAGCCCTGCAACTGAAGGCCCAGAAGAAAGACATGAAGAGGAAGAGCCGGTTGCGGAGGGAAGAGCTCCGGAAAGGAGAGGTAGAAAAGCCAGGAGCAAGTGAAGAAGTAATAGAGAAGGAATGGAAAAACGTAGTGAGGAATGAGAGAATTAATGGGGAGCAGGAGCAAAACCAGAGAGTGTTTGCTCAAGACGAGAGTGATAGGACAGGCCTTGTTTTTGAAGCGGCACAAAGGACGATCTGCTTACATTCTCTGGAAACCTCACATGATCCGAGAGAGAATGAACAAGCTGGCATTGGCTGTGAAGAACCTACAACAATTGATGAGTCTCAGACGCTAACCTCAAAAAAAGCTTGGTTTGGAGACATCAAGATAGAACAGTCGGGAATGGCGTCTGAATTAAGAAGCCAGGATCCCAAAGCTTCAGAAAGTACTGGCATAGAGGCCCCCAAAAAGATGAAGAAGACCAAAAGGAATAGAAAGCAGGCTGCTGCCACAAAAGACCCAGCTCAGTTGCCTGAGTCTTCCCAGCTGAGGATATCTGAGATTCCTGTCCCAGTTTCCAAAGAAATGTTGGTGCAGATGACTTCCGCTGTTCAAGAATCCTCTCAGGATAATATCTCTGGCAAGAGTGTGAGGGGCCTTCTCAAGCCAAAAGAGGTTGATGGTACGAGAGAGGATCGGAAAGCATCTGGAAAAGAGAAGAAAGGAGTTAAAGAGAACATCACAGATGACCAGAAAGTAAGCACTGTCCCAATGACAGATGTTTTTGGAGACAGAACTGACCAAGAGATTGGAACTGATCAAGATTTTCCATTAGGGCTGGATGCAGTCGAAATAAAGATGGTGGATGTTCTAGAAGAAAAGGTATTTCAAGAAAAGGCCCAAGAGCCATGCCTTTCAAATGATGAAGTCCCCAATCTAGTTGCCATAGATGACACTCAAACCTTTGTGTCTTCTGAGACAGAGGCTGTGCAAACTAGGACAATACCAGAAGGAGAAGCAGGCCGTTCTGTTTCCACATCTTTGCTCTCACAAGACAAAACCGTCCAGGAAGTGACCAGAGAAGATGGCAGTTTTGCTGCTAAAGGGCTGACGATGGATGAGGAACCAGAAGAGACCATTGACTCTTTGAGCAGCAAAATACATTCCCCAGAGGAGTGGACGCTGCAAAGGAGTGGGTTTCCGGAAGGCAAGAGGGACCCTTCTGCAAGGCCGTCTCCCAAGACTCAAGACTCAGGCCTAAAATTGGCCAAAGAAAAGGAGAAGGTGGAAGAAATCTCCAGCACAGTTGAAGGCAGGGAAGAGAGACAGCCAGATGCCCCTACACTAAACAAGGTAGGCATGGCCTTATTCAAATACAGGCAGTCCCCACGTTACGAACAAGGTAGGGTCTGTAGGTTTGTTCTTAAGTCGAGTTTGTTTGTGAGTTGGAACAGGTACTTTTTAAAGTGTAACTCCAACCATAGATAGATAGATAGATAGATAGATAGATAGATAGATAGATAGATATGGGCCCCCTCGTGGCACAGCGGGTTAAATGACTGAGCTGCTGAACTTACTGACCGAAAGGTTGGCGGTTCGAATCTGGGCAGCAGGGTGAGCTCCTGCTGTTAGCCCAGCTTCTGCCAACCTAGCCATTCGAAAACATGCAAATGTGAGTAGATCAATAGGTACAACCTTGGCAGGAAGATAATGGTGCTCCATGCAGTTATGCTGGCCACATGACCGAGGAGGTGTCTATGGACAAAGCCGGCTCTTCGGCTTAGACATGGAGATGAGCACCCCTACCCCCCCCCCCCACCCCCCAGTCAGATATGACGAGACTTAATGTCAAGGGAAAACCTTTACTTATACACACACATACTTTGGATCGCATTGGAAGGATGAGCACCTCTGTGGTGTTTCCTTTGCGGTCTGTGCCCCTGTTCAGAAAATTTTCCTGCACGTTTGTCCCTGTGATTATTGGATTTTGGAAAACGTGGCTTGTTGTGGAAAGAAGTTTGTGGAGAAAGCTTCCGTTGAGATGCCTTTCCCAGCAGATAATAACTCTTTCAGTAGTGGATATCCTTTATGAGGGGTAGATTTTTCTCACTTCCTGTGGTCTCCGCCCCATTCTTAATTAGGTGTACTTTGTAATGTGGATGTTTGTAACTCGGGGACTGCCTGTATATAGATGTCATATGCATTGAGGAAACGTTTAGGAGATAGTTGGGTAGCCAGAGTGAGAGAGTCAAGGTAGAGGACACAAAAATGGTATGCCATTTACCACACATTACCACTTTCATGTTCCTTCACTTATTGAGAGGTTGAGGAAGGTGGAAGGTCAACTCCATCAAATCTCCTCCCCACCTGAGGAGGAAGTTATGGGCCCAGCACGTGGTGCGGTGGGTGTGCAACCTTTGCTAATTTATCAATAAATATGTGGCTTAAAGGGATAATGCCTGAAGGCCTATGATGGCCTCATCGTAGGAAGACTGTCGTAAATTTGTTGCTATATTTTCCCTTAGTAATCTTCCTTTCCTGCCTCTTGGTCTAAATCACAAGGCGGAAGGTAGTACACAAAATGCACAGGTATCACAACAAAGCTGTAATAAAGTCAGCACCGACCCTTCCATAGATACAGTTAAATGACTAACCAATGCAAATGCCAGTCAAATGGCTTCCCTAAAATATTTTAACTGGACATTGGAGAGGGTGGGATGTCAAAGAGATCTGGGGAAAAGTCCTAAATGATCCATAATGGAGAAGTTTGGAAATCTATGCATGTATAATAATTCTGTCTGGAGAGAAATACTATTAGTTAGAAGCAGTGAGTATTGGTTGGAGAAATCAAAGGTGTAGCCGAGCAAAGAGAAAGACCTAGAAGATGGTTCTGCTTGGCTTATCACCCCATAAATCTGAGCTCCGTGTTTGATGTTTCTACTCTCTCTGACCACCATAGACGCCTCTCAGCAAGCAGCTCTGCCTTGACCACGATGAGAAGCTGGTTGCGCTGCTGTCCAGGGTGCGTGACGTGGAAATGCGCATCCAGCGGGTTCCGCTTCTGGAGCAGGACTCGGCCGCACTGCAGGACTTGCTCCGCCAAGCAGAAGTAAGTAGATGAAATGAACAAACTAAATAATTTTTTTCAATTTTTTACATGGTGTTGTTGATGCCCACTCCAATGCTTACTGCAAGTTTAATGCTAGATATATCTAAAATGAAATTATTATTATTATTATTATTAAAAGGTAAAGTTTCCCCTGACATTCAGTCTAGTCGTGTCCAACTTTAAGGAGTGGTGCACATCTCCATTTCTAGGCTGCAGAGCCGGTATTATCCGTTGACGCCTCCAAGGTCATGTGGTCGGCATGACTGTATGGAGCGCCATTACCTTCCCGCAGAAGCAGTACCTATTGATCTACTCACATCTGCATGTTTTCAAATTGCTAGGTCAGCAGAAGCTGGGCCTACCAGCAGGAGCTTACCCTGCTTGCTGGATTCAAACTGCCAGCCTTTCGGTCAGCAAGTTCAGCAGCTCAGTGGTGTAACTTGCTGACCACCAGAGAGCCATTATTAGTATAGTATTGTTATTGTGATTGTATTCATAGTAATAGTAGTAGTATACATTCATACCTTACTTCTTTATGACCAAAGGAAACGCAATGCAGCCAACACTAAAAATTACAACCATGTGTGAATTAAAATCTAATGCATATACACATTAAAATAGAAATACTAAACACAGGAATGTAAAAATACATACTGTATATACTCGAGTATAAGCCTAGTTTTTCAGCCCCTTTTTTAGGCTGAAAATGCTCCCCTCGGCTTACAGTATACTTGAGTCAAGGTTATTTATTATTTTACTCTGTTATTAGTATTATTTTATTACATTTATTATTTTACTCTATTATTATTACATTTACATTATTTTACTCTTATTTATTATTACATTTATTCTTTCTCTTTATTTATTATTGTTATTATTACATTTATTATTTTACTCTATTATTCTTTTTATTACATTTATTATTTTACTTTATTATTGTTATAATTACATTTATTATTTTACTCTCAATATTATTGGAAGGACACATAAGCATATTTACATTGAAGAAGGTTAGAATAATGGTTTAATCAGAGCTGGACAGTCTTATTACAGTTTTATATAAATATTCAAAAACATTTAACCTACGGATGCCTCAATTAATGTAATTTTATTGGAATCTAGTTTTATCTTGGAATTTACCAGTAGCTGCTGCATTTTCCACCCTTGGCTTATACGCAAGTTAATACATTTCCCCAGATTTGTGTGGTAAAATTAGGTGCCTCGGCTTATATTCGGGTCAGCTTATACTTTAGGGTATTTAAAACTAATAAGACTAAAACAAATATATTAAAATGTAAATCACACCATCCCTTGGCTCTGTCTTTAAAACACTCTTCTTCAATAGAATCATAGAGTTGGAAGAGACCACATGGGCCATCCAGTCCACCCACTTCTTCTTATGGTCAGGGAGTTCTTTCTAGACAGATTCATGGATACCAAGGGAATCAGTAGTTACTGAAATGGACATCCAAGTGCCACCTCTGTGTTGATGGAGGCAGGTAGGATTTTCCCCGGGTACTGGTTGCGGGGGGTCGGGAGCAGGTGAGGGTTTTGCCCTCCTTTCTGCTAGAGATCCCTGTGTACAACTAGTGGGCCACTGTGTGACACAGAATGCTGGACTAGATGGGCTGAGGCCCGATTCAGCATGGCTCTTCTTATGTTCTTATGTTCTTATGTTCTTAATGTTCAGGTGGAATCTCCTTTCCTGTAATCTGAATCCATTCCTGCTTAGAATCCTATTCTCCAGGGCAGGATAAAACAAGCCTTCTCTCTCTTCCTTGTGACATCTTTTCACATATTTATACATGGCTATCATGTCTCCTCTCAGCCTTCTCTTCTGAGGCTAGACAGGCCCAGCTCTTTAAGATGCACCTCAAAGGGATTCATGGTCTCCAGACCTTTGATCATTTTAGTCTCCCTTCTCTGAACACCTTCCAGCATGTCAATATCTCTTTTAAACTGTGGTGCCCAGAATTGGACACAGTATTCCAGGTGTGGTCTAACCAAAAAATAATAGACACCTGACTTCCCTTAATCTAGACCAGGGGTGGGCAATTATTTTTTCCAAGGGCCACACGAGAGCCCTTTTTTCCAAGGGCCACACCTAAAGGCTGAACTACATTCTAATCTACATTATTTATCTATTTATTAATTTATTTACTATATTTACTGTATATTACACATCATTAATATTAACATATTAATATATCAAATATTCATATATTATTAGTATTAATATCATAATTATAGTATATATATATAGACATTATAATATATTGAAATTATAATATAATATATCATATTATTTATTATAACATTATTATAAAATAATAATAAAAACTACTAAAATTAAATTAAATTAAATTAAAGAAGACAAGGTGCGAACCAAGATGAAATGGCCCAATGGACCCAGCCCAGAGGATGGCAAAGCGAACCCAGCCACCACTGCAGCAGAGGAGAGCAGAGCAGCAGGTGATCGGAGGCTGCAGGCCTCCGCCCGCTCTTGCCCCCAGCTGTTCCCCAACTGTTCGCCCTGCTATGGAGTGCCTGCCATCCCTGGAGGCAATCCGGGCCTGCAAGGGGAGCAGTCGGCGATCTGAGGTGGCTGATCGCCCTGGCGACCGGAAGACGATCAAGTCTTCCGGGTCGCCAGGGCGATCAGCTGCCGTAGGTCGCCGGCTGCTCCCGCTGCAGGCCCCGATCGCCTCCAGGGATGGCAGGCACTCCAAAGCTGCCGCTCCTCCGGCCTGTCTGCCAACACAGGCCCCACAGAGCCCGCGATGGGATGGCGGCAGCGGCACCCCTTCCTCTTAGCCCCGCCCCCTACACCCTTCTCCCCGGGCCGAACAGAATCGGCTGCCGGGCCACATCTGGGCCGCGGGCCGTAGGTTGCCTGATCTAGACTCTTTTTGACACAGCCCAAAATCCCATTGGCTACTTTAGCTGCTGCATCACATTATTGGCTCGTGTTTAACTTCTTGTCCACTAAGAGTATTTCTCTCTAGGCATAACCCCGAGGTAGCTTTTGTAAAGTCCTTCTTCCTCCCTGCTCTTGGGCCCAGATTTTGCTGCCTGCTCAGCCAGTGACACAGGTTCAAATTTGTTTTGTGGACAGCATTAGTGGGAAGAACAAATAGCAGACGGAGGAAGGGAGGTAGGGTGACACAGGCATTCGTTGCTCACATTTTGGCTTACGACGGCTTCTTTTTCCTTGATCTGCAGGCCTTGGATGAGGAGCTACAGAGCCTCTCCTCCCCAGTGAGTCAGGGGTTGGAAGCTGCCCAAAGGCTCCTGGCCGGCCCTCCCCTTCAGGTCCCTGAGCAGCTGCTGAAAGCTTTGGAGAAGGACGCCAAGAACCTCCAGAAGTCCTTTGGCTCTGTGAGTGAAGCCTTGGCTTCATGGCTGACGAACCTTCAGGCTACAGCCAAGGAAGAAGAAAAGGTACCACTTCCTTTGCAGCCAAGAAACTTATTTACAGTGTGTGACCTCTGACTATTTTCTAACGCAGTTCCAGAATATTGAAATTATTAATAATGGTAAAAATAATACTATGCAACACGATTTTTGTTCCTGTCTTATAAATGTCATTTCCTAATTGAGTCTATCATAGAAACATGGAAATTGTTTATTAAACTTCAGAAACTCGCAGCACATTTTGCTCTAGTTTTTCAACGACTATCTCATAGCGTCTCAACCAATTCAACATAGTTTGTGGCAGCCACAAAAACAAAGGTTTCTGGAGTAAAACAATTAATTTTAAAGTAAATACTGCACAATTAAACAGGAAATAACTTTTTCAAACCAGGAACAGGTTTTTTCCCCAAATTTTGTTACATAGTGTAATTATTTTTTATATTTATACACTCACATATATATATATATATATAACATGTATATTCGTCCCTTCTCATCCCGAAGGGGACTCAGGGCGGAGCACAACATAAATACGGGAATGTGGCGCAGCACCGGGAATGTGGCGCAGCTGGCTAAGTGTCAGCTGCATAAGATCTCTCTGACCAGTAGGTCATGAGTTTGAGGCCTGCCCGGGTTGAGGTGGGTGCTCGACCTTTAAGTGTAGCCTACTGTCGACCTTTGCAGCCCGAAAGACAGTTGCATCTGTCAAGTAGGAGATAAAGGTACCACATTAAGTGGGGAGGCAAATTTTGACTGAATTATGAGGCCACTAAAGAACTCTAGGAAACGCTGAGGAATGCGAAGGAACAACAAGGGACGCTGGAAACACTGAGAGATGAGGAGTGCGTCAGCTCCCCCTGGTGGCCAGAGTTTGCCTCTGTTCGTCTATATGTGTGTATGTGGAAACAGAAGGGATTGTCTGCTAAGTATGTGTACCTGTAATCCGCTCTGAGTCCCCTTCAGGGTGAGAAGAGTGGAATATAAATAAAGTGTATTATTATTATTATTATTACAGTAAACATTCAATGCTGGGACATAAAATTATAAATATACACAAACATTTAAATCACTTACATCTACTTTAAAATGAGCTGTTTATAACCATCTCAAGACACCTTTCTGGCTCCAGTCAGCAGAGTAGGTTTCCTATTATGACCTCATTGCACTGCCCCAAAGGCTTGGTCCCACAGCCAGGTCTTTACCATCTTTCTGAAGGTCAGGAAGGAGGGGGCTGATCTAATCTCACCAGGAAGGGAGTTCCATAGCCTGGGGGCAATCACTGAGAAAGCCCTTTCTCTCATCCCCCTAAATGCACCTGTGACAATGGCGGGACCGAGAGCAAAGCTTCCCCAGAAGTCCTTAGTCTTTGTGGTGGTTCATAAAGTGAGATGCAGTCGGACAGGTAAAATGGGCCAGGGCCGTTTATTATTTATTTATTATTTATTATTTCAATTTTATATTCCGCTCCTTCCTGCAGGCTTGGGGCGGATAACAGTAAAATAAATGGGCGGCATGTCACAACAGGTAGACATGTGGCCCTACAATAAAAGCATAAAACATGTTAAAACACAGTTACATCACAACATCAGTGGTGGACAACATACAGGCATATTTCTTAAACCAATATGCCTAATTAAAGGCTAGTCCAAAAAGGGCGGTCTTGCAAGCCCTTCGGAATGGGGCCAGCTCTGAGATGGCTCGGGTACTGTCCGGGAGAGAGTTCCATAGCACCGGAGCTGCTACCGAAAAAGCTCTTTGTCTAACTGTCGACAGATGGCAGGAGCGGATTGATGGTACCTGTAGCAGATTCTGTTCATCTGAACGCAATGATCTCGGGGGAGCATACGGGGTAAGGCGGTCCCTCAGGTACGCAGGCCCTAGGCCGTGTAAGGCCTTAAAGGTCAATACCAACACCTTGAAGGCAATTCGGTACTCAATAGGGAGTCAGTGCAGTTGCCGGAGGATGGGCATGATGTGCTCCCTTACTGGCGTTCCCGTCAGCAAGCGAGCAGCGGCATTCTGCACTAGCTTGAGTTTCCGGATTGTCGACAAGGGAAGGCCAACGTAGAGGGCGTTACAGTAGTCTAACCTCGAGATGACCGTCGCTTGGATTACCGTGGCCAGGTCGTTCCTGGACAGGTAGGGTGCCAGTCGCCTAGCCTGCCGGAGGTGAAAGAATGACATCCTGCTGACCGAGGAGACCTGAGTCTCCATGGTCAGCAAGGAGTCCAGCTGAACCCCCAAGCTCTTGACCAAGGTTGACGGGCTAAGTCGCTCGCCATCCAGGGTAGGCAACCGGCACCCACCCAGCCCAGGCCGACCAGGCCACAGGATCTCCGTCTTCGACGGGCTCACCTTCAGCCGGCTGGCACGCAGCCAACCAGTCACGGCCTCCAGGCATAGATGGAAACAATCGGGTACGGTGTCCGGCCTGCCGTCCATTCTCAGCAGAAGCTGGGTGTCATCACCGTACTGATAACACTCCAGACCAAAGTCGCGGGCCAGCTGGGCCAGGGGGGCACATATAAACGTTGAATAATAAGGGGGAGAGGATGGCCCCCTGGGGGACTCCACAATTAAGTGGGAGTCTCCCGGAGACCTCCCCGCCCCCCTCCACACGTTGTCCCCGGTCACGGAGGAAGGAGGTCACCCATTTAAGGGCGGTCCCCCCGACCCCGGAACCGGCTAAACGGTGGGTCAACACTGCGTGGTCTACTGTATCAAATGCTGCTGTCAGATCTAACAAGACAAGCAGAGCTGATCCACCCCGGTCCAGCTGGCGGCGAAGTTGGTCTGTAATGGCGACAAGCACGGTCTCCGTCCCATGCCCAATATGGAAGCCGGACTGGAAGGGATCAAGTCCAGCTGTGTCGTCTAAGAACCGCTGCAGCTGATCCGCTGCTGCCCTCTCAATTACTTTGCCTAGAAAAGGCAAGTTGGAAACAGGCCTGTAATTGGAGGGAGCCGAAGGGTCTAAATTCGGCTTCTTCAGCAGCGGTTTTACCATAGCCTCTTTTAATCCCCCTGGGAAGACTCCTTGCTCAAGGGAGCTATTTATGATCTTTCCCAGGGGGCCTCGTAGCCCCTCCCGGCAAGGTCTAATAAGCCAGGAGGGGCACGGGTCGAGGGAGCAGGTAGTTGGTCTAGCTGCAGCAAGTAACTTATCGACAGCTGCTGCGTCCAGCGGTTGGAAACGGGTGAAGGTGGGCCCGCCGAGTGGCGGCGGAGTCTCGAGTTCGCTAACTGTATCAAAGGTGGCAGGAATGTCCCGGCGGAGAGTCGATATCTTGTCGGCGAAATAGTTCTGGAAAACCTCAGCTGTTGGAGCCAAACCCCTATCATTTGGGACAATTGGGATTGTTGTCAAGGACCGAATAACCTTAAAAAGTTGAGCTGGGCGTGAACTAGCCGACTCTATCAAGGAAGAATAGTAGACCTTTTTTGCTTCCTTGATAGCTTGCTCATAAACCTCTTTGAGTTGTTTATAAGCCGATTTCGATGCTCCGTCACGGAGGCTCCGCCACACGTCCTCCAGCTGTCTCTTCCTCCGTTTCATCGCCCGCGACTCCTCAGTGTACCACGGCGAGCGGTTTCTACGGGGGATGAGAGAGCGCCTGGGGGCGACCTCGTCTAAGGCAGTGGAAAGACTGGCATTCCAGTATTCCACTTGTCCGTCGACCGAGTCGCTGGGGGGTTCCCAATCCCTTAGAGCATTCAGGAACCTAGTGGGTTCCATAAGTCTCTTCGGGCGAACCAGAATCGGTTCGGCACCCTTACCAGGTTTAGGGTTTTACAGGCCAAAGCTAGCACTTTGAATTGTGCCCGGTAGCAAACAGCCAGCCAGTGGAGTGTGTCCTCCCTGTATGTCGCCCCAGTTATTAACCTGGCTGCCTCTTGTTGGACTATTTGAAGCTTCCAACCAGTCTTCAAAGGCAACCCCACGTAGAGCGCATTGCAGCAGTCTATCCTGGATGTAACAAGAGCGTGGACCACCATGGCCAAGTCTGACTGATAATAATAATAATAATAATAATAATACTTTACGTGCTTCTTCTCATGGTTCGAGGCATGTTAAAACATAGTTAAAATACATAATCATTGTAAACATTCTATAAAATATACATATTAAAATGCATTTCTACAAAATACATATTAAAATACAAAGAACAAAGAATGCAGATTAACTGCATTGAAGGAGATTATATGGAAGTGTAGATTCATATAATCCAGTTGAGTGCAGCTCAGTCTACATTATATGAGTCTACACTAGCCATATAATCCAGTTCAAATTGCATTATGTGGCAATGTAGATGGGGCCATAGCCATCCCTCCACATTTATAGTTTAAACTTTGTGGGTTTGAGGGTTATGCACAGATTTGATTAACAATTTTTCCCTTGAGGAACCTTTCGGTCCTTCAGTGCGTCCCTCTGACTATACAGTACTGGAAATTGACCATCAAATCATGCTGGAGGACCTAGAGATTCCTAGCAAGATCATCTCACTATATTTCTCCCATGTATTTTTAAAATAGCAATGCTTTTTTTTTTTTTGCATTTCCCCACTTTCATGGGGGTCCCACACCCCTTGACCTCAGTTAATGTCATCTTATTTCCTTCTCCTTTTCCCTTTGCAGACTAAAGTCCGAACCCGGCATGAAGAGCTGCAGACAAAACTGCAAGGGCTGCTGACCTGGGTCTCGGACACGGCACAGTCCCTCAATGGCCTCGATTCCCTCGGGGCCAAAACAGCAGAGGACCCTGCCGCCTTGCATTCCTGCCTCCAGAGCTACAAGGTAATCAAGGCCACGTTCCTGCTGAGCCTGGTTCTTCCATACGGCACAGTTATAGCAGTTTTACCCACTTTAACTGCCAAGGCTGCTTCCTCTGCAACTCTGGTTTTGGCATTTCAGGAGGGAGGAGTGTTTGGCAAGGTATTAGACTTCCAAAGAAGTCTAATACCTTGCCAAACTACAAAGCTAAGGAGAGAAGCTTAATCCCTCGCCAAACTACAAATCCCAGGAAATGAGCTTAATCCTTCACTAAACTATAAATTCCAGGAAAGAAGCTTAGTCCCTCACCAAACTAAAAATCCCAAGAAATAAACATAGTCCTTCGCCAAACTACAATTCCCAGGAAATCAGCTTAGTCCCTTGCCAAAATACAAATCCCAGGAAAGGAGCTTAGACCCTTGCCAAAATACAAATCCCAACAAAAAAGCTTGGTCCTCGCCAAACTATAAATCCCAGGAAAGAAGCTTAGTCCCTTGCCAAACTACAAATCCTAGGAAAGAATGAGCCAAACTACAAATCCCAGGAAAGAAGCTTAGCACCTTGCAAACTACTAATCCCAGGAAAGAAGCTTAGTCCCTTGCCAAACTACAAATCCCAGGAAAGGAGCTTAGACCCTTGCCAAAATACAAATCCCAACAAAAAAGCTTGGTCCTCGCCAAACTATAAATCCCAGGAAAGAAGCTTAGTCCCTTGCCAAACTACAAATCCCAGGAAAGAAGCTTAGTCCCTTGCCAAACTACAAATCCCAGGAAAGAAGCTTAGTACCTTTTGAAACTACAAAATCCCTGGAAAGAAAGTACCTTGCCAAACTATAAATTCTAGGAAAGAGGCTTAGTCCCTTGCCAAACTACAAATCCCTGGAAAGAAGCTTAGTACCTTGCAAACTACAAATCCCAGGAAAGAAGCTTAGTACCTTGCCAAACTACAAATCCCAGGAAAGAAGCTTAGTACCTTTTGAAACTACAAATCCCTGGAAAGAAGCTTAGTACCTTGCCAAACTATAAATTCCAGGAAAGAAGCTTAGTACCTTGCCAAACTACAAATCCCAGGAAAGAAGCTTAGTCCCTTGCCAAACTACAAATCCCAGGAAAGGAGGTTAGACCTTTGCCAAAATACAAACAGGAAAGGAGCTTGGTTGCAAACTACAAATCCCAGGAAAGAAGCTTAGTCCCTTGCCAAACTACAAATCCTAGGAAAGAAGCTTAGTACCTTGCCAAACTACAAATCCCAGGAAATAAGTTTAGCACCTTGCCAAACTACAAATCCCAGGAAAGAAGCTTAGTACTTTTCGAAACTACAAATCACAGAATTCCAAGGAATGCAGCCCTGGCAGTTCAAGTGGAACTGTAGTGCTATAGTCTCATAGGATTCTTTTATATTGCATCTTTTTTTAAAATATAGTCTTTATTACTTTTCCAGAAAAAAATAGAATAACACATAGACATAGATAAGCACATTTGACAATATGCGTCAATATTCCAGACGGATGTGAGCACCAATAAGTGCACACAGTCTTCTTCCAATTTTGGGTATAGTAGAATATATACCCTTTGTCGGTTAAAACAAAGAAGAAACAGAAGAAAGGAACACAAAATAAAGTAGACGTGACGTTACCAAGATACAGGAAAAAAAATGGGGATAGATGACAATTCAACGATTAGGTGACATATTCTCGAGCCCCCCACCCCCCAATATTCCAGATGATATGGCGTTCCTCATTGCTGTTCTTAAGCTACCTGTAGAGCGTGAAAGAAACGAGAGAGATGCAGGTATATTAGGATACGTTAGCAAATTATTCTCTACTGATATTATCTTACTCTTGTTTAACTTTATACCATCTCCTGACCCTCCATGACCTCCCGAGGTGTTTAGTCCCAGTTTAGCTTTATGGCTATATTGTGTTCCTTGAGGCAGTAGTCTTGAATAGAACTCCAGTCTGTTCCTCCTATTGCACCCCTCTCAGTTTTATTATCTTTTAAGGCTTCAGTAAGCCAGTCCATTTGGATGGTGTCTATAATTTTTACGAGCCAATCCTCTTTAGAGGGACTGGCTTCAGATTTCCAATGCTTGGCGTATACCATCTTTGCTGCCGTAGAGACTGTGAGGAAGACCTTTCGGTCGTTTGGGGAGAGTTCCATGCTTTGAGGAATTATACCTGACAGATATATGTCTGGTTTCCTAGCTATAGATTTTTTAAAGACCTTACCCATTTCACGATTGATCATGCACCAATATTTCCTTGCTTTGGGACACAACCACCAAAGGTGGAAGAAGGTGCCATTTTTCTGGCCACAGTTCCAGCAGTTTGTTTTAGTAGCCTTACACATTTTGGCAATTTTAGTTGGGTCCAAACACCATCTAAAAGCCATTTTTACCCAATTTTCTTTGTAGCTGTGGCAAACTGAGATGTTACTATTTTGTTTCCATAATTTATTCCAGGATTCCCGTGAGATCTTGTATCCGATGTTTCTTCCCCACATTTTGATGGATTCCTTAACTTTTTTGTCTTCCCCATCTCTTAATACTAGAATTTTATAAATGTTTCTTGTCCTATTTTTATTTGGTCCCAGAAGGGGTTTGTCCCGATCGTTCTCTTCCTCGCTAAACCCCTTCTTATCATCTTCTAGAAACTTTTGTCTCGTCTGGAGGTAAGGAAACCAATTGATTGGTTTACCCTCCTCCAGCAGTTGTTCCCTGGACTTTAGAGCATAGCCCTGGCCATTCCATCTCTTTAACTCTTTGTATGTATACCACTTGGAGTTATCATGTTGAGACTCCCACAGATGGCTCACAGACACGCTAAGCTAGTAAAAGTATTTACAGTTTATTCAAACAAAAACATAGCCACAGTCCGGCATTAAAAAAACCCCACACCCAAAAAAGCCTATAAACAAAACAGAGAAGAAGTCCGTCTTTCCTAGTCTTTGGCCTTTATTCCCGGCTTGAAGTCTGTGTAATGCGAAGATCCGTCCGAGAAGGAAAGGAGGAGTGCTTCTCAAATTCCAGGAGCTAAGTATACAAACAAACACATCAAAGCCCCGAAACCCACAGCAACCCCTTTCCACCCATTATAAAATACCAAACAGAGACAGGCACTCACTGCAACACAGGATATGATCAAACGAAACGCGGTAGTCACTATACATTAAAACACACATTAAAGCCCCAACCCCCCTACATACAACAGTGTCAGCTAGAGCTGCCATAGCAGCTCCCAGAACCCAACATGAAAACAGCCCAATACTCACAGCTCGCTGGGAATCAGGAACTAAGATACAAAGAATCAAGAGCACCAGATACAGGAACTAGCAACCCACCAGCAACACCTTGGCCGACCGCAGAGTCCCAAATCCCCAGACCTTACTTTTATACCCTTACAACTCAGAGTCATCAATCTGCCTCAGTCCCCACAGCTGCAGCACTGGGTGTGTTCCTCCAATCCTCCCACCTTTGCTGAACAGTTAAAGGACCCCAATCCGACTCAACATTCCCACTAGGCCAATCAGGATCACTTGAAAAGCCAAAAAATGAGCTTTCGCTGGACTCAGCATTTAACACATTCCTGACCTCCTGCACCAACGCTGAGTCCAGCTCTGTATCACTCTCTTCTGAGGTTAACTCTGCTTCAAACCCTCAAAAGTGTCATCACTGGTAGGCTCCCTAAGTATTTATCGAACCTTTCTCCTTTGTTCTGCACCTTCCAAACTCACAACACTTGCAGCTCTCTTCCTCCCAGCTGCAGTAAGTCTGCACAAACCTCCCTCTTCAAGTGACATGTCCGACAAAGTATCCTCCTCCCTGTTACTACCTGTAGCAACTACAGGCTCAGCTTGCTCAACTACAACATATCAAGTACTCTTAATTTAAATGCCTCTAGTGGTGATGACCACATAGGTACTTTGGATTCCCATTTTTTATAATATCTTTGCCAAATTTTGATATATTGCATCTTTTATGATGCACAATCATATAGCATCATAAATGATGTTGCATCTTTTATGGTGTACAGTTTTCGCACTTTGGCACCTCTTTGTCTGCCCAGCTGCCTCCCTTTGTATTAAACAGAAAAGACACAAATAAGGAAAACAACCATGCCTATAAATACATCAACAGAAACATACTTAAGCAACAGTTCCTAACGTTTACACAACTAACTACATAGTTACTTTTAGCACTGTTGCATCTCTGCTCTAAGTAAACAACATAAATCTGTAATGCAAATATATACACACACACACACACACACACATACATAAAATTAAGTTTGAAAAGAGGATTTTGGGGACACACTAAGGTTCTCTGGCAGAGAATTCTATATGCCTCACGAAACTATAGATCCCATGATTCCATCAGGTGCAGCCATGGCAGTTAAAATGAGGTCAAATGTGCTGTAACTGTGTAACAAGAGGAAGATTGAATTCCCCCAATTGCCTGTTTCCTGATATCTCCCAAATTACTGCATTACACAAAGTTGCATTCCCATGTATATGTATATCGATATGTATATCAGTACGTATATATCACAGCTCCCGGTGGCGCAGTGGGTTAAAGCGCTGAGCTGCTGAACTTGCTGATTGAAAGGTCAGTGGTTTGAATCCAGGGAGAAGTGTGAGCTCCCGCTGTTAGCCCCAGCTTCTGCCAACCTAACAGTTCGAAAACATGCAAATGTGAGTAGATCAATAGCTACCGATACGGCGGGAAGGCAATGGCGCTCCATGCAGTCATGCAGGCCACATGATCTTGGAGGTGTCTACTGACAACACTGGCTCTTCGGCTTAAAAATGGAGATGAGCATGAATCCCCAGAGTCGGACATGACTGGACTTAATGTCATCGAATCATAAAGTTAGAAGATACCTCATGGGCCATCCAGTCCATCCCCTTGCCAAGAAGCAGGATAATTAATTAATTAATTAATTAATTAATTTACATCATTTATATTCCACCCTTCTCACCCCACAGGGGACTCAGGGAGGATTACATTGTACATATACAGGCAAACTTTCAATGGCATAGACACACAACATATATAGTCAGACACTCAGAGGCTATTTAACATTCTAGCTTCTGGCCACCAGGGGAGCTGTCACATTCTTTCATTCGTTGCATATTTTCTAGAGATTTTATGGCCTCATAAATCCGTTAAATTAGCCTCCCCACAAAGTGGTACCTAAATTTCTTACTTGACAGATGCAACTGTCTTTCGGGTTGCAAAGGTCGACAACAAGCTACACAAATTGGTCGAGAGCTCACCCCGACCTGGGCGTGCTTCGAACTCATGACCTGGTCAGTAGAGAAAATTGCATTCAAAACACCCCCTTTACCTATAAATTAGAGCCAGTGTGGTGTAATAGTTTGAGCATTGCGTTATGATTCTGGAAATCAGAGCTCAAAACCTGACTCAATCATGACTGTGGTCAAGTCGCACTCTCTCAGCCTCAACAGGGTGGGACTGAGCAAGGAAAAGAGACCTGTTGCCTCCTCATTCTCCTTCTTCCCTTCCATTCCCCTTCCCTCTATCTTCCCTTCTTTCCTTCCTTCTTTCCCTGTTGATTCCTTGCCCCAAGTGGACTCCTTTTCTGCCTTGCTGCTTCTATGTAAGTCCAAGTAGGGCTAAACAATAGATTTATCATGGCTTGTCGCCATTGGCAGGCCGATCGGCTGTATATTTGAACTCCGAAATGCTCTTTTGTGCCAGCAGACATCATATGAGTCTTAGGCAGGCAAGTCATAACCATAGATGGCCATGAAGTCTGTAGAAGCATTGCTAGAAAAAAGTTTTTCCTCCTGTTTTCCTTTGAGATTTGGAGTGATATGATTGAGTGTGTTATTGGTTTCTCCTAACATATGTAGGAAACGAGGTCTTTGTAGAGACAGTAAACCCTGGAATGAAATATCATTAGGTATTTAGTCATGACAGGCCCCTGGGAGAACAGACATTGCAGGGCTTTGTTTCCTTGGAATTAGAGAAAGCCCTGCAGAAAGAGTTTGCTTTATTTCCAAAGAAATAAGGGGAGCGTTTAGGAAGAGAATTGAAGGGGAGGCCTTTGAAAGTTCAGGCTTCAAAGTCCTCAGCGACTAGTTCAAAGGAACCAAAGTGGCAACCGCTGCAAAAAAAATTAAATTATTTATTATTTCGACTTATATACCACCCTTCCCGAAAAGGCTCAGGGTGGTTCACAGCAATGAACAACAAAAAACAACATACTTGAAAACATAATAAAAACAGATTAAGGCCAGAGTAGGGGTTATAGCTTAAGAGATTGAACGCTTGACGGAACAGGTTGGTCTTACAGGCCCTCCGAAAAGCCTGTAGGTCAGTTATTGCTCGTGCCTCCTCCAGGAGGGCGTTCCAAAGGGTAGGCGCTGCTACAGAAGAAGTGTGCTGCCGTGTCGATGACAAGCGGCAGATCTTGAGTGATGGAACCTCTAGTAGGTTTTGATCCATGGACCATAGTGGTCTCTGGGGAACATGCAGGGAAAGGCGGTCCTTCAGGTACACTGGCCCCAGACCATGCAAGGCCTTAAAGGTTAGCACCAGCACTTTGAAGGCAATCCGGTGCTCGATAGAGAGCCAGTGCAAGCGCTGTAGGACTGGTGTGATGTGGCACGATAGTGTCCCTCCAGCCAGCAGTCGAGCCACAGCGTTTTGCACCATCTTCAGTTTCCGGATTACCGACAAAGGAAGGCCAATGTAAAGGGCGTTACAGTAGTCCAGTCTCGAGATGACCGTGGCCTGGATTACCGTGGCCAGGTCGTCACTGGAAAGGTAGGGCGCCAGCTGCCTTGCCTGGCGCAGGTGGAAAAACGCTGCTCTGCTCACGGTGGAGACCTGAGCCTCCATCGTCAGCAGAGGGTCCAGTTGGACCCCCAGGCTTTTAGCCAGAGGCGATGGGCTAACCACCTCACCATCCATTATTGGCAGCGGGAGCTGCCCCCAGGGCGACCCAGCAACAGGACCTCCGTCTTTGACGGGTTCACCTTCACCCTGCTGGCCCGTTGCCACCCAGTCACGGCTTCCAGGCACTGATGGAAATAATCTGGTACAGAGTCCGGCCGGCCTTCCATCCTCAGCACCAGCTGGGTGTCATCAGCGTACTGATGACACCCCCAGACCAAAACTACGCACCAGTTGGGCAAGTGGACGCATATAGGTGTTAAATAATGCTAATGTAGAAGGAGTTAGAATTTAAAAAATAGAATAAAAAGACATCTGGTGGCCCTTGGGTAAAGGTTTGTAATGCTAGGGGCCTCTCTGTTGACATATGTCCCCTTCTTTGCCGAAGGAAAATGATAAATGTATCCCAATCTTTCCTGAAAGGATTCAGTTTCTCCATCTCAGGCTGGATCTACACTGCCATATAATCCAGTTCAGTGAAACTGCATTATAAAACTGTATTATATGGTAGAGTAGATCCAACCCCAGCTAATCCACACGTCTTCAATAGACATTCTTCTTCCTCCTTTCCTTTCTTCTTTTGAATCTCCTCCTCCCTCCTCCTTGTTGTTCTTCATCTCCTCCCCCTTGTTGTTATTGTTGTTCTTCTTCATCTCCTTCTCCTTCGTCCTCCTTTTTCTTCTCCTTCCTCCCCCTTGTTGATGTTGTCCTCCTCCGTCTCCCTCCTTCTTCATCATCTCCTTCCTCCTTCCTCCTTGTTGTGGTTCTTCATCTCCTCCCCCTTTTTTGTTCTTCTTCATCATCTCCTTCTCCTCTTTCTTTCTCCTTCTTTTTCTTCTCCTTCCTCCACCTCCTTGTTGTTGTTCATCTCCTCCCCCTTGTTATTATTGTTCTTCTTCTACTCCTTATTGTTGCTGTTGTTAGTCTCCTCCTCCTTCCTCCTCCTTTTTCTTCTCCTTCCTTCTCTTCCTTCCTCCTCGTTGTTGTTCTTCATCTCCTCCCTCTTGTTGTTGTTCTTCTTTGTCATCTCCTCCTCCTTCCTCCTTTTTCTTCTCCTTCCTCCTCCTTCTAGTTATTGTTGCTGTTGTTAGTCTCCTCCTCCTTCCTCCTCCTTTTTCTTCTCCTTCCTTCTCTTCCTTCCTCCTCGTTGTTGTTCTTCATCTCCTCCCTCTTGTTGTTGTTCTTCTTTGTCATCTCCTCCTCCTTCCTCCTTTTTCTTCTCCTTCCTCCTCCTTCTAGTTATTGTTGCTGTTGTTAGTCTCCTCCTCCTTCCTCCTCCTTTTTCTTCTCCTTCCTTCTCTTCTTCCTCCTCGTTGTTGTTCTTCATCTCCTCCCTCTTGTTGTTGTTCTTCTTTGTCATCTCCTTCCTCTTTTTTCTTCTCCTGCCTCCTGCTAGTTGTTGTTGTTCTTCCTCTTCTCCCTCTTGTTGTTCTTCCTCTCCTCCTCCTCCTTCCTCCTCACCCTTTGTCTTCTTACTTCTCTTTATCTCCTCCTTATTGTTGGTGTTCTTCCTCTACCTCTTCTTCATTTCCTCCCCCTCCCCCTTTTCTTCTTCTTCCTCCTCCTCTTCTTCTTTATATCACAATTTTTCGCTCTCTCAAAGGAAACATCACATTCTTGTACCAGGATAGCTAATTTTTTCCATCTCTGGGCATAGATGATCCTCACTGTAGTCATCATATATAGTAATCTATAGAAATAACCTCTCTTGATCCTTCCCTGGCTTTTGCACTGACTGCCTTGTTCTTCTCTCATTCCTCTCTCTTGATGGCCAGGATCTGAAGGAGCCCCTCACTGGCACCAAAGCGCAGCTGGACGCGGCTGCCCTGGACATCCAGTTCTTCATCTCGGAGAATGCACAAGATTTGAGCCCAGAGCAAAGCCGGCAGCTCCTTCGGCTACTGAACGAACTGCAGGGCTCCTTCCGGGAGCTTTCAGGGAGAGTGGCTGCCCGGACAGAGGTCCTGCGGGTCTGCCTCTTGCGAGCGGAGCAGACCGACCAGGTGACGGATGGAAGCCAGGAACCCCTGCTTTGCATCCTATTTAACTGGCATCCAATCGTCTTTAACAACATTCAGGGCCTGCTGCAGTTCGTGCCTTTCTCAGCATGCACCCCCTATACGATACATTACTCAGAAGCACATGAGAGGAAGTGTATTAATGTCATCATATGAGATGAAGGAGCATTTTCTAAAGAGAGATCTCCCCTTGTCCCAAAGCTAGCGCAGGAAGAGTTCAGACTCTTCTTTCCATGTATTACGAACTTGGCTTCTCTCCATCACCTCCTTTCAGCTAGTAATAATTCCTGAAAGGCTGGATGTGTTTGAGTTCAGCATCATGGCTTGGAAAACACCAGTCGGTGGTTGTTCTAATTTTGGAGTTGAGAGCCTGGGCTGAAAAACATGTATTTTATTGCCAAGGCATTGAAACTCCTCGTTCGTTAATTTTAGGATGCCCAAAGAAGAATGATGCCTTAATTGATGTATATGTAATGTATGTGTGTGTATATACATACAGGTAGTCCTTAAGTTACACACAAGATAATAGAATCCTAGAGTTGGAAGTGACCTCATGGGCTATCCAGTCCAACCCTCTGCCAAGAAGCAGAAAAATCTCATTCAAAGCACCCCCGACAGATGGCCATCCAGCCTCTGTTTAAAAACCTCCAAAGAAGGATCAGGTCTATAGGTTTGTTCATAAGTTGGATTTGTTTGTAAATCAGAACAGGTGCATTTTTAAAGGGTGACTCCAGGCGTGCATACACACACACACACACACACATGCTTTGGATAGTATAGGGAAGGGTTAACACCCCTGCGGTGTTTGTTTGGCTGTCTGTGCCCCTGTTCAGAGTATGTCACCTCAGGGTTGCTGTGAGTTTTCTGGACTGTATGGCCATGCTCCAAAAGCATTCTCTCCTGACATTTCGCCCACATCTATGGCAGGCATCCTTAAAATTGAGCAGTCTGTTGGAAACTAGACAAGCGGGGTTTTTATATCTGGAATTTCCAAGGTGGAAGAAAGAACTCTTGTCTGTTTGAGGCAGGTGTGAATGTTGCAATTGGCCACCTTAATTAGCATTGAATGGCCATGCAGCTTCAAAGCCTGGCTGGTTGCTGGCCGGGGGAATCTTTTGTTGGGAGGCCTTAGCTGGCTCCGATTGATTCTTGTCTGTAATTCCCTTGCTTTTTTAGTATTGCTCTTTACTTACTGTCCTGATTTTAGAGGGTTTTTTTAATACTGGTAGCCAGATTTTGTTTATTTTTATGATTTTTTCCTTTCTGTTGAAATTGTCCACATGCTTGTGGATTTCAGTGGCTTCTCTGTGTGGTCTAACATGGTGGTTGTTAGAGTGGTCCAGCCTTTCTGTGTTCTCAAATAATATGCTGTGTCCAGGTTGGTTCATCAAGTGCTCTGCTATGGCTGACTTCTCTGGTTGATTTAATCTGTAGTGCCTTTCATATTCCTTGATTTGTGCCTGGGCAATGCTGCTGTGTATGGGGGTCCCTGTGTAGACTTATCCACAGCTGCATGGTATACAGTAGACTCCTGCAGAGGTGAGAGGATCCCTCTTGTCCTTTAATGAACATAGTATTTGTTGTATTTTTAGTGGGTCTGTACTGGGACAGCTAATCACCTCCTAACAAAAGATTCCCCCAGGCAGGAAGCAGCCAAGCCTTGAATTTATTTATTTATTTATTTATTTACACTATTTATATTCCACCCTTATCACCCCGCAGGGGATTCAGGGCAGACTACAATGCACATATACATGGCAAACATTCAATGCCATTTGGACATACAACATATATAGACCGACACAGAGGCAATTTAACATTCCAGCTTTCCGACTTTCATGAGGGTATGCTCGATTCCGGCCACAGGGGGAGCTGCTGCTTCACTGTCCACTTGTGACACCGAGTCCTTTGATGGAGTACTTCCTCAGTCTTCTGCACGCTGCTGGAAAATTTTGTGGCGTCATAAATTAGTTAAATTCGCCTCCCCGCATAAAGCGGTACCTAAATTTCCTACTTGACAGAGGCAACTGTCTTTTGGGCTGCATAGGTCAACAGTAAGCTAGACTATTAATGGTCTTCGAACTCATGACCTCTCGGTCAGTAGTGATTTAATACAGCTGGTTACTAACTATTCAGTGTTAATCAAGGTGATCAATTGCAACATTCACATTTGCCTAAAACAGACAAGTGTTCCTTCTCCCACCCTGGGCATTCCACAGATATATAAACCTCACTTGCGTAGTTCCCAACAGATCTCACAACCTCTGAGGATGCCTGCCATAGATGTGGGCGAAATGTCAGGAGAGAATGCTTCTGGAACATGGCTATACAGCCCAGAAAACTCACAGCAACCCAGTGATTCTGGTCATGAAAGCCTTTGACAACATATTTCTGAGTGTAGCATCACACCTTGAAAAGCACCCATGAGGGGTCCTTTGTGCACCATTGCTCTCCTTGCACCCCTCCACTGCATGCCCCCCTGTTTCCCTCCCACTTTCAGGCGCTATTAATCCATGTTTTGTTTCACTGTTGTCCTTCCGCAATGTATGCCTGGTCTGCCTCTTTATCTCTCTCTGTGTGTATATTAACCAGTTTGCTTTGCCTTTTCAGATTCAGTGTGTGCACTCCCATCCTTAAGGCCAGAGGATCTCATTCTGCTGCTGAAGAGGGCTTTAGTTTAAAGAGTGTGCACTCTCTTCATCTCTCTCTTCCCCTTTTCCACCAGCTCTTCTGGAGTTATTTTTGACTGAAACGACTCCTGTTTGGCTTGAGTTTGTGTGTTTTGATCATTGGGACGGGAAAGGGAAATGTTCCAGGGTGACACATCATGCTCAATGACTCCAGGGATGACGCGCTAGGACTTTGGTGCAGCCTCCAAAAGCATCCTCTCTCCCTCTTTCCAGAAAGTCCTTTTCTGAGGTTGCAACACTCTGCAAGGCCTTTCTGTTATTCCCGCAAAGTATTTTTTTCGGACTGGAAATGTGTCCTCAAGCGAAAACTGTGTTAATTGCTTTCCAGTCCCAAAAAAGCATACATTGCAGCGTGCAAATCATTTATGTCTGGAGCAGAAGAGAGGAAAAGAAAACTGTTATTTTGGAAGGCAAAACCAATTTGGAGTTTGCAGGAAAAAGGCTGGATTCTGGATGCATGGATGAAAGAAAGTTAAATTCAATGGGGGAATTTCCAATTTCTAAATGATTTGCACCCTTCCGTTCCCGACAATGGAACCAAACTCTTGCCTGGAGTAGAATTCAAGGCAAGAAGGACAGAGGGAGAGAAAATGCAAGTTGTGGCCCACTGACACACTCTATTTCCTGTTTTGTGACTTGCTCGCCTGCTTTTGCGCCTGTAGTGCTTTCCTTGATGGGTAATGACCAAGGTCCCGGCCTTGTTTCTCAACCCTCTTTCGCCCAAACAGACCCTCCAAGAGCAGCAAGTCATACGCAGCCGGAATCTGGAGGAGTTGTGCACCTGGATGAACCAAGCCGAGGCCCGACTGCAGGACCCACAGGGAGCCATGCACAAAGGGGAGCTCTCTCTGCTGGAGCAGAAGCAGAGTGACATCAAGGTATGGGCAGCGTTTGCTAGGGTTCATGTTGGGGATGAGATGGATGCCAAGGACAGGTCCCCGTGTTGAGCATTGCTTGAGATGGGAAGGCAGGACCTCAATCTTGCAAATGAGTCTCTTCTGTCCATGTTCCAGTGGTTGTACTTCTATCTGTTGGAATTCAACCCCACACTGCCCAAGTCTCAAGTCCTCAGTGAGGAGCAGTTAGTTAGTTCAGTATAGACCAGTGGTTCCCAACCTTTTTTTGACCAGGGCCCACCCTCCAACATTAGTACCAAAAGAGGCGGGACTAGTCAGCTTGTGGAAAAGAAACAACAACAAGAGGGCAGTTAGTGGCTATACACATATATAAATCTATCACAAAACCCAAAAATGTATCATATAATATCATATAGACAACACTCAAGTAAACTCTCTTGACTGTGTTTTATATCAAACAATTCATCTGTGTTATCTAAATCAGTCATTCAAAATGGTAAGTATCCAATATTACATTGATGCATTTCATGTGGTGAACTGATACAGTAAAGCAATACCATATAGTGCCTTCCAAGATCATGTGCACAAAGAAAATTCCAAATAATCCATTCAAAGTCCATATATATGGAAAAGTAAAGTCTATGGTAGCAATAGTCTCTTGGTGATCCAAAGTCAATACAATAGGATAGTCCGTAGAAATTGAACCAGTTCATAAGTGTCTTTCCATGATCACACATTAGCCTCACTGTAAACAGTTCAAATATGAGAGAGTTTACGTTGTGGCTAGGACGCCCATGCTATTATGTCCGGACCTCGGGTCGACGGGCAACTCTGTGTGTGGCCACCCCATTTCGCAAACGGGGCATCCTAGCCACAACGTAAACTCTCTCGTATTTGAACTGTATATATATAACACAGTCAAAAGAGTTTACTTGAGTGTTGTCTATATGATATTAGATGATACATTTTTGGGTTTTGTGATAGATGTATATGTGTATAGACACTAACTGCCCTCTCGTTGTTGTTTGTTTTGAACTGGCAGCTTCCTTTTGTTTCTAACTTGTGGAAAAGAGCAGAAATAAATAAAATAAATAAACAGGAAGGAGGTTCTCAGACCGGATTTTCATTCTTGTGGCCCACAGGTTGAGAACCATTAGTATAGGCTGAGGGAATTCCCTTTCTCCGTGTCTTTTGTATGACAGTTGGAATGTATCTAATTTTTCTTCTCTCATTCTGATTGGTTGTTTAAAATGGATGCTTTTCTACCTCAAGCCTTTTTGAATCTGCCTTCTGCCTTCTTACACTTTAGTATGGAGAGGATGTGCTCTATGCCAGTGTTTCCCAATCTTTTTTGAGCTGCGGCACACTTTTAACATTAAAAAAATCCGGGGGCACACCACCAACCAAAATGACACAAAATGACACTCTAACACAGTAAAGAACGGCTGGGGGATGGTGGCCTGCTGGGAGCAGCTGCTGGGAGTGCCGGGGAGGGGGAGGAGCCAGGCCGTGCCGTGCCCCGCCCCCTTCCCCCTGGCTTCAGTTCTCCCACAGCTTCGCCAGCCTTGAGGGGCAGTGCCAAGCCAGCATTGTGCTGGCTCTGCCACTGCTGGCTTGGCACTGCCCCCTCAAGGCTGGCAAAGCTGTGTGAGTGCTGAAGCCGGGGGGGGGGGGCATGCCCTGCCTCCTCCCCCGGCTTCAGCTCTCCCACAGAGGAGGAGCATGAGTGGTGGATGGGCTTCAGTGGGCAGGGCTCCTCCTCCGCACAGCTTCAGCGAGCGAGGGGCGAGAGTCATGGTGGGAGTCATGGCGGATTGGAGGCTGGCTGGGGAAACGGCTGAAGGAGGCGGTGTCCCAGCCCCTTCTTCTTTTTCTTCGCCGCCGCCCAGCCCTTCCTCCTCCCCCCCCCCCCAAGCAGCAGGAGTTCGGCAGGAGGAGAGGGGAATGAAGGGGGGCAGAGAGCTTTTCTCGCGGCACACCTGATGATCGCTCACAGCACACTGGTTGAGAAACACTGCTCTATGCTTTGAGATCTCTCTGTGCTTATGTGTCAGGAGAGATGTAGTGATTGAGTTGTTCCCTCTCTTGAAACATTAGATCAGACCTGGGCAATTGCCGGCCCTCCAGGTGTTTTGGACTTCAACTCCCCGAAATCCTAGCCAGTTTACCAGCTGTTAGGATTTCTGGGATTTGAAGTCCAAAACACCTGGAGGGCCGGCAATTGCTCTGGTCTGCCTTAGAGTGTTAGAGTAGCTCAGACCCAGTTTTTAACTATTAAGAATGTTATTTATTTCTTATTATTGTAAATAAACCTTTTGTGATTTTTAAAGATTGGACTCTGCATGGTTGCCTCTTAAGCTCTGAATTCTTTACAGCCACATCACACAGCACTTCACGCTCTGCTCGCTAATGAGCTGGTGCTCATCTTTTGTATCCTGTTTGTTTTTGGATGCTCTGCTTTATTTTAACTAACAAAAAGGGTTATGGGCCCAGCATGCTTCCGCTGCTGTTCAAACCTGTTGTTGCCACCTTTGAAGGTGTGTGATGTGGCCTTGGAAACTAGCATGTGCAAAGTGGGGCCCTCAAACTGCAGGTGGCACCTGTTTTTATGAACCTCGGCCATCACCATCTGCCTCCCTGAACCAGATAAAGAAGGAACCCTATTTTCTAGAAGCCCTAGAGAATGGCAATCTAACTTTTAAATATATTGCAGCACTTCCCAGTAATGCTTAGATTTAAAAACCCACCATATTCCTTGGTTATTCCTTGCCTAAGAAAACTCTATGGAGTACATGGGATTGCTGTAAACCAGAATGTGACCTGAAAGTATTTACACACACAAAATCTGCCTTTGATCCCCTTTTCCCAAATGATTTAAGTCTATTTAAGCTGCCATTCCTGGAATCCCCTAATCAGTTAAAATGGGAGCAGCAGTCCAAAAAATAAAAGCTTTCCTGTGCCCAGAAGGACTACCAAGTCTGTTAGAAAGCTAATGAACAACCATTAATTTTTACGGCAGCAAACAGTCCCCAGGCCTAATTGGTTTTGTTCTTTAAATGGGAGCTGATTGGAAATCTCCTTTTTTGTGTGGAAAATTGAGAAATCAATGTGAGGGTGGCTGAAGAGTGTTCACAGTGTTTCCTCTCTGCCCTCAGGACCTGCAGAGGAACATGCACAGCCGCTCCGCATCGTTTGCTGGCATCTTGAAGGCGACAGAGGAGTTTATGGAGGACAACCAAGCGAAGCTGGACCCCCGGGAGCTGGCCTCTCTCCGGGCCAAACATGGCCAGGCCAAGGAGCAGCTCCAGTCCCTGCAGGAGAAAGTGGAGGCTACCCACAAGGAGTTGGAGAGCGCAGTCAGCACCGTGGTCCAGCAGCAGACCCAGAAGGTAAGGGGGTTCCCCAGGGGGCTGCTCAGCCAGCCGGCTCACCCATCTTCTTGTATTCCTTACATAATTTCCTTCCCATCTCCTTCTTCTTCCTTTCTTTTCTCCCTCTCCTTCTATCCATCCATCCATCTGTTTCCTCCCTTCCTTCATTCGCTCTCTCTCCTTCCTTTCTTCCTACTTTCTTTCCCTTCTTTCCTTCATTCTTTCCTTCCTTACCTCTCCTTCCTTCCTCCCTCCCTCCCTCCCTCTCCTTCCTTTCTTTTCTCCCCTTCCTTCCTTCATTTCCTACCTCCTTTTTCCATCCATCCCTCTCCTTCCTTCCCTCCTTCCCTCCCTCTCCTTCCTTTTCTCCCTCTCCTTCTGTCTGTCACTTCCTTCCCGCCTTCCTTCCACCCATCCCTCTCCTCCCTCCCTAACTCCCTCCCTCCCTTCCTTCATTCCATCCATCCACCTCTCCCTCTCTTCCTTCCTTTTCTCCCTCCCTTCTTCCTTTCTTCCTTTCTTTCCTTCCTTCTTTCCTTGCCTCCCTCCCTCCATATCTTGCCTCCCTTCTTCCCTTCCTTCCTTCCTTCCTTCCCTCCCTGCCTCCCTCCCTCCCCTTTCTTCCTTCCCTCCCTCCTTCCAACCATCCATCCCTTCCTTCCCTCCCTCCCTCCCTTCCTCCCCTCCTCTCCTTTCCTTCCTTCCATGATATTTCTATAGAAGCCATTCGAGCTGTATTTGACCTGTAGGCTCTCTTTGCTTCCTTAAAATGCTCTCCTTTTCTTTTGCTTTCAGGTCAAAGCTGTCAAAGACTTTGAGGAAAACCACAGCAAGATTGAATCCCTTCTGCACTGGATGTCTTCATTGGAGAAGTCCAGAGAGACACCCAAAAGTAGATCCCTCTTCTTGAGTCAAGAAGCAGGAGCTCAGGGAGACGGTCCTGATGGCCGAGTGGCTAAGACTGACGGAGTCGAGGAAGGCCTCGATTTGCACTTCCAGGGCTTGAAGGTGAGTGGGTTCTGGTGGACAGAGGGTCCAGTGAAAGACCAAAGTTCAAATCCCACCCATAAACTTTTTATTTGCCTGTTTGGAGAGATGGCATAAAGGTAAAGCCATTCAGCCAATGGGAAGGAGGAAACACAGCTGGGAAAAAGGCAGAGTTATGGGAAGTGTCTTCTGCTGAAAATGGGGGAAGCTTTTCATCCTGGAAACAAGGCCCTGGAGTCTAGATTGAATCATAGAATCATAAAATCACAAACCTCAAGGGCCATCTAGTCCAGCCCGTTTTGCCAGGCAGGAACTCCAAATCAAAGCCCTCTCGACAGATGGCCTTCCAGCCTCTGCTTCGAATCCTCCAAAGAAGTGAGGAAGTTTTTTTTCCCAATGTTTCGATGGAATTGCCTTTCCTGCCATTTGAATCCATTGCTACGTGTCTTTGTGTGTAACTAAAACCAAGCTTTTCCCCCTCCTCAAAGGGACATCCTTTCAGATATTTAAACATTGGCGGCAGAAGGTTGAGAGGACACATGATAGCCATGTGTAAATATGTGAAAGGATGTCATAAGTGGGAGGAACAGGCTTGTTTTTTTGCTGCTCTGGAAACTAGAATTCAATGGAGGAATGGGTTCAAATGATGGAGATTCCACCTGAACTTCCTGACCATAAGAAGAGCTGCTCAGCAGTGGAACTCTCTGCCTCAGAGTCCGTTGGAGGCTCTTCCTTTGGAGGCTTTTAAACAGAAGCTGGGTGGTCATCTGTCGAGGGTATTTTGAATGGTTTTTATTGCCTGGCAGGGGGTTGGACTACATGGCCCATGTGGTTTCTTCCAACTCTATGATTCTGTGTCCCCTTTGCATCCTTCTTTAATCCAAGCTATAAAATATGGTGCTCCTTATTGATCTGGATGTGATTTGTCATCCCTTCCAGGCCCACCACCAGGAGCTGCTTTCCCAGCAGCAGGAAGTCCTCCTGTCGACGCAGTCAGCCCAAGCCTTCCTAGAGAAGCGAGGGCACAACCTCTCATCCGCAGAGACGCAGCAGCTGCAAGGGAAGCTGGAGGAGCTGAAGGGCCAGTACGCCTCCAAGTTGTCACAGTCGGAGGCACAGCTCAAGCAGGTGCAATCCTTAAGGGATGAGCTGCAGAAGTTCCTGAGGGACCACCTGGAGTTTGAGGCCTGGCTGCTGCAAGCCGAGCAGGAGCTGGAGCGGATGCATCATGGGGACGGTGGCCTCGAGGCCCTGCGGCCGATGCTCCGCCGACAGAGCAGCTTCTCGGAGGACGTCATCTCTCACAAAGGAGACCTGCGCTTCGTGACCATGTCAGGACAGAAGGTGCTGGATGCGGAGAAGGCTACGGCCGGGCCAGAGGTTTCAGCCTCCGGTGCCTTGGTGAAGAGCAAGTTGGAGGATGCCACCAAGAGATATGGCACTCTACACTCCAAGGTACCAGGGATCTGTTTTCGGAGGGGGAAAAGTGACCCCTTGCAGAATTATTTTACTCTGGTTTCGTGTTATTATTACACTACTAGCCGTCCCCTGCCACGCGTTGCTGTGGCCCAGTCTGTGTATATGTGTTTGTGTGTGTATATGTATATGTGTGCATGTGTATATTTATTTATTTATTTATTTATATTTATTGTTTCGACTTGTTAGTCGCCCCTTCCGAAAAGCTCGGGGCGACTTACACATGCTTAAAGCCATAAAAACACTGCAAAACAATGGACCAAAAACCACATATTAAAATTAAAACAAACAGATACACTTTAAAATGCCTCTTAAGGCCTACATTACAGTATATATGTGCCTTTGTGTATATATGTGGTTTTGCGCATGCGTTGTAATGCATTTTTTGTTTTTTTAGCTTTTTAAGCTCTTCTGCTGTGTTTGTCACTGTTTTTATGTATGATTAACACTCATTGGCCTGATAGGCGTATTGTGTCCAAATTTGGTGTCAATTCGTCCAGTGTTTTTAGAGTTACGTTAATCCCACAAACAAAGATTACATTTTTATTTATATAAATGTAATACGATTTTTGTTCCTGGGTTATAAATGTCATTTCTTAATTGGTTCTGTCATAAAACATACAACAAGTTTATTGAACTGCAAAAACTTTGGGGTGTTGTGTGCTTTCCGGGCTAAATAATAATAACAAAAATGTCACAAAGTGCCTAAAATAAATAAAACATAAATTATTGCATTGTTTTTGTTTGTAATGGGGGGAGGCAATGATACTGTACAGCAGGCATGGGCAGGTGTTTTGGACTTCAACTCCCACAATTCCTAAGCGCCGGTGGGCAAACTTCGGCCCTCCAGGTGTTTTGGACTTCAACTCCCACAATTCCTAAGAGCCGGTGGGCAGGCTTTGGCCCTCCAGGTGTTTTGGACTTCAACTCCCACAATTCCTAAGAGCCGATGGGCAGACTTTGGCCCTCCAGGTGTTTTGGACTTCAACTCCCACAATTCCTAAGAGCCGGTGGGCAAACTTCGGCCCTCCAGGTGTTTTGGACTTCAACTCCCACAATTCCTAAGAGCCGGTGGGCAGGCTTTGGCCCTCCAGGTGTTTTGGACTTCAACTCCCACAATTCCTAAGAGCCGATGGGCAGACTTTGGCCCTCCAGGTGTTTTGGACTTCAACTCCCACAATTCCTAAGAGCCGGTGGGCAGGCTTTGGCCCTCCAGGTGTTTTGGACTTCAACTCCCACAATTCCTAAGCGCCGGTGGGCAAACTTCGGCCCTCCAGGTGTTTTGGACTTCAACTCCCACAATTCCTAAGAGCCGGTGGGCAGGCTTTGGCCCTCCAGGTGTTTTGGACTTCAACTCCCACAATTCCGCGCCGTTGGGGCCCTCCAGGTGTTTTGGACTTCAACTCCCACAATTCCTAAGAGCCGGTGGGCAGGTGCCCTCCAGGTGTTTTAGACTTCAACTCCCACAATTCCTAAGAGCCGGTGGGCAGACTTTGGCCCTCCAGGTGTTTTGGACTTCAACTCCCACAATTCCTAAGAGCCGATGGGCAGACTTTGGCCCTCCAGGTGTTTTGGACTTCAACTCTCACAATTCCTAAACGCGTACTGTCTGTTAGGAATTGTGGGAGTTGAAGTCCAAAACACCTGGAGGGCCAGAGTTTGTCCATGTCTGCTCTACAGTGACCAAGCAAGCCAATGCTAAGGATTGATGACTTTTTAATTTCATGTTGGTCCCTTGCTTTTGTGACCTTTGGGCACCAAAGTGTGTGTCGGCCAGTGTTTTGAGCCCAGCCATCGAAGGCTGTCCACCTTCTTGTATCATAAAGGCTTTTAGGGTCTCTTTGTTGTTATTATGTATGGGTGAGGCTGCCATGTCCAACCTCCTGTCCAAACTCCAGCCATTTTGCAGAAGCAGTTGGCCAGTGCCAAGGTAGGCAAGTCATGCTCTCGGTGTGTCCCTCTTGTTGTTATCATGCACTGTTTGGATGGGCCCAGGAAGCGTCTGCTTCACCTTTGACCTCTTCTTCCCCTTGCAGTGTGCTGCCCTTGGATCCCACCTGAATCTGCTTCTGGACCGCTCTCAGCAATTCCAAGACATTGCGAATTCCCTCCAGACGTGGCTCCAAGGGAGCGAGGCCGCCGTGTCCAACCTCCTCTCCGAACCCATTTCTTCCGATCCAGCCATTTTGCAGAAGCAGTTGGCCAGCGCCAAGGTAGGCAAGCCATGCTCTTGGTGTGTCCCTCTTTGAGCCTAATCTGGACCTCATTGTCCCCCAGTAATTCTGGAGTCTCCCAAAGGAAAGACTAGCTGATACAATGCAATGTTTGCACTTTGGTGTGGTAATTTCCTTTTCTATAGTACTGTATTTACTCAAATCTAATACTCATTAGATTTGATGGCGCATTAGACTTGAGTAAATACGGATATCTGTACGTCATAAATTATTGTGTTATAAGTTATTTAAGTTATCTATAGTAGGCGGTGCGAATAGAGACACTGCCCCTTTAATGGATACAGGCTAAGGCTAGGGAATTGTGGGTGTTGTAGTCTGGTAGGTACACCGGCACGCTTGGGCAGAGATGGCTGGAGGCTTTGTGAAACTACAATGCCCAAGCATCTATAGCAGGCACGGGCAAACTTCAACCCTCCAGGTGTTTTGGACTTCAACTCCCACAATTCCTGGCCTCAGGTCCATTCCTTTTTCGCCTCAGCCGCTTGTAGTTAGAATAATAATCATAGAGTCTGTCTCTGCTCCGACTTCTCTGATGGTTCTTCTCATTTGCTTGCTGCAGCGTCTGCAGGAGGACCTTGCGGAGCATCAGGTGCCGGTGGAGAAGCTGGAGAAGGCATCCCGCTCCCTTCTGGAGATACACCAAGCCCCAGTTCCCGACCACAAGAGCATTCAGGAAACCACAGGTACTCATGAAAGCTTGTTGCAGACTTGGATGCCCATCTGTCAGGAGGGCTTTGATTGTGTCTTCCTGCCCCCTCACTCACACACACACACACATAAGCTTTGAATAACATAGAATCATAGAATCATAAGAGTTGGAAGTGACCTCATGGGCCATCCAGTCCAACCCCCTGCCAAGAAGCAGAAAAATCTCATTCAACAGATGGCCATCCAGCCTCTATTTAAAAGCCTCCGAAGAAGAAGCCTCCACCACACTCCAAGGCAGAGAGTTCCACTGCTGAACAGTTCTCACAGTCAGGAAGTTCTTCCTAATGTTCAGGTGGAATCTCCTTTCTTTCCTGTAGTTTGAAGCCATTGTTCCATTGCATCCTAGTCTCCAAGGCAGCAGAAAACAGGCTGGCTCCCTCCTCCCTATGACTTCCCCTCATATTTATACATGGCCTTCATCATGTCTCCTCTCAGCCTTCTCTTCTTCAGGCTAAATATGCCCAGCTCTTTAAGCTGCTCCTCATAGGGCTTGTTCTCCAGACCCTTGATCATTTTAGTCGCCCTCCTCTGGACACATTCCAGCTTGTCAATATCTCCCTTTAATTGTGGTGCCTAGAATTGGACATGGTATTCTAGGTTAGGGAAGGGTTAACACCCCTGTGACGTTTGTTTTGCTGTCTATACCCCTGTTTCTGTCTCATTGGATTTTGAAAAATGTGGCTTTTCCCCATGATAACAACTCTTCCATGAGTTAATTTCCCTTCCGAGGGGAAGATTCCTCTTACTTCCTGTTGTCTCAGCCCCATTCTTATCTAGGAGTCATTTGTAAGTCGGATGTTTGTAACTCGAGGACTGCCTGTAATAGAAAAGTAGCTTCTGTTGCTGGAAGAGCAGGAAATTAGTTATGTTATAACGTTTACAGACCGAGTGGAATTGTTTTTAGTGGCGATGTGGTTTTATGTCTTGGGCTTTTTATGTATTTTAATATGTTGTTGTAGATGTTTTTAAATTGTATAGCATTGAATCTTGCTGTAAGCCGGTCTGAGTCCCTCTGTGGAGGTGAGAAGGTCGGGGTACAAAAGTTTTAAATAAATAAATAAATAAGTAAATAAATTATAACTCATGAGGAAGGACAATTAGTTCATTTCCCAACACTGTTTAGTGGGAACACATCAACTTTTCAAAGTAACTTGCATGCCATGTCTTTCATAGCTTGAGAGTTCACGGAGTCTGCCTGCATTGATTAGTGGCATTTGCGTTGACCAGTGTTTCTTCCTCTTTCCCTCCTTCTGCCGTTCCTTTTGCTCTCCCACAGAGTCTGTCGTGAGCCGCTTTCAGGACCTCTGGGGCCGCATGGCGGAGCGCTCCGACCTCTTGCAGAAGGCCATTGCCCAGTCGCAGAGCGTCCAGGATGGGCTGGAGGGCCTGGCCAGGTCCATGGCCCACATCGAGGAGAGCCTCCAGCACAAGGAAGGGACCCCCTTCTCCGCTGCCGCCGTCCAGGAGGCCCTCGCCAACAACACCGTGAGCTACTCCTTACTCTCAGGGGGCCATTGCTATAATGGCTGCTAAAACCACTAATACTGCTAGGCATTTTATAATAACACTATGTAACAACGGTATATGTTCCTGGTTTGAAAGTGTTATTTCCTGTTTAATTGTGTGATACTGACTTTGAAAGTAGCTGCTCTACTCCAGAAACTTCATTTTTGTGGCTGTCAAACTATTTTGAATTGATTGAGATGCTTATTGAAAACTGTCCTGCAGGATGTCCCTCCTACAAAAACAAAGTTTTTTGCAATTGAATAATCTTGTTCCATGTTTTTATGATAGAGCCAATTAGGAAATAATGACACGTATAACCTAGGGACAAAAATCGTGTTACATAGTGTAACAATAGCAATAACTAAACTTAAAAGGTTTCCCCTGACATTAAGTCTAATCGTGTCCGACTCTGGGAGGTGGTGCTCATCTCCATTTCTAAGCCAAAGAGCCAGCGTTGTCTGTAAACACATCCAAGGTCATGAGGCTGGCATGAGTGCATGGAGCACCGTTGCCTTCGCGCCATATTGGTACCTATTGATCTACTCACATTTGCATGTTTTCGAACTGTTAGGTTGGCAGAAGCTGGGGCTAACAGCAGGAGCTCACACCACTCCCTATATTCAAACCGCTGACCTTTCCGTCAGCAAGTTCAGCAGCTCAGCGGTTTAACTCGCTGTGCCACCGGGGGCAATTAAGACCTAGCTATCTATCTCTCTAGAAACACCATGTCTCTCTCCATACCCAGTTAGAGAAGAAAATGGAGGACTCTGGGACTTGCCATGTGGCTAGATATTTTCAAATGAAAAGAGGTGTGTCCCTAAGAAGTATCAGTCGAACAAAGAGGAGAGACAGAGAGACAAGCAAAGAAAGCAATGGGGAAGGCTTGCTCTGCAAGCTAACCCATCTGCCTATGTGTCCTTGATGAGGACTACCAACTTATGCAGGCTGTAGTTGGGTTTTGGGTGCATGACTTGGGTACGGTGGGTTTTGGGTGCACAAGGGACACAACGGATGTCCTTGGCCCTGACCCCCTTTCCTCACCTTCCTTCCTCTCTGCAGAAGTTGAAGCAGGACTTGGACCGGCAGAGGAGCCTCCTGGAGGCCACCCAGGGCATGGTGGCACGCTTTGCGGAGGCAGCCGAGAGCGGGGCGGCAGCGGCGGCCCTGCGGAGCCAGCTGGACGGCCTGACGAAGCGCTTCGGGAGCCTATGCCAGCGGCGGCAGCAGGAGGAGGAGGCCCTCAAGGAGCTTCTGCCCAAAGTGGAGCAGCACGAGCAGCTCTCCCAGGCTTTGGAACAGTTCACCGAGAACCGGGGCCGGATGCTGGCCGCAGGGAACCAGCCCCACCATGACATCGGCCACTTCTCTCAACAGATCCAGGTGAGGCCTCCGGGGTTGCATCTGCACTGCAGGCTCAAATGAGGGAATCCTGGGAGTAATAGTTTCAATAAAGGTGCATCTACACAGGGCTCAAGGCAAAAGAATCCTGGGAGTTGTAGTTTCACTAAGAGTGCAGCTACACAGGGCTCAAGGCAAGGGAATCCTGGGAGTAGTTTCACTAACAGTGCAGCTACACAGGGCTAAAGGTGACGGAATCCTGGGAGTTGTAGTTTCACTAAGAGTGTAGCTATACAGGGCTCGAAGTGAGTGAATCCTGGGAGTTGCAGTTTCATTAAGAGTGCAGCTACATAGGGCTACACCTTCAGTCTCAGCAAAAGTGGCATTTTTACACCTTCAAGGCTGCATCTACACTGTAGAGTTAATGCAGTTTGACACCTCTTTAAGTGCCATGGCTTAATGCTATCGAATCATGAGAGTTACAGTTTATATGGTCTTTAGCCATCTCAGCCAAGGTGACAACTCTCAGGATTCCACAGCATTGAGCCATAGCTATAAAGGGGTGTCAAACTGCATTTACTCTACAGCAGGGGTGCTCAGAAAGTCGATCGCGACTGATCGATCTTGGGACCCAGGGAGGTCGATCCCAGCTGGATGGGACGCTTCTGAGGGGCGGAGCCATGTCGTGCCAAGCCAAGCCCCGCCCCTTCCATTTCCACTGCTTCTCTTCAGATAATGCCAAGCCAGTGGTGGCTATCATGCCACCACTGACTTGGCATTTCCTCTTCTGGGTAGAAGAGGATAATGCCAGAGCCAGTGGTGGCTATCTATGCCACCACTGGCTTTGGCATTTCCCTCTTCTACCCTAGGAGGATAAAGCCAGTGGTGGAAATGCTGCAAGCCAGAGTGGAAAGGAGGGGGTGGAGCCAAGCCCCACCAAGCCCCGCCCCCTTCCCCAGCTCCGCCCTGTTCTCTCTGGTAGATCTTTCTGTCTTGGTTTTAGTTTAAGTAGCTCGCATGCTGAAAAAGTGTGGGCACCCCTGGTCTACAGTGTAGATTCAGCCTCGGAGGTGTAAAAATTAAACTTTTTGCTGAGGCCGAACGTGTCGCAGGGAGCCAGCTTTGAGGCATGGCTGTCATTCACACCCATGTTCTCCCCTGCGTCTTCCTTCCAGGAGCTCAATTCGGAGATGAAGCAGCGGCACGAAGACTTGGAAATGTTGGAAAGCCTGACCGCTGAGCTCAGTGCCTGTGGATTTTCACCAGCAGGGTCCTCCTCGCACCAGGAGAAAGTGCGCAGTTTGAGGAAGGACTTTGCACAGCTGCAGAAGACAGCGAGGGAGAGGTAAGACAGTGACTGGGGACAGTGGTGACTGATGCTGGTTTTGGTGGCCACTGGAGGACAGGGCCAGACAGAAGACCCACCGCCAAATTGGCCAGAATCCTTCCATTTGCAGCCCCCCAACACTGGGCGTTTTATTTTGCCCAGATTGTGGAGAGAATGGAAATTTACCGAGAAAGCCAGTGAAAAGTTAAGACAAAGGGAAGGAGGAACTGGAGCAGTGTTCCTCAACCTTCCTAATGCCGCGACCCTTTAATACAGTTCCCCATGTTGTGGTGACCCCCAACCATAACATTATTTTTGTTGCTACTTTATAACTGTAATTTTGCTACTGTTATGAATCTTAATGTAAATATCTGATATGCAGGATGTATTTTCAGTCACTGGACCAAATTTGGCGCAAATACCCAATACGCCCAAATTTGAGTACTGGTGGGGCTGGGGGGATTGATTTTGACATTTGGGAGTTATAGTTGCTGGGATTTATAGTTCACCTACAATCAATTGCCAAACTAACACATCCTCTGCTACCACAAATGAGGTTTCTAGTCCTTATGGCAACAGGGAACCTTTTCAAATGCAGCCTTGCCAAGAAGACAGGGAAAGGCAGCTGAAGGTCAGATAAATGGCTGATTTTGAGGAGTCTTTGGTGGACTACAATGGACCCCGAATGTTAGAACATTTCAGGTTGGCGGACTAGCCATCCTAAGAACTACATACTCTTCCTTCTCCTATTATTACTTGAAATCTGAAAGCTGCTGTGTGTGTGTGTGTGTGTGTGTATAGAGAGAGCGCAGTGTTTCTCAACCTTCCTAACGCCGCAAACCTTTAATACCCCCAACCATAAAATTATTTTCGTTGCTACTATGTAACTGTAATTTTGCTACTGTTATGAAACATAAGGTAAATATCTGATATGCAGGATATAATTTCATTCACTGGACCAACTTTGGCCCAAATACCCGATACGTCAAAATTAGAATACTGGTGAGGTTGGGGGAGATTGATGTTGTCATTTGGGAGTTGTGGTTTTGCTGGGATTTATAGTTCACCTACAATCAAAGAGTATTCTGAACTTCACTAAGGATGGAATGGAACCAAACTTGGCACACAGCACTCCCATGACTAACAGAAAATACTGGAAGGTTTTGGTGGGCATTGACCTTGGGTTTTGGAGTTGTAGTTCACCTACATCCAGAGACTCAAACAATGATGGGTATGTACCAAATTTGAATACTGGTGGAGTTGGGGGGATTGATTTTGTCATTTGGGAGTTGTGGTTACTGGGATTTATAGTTCACCTACAATCAAAGAGCATTCTGAACTCCTTCTTTCACCAGACAGATCTGTTTTTCTTGATAGCATCTGTTGTATCAACTTCTCCCACCTCCATTGTTTTGATATGGCAATTCATTTTTTAAATTCTATAACTTGCTGGACGAAACATTAACAACCTTAGATATGTAGATGATATCACTTTGAGGAGGAGCTGAGGAGCCTTCTAATCAAGGTGAAAGAAGAAAGTGCAAAAGCTGGGATACAGTTAAACATCACAAAAACCAAGATTATGGCAATCAGATGGATTGAGAACTGGCAAATAGAGGGAGAAAACGTGGAGGCAGTGACAGACTTTATATTTCTAGACGCGAAGACTACTGCAGAAGACGTTTCCTTCTTGGGATGAGAGCGATGACCAATCTCGATAAAATAGTGAAGAGTAGAGACATCACACTGGCAATGAAGATCCACATAGTTAAAGCAATGGTATTCCCCATAGTAACCTATGGATGTGAGAGCTGGACCAAAAGGAAGTCTGAGCGAAGGAAGATCAATGTTTTTGAATGGTGGTGTTGGAGGAAACTTCTGAGAGTGCCTTGGATCGCAAGAAGATCCAACCAGTCCATACTTTAGGAAATAAAGCCCGGCTGCTCACTGGACGGAAGGATATTAGAGGCAAAGATGAAGTACTTTGGCCCCATCATGAGAAGACAGGAAAGCTCGGAGAAGACAATGATACTGGGGAAAATGGAAGGAAAAAGGAGGAGGGGCCGACCAAAGGCAAGATGGATGGATGGTATCCTTGAAGTGACTGGCTTGACCTTGAAAGAGCTGAAGGTGGCAAGTTCATGAAGAGTCGGAGGTGACTGAACAAATAAACAACAACAACAAATAACTCAATATGGCTGTTTTTCCATTTACGTGAGCTGCGCTGAGTGGCGCCTACAGACTGGAGATGCAATCTTTCATATAGATCAGGGGTGCCCACTTTTTCAGCACGCAAGCTACTTATAATAAAACCAAGTCAGAAAGATCTACCTACCTCCTCAAGGCTGGAGAGGGGAAGGGGTGGGGCTTGGCGGGCTTCAGCTTACCAGCAGCTTCTCCAGGCTTGAGGATGGCAGTGCCAAGCCAGCCCTGGCTATGCCCGCCCCCCTCTGGCTTCAGCTCTACCAGCAGCTTCTCCAGGCTTGAGGATGGCAGTGCCAAGCCAGCCTTGTGCTAGCTATGCCACCACTGGCTTGGCTCTACCAGCAGCTTCTCCAGGCTTGAGGATGGCAATGCCAAGCCAGTGATGGCATAGCTAACACAAGGCTGGCTTGGCATTGCCATCCTCAAGCCTGGAGAAGCTGCTGGTAGGGCTGAAGTCAGAGGGGGGCGGACCCAGGCCGTTCCAAGCCCCACCCCTCCCCTCTGGCTTTGGAGCTCCCAGGAGCTTCTCCAGGCTTGAGGATGGCAATGCCAAGCCAGCCTTGTGTTAGCTATACCATCACTGGCTTGGCATTGCCATCCTCAAGCCTGGAGAAGCTGCTGGTAGAGCAAAAGCCAGAGGGGGCGGAGCCAGACCATGCCGAGCCCCTCCCCTCCCCTCTGGCTTTGGCGCTCCCAGCAGCTTCTCCAGGCTTGAGGATGGCAATGCCAAGCCAGTGGTGACATAGCTAGCACAAGTCTGGCTTGGCACTGACATCCTCAAGCCTGGAGAGGCTGCTGGGACTGCCGAAGCCGGGGAGGAGGCTGGGCCTGGTGCGGCCTGGCCTTGCCCCCTTCTGAGAAGCGCCCCATCCGGCTGGGATCGACCTCCTTCAGTCCTGGGATCGACTGGTTGATCGCGATCGACTTTCTGGGCAGCCCTGATATAGATTAATCAAGTACACACTGTATTTCTTCCATTCTAAGATTTATTTTTTGTGTCAGGAGCAACTTGAGAAGCTGCAAAATGCACTGTACATATTTATGGCTGGATGGCCATCTGTTGGGAGGGATTGGATGTTGTCTTTCTTTCTGGCAGAAAGGGGTTGAGCTGGATAGTCTTTGGGAGTCCTTTCCAACTTTATGATCTATCTATCACACATAGATACACGTACACTGTCTTTCTTCAGTTCTAAGATGCACTTTTCTCCCTATATGAACATATTTAAAAATGGAAGGATGTGTCTTAGAATCACAGATGTATCGTAGATATTTTTGTTCGTGGCACTGACATTCAGGAGCACTTTACAAACTGTGGTGTCCTACAAATTGAAGAAATATGGAAACTTTAAAAATGGGACATATTTTAAAGATGGTGTCATTCTTCCTCAGGGAGAAAGGTGCCTCGTCCTGCCAGGAGCAGCTGGATGAATTCCGGAAACTGGTGGGCTCCATGCGGCACTGGATGCAGGAGACGGAGGCCCACATCCCGCCCATGGAGACCTCTCTGGGGACCCATGAGTTGGAGAAGCGGATGCAGCAGATTGAGGTGGGCACCTGGCTGCAGCCTCAGAGTCGCTGGGCAAATGGGCTTGGGGGGTCCTAGAATGTTTGCCCTTTCTAATTCCCACCTATGTCTTTCCTCAGGTCTTGTTGGAGGAATGGTCTGGCAAAGGGGTCCTTGTGGAGGAGATTGGCCGGAGAGGGACAGCCTTGGAGAGCCTCATTGTTGAGATCACTGCTCCTGATGCCCAATCCAAGACAGGTAGGAAGAAGCCATGGGCATCTTTTCCACATGCACTGTATTTCCCCAAATCTTATGGGCCATCGAATGTAATGCACACCTCAATTTTCGAAACCCTAAAGCCAACAGAAGTAATGTATTATTGAAGGCTTTCATGGCCAGAGTCACTGGGTTGTTATAGGTTTTCGGGCTGTATGGCCATGTTCTAGAAGTATTCTCTCCTGACGTTTCGCCTGCATCTATGGCAGGCATCCTCAGAAGTTGTGAGATCTGTTGGAAACTAGGAAAATTGGGTTTATATATCTATGGAATGTCCAGGGTAGGAGAAAGAACTCTTGTCTGTTGGAGCTAGGGGTGAATGTTTCAATTGGCCACCTTGATTAGCATCTGATGGCCTGGCAGTTTTTGGGGGTGCCCTGTCACTTCCTGGTGGAATCTTTTGTTGAGAGGTGATTAGCTGTTCCTGATTGTTTCTTCTCTGGAGTTCCCCTGTGTTTGAGTTTTGTTTTTGATTTACTGTTATAATTTTAGAGTTTTTTTAAATACTGGTAGCCAGATTTTGTTCATTTATTTTATTTTATTTATTTACTTTATTTATATTCCGCTCTTCTCACCCCGAAGGGGACTCAGAGCGGATTACAGTACACATACTTAGCAGATAATTCCTGCTGTTTCACAAACATACATATAAACAAACAGAGGCAAACTCTGGACACCAGGGGGAACTGACACACTCCTCATCTCTCAGCATTTCCAGCGTCCCTTGTTGTTCCTTCCGCATTCCTTCAGCATTTCCTGGAGTTCTTTATGGCCTCATAATTCAGTCAAAATTTGCCTCCCCACTTAATGTGGTACCTTTATCTCCTACTTGACAGATGCAACTGTCTTTCGGGCTGCAAAGGTCGACAGCAGGCTACACCCACCTCGACCCAGGTCTGAGCACCCACCTCGACCCAGGCAGGCCTCGAACTCATGACCTACTGGTCAGAGAGATCTTATGCAGCTGACACTTAGCCAGCTGCGCCACATTCCCACTTTCTTCCTTTTCATGGTTTCTTCCTTTCTGTTGAAATTGTCCACATACTTGTGGATTTCAGTGGCTTCTCTGTGTAGTCTGACATGGTAGTTGTTAGAGTGGTCCAGCATTTCTGTGTTCTCAAATAATATGCGGTGTCAAGGCTTTAAATGGCTGACTTCTCTGGTTGAAGTAGTCTGCAGTGCCTTTCATGTTCCTTGATTCGTGTTTGGGCAATGCTGCATTTGGTGGTCCCTATGTAGACTTGACCATAGCTGCATGGTATACGCTAGACTCCTGCAGAGGTGAGAGGATCCCTCTTGTCCTTTGCTGAATGTAGCATATGTTGGATTTTGTTAGTGGGTCTATAGATTTTTTTTGTATGTTGTGTTTCCTCATCAGCTTCCCTGTGCGGTCCGTGGTTCCCTTGATGTATGGCGAGAACACTTTTCCTCTGGGTGGATCTTTGTCTTGACTCTCGTGGCTTGTTCTTGTTTCAGCTCTTCTGATATATTGGCCTGTAAAGCCCAGTTTAGGTGGTTCAGTTCATCTTGGAGGAGGTGGGGGTTCGCAGATTGTTTTTGCACAGTCTGCCAAGGCTTTAATGGTTTAATTTGACTTGGGTGATGGTTAGAAGTATTTGCTGCAGAATGTAATGTGCAGTGGCAAAAAGTGCATACTTTGTAATTTGCCCCCCCAAAAGGCACACATTAAAATAGCTGGGTGCTTAGGATTCCTTCTTTCAAAACAAAAGTGTTGGAATGCCAAAGCTTTCAGAAATGGGGAAAAAAACCTTGGGGTGCATCTGTGCTGTTGAACAAATCCATTTTAAGTGCCTTCATTCGATGCTGTGGAATCATGCTTTTACTAAGTCTTGAGCCTTCTCTGCCAAACCACAAATGCCAGGATTGCATAGCATTGAGCCGCGGCCATTAAATTGGAGATTATATCCCCTAAATGGAAGCTCCAGGTGCTCCTGAAGCAGCTTCCCCTTTTGCTTTGGCTCAGCACTAAGATCACCATAGTATGTGAATCTAATGCATCCTAATTTAGGCAAAAAAAAGGAGTATTAGGTTTGAGTAAATAGGATATATCTCTGTCCTGTTTGAGGACAACAGGTGAAACTTTGAGGAGGAAACATTTTTGGGGGATATTTTTTCACAATCCCCTTCCCCTAAGGCAGTGTTTCCCAACCTTTTTTGAGCCGCGGCACATTTTTTACATTTACAAAATCCTGGGGCACACCACCAACCAAAATGACACAAAATGACACTCTAACACAGTAATACATATAGTTAATATGTTTTTAAATGTATTAATACACTCAGTGTGAAACCTGGGCCTGTTTTGATAAACACAACATATATATGACTTCCTGGCTATCATGTCTTCTCTCAGCCTTCTCTTCTTGAGAGGTTCAGTTTGTTTCTTGGAAACCTGTCAGGGGGCTGAGGAGGGGGGAGAGTGCAAATTTCCCATGGCACACCTGATGATTGCTCACGGCACACTAGTGTGCCATGGCACACTGGTTGGGAAACACTGCCCTGAGGAAATACAACAAAACATTGAGGAAATGCAGGAGGGCTTTCTGGGAGGCTAGAGTTCAGACCACGACTCCCACTTTGGTCCAGTAGAAATTCCCTTCCTTCCTTCCTTCCTTCCTTCCTTCCATCCATCCATCCATCCATCCATCATAGAGTTAGAAGAGACCTTGTGGGCCATCCAGTCCAACCCCCTGTCAAGAAGCAGGAAAATCACATTCAAAGCACCCCTGGCAGATGGCTATCCAGCCTCTGCTTAAAACCCTCCCAAGAAGGAACCTCCACTACACTCCGGGGCAGAGAGTTCCACTGCTGAACAGCTCTCACGGTCAGGAAGTTCTTCCTAATGTTCAGGTAGAATCTCCTTTCCTGTAGTTTAACTTCAGGCTTACTTTAGTCCTGAAGGTTCTGGAATCCCATTTCAGAACAATATCTCTATCCTTTGAGCACTTAATCAGAAACGATATAATGTCGTTATCTGGTAGATTATCATGCAAAGAGTTAATGTGTAAGCTACCATCACATCCCTCCTCTGCCCTGAAAGGGTAAACTTACAAAAATGGATTCAATGTCAGTGTCAACCCCCATCATTCACACTTAATCCTTTGGATGCCCCAAAAAGCTTGGGTTCCAGCTGCAGAATCATAGAGTTAGAAGGGACCACAACAACCATCCAGTCCAGCCCCCTGCCATGCAGTAAAGAATATGCAAAGCACCCCCAACAAATGGCCATCCAGTCTCTGTTTAAAAGCCTCCAAGGAAGGTGCCGCCACCAAACTCCAAGGCAGAGAGTTCCACTGCTGAACAGATCTTCTCATGATCAGGAAGTTCTTCCTAAGGTTCAGGTGGAATCTCCTTTCCTGCTATTTGAACCCATAGCTCCATTGAGTCCTTGTCTCCAGGGCAGCAGAAAACAAGCCTCCTCTATCTTCTTTATGGCATCCTTTAGGTCAGTGGTTTCCATTGGGCCTCCAAGTATTTTGGACTTCAGCTACCACCGTTCCTAACAGCTGGTAATCTGGCTGGGATTTCTGGGAGCTGAAGTCCAAAACACCTGAAGGCCCAAAGGTTGGAAACCACTGTTTTAGGTATTGAAACATTGTGATTATGTCTCCTCTCAACCTTCTCTTCTGAAGACTAAACAGATGCAGCTCTTTGAGGGATTATTCATGGTCTCCAGAACTTTGACCCTTTTATTGGCCCCCTTCCTCTAGACCAGTGGTTCTCAACCGTCCTAATGTCGCGACCCCTTGATACAGTTCCTCATGTTGTGGTGACCCCCAACCATAATGTTATTTTCGTTGCTGCTTCATAACTATAATTTTGCTACTGTTGTGAATCGTAATATAAAATTGATATGCAGGATGTATGTTCATTCACTGGACCAAATTTGGCAGAAACACCCGATAAGCCCAAATTTGAATAGTCGTGGGGTTGATTTTGTCATTTGGGAGTTGTAGTTGCTGGGATTTATAGTTAACCCACAATCAAAGAGCATTCTGAACTCCACCAACGATGGAATTGAACCAAACTTGGCACACAGAACTCCCATGACCAATATAAAATACTGGAAGGGTTTGGTGGGCACTGACCCTGTGTTTGGGAGTTGTAGTTCACCTACATGCAGAGAGCATTGTGGACTCAAACAATGATGGATCTGGACCAAACTTGGCACGAATGCTCAATATGGCCAAATGTGAACACTGGTGGAGCTTGGGTAAAATAGATATTGGCATTTGAGAGTTGTAGTTGCTGGGATTGGTAGTTCATCTACAATCAAAGAGCATTTGGATCCCCTCCAGTGATAGAATTGGGCCAAACTTCCCACACAGAACCCTCGTGACCAACCAAAAAGGCTGTGTTTTCTGATGGTCTTTGGTGACCCCTGTGACAAGCTGTCATTACCCCCCCCAAGGGTCCCGACCCCCAGGTTGAGAAACATTGCTGTAGACCCCTCCCAGCTTAGAGTCAACACCCTTCTTGAATTGCTGTGCCCAGGAAAGGGAACTTGGCACAGATGTTGTGTTCAATGGACCACTAACCCATTCTGTTGCTGTCATTCTGTCCGTCTCAGGGTCTGTGTTGCCATCCGGGGGAAGTGTGGCAGGCAGCAGCGTGAATGGATACCACACTTGCAAAGGTGAGCAACCTGGAATGACTGAAAAGGTGGAAATGCATGCATAAATACCAAAGATGTCTGGTGCATCAAAAGAATTGCTTGTAATTCTCGCTCATTCTAGAAGAGAGCCTTCTGCATCTATTTGTGCAATTAATGCAGTTAAATCTGGCCATGGGAACCCTAGGGTTACGATAAATGGGGGTCGATTTGACCCTTTGTGGCCACAAAATGGCCTTTGGCTTCATTTTCCATCCCCTGCTTTATGCCATTCTCTTCCACATCCCAAATTGTCATTACAAAACAAGCAGTAGGAGGAGTTACTTTTTAAATGTTCCAATGAGAAAGAAAGAACTGAACAAAACAAAACAAAGAACAGATGGAGTTATTTTTTCAATGTTCTCACGAGAAACAAAACAGAACTGAACGAAACAAGGAACCACTTTAATGAGAAGCAAAATAGAGGGTGCATCTACACTGTAGAATAGATGGAGTTTGACCCCACTCGACCTGCCATGGCTGAAGACTATTAAGTCTTGCAATTTCTCAAGTCGCTCCTGACACGACCCAAAAAAAAGGAGTTGTAGTTTTACAAGGTCTTGAACCTTTGTTGCCAAAAAGGGCTGGTGTCCCACCAAACTGCAAATCACTCCATAGTTTTTGAGCCATGGCAGTTTAAAATGATGTCAAATTGTATTAGTTCTACAGCATAGGTGCTCCTCTAAGTGTGTTGGACCAACTGTACTACTACTACTACTACTGATACATAATAAGATTAGTACCCAACAAACAAGATCACTATGCTGGCTTTTGTATTAGATCACACATCGGACACTTCCCAAGTGCCAAGGATTGTGTGATGTATTGGCGAATAACACATGCAGATCCGAGTAGGCTGGCCTTTTGCAGCTGACAGATAGTAATTTTGTCAGCGCCGATTGTTTTTAAGTGCAGGCCAAGGTCTGTAGGCACTGCACCCAGTGTGCCAATCACCATTATTATTATTATTCTATGATATTTATAACCCAGGAACAAAAATGGTGTTACATGGTGTTATCATCATTATCATCAAACTGCCTTTTAAACTATTCTGATATTTTTAATATGGCTGTTTATGTAATTGTTTTTATGAAACCACAGGTTAGATCAGTGGTTCCCAAACTTTTTTGGCCTACCGCCCCCTATCCAGAAAAAAATTTACTCAGCGCCCCCCTAGAAATTATTTTTTTAAAATTTTAATAGCAATTAAACAGAAAGATATATGTATTAATGTTTCTATCTTTTTCATAAAATATAATAAATGTGTAAATTACAAACATTGAATTCCAGAAATTATCACAAAAACATTATGTTTGGGGGAGTATGAGCAACGGATGATGGGATTTGCAGTACCTTCAGCCAATTCAGCCCTGACTTCCACAGACCACTAAGATCCCCATGAATGACAGATCCGGATCAAATGGCGACTGTGTCCCTGCGAGTTGGAAGCCCCAGGCAGGCGTTGCCGTGAAAACGGCAGCGTGCGCCTCCATCCTCTCGTGAACCCCACCCATGGCGCAGTCCTGTGTATCGGCCTCTTTTTTCCAACAGGGATGTCCTCGCAAATGCGCGACCCTGCAAGTGGCAAGCCTGGCTCACGCCACCGTCCCCTTACAGGGGTTCAGCGCCCCCCAAATTCTCCTGAGCTTCCCAGCGCCCCCTTGGATCGCCCCACCGTCCACCAGGGGGTGGTACCGCCCACTTTGGGAACCACTGGGTTAGATCTTGTTTGAATTGTGTTTTGATTGAACTTGCATTGACACTCTTAGGTCCCATGATCGTAAGACAGACGTGGGCAAACTTTGACCATGTGTTTTGGACTTCAACTCCCACAATTCCTAACATAAAAAATACTTCTTAGTGAACAATGTGCTGATATTCTTAGTGTGTTATGACAACACCCACCTTGATCTCTCCATTCCGAATATGGAAACTGAGTCTTTTCCCCCTTTCCTTGCTACAGACCTGACGGAGATCCAGTGCGATGTCTCGGATGTCAACCTAGGATACGAGGGCCTTGGGGGGAATTTGCGTGGACGCAGAGAGCAGGCCGCAGCCATTTTGGCCAAGGTGCAGGAGGCCAAGGAGGAGGTGGGCTCGGCCCTGGCCTGGCTGGAGTCCCAGGAGCGGGCCCTGGATGCCCTCGAAGCCTCGGCCTCACCCTCCAAGCCGGAGACCGTCCGAGCCCAGGCCGAGCACAACAAGGTCTGCACAAATGCACACACAAGTTTAATATTGATAGAATTTTAGAGTTGGAAGATAACCCAAGTACCATCCAGTCCAACCCCTTTCTGCCAGGAAGGAAGGCACCATCTGATCCCTCCTGATAGATGGCCATCCAGCCATAGTTAGATGGCCATGGATATGATAGATATGATTGAGAGACAGATAGACAGAATCATAGAATTAAAAGAGACTCCAAGTACCATCCAGTCCAACCCCTTTCTTCCAAGAAGGAGGGCACTATCCGATCTCTCCTGACAGATGGCCATCCAACCTGTCATACAATAATAGAATTTTAGTATCCTAGAGCTTGGAGAGACCCCAAGTACCATCCAGTCCAACCCCCTTCTGCCAGGAAGGCACTATCCGATCTCTCTCGACAAATGGTCATCCAGTCTGTAATAGAATAATAGAATCTCAGTATTCTAGAGTTTGAAGAAACCCCAGGGGTCATCCAGTCCAACCCCCTTCTGCCAGGAAGGCACTATCCGATTTCTCCTGACAGATGACCATCCAGCCTGTCATACAATAATAGAATCTCAGTATCCTTAGAGCTTGAAGAGACCCCAAGTAGCAACCAGTCCAATCCTCTTCTGCCAGGAAGGCACTATCCAATCCCTCTTGACAGATGGCCATCCAGCCTGTCGTAGAATAATAGAATCTCAGTATCTTAGAGCTTGAAGAGACCCCAGGGGCCATCCGGTCCAACTCTATTTTGCCATGTAGGAAAAGTACAATCCATCCCTCCTGACAGATGGCCATCTGGTGTCTGCTTGAAACTTCTCCAAAGAAGGAGCCTCTATCAGACTCTGAGGCAGAAAGTTCCACTGTTGAACAGTTCAGGAAGTTCTTCTTTCTTGCAGTTGGAACTCATGATTCCATTGGGACCTGGCCCTAGAACAGCTCCCTTTTCCTTAGGACATCCTTTCAGATATTCAAACATGGCTCCTGTGGTATTGAAAGCTGTCCAGCATCACGGAGGAGGAGGAAAGGGGCTTATATAACGTAGCCTTCAAATTCGTCCTCCTTGAAATTGACAGTTCTTTCTCGATTTGGCTCTCTGTGGGGTTGATGCAGCTCTCCATATGGGCGTCATCTGAATATCTTTCATTTTATAAAGTTTAGAAACACCTTTTGGGGGGGGGGGTATTATGCAAATTAGGATAAAAATGTTCCATCTGACTTGCCCATTTTTCAGGGATTTTAAAATCTGGGTGGATAGGATGGATCATGTTATCATCCCAGAGGATTTTGAGTGAATTCTTATTAAAGTATAGTTGAAGGCCTTCATGGCTGGAATCACTGGGACGTTGAGTGCTTTCCGGGCTGTACTGCCATGTTCTAGCAGCACTTTATCCTGACGTTTCTCCTGCATCTGTGGCTGGCATCAGGTCCTCTGAAGATGCCAGCCACAGATGCTGGTAAAATGACAGGAGAAGATGCTGCTAGAACATGGCTATACAGCCCGGAAACCACACAACACCCCAGATATTATTATTATCATTATTATTTGATACACAACAAGATTAGTACACAGCAAACAAGATCACTCTGCTGGCTTTTGTATTTGATCACATGTCATTATTATTGTTGCTTGTATTTATATCCAACTTCCTCTCTCCCAAAGGAGACGCAATGTAGCTAACACTGAAAAAAACCATACAATATGTAAATTAAAACCCAAAGTGTACAGACATTTCAATAAAACCCAGGACTTGTTAAAATACATAGTTAAAACCAATAAAAACATTTTAAAAACCTGTTAAATCTGCATAAAACACAGCATCCCTGGCTCAATCTTAAAAACTGTATTGACTCTATATGACTTTATACATCCTGTCCTTGCTTGGGACATGTAGTTCTCTTTATCCTGAGGGTGGCACTGGAGAATAGTTTTCCCCATTCCCAATCAGTTAGTGATATTTAGTGAATGAATAGGATACAATTTGTAGTGAAGGAAAAGAAACGAAAGGAGAGAGGCATCTTTGGAGATGGAAAAAGCGGCAAATTGAAATAAAAAATCATTTTGTTTCACATTGATTTCCTTCTACTGGGTGAGGGCTGCAAATGCATCATTCAACATGCCCAATGTCACTTTCTCTCTTCCTTTTTTGGATTTCTTCTTTCCCCCCTTCCTTTTCTGCAGGTCTTTCTGGCTGAATTGGAGCAGAATTCTGTGAAGGTCCAGAAAGCAAAAGAATCGCTCTCTGGACTCTTGCAGAAATACCCTGAATCACCCGAAGCGGGGAATTGGAAGAGGACCTTGGAGGACTTAGGTATGTGGCCTTTGGAGCCTCTCAGAAACTGTGGGAAATGGAGAGCCACCTTGTTTATATGGGGCGGGATTGAAGGGGAAATGTGGGAGGCATGAAATATTTATTTATTTATTTACTTACTTACTTTATTTATATTCCGCTCTTCTCACCCCGAAGGGGACTCAGAGCGGATTGCAGTACACATACTTGCAGACAATCCCTGCAGTTCAACATATATAAACATATTTAGACATATATAGACGAACAGAGGCAAACTTCTGGCCACCAGGGGGAGCTGACGCATATGAGACAGAATCCACCAGGAATTTTTCTGGCACAAGCAGAGGGGTCCTTCAGGTGTCTACTTTGCTTGGGAATCGGCATATTGAAGCCCACCCTCCATATTCCGCTTGAAATCTCTAGGTCACTGTGAGTTTTCCGGGCTCTTCCAAAAGCATTCCCTCCTAACATTTTGACCACATCTATGGCAGGCATCCTTGGAAGTTTCCTCACAACTTCTGAGGATGCTTGCCATAGATGTGGGAGAAACGTCAGGAGAGAATGCTTCTGGAACACGGCCATACAAGTGGAAAGCTCACAGCAACCCAGTGATTCCGGCCATGAAAGCCTTTGAGAATACCGTATTGACTCACCAAACTACAAATCCCAGGATCTCATAGCATTGAGCCATGGCCTTTTAATTAGAGATGAGGTTCCTCAAAGAGGAGACCCTGGAGCAGCTTCCTTTTTTTGCTTTGGCTCAGGACTAAGAGGACCTCATATGACGCAAATCTAATGTGTAGTTTGCAAGGTCACTTAGCTCAAAAGGGTAAGCATTAGATGTGGGTAAATTAGTGTACAGTGTTCCCTCACTTATTGCTGGAGTTAGGTTCCAGGACCTCCCGCAATAAGTGAAAAATCGCGATGTAGGGATGCCCTAGTTATTTTAATATTTATACATTATTTTAGTAGTTATACACTATTTTAAGTCTTTATAAACTTTTTAAAAAGTGAAGGGAAGGAAAGGAAGGAAAGGCCCTTCAAGGCTGGAGGGAGGGAGGACTGAGGAGGGAAAGGGAGAGCGGCGGTGGCAGAACCCCACAAAACAGCGAGAATACCATTATTTATTTATTTATTTATTTATTCAAACTTGTTTGCCGCCACTCCCAGCTGGCTCGGGGCGGTTCACATACAAATGTAAGAAATGTAACAAAACAATTAAAACATCACATTAAAACCATATATATTTTAAATTAATATTTTTTGAAATCCGCGAAGCAGCGAGCCCACAATAAGCGAACCACAAAGTAGCGAGGGAACACTGTAATAGAAAGTTGGGGTCACAGGACTCCTGCAAAAGTGGGGTAACCCTGAAAGGCACTACTTCTGAACCTGTGGAAACACCCTCTAGAGCAGTGTTTCTCAACCTGGGGGTCGGGACCCCTGAGGGGGTCACGAGGGGGTGTCAGAGGGGTCGCCAAAGACCATCAGAAAGCATAGTATTTTCTGTTGGTCATAGGAGTTCTGTGTGGGAAGTTTGGCCCAATTCTATCATTGGTGGGGTTCAGAATGCTCTTTGATTGTAGATGAACTATAAATCCCAGCAATGACAACTCCCAAATGTCAAGGTCTATTGTCCCCAAACGTCACCAGTGTTCACATTTGGGCATATTGGGTATCCGTGCCAAGTTTGGTCCAGATCCATCATTGCTTGAGTCCACAGTGCTCTCTGTATATAGGTGAACTACAGCTCCACGTCAATGCCCACCAAACCATTCCAGTAGTATTTTCTGTTGGTCATGGGAGATCTGTGTGCCAAGTTTGGTTCAATTCCATCATTGGTGGAGTTCAGAACACTCCTTGATTATAGGTGAACTATGAATGACAGTAACTACAACTCATAAACGACAAAATCAATCCCGCCCAACCCCCTATTAAAATTTGGGAGTATCAGGTATTCCTGCCAAATTTGGTGCAGATATTGACGTTACGATTCATAACAGTAGCAAAATTACAGTTACGGAGTAGCAACAAAAATAATTTTATGGTTGGGGGTCAACACAACATGAGGAACTGTATTAAGGGGTCATGGCATTAGGAAGGTTGAGAAACACTGCTCTAGAGATCTCTAGTCCTCCAATGTGAGTCAGTGGTCAACTTCTGCTAGCAACTAACCACAGAAAAGCAAAGGAGGATTTGCAGATCTATGTGAAAGAATCCCTTTGAGTCCTGCAGCATGACTCCACTTCTGCTAGAAGTTGAGCATGGGGTGCATTCATTGGAGAGCAAAGAGAGAGAATATTTCAGTCCACATTCATTAACCTGCCAATGTGGAGCTCTGGTGATATTCACAATTAATTCATCAGTCCACTTGACATGATTTCTGCTTCCTGAGGACATTCCTACGTTGCACCTGTTGCAGATAGGGATGCAAATTCAACAACATTATATGGGTTTCATGAACCTGAGATGTGTAAAGTCTAAACTGGCCCCTAAGACTTTTGGGCCTCCAACTCCCAGAAGCCCTTATTGCCAGCTTGTCCAATGATCAGGAATTCTGGGAGCTGTGATTCAAAGCACCTGGAGGGCCGCATTTCAGAGAGGCCTGCCCTGGGGCCAGTGGGGAGCATTGGAAGCATCCCCATGACTATGGCTATTAGATGTTGCCTCCAATGCCTGTGTCCCTGTCCCACAGATTCCCGCTGGGAGCGTGCCAACCAGGTGACGGCAGAGCGACAACAGAAGCTGGAGAAATCAGCCCGCGAGCTGGCAAGCTTCCAGGTGGCAGAGGGGCAGCTGCGGCCCTGGCTGACGGAGAAGGAGCTCATGATGAGTGTCCTGGGGCCCCTCTCCATCGACCCTAACATGCTGAGCGCCCAGAAGCAGCAGGTTCAGGTGAGAAGGCCGCCCCAGTGGAGGCTTTTAGGCTTGGGGGGCCCGTGGACAGTGGAGGAACTGGTGGATCATTTGCTCAAAGACGCTGCAAAGGAGGACTACCTTCCCTCCATCTTGAATTTGTATTAATTGGATGCACTACCATCTTCCATGATGAGTTAATTCTCCAGCAGTGATGATATTAAGCTGCAGATAAGGTTAAACCACTGAGCTGACCAAACTGTGTGTCATTCATTGGTCAACTGCCATGTGTCAGTGTGTTGCACAAACATGCAAATAATGATGCAAATAAGCACTAAATTATATATTTTGCAAATATAAATGAAAGATTTCCATGAGATATGTTGGGTCTCCATGTATCTCATTCCTACAGTGTCTTCTTAAAAAGGTTGGTTTAACCTCTGGTTTGCTAGTTTGGAGCCCCCAGTGGTGCAGCAGGTTAAACTGATGAGCAGCTGAACTTGCTGACCGAAAGCTCAACGGTTTGAATCCAGGGGCGGGGTACACTCTCACAGTTAGCCACAGCTTCTGTCAACCTAACAATTCGAAAACATGCAAATGCGAGTAGATCAATAGGTACCGTTCTGGCAGGAAAGTAACAGCGCTCCATGCAGTCATGCTGGACACATGATCTTGGAGGTAACTACGGACAATGCCGGCTCTTTGGCTTAGAAATTGAGGTGAGCACCAACCCCCAGAGTTGGACACGACTAGGCTTAATGTCAGGAGAAACCTTTATCTTTACCTTTACTTAGAGACTCAGCAGAATGTACCTCCACCTCCTAGGCCAGAATAAAGAAGGCATTGGCCGTATGTAGCATCACTAGCGCCACTGTGGCCATGAGGCTTCTAGCCTAAAAGATGCGGTTGTTTAGCCGCCTTGAGTCCCAGAGAGGAGTATCGATAAAGGGAATAATAATACCTAACACTATGTCCCTGGGTCATTTTCCTAATTCATTCTATCATAAAAAAAACATGATGAAAATGTATTACACTGCAAACACTTTGACTTTGCGAGTGGGACATCATGCAGCACATTTTGCTAAAGTTTTCAATGAATCATTGAGTCTCAACCAATTCAACAGAGTTTGTGGCAACCACAAAATGAGGTTTCTGGAGCATAACAACTAATTTCAAAGTACGGATTGCAACAATTAAACAGGAAATAACACCTTCAAACTAGGAACAGCACATTTTTCAAATGTTGCAGAGTGTAATTAATAATAATAATAATAATAATAATAATGTCAGATGATCTGAGGCAGGGCTGTCATACTCATTTCCATCGAGGGCCACATCAGCCTTCTTATGGTTGCCTTCAAAGGGCCGATGAATCCATGTATAGGGAATCCATGGAAACTATCTATCTATCTGCGCCAACTATATATTTTTTTTACAAAATAGTTGATGGTCTTTAGTTTTTAATCAGTTTGGGTCCTCAGATGTTTTTTTATAATAAATTTTATTATTTTCAAACAAGTGAATAAAATACAGTAAAAGAAGGGGAACAATATAAAATTTTAGAAAAGTAGGAAAATAACAGAAAAGTAGAAATGAGATGGTAAAAAGAGTAAAAGAGACTCCAAAAAAGAGAGAGATTTTTTTTAAAAAAAAGGTTTGTGACTTCCATTCTTCTTCCATTCGATTCATAATTTCTTCATTTCCGCTAGCAATAAGCAGTCTTTTATATTTCTTTCTCATTTCTATTTAGTTAAACTTTTTTATTTTCTATAAATTCTTCCTTCGTCCTTGCTGACCGTTGTCCATCTCTATTTATCTTTAATGAGGGAAATAATAACATTACAAAAAGATTTTTTTTAAAGAATTCTTTATCCACATATCCCTGTAATACTTCCCAATTTGTTCTGTTCATTCCTTTCCCATTATTTCTTTTCAGCCAAAATGTTAATTCATCCATATCTTTTATGTCCATTTTTTATATCCATTGAATTCTTGTAGGGATTTGGTCTTCTTTCCAGTATTTTGCAAAGATTATTCTTGCTGCCGTTGTAAAAAATATAAATAGTTTTTCTGTATTTATTTACTTTATTTATATTCCGCTCTTCTCACCCTGAAGGGGACTCCGAGCAGATTACAGTACACATACTTTAGCAGACAATTCCTGCTGTTTCACAAACACACATATAAACGAACAGAGGCAAACTCTGGCCACCAGGGGGAGCTGACACACTCCTCATCTCTCAGCGTTTCCAGCATCCCTTTTGTTCTTCCACATTCCTTCAGCGTTCCTGGAGTTCTTTAATGGTCTTATAATTCAGTCAAAATTTGCCTCCCCACTTAATGTGGTACCTTTATCACCTACTTGACAGATGCAACTGTTTTTCGGGCTGCAAACGACGACAGCAGGGTACACTTAAAGGTTGAGCACCCACCTCGACCCGGGCAGGCCTTGAACTCATGACCTACTGGTCAGAGAGATCTTATGCAGCTGACACTTAGCCAGCTGCGCCACATTCCCGGCGCTGTATTATCCTGTTCAAAAATTTCTCCATCCAACAAACCTAGTAGGTAAAATTCTGGTTTCACTGGAAAGTCCATATTTAGGATTTGTTTACATTCCTTGTGGATCATTTGCCAATACTCTCTCGTTCTCGGACATGACCACCACATATGATAAAAAGATACTTCATGGGTTTTACATTTCCAGCATTTATTATCCATATTTTTGTACATTAAATTTAATTTTTTCGGAATTATATACCATCGGTGGAACATCTTTAGCCAGTTTTCTTTAAGGTCTAAGGCACATATATATTTTAGTCTTTTTGTCCATATCTGTTCCCACTCTTTTAACTGAATTGGTCTTCCTATATTTTGTGCCCATTTGATCATGGCATGTTTTATATCTTCCGTTTCAGTCGCCCAACCTAGCAACATATTATAAATTCTCGTAATAATCTTCTTCTCTCCTGTTAGGATTTTATCCCACAGCTCTTCTTTTTCATTAAATCCTATTTTCTTATCTTTGTTAAAACATTCCTCCTGCAGAATTCTGGGGTTTGTAGTTTAGGGAGGAGCCTTTGGACTCGTTGCTATCGATGGAGCTGCAAATCTCCACGGTATGCAAGACCGCATTCTTCCATCTGCGACAGGCTAGGCGGCTAGCTCCCTACTTGCCCAGAGGCGACCTGGCTAAGGTGATCCAGGCGACGGTCATCTTAAGGCTGGATTACTGTAACGCCCTCTACATTGCCCTTCCCTTGACAGCAATCTGGAAACTCAAACTGGTCCAGAATGCTGCAGCTCGACTACTGGTGGGAGCATCAGTACGAGAGCACATTACACCTATTTTATAGCAACTGCACTGGCTACCAATAGAGTACCGGATTGTTTTCAAGGTGCTGGTTTTGACCTTTAAGGCCTTGTATGGTCTAGGGCCGGTGTACCTGAGGGACCACCTCACCCCATATGTTCAGAACCTCCTAGTAGTCCCTTCGATCCATTCCTGTCGGCTGTCGACAACGCGATCGAGAGCCTTCTTTGTGGCAGCACCATCCTTATGGAACTCTTTGCCGGATGAGGTCTGCGCTATTAAGGAATTGGGCCCATTTTGGAGAGCTTGCAAGACATTTCTGTTTAGACAAGCTTTCAATCTTGCTGGTCCTTGAAGATAGTTGCTAACTTTAGAACTTAATTGTAGATGCTATGTAGACACCTGTTTTAAGTGTAGTTGCTGTTTTTATGTTTTAGTATTGCTGTATTAAATGAAATTGTGGATGTATTATATGTTTTATGTAAACCGCCCCGAGCCCGCTGGAAGGAGCGGTATATAAGTACGAACAATAAATAAATAAATAAATGTTACTGAACAACAACTTCAATACACAATACAGACTATGCCCACAAAAGGCACTCGTAATACACAATGCTAAAGCCAACTAAATACAGGGCTGGACTGGAGTGCGACACAAATAAAGTGCTACAAGGTTGCAAAAATATCAAAATATATTATAGTGCATAATCATAAGCATTAGTGACACGCTGAACACATAGTACTGAGCATCATATCTATATACCTATATTCAATTTATACACACTATATATCTCTCAGTAATTCAGCATGTGCAAAGCAACACAATAAGCCCAGAACACAAAGCTGGGTTGAAGCAACACACACATAGAGTCCATGTAAGCCCTATGGAGGTCTGGAGCCAAATAACTCACCGACACCAGACTGAGTCCTTGGGGGAGCCTGGAAGGGCGGAAGAGCTGGCACAATACGGACTAGGCTGGCGCCTACGGCTGGAAGGATGATGACGACGCCAAGATGGCAGTTGTAGCACTTTATTTGCATCGCACTCCAGTCCAGCCCTGTATTTAGTTGGCTTTAGCATTGTGTATTACGACTGAACATCAACTCCCATCACTTTGAATTATCAATCATGTGGACTGGGGATAATGGGAATTGCAACCCAAAGGCCCTCCACTCCAAATCCGGTTGCTGCCTCCTGCAGAATTCTGGGGTTTGTAGTTTAGGGAGGAGCCTTTAACAGCCTCACTAAACTACAAATTCTGCAGGAGGCAGAAACCGAATTTAAAGTGGATTCATTCTCTAGTGTGGTGAGGTAAACAATGACAGGGAGGGATGGATTTGTTCCGCGGGCCTTGAGGTTGGCACCTGTGGTCCAAGGGACCCTATGAAACCCCAATAGCGAAAGCAACATGGGGCTCAGAGTAAGCGCTGACCTCTTCTTCTATTGCCCTTCCAGACCTCGTGCTACTAATTAGTCCTTGTGTAAGAATGCTCTGTTTATTCAACCGCTGACCTGCCCCATTACACTATGTAACACTTATTTTTGTTCCTGGGTTATTAATGTCATTTCCTCATTGGTTCTATCATAAAAACACGAGAAAAGTTTATTAAACTGCCAAAACTTTGTTATTGCAGGAGGGACATCCTGCAGCATGTTTTCTGCTAGTTTTTCGATGACTATCTCATCGAATTTCAACCAATTCAACGTAGTTTGTGGCAGCCACAAAAATAAAATTTCCGGAGTATAACGACTCCTTTCAAAGTAAAGATCACACAATTAAACAGGAATAACACTTTCAGACCAGGAACAGAAATGTTTTAAAATTTTGTTTCATTGTGTTATATTTCCTCTGCCCCACTTTTTTTTGAGGATTAGGACTCTATCGCTGGGAGAGAGATCTCTCAGCCAATGCTCTCCTCCAGCCGTTGGTTTATGGCTTTAGAAGCAGCAACAGGACAAATCAGACAGAGGCCTGGGATGCCTTTCCTGTGTCATCATCGGCTCCTGCATTTTTTGAAATCCTGTTTAGAATTCTGTCTGCAGTTCCTTTGCAGGCCTTCCAGAAACTCTCCTCGCTGCCAAATGTGCCTTGAGCGATATAGTCAGCCAACTTCATGCTTCTTTTTTTTCTCAACCTTGTGACTGAGCTGTTTGGCTTTGAATTGATTCGTCGGTTCGTATTACGCAGACTTTGGACTCATTAAAAGTCCCTTCTTGAATGGAGGTCTTGAAATGCTTGCTGTGCCTGTCAAAGGCCGGACGTTTTCCTAAGGATCATAGCAGTCCCTTGGGATGTTACTGAGTTTTTTTCCCAGCGAGAAGAGAGACTGGCTACGCTTCTGACCTTCTTTCTTGAGTTGCTCTCAATGCAACATTGGGTTTACACAAGGAGTAGGAGCATCAGTAACACTATGCAACACTTCTTTTGTTCCTGGGTTGTAAATGTCATTTCCTAATTGGTTCTATCATAGAAACATGGGAAACATTCATTAAACTGCAAAAACTTTCTTTGTGCAAGAGGGACATCCTACAGCACATTTTAATCTTTCTTTTTTTTCAATTACTATCTATCTCATCATAAAGTTTTAACCCATTCAACCTAATAATAATAATTTGATTGATTAGCCCTTAGGCCATATCACAATACCAAACCAAGCAACAAGGCTTGATAAGACATGATTGCACTCTATATAATAAGTTGAAATAAGACACTTACAACAATACAGTAAATAAATATGATACAACTGAGTACCTTGTGATGTGATGTAATGTGTTTTAATGTGTTTTTCTTTTATTTCTGTGACTTATCATCACTAGCCTGCAATAAATTACCCTGATCAGCAAGATGTGGCTCTCAGACGTCTTGTTTTACTTAAATACAGAGCTGTTTTATATGTTATTTTTGGGCCTTAGCCACACATAAAATATGTTGTTCTGATGTTTGCCTGTATGTATATTTTGGGCCCTCTGGTGGCGCAGGAGGTTAAACCACTGAGATGCTGAACTTGCTGACCAAAAGGTCAGTGGTTTGAATCCAGGGAGCAGGGTCAGCTCCCGCCCTAGCTTCTGCCAACTTAGCAGTTAGAAAACATGCAAATGTGAGTAGATCAATAGGTACCGATCCTGCGGGAAGGTAATGGTGCTCCATGCAGTCATGGCCACATTACCTTAGAGATGTCTATGGACAATGTCGGCTCTTCGGCTTAGAAATGGAGATAAGCAACACCCAGAGTTGGAGATGACTAGACTTAATGTCAAGGGAAACCTTTACCTTTACCTTATGTATTTTTAGTGTGTTGTATCTGCCCTGAGTCCCCTTGGGGAGATAGGGTAGAATATAAAATTATTATTATTATTATTATTATTATTCAAGGCAGCTAACAGTCCCACACTTAGTCAGGTTTAAAAAGCGCAATTCTTGGACACTATTTTCTTGTTTTAATTATGACCTTGCTGGTTTTATTTTAACTAGCACTCATTGATGCGTACATTGATTTGGGGCGCATGCCTGATATAAATAAGCCTGGCTTCACCACCGTGTTTTTCTGTTGCAGTTCATGCTCAAGGAGTTCGAGGCCCGGAAGCCACAGTTTGACCAGCTGAATGCAGCGGCACAAGGGATGCTGACCAGCCCCGAGGCCTCTCCATCTGCCGGCCGCATGCGGGATGACCTCCAGGCCATTAACCAGACGTGGACAGCGCTGATGGATCGGCTCGACTCCCGCTCGGCCCAGATTGACCAGGCCATGGTCAAGAGCACTCAGTTCCAAGCACTGCTCCAGAGCCTGTCGGAGAAGATCAAGGCGGCTGGCCAGCGGCTGAGCCCCCAGCTGGCGGCCAGCACTCAGCCCGAGGCCGTCAAGCGGCAGCTGGAGGAGGCCAGTGAAGTCCGGTCGGACCTGGAGCAGCTGGAGAGCAACATGACCGAGGCCCAGGCCCTGTGCGAGGAGCTCTCCATTCTCATCGGGGAGCAGTACCTCAAGGATGAGCTCAAGAAGCGCATGGAGGCCGTCGCCCTTCCCCTTAGGGGCCTGCAGGATCTGGCAGGTAAGAAAAGTGCAACTGCAAACAGATTAATAAACTGATAAAACTAATTAAAGGTAGGACGACGTGCAAGGCAAGAAGCATATGAACAAGGGTAAAGACATTTCACATAGATACAGGACAAGTTTCAGCCTGAGTCTAATGCAGGAAATTGTGTACCTTCTACCTCTGAGCCAATTGGGTCTTTCAGCTGTAATAAAGTTTGATTGATTGAGGTAGTAGAAGTCCTCCAAAAATGGGGATGGGGAGGGTGCCTTCAATGGGATCTTCTGTTTGGAAAGCCTACAAAGAAGGGGTGCCCATCTCTCTCCAAGGCCTCAAACATCTCCTGGGTGTTCCTTGTGTTTAGCTAGAACCTCTCTCCTTGCAAACTAAATGCATGAGATTGTCTCCTGATCTCTGAAGCAGCGGAAAGAGACCCCAACTGACCATCCTTCGTCACTCCATGGTTGCACCTACACTAGGCATGGTCAAACTTTGACCCTCCCTCCAAGTGTTTTGGACTTCAACTACCACAATTCCTCACAGGAGGGAGGTCATTGCACATCGTACAACAGAACTAAGTGACACTCCAATACACATTATATATATGTAGAATTACCAAAACAATATAAAACACTCGTCCTGTCCCATTCTAATTGCTATTGCACAGTCTCTAATGCCACATCAGTTTTGAAACCATAGAGTTCAGCATAGTCCCAGCTCTAGAATAAAAGCTCTCTCTCCGCCTATTCGTCCAGTTCAACACTATGATGTCACAGAAGTTGTAGTTTCTCATGGCCTTGCGTCTTTTCTACCACCGGGCACTGATGCCCCAACAAACTGCAGATCACAACACTCTATTGCCATTAAAATTGTGTCAAACTGCATTTATTTTGCAGTGTAGATGCACTCTGTGCCTCAGCCTTTCCATGTAAGGGGGTCTTTTACCTTCTCTGCCAAAGAGGGCCGGGGGTCCCACCAACCTGCAACTTCTCTAAGATTCCATGGCATTGAGACAAAGCAGTGGAAGTAGTATCAGACTGCATTATATTGACAGTGTAGATCAGGGGTGCCCACACTTTTTCAGCATGCGAGCTACTTATAATAAAACCAAGTCAGAAAGATCTACCTACCTCCTCAAGGCTGGAGAGGGGAGGGGGCGGGTCTTGGCGCGGCCTGGCTCCGCCCCCCTCTGGCTTCAGCTCTACCAGCAGCTTCTCCAGGCTTGAGGATGGCAGTGCCAAGCCAGCCTTGTGCTAGCTATGCCACCGCTGGCTTAGCATTGCCATCCTCTAGCCTGGAGAAGCTGCTGGTAGAGCGGAAGCCAGAGGGGGCGGAGCCAGGCCGTGCCAAGCCCCGCCCCCTCCCCTCTGGCTTTGGAGCTCCCAGCAGCGTCTCCAGGCTTGAGGATGGCAATGCCAAGCCAGCCTTGTGCTAGCTATGCCACCACTGGCTTGGCATTGCCATCCTCAAGCCTGGAGAAGCTGCTGGGAGTGCGAAGCCAGGGGAGGGGCTTGGCGCGGCCTGGCTCCGCCCCCCTCTGAGATGCGCCCCATCCGGCTGGGATCGACTGGTCGATCGCGATCGACTTCCTGGGCAGCCCTGGTGTAGATGCACCCTAAAGAGGAATGGCGAAGCTGGAAGACCGGGTCTTCAGAAACAGTTTGTGGCTGTGTGTGGCCCGGAGGTCACATACTTTTATCCATCTCATTCTGTAATGCATGGGATATCCAGAGACCAGGAGACAATCACAAGCCATCTTTTGGAAAAAGGCAGCATGTAAGAGGTTAATAGCCAATGGCAGACAACTGCAGGAAGATAAGGCCAGATGGGGATTCTGGGGATAGCCATTCTGGCTGGAATAAAACAGAAGGTGAACCTCTTGTGACTCTCCAGATCAGTTGTTCTCAACCTGTGGGTCCCCAGATGTTTTGGCCTTCAACTCCCAGAAATCCTAACATCTGGTAAACTGGCTGGGATTTCTGGGAGATGTAGACCAAAACACCTGGGGACCCACAGGTTGAAAACCACTGGCTTAATGGCTCAATGCTATGGAATGATATTGAAGGAACATGGGGATCCAGTCACATCCGGAGGGCCATGTGTTCCTCTGCCCTCAAACCAAAGCCATCATTTCAGGGCTGTTTCCATGGATACATTCAACAGGGAGCCGCGGCTCCATCCGCCTCCCACAGGGAGGAAGTCAGAGGAGTGCAGGCACATTCATGCTTTCAAGGCTTATTCTGAGCCATGCGACGTGTGGAGGGGGCTCCAGATTGAGGCCGAAGGGGATCTTCTCCTTGTAAAGCATAAATAGTCCTTAACTTGGTATTTGCACACACAAGAAAGCTTCTCAGCGGAGCCAGTTTAGCCTCTGGATGCTGTCAGTGAAAGAATGGAATTTTTAACCAAATTAAAGGGTGTGGGTGTGTGCATGGGGTGAACTTGCCTTCTAGATTGCAATGGACTACTACCACTACTGCTGCTATATTTTGAATAATGTTTGCCAAATGTGCGATCAAAGGCTAAAACATGACACCCCAATATTTATTTATGTACAACATATATATATGCCGCCCTTCTCACCCCGAAGGGGACTCAGAAGTTACAGTATATGTACATACAATATATTATATTAGTAGCAGAGCACATTATTATTATTATTATTATTATTATATATTACTACATTGTACTATACCACTATACTGTAATATTATTAGTAATATTACATGAAATATGAAATATAAAATTATATTGTATTATTATTACTATTATATTGTATTACATTATAATATCAATATTATATGTGTATACAATATAATGGCACAGCTCAATATTAGTATTATATATTACTATATTGTTGTTGGGGGAGGGGCTTTTAACAGATGACCCAGGAGACATGGTGGAACTCTGTATTCCTGGCTCCCCTTCTTCACTCTGGTTCCATATAGGTTTTCTCGATTGGGAAAGATAGGCCACATTACCTTTCCAGTGGATGACATTCATTTCTAATAAGTGGGATATTAATTTGCATACTGAGTGACTATGATCTTGACTCAAACGTTGGAGGAGACTAGGTCTTCAAAATAGATTGGGGCTGTATGTGGCCCACCATGTCCGGACAATACATGAACTTGGTCCTTTCGAAGAGCCTGTAAGACTGTCCTCTTTAGAACAGCCTTTGGCTGACTCGAATGAAGTGGCTCTAATGCTCGAATTTAAGACCGATGATCTGTAATTAGCTGGCTATTGATTATGATTGTGTTTTTATTGTTTTTATGGAAATTTGCGGTGCATTGTATTGTGCATTTTATCCTTATTGCTGTGATCCGCCCCGAGCCTGCAGGGAGGAGCGGAATATAAAATTGACTAATAAATAAATAAATAATAAATAAATAAATAAAGGTCATACTTTGTTCAAAAGTGGAACTCACTGCCTTTGAGTCCGGTGGAGGCTCCTTCTTTCAAAGCTTTTAAACAGAGGCTGGATGGCCATCTGTTGGGAAGGCTTTGATTTTGCCTTCCTTTATGACAGAAGGTTGGGCTGGATGTCCTTGGGGTCCCTTCCAACTCCAGGAATCTTTGATTCTATATAGACCTACTTCTCCACGAACCCGCTAATGTCTATGAGGCTGTGGCCATCTGTTGGGAGAGATTTGACTGTGCTTTTCCTAGCTGGCTGAAGGGATGGCCTTTGGAGGTCTCTTCCAAGTCTAGGACTCTATGATTTTGCCAAACTTTTTCCATGTTTTTATGATAGAACTGATTAGGAAAAGATATGTTTGACCTAGGAACAAAATTTGTGTTACATAGTGTTATCTAAAATGCATATTAAAATGTATGGGCCTGCCTTGTTTAACTGTGCGTCCCCCGTCTCCTCCGATTTCCAGCTGACCGCATGAACCGGCTGCAGACAGCCCTGGCCAGCTCCCAGCAGTTCCAGCAGATGTTCGATGAGCTCCAGTCCTGGCTGGATGAGAAGGTGAGGCGTCAGGCCCAGGGTGGTCCTGTCTCAGCCAAACTGGAGCGGCTGCAGTCCCAGATCCAGGAGCAAGAAGAGCTGCAGAAGAGCCTCAACCAGCACAGTGGCTCCTACGAAATGATTGTGGCCGAAGGGGAGTCCCTGCTGGTCTCGGCCCGCGCCGGTGAGGAGAAGGCCCGTCTGCAAGGCCAGCTGACCAACCTGAAGGCTCGCTGGGAAGAGCTGAGCAAGCAGGCTGCAGACCGCCACGCCAAGCTAAAGGATTGCCTGCAGAAGGCCCAGAAGTACCAGCGCCACGTGGAGGACTTGTTCCCTTGGGTTGAGGACTGCAGATCCAAGGTGATGGAGCTGGAGGTCACTCTGGATCCAGTGCAGCTGGAAGCCACACTCCTGCGGTCAAAGGCCATGCTGAGCGACGTGGAGAAGCGACGCTCCCTCCTTGAGATGTTGAATGGTGCCGCCGATGTCCTCATCAATGCCTCAGAGATGGATGAAGATGATGTCCGGGACGAGAAAGCCGGCATCAACCAGAAGATGGATGCCATTACAGAGGAGCTCCAAGCGAAGGCGGGATCTCTTGAAGAGATGTCGCAGCGGCTGAAGGAGTTCCAAGAGAGCCTCCGGAACATCGAGAAGAAGCTGGAAGGGACGAAGCACCAGCTGGAGATCTACGAGACCCTCGGTCCCCAGGCCTGTAGCAATAAGAACCTGGAGAAGCTGAGGTCGCAGCAAGAGGCCCTTCGAGCGTTGGCTCCCCAGGTTGACTACTTGAAAAACTTCACCCGGGGTTTGGTGGAGGACGCCCCGGACGGCTCGGACTCCTCCCATCTCCTGCACCAAGCAGAGACAGCCCAGCGGGAGTTCGAGGAGGTCAGCCGAAAAGTGAGCGAGTGTTGCACTCTCATGGAAAGCAAGCTGGAAGGCATCGGGCAGTTCAGTAACCATGTCCGAGAGATGTTCTCCCAACTGGCAGATTTAGATGACGAGTTGGACGGCATGAGCCCTGTTGGGAGAGACCTGGACAGCCTCCAGTCCCAGGCCGAAGACATGCATGACTTCCTAGGCAAGCTCCAGCGGCTGAAGCAGGACATCCAGGTGTCCGAGGAGAAGTGCCGGGAGATGCTGGACGACGAGGGGAGCCCCGACCTTGTGGGGCTGAGGCGCGAGCTGGAAACCATCCACAAGCAGTGCGGCAAGCTGGCCGACCGAGGCAGGAGCCGCCTGGAGCAAGTGGAGGCAGCCTTGTCCCGCCTGAGGGACTTCTACGGCAAACTGAGGGAGCTGACCGCCATGGCGACAGCAGCGGAGGAGAGCGAGGCCCTGCAATGGGTGGTGGGCACCGAGGTGGAGGCCATTAACCAGCAGCTGGCTGACTTCAAGGTAAGGAGAGACTGATGCTGATCCAAGTATTTTAGCAGTATCCTCAGTGTACTTTTTCATTTCTGTACGACTTCATTGTGTAAGTGCTGCCAACATAAGCCAAGCAGGGCATTGGAAGGTCGTATGGCTGGGGATGAGTTTGCATCTCTGTCCTCCTTTTTCAGTGAATGTTGATTTTCAGAAACATTCTCTTTGTGATGAGATATTGGGAGGTCTTTGCTTATTGCACTTTTAGTATATATCCCATATATCAGAATTTTAACCAATAGTGCAGAGCTTTCCAAACATTTCCTTTTGGTGACATGTCTTTTTAGAAAGGTATCCTTTTGTGACATAGTAATTCAGTTTTACTAGCAAGTAAAAGGAAAGGTTTCCCCTGACATTAAGTCTAGTTGTGTCAAACTCTGGGTGGTGGTGCTCAACTCCCTTTCTAAGCCGGAGAGCTGGCGTTGTCTGTAGACGCCTCCAAGGTCATGTGGCCAGCATGACTGCATGGAGCACCGTTACCTTCCCGCCAAGGCGGTACCTATTGATCCACTCACATTTGCATGTTTTCGAACTGCTAGGTTGGCAGAAGCTGGGGCTAACAGCGGGAGCTCACCCCACTACTCGGATTCAAACTGCCGACCTTTTGGTCAGCAAGTTCAGAAGCTCAGCGGTTTAACCCTCTGCGCCACCGAGGGCTCCAAACTAGCAAACCGGAGGTTAAAGCAACCCGTTAAAAGAAGAGATACGGACACTGTAGGAATGAGATGTATGGAGACACAACATATCTCATTAAAACCTTTTATTTATATTTGCAAAATACACGATTTAGTGCTTATTTTGCATCATTTCTTATGTTTGTTCGACACACCAGCACATAGCAGCTGACACACTAATGTGCCACGGCACACAGTTTGGAAAGCTCTGCCATAGTGTTTAAAACCATGCATTTGCTACAGGTATGTTTCTTCCGAGTTGTTACCTGCATCCATTCTATTTAGGACACACTGTTTTAAGTATTTAACATGCCTTTGATGTAACTGTTTTCCATGGGTATTCTGTTACAGAAGGATTCTGGACAAAGACAAATGTTTGCGTTCCCATTTGTGGCAAAGTCATACCATTTTACCATCATTTTTTCTGCCTGTGAAAACAGTCCCATGGGCAGAAATGCTTTCTCCAAAACCATTGCTGCATTTTCAAGGGAAGATGCTGCTCTTCCTTACAGGCTGGCAAACACTCCGCAGCGTGGGAGGAATGTTCTCGAATAGAGTTCGACGTAGACATCATTACCGAACTCCAGCCTGTCTAGTGTTGCAATATTTTGGAGGTTTTGGAAATAGGCAGTCGGTCCCTGATTCTGGGAAGCTGCCGGGCCTTGATTTTATATCTTTTATGGCATTACAATATCCTTACATTCCTTGTGGAAGTTGAAAAGCACAGTAGGCAAAGGTAAAAGTTTTCCTCTGTCATTTAAGTCCCGTCATGTCCGATTCTGGGGGTTGGTGCTCATCTCCATTTCTAAGCTGAAGAGCCAACACTGTCCGTAGACACCTCCAAGGTCATGTGGCCAGTATGACTGCATGGAGCACCAGCACCTTCCCGCCGCAGTGGTATTGATTTACTCACATTTGCGTGTTTTCAAACTGCTAGGTTGGCAGAAGCTGGGGCTAACAGTGGGACTCACCCTACTCCCTGGATTTGAACCTGTAACCTTTAGGTCAGCAAGTTCAGCAGCTCAGCAGTTTAACCCACTGCACCACTGGGGGCTCCATAGAAAAGTGTAGACATATTAGCAAATCCTATTGAAATGAATGACGTCTACTAGAAGTTAACATAAAGTCATCCTGGAGGATCCTGTTTAGGACGTTGCTAGGTTCTCCAGGGCGATTCTGTGGCCAACTTCCAGTGGAAGCATACCAAAATTCCTGGACAGGACATATTTTGTCAGATGCGTGTAGGTAAAATAACACATATTGATCTTACAAGTACAAGGGCTCCCCTGTATATGCTTTGACAGACCTGCAAGAGCTCCAGGCAAATCATTACACTATGTCAGTGTTTTTCAACCTTTTTTGAGCCGCGGCACACTTTTTACATTTACAAAATCCTGAGGCACACCACCAATCAAAATGGCACAAAATGACACTCTAACACAGTAATACATATAGTTAATATGTATTTAAATGTATTTATACACTCAGTGTGAAACCTGGGCCTGTTTCGATGAACACAGCATATATATCCTGGCAGGAATGGCAGAAAGACACACAATGGAATTGAACCAAACTTGGCATATTGAACTCTCATTACCAACAGAAAGTACTGAAAGGGTTTGCTTGGGAATTGACCTTGAGTTTGGAAGTTGTAGTTCACCTACACCCAGAGAGTACTGTGGACTCAAACAATGTTGTTATGTAGTTGTTTGTTTTCTATCCAGAATCACAATGTTGGAAGGAGGCTCACCACTTTAAGGTCCCTAAAACAGGCATGGGAAAACTTCGACCCTCTGGGTGTTTTGGACTCCAACTCCCACCATTCCTAACAGCCTGAGGCCCTTTCCTGCTTAAGTGGCTGAGGGGAAAAAAGGAAAAGGGCCTGAGGCTGCTAGGAATGGTGGGAGTTGGAGTCCAAAACACCTGGAAGGTCCAAGTTTGCCCATGCCTGCTTTCGGCAGAGACCTCTTCCTCCCCCTTCCCCTTCGCACCCTTTCCCCTCCTGCCGAACACTTACTTTTCTTCTCCACTTGGGCTCCCTTCTTCCCAGCCTCGCTCTGCTCGCTTTGCCTCGCTTTACTCACGCTGCCGCTTCTGCCGCCATTTTGATCTGAGGGGGCAGCGTGAGCGTGTTCAGGAGGGGAGGGTGGAGGGAGGAAGACTCACCGCAAAGCGAGCAGAGCGAGGCTGGGAAGAAGGGAGCCCGAGTGGAGAAGAAAAAGTGTTCGGCAGGAGGGGGAAGAAAGGATATTGGAGGTTCCAATTTCCCACGGCACACCTGATGATCGCTCACAGCACACTAGTGTTCCATGGCACACTGGTTGGGAAACACTGCACTATGTAACACTTAAAAAAATGTTCCTGGTTTGAAAGTGTCACTCCTGTTTAAAGGTACAGTACTTACTTTGAAAGTAGTTGTTCTACTCAAGAAACTTCATTTTGTGACTGCCACAAACTAAGTTGAATTGGTTGAGACTCAATGATGAAATATTCATAGGATAACTAGAGCAAAATGTGCTGCAGGATGTCCCTCCCACAACAAAATTTTTGCAGTTTGTGTTGTTGAAGGCTTTCATGATCAGAATCACTGGGCTGCTGTGAGTTTTCCGGGCTGTCTGGCCATGTTCCAGAAGCATTCTCTCCTGACATTTCGCCCACATTTGTGGCGGGCATCCTCAGGGGTTGTGAGGTCTGTTGGAAACTAGGCAAGTGAGGCTTATATATCTGTGGAATGTTTCCAACAGACCTCACAACCTTTGAAAATGCCTGCCATAGATGTGGGCAACACATCAGGAGAGAATGCTTCTGGAACATTGCCATACAGCCCACAAAACTCACAGCAACTTTTTGAAGTTTAATACACTTTCCCTATGTTTTTATGATAGAACCAATTAGAACATGACATTTATAATCCAGGAACAAAAACCGTGTTACATCGTGTTAGAATTAACAGTGGCAGGAGCTTCTGCCATGTCCTCACTTTGGGTCACTACCCATTCAGAATTGCTACAAAGGCATCCAATATCTGAGAGGAGGCTGGCTGTTGTTTCTCAATAGGAGTTGTGCCCAAAGTTTGAACCCATGGAGAAGCGTGGCTAAGGGCTTGTCCCCTTTCCAGACATTGCCTTCTTCATAAATAAAGCTTTCAGGTCATGAGATATCGGAGAGTTCTGATTGGAAAAGGTCTTCCCGTGCATTGGCTCTCAGTTGTTTCTCCAGTTCTTGCTGTTGGTGTTGATTTTTCCACCAACCGCCAAGAGACGGACGGGCATTTGGGGAGGGCTGACTCACTTGGTTAAAGGATCCCATTGCCTCCTTTGCATGGACTCAGTCGGAAGTAGAAGGATGCGGCATCCTCTGAGTCTGAAGGCCTTTGATGAGAAAGCAAGGCAGGATTTGCGCCTGGAAAGGCCTCCTTTGAACTGGGAAAGTGGCCAGGACTGCAGCGTTGGCACTCTCCAAGGGCAGGTCTTTTACAGTTTTGTTGGAAATTCTGTCCATCTTATTCCTCAGTAGAGGAGATGCAGCGCCAGACAGGAACTGTCCACCTGCCCAGTATTTGAGTCTTTCCAAAACCCTGAATTGCAGACTGTGGGAAAGAAACTACATTGTAAGCAGAGTCTAGGATTTGCCACTCAGCTGCATGATAGGGGAACATAATAGATGTTGTTGTTATATATTACTTTATGCTGTCATTGTTTACTCCATTTTCTCTCTGGAAGTAGAGCTAAAGTGGCACGCAATCTTTCAAAGAATGCAATTAAAAACATAGAGAAGGAGAGGAGTCTCAATGTGGGTTGGCAGCTCCTCAGTTAGAAAGAAAGGATTCTTAAACCTGCAATGCTCTATATCAGTGTTTCTCAACCTGGGGGTCAGGACCCCTGGGGAGTCGAGAGGGGGTGTCAGAAGGGTCACCAAAGGGTCATCTGTTGGTCATGGGGGTTCTGTGTGGGAAGTTCTGCCCAATTCTATTGCTGGTGGGGTTCAGAATGCTCTTTGATTCTAGGTGAACTATAAATCCAATCAACTACAACTCCCAAATGTCGAGGTCTATTTCCTCCATACTCCACCAGTGTTCACATTTGGGCATATTGAGTTTCATGCCAATTTGATCCAAATTCATCATTGTTTGAGTCCACAGTGCTCTCTGGATGTAGGTGAACTACAACTCCAAAACCCAAGATCATTGCCTGTCAAACCCTTCCAGTATTTTCTGTTAGTCATGGGAGTGCTGTGTGCCAAGTTTGGTTCCATTCCATCCTTAGTGAAGTTCAGAATACTCTTTGATTGTAGGTGAACTATAAATCCCAGCAACCACAACTCCCAAATGACAACATCAATCTCCCCCAACCTCACCAGTATTCTAATTTTGACGTATCGGGTATTTGGGCCAAAGTTGGTCCAGTGAATGAAATTATATCCTGCATATCAGATATTTACCTTATGATTCATAACAGTAGCAAAATTACAGTTACATAGTAGCAACGAAAATAATTTTATGGTTGGGGGTATTAAGGGTTTGCGGCGTTAGGAAGGTTGAGAAACACTGCGCTCTCTCTATACACACACACACACAGCAGCTTTCAGATTTCAAGTAATAATAGGAGAAGGAAGAGTATGTAGTTCTTAGGATGGCTAGTCCGCCAACCTGAAATGTTCTAACATTCGGGGTCCATTGTAGTCCACCAAAGACTCCTCAAAATCAGCCATTTATCTGACCTTCAGCTGCCTTTCCCTGTCTTCTTGGCAAGGCTGCATTTGAAAAGGTTCCCTGTTGCCATAAGGACTAGAAACCTCATTTGTGGTAGCAGAGGATGTGTTAGTTTGGCAATTGCACGGATAAATGTGGTTCCTGAAATCCTGTTCGAAAACAAGGGAGTGCAGGAAGGCGATGGAGTGACTCAGTGGTTCCGGTTTGCTCACTCCTCCTTTGGAAAAGGGGCTTTTAGTCATGTTGCTCTGCTCCCATTTTTAAGGCTGAGGTTGTCATTCCTCATGGAAAATGGCGGCGTGCAAAAAGCTCACCACGCAGTCATTAACACATAGTATTATTAGTGCTCCTACCTCCCTAAACTGTAAGTGTTGGATGTGTTGCCGTGGCAGCTAAAGCATTTCAATAGTGTGCCTTAAGGCCCTTCCACACAGCCATATAACCCAGAATATCAAGACAGAAAATCCCACAATATCTACGTTGAACTGGATTATCTGAGTCCACACTGCCATATATCCCACTTCAAAGCAGAAAATGTGGGATTTTATTCAGCTGTGTGGAAGGGGCCATAGAAAGGCATTCGAAATGCAAGTCAGCATTCGAAATGCAAGTTGAAAATGGCATTGGTTCCATGACCGCGATGCATTAGGTCAGTGTTCCCCAACCAGTGTGCCATGGAACACTAGTGTGCCGTGAGCGATCATCAGGTGTGCCGTGGGAAATTGGAACCTCCAATACCCTTTCTTCCCCCTCCTGCCGAACACTTACTTTTTCTTCTCCACTCGGGTTCCCTTCTTCCCAGCCTCGCTCTGCTCACTTTGCTCACGCTGCCGCCATTTTGATCCGAGGGGGCAGCGTGAGCATGTTCAGGAGGGGAAGGGGGAGGGAGGAAGTCGTGGGGCGAGTCTGTGCAGTAGCGCCCACACGGGTCACGTCTTCCTCCCTCCCCCCTCCCCTCCTACAGAGCCCAAGTGTAGAATAAAAAGTAAGTGTTCGGCAGGAGGGGGAAGAAAGGGCGCGAAGGGGAAGGGGGAAGAAGAGGTCTTTGTTGAAAGCTGGCATGGGCAAACTTGGACCTTCCAGGTGTTTTGGACTCCAACTCCCACCATTCCTAGCAGCCTCAGGCCCTTTTCATTTTTTCCCCTCAGCACATTTTGCTCTAGTTATCCTATGAATATTTCATCATTGAGTCTCAACCAATTCAACTTAGTTTGTGGCAGTCACAAAATGAAGTTTCTCGAGTAGAACAACTACTTTCAAAGTAAGTACTGTACCTTTAAACAGGAGTGACACTTTCAAACCAGGAACATTTTTTTAAGTGTTACATAGTGCAGTGTTTCCCAACCAGTGTGCCATGGAACACTAGTGTGCCATGAGCGATCATCAGGTGTGCCGTGGGAAACTGGAACCTCCAATACCCTTTCTTCCCCCTCCTGCCGAACACTTTTTCTTCTCCACTCGGGCTCCCTTCTTCCCAGCCTCGCTCTGCTCGCTTTGCGGTGAGTCTGCGCAGTAGCACCCGCACGGGTCACGTCTTCCTCCCTCCACCCTCCCCTCCTGAACACGCTCACGCTGCCCCCTCAGATCAAAATGGCGGCAGAAGTGGCAGCGTGAGTAAAGCGAGGCAAAGCGAGCAGAGCGAGGCTGGGAAGAAGGGAGCCCAAGTGGAGAAGAAAAGTAAGTGTTCGGCAGGAGGGGAAAGGGCGCGAAGGGGAAGGGGGAGGAAGAGGTCTCTGCCGAAAGCAGGCATGGGCAAACTTGGACCTTCTGGGTGCTTTGGACTCCAACTCCCACCATTCCTAACAGCCTCAGGCCCTTTTCCTTTTTCCCCTCAGCTATTTAAGCAGGAAAGGGCCTCAGGCTGTTAGGAATGGTGGGAGTTGAAGTCCAAAGCACCCAGAGGGCCGAAGTTTTCCCATGCCTGTTTTAGGGACCTTAAAGTGGTGAGCCTCCTTCCAACATTGTGATTCTGGATAGAAAACAAACAACAACATAACATAACATTGTTTGAGTCCACAGTGCTCTCTGGGTGTAGGTGAACTACAGCTTCCAAACTCAAGGTCAATTTCCAAGCAAACCCTTTCAGTATTTTCTGTTGGTAATGAGAGTTCAATATGCCAAGTTTGAGTCAATTCCATTTTTGTAAGAGTTCAGGATGCTCTTTGATTGTGTGTTAACTATAAATCCCAGAAACTGTAATTTCCAAATGTCAAGGTCTATTTTTCCCAAACTCCATCTGTGTTCACATTTGGGCATATTGAGTATTCATGCCAAGTTTGGTCCTGATCTAACATTGTTTGAGTCCACAGTGCTCTCTGGATATAGGTGAACTACAACTCCAAAATCAAGGTCAATACCCACCAAACTCTTATAGTATTTTCTCTTGGTTATGGGAGTTCTGTGTGGGAAGTTTGATTCCATTCCTTCATTGGTGGAGTTCAGAGTGCTCTTTGATTGCGGGTAAACTATAACTCCCAGCTGTTGAGCAAGACCTTCATGTGTGTCTTTCTGCCGTTCCTGCCATTCCTGCCAGGATATCTATGTTGTGTTCATCGAAACAGGCCCAGGTTTCACACTGAGTGTATAAATACATTTAAAAACATATTAACTATATGTATTACTGTGTTAGAGTGTCATTTTGTGTCATTTTGGTTGGTGGTGTGCCCCAGGATTTTGTAAATGTAAAAAATGTGCCGCGACTCAAAAAAGGTTGAAAAACACTGCATTAGGGTCTGAATCAGGGCCTTTGGCAACAGGATCTTCTGCTCATTCTCTGGATCCCGGGAATTTTCTTACAAAGTTTATGTGCCTCTGATCTCACAGGACGTGCAAACAATGGCAGGAAAGGCTCCGTCTTTGTTTTGACTTGACTGAGACTCAGTGGCAAACTGTTGAACTTTTAAAATGTGATTTGTTTTCCTTATTCAAAGCTTGGGAATAATATTTTGGCCCTGCATATGGAGTAGAACTGCAGCTCCCAGCATGCCTCCCCATTCCTGTGCTGGCTAGAAGACTGATGGGGGTTGCAGTCCCACATCCAGAGGGTCCAGCATCACCTGATTTAGTTACTCTTTGCAGTGTTAAAAGCTTTTGTATGTGACTTTTTCTGGACTTGTCATCATCAGTTTCTTTTCAGAGCCCTTAGGGTTGATGTAAGAATGACCCAGAAATATGATCAAAGTGCAACCCTGCAGTACATTAACTCTCAACCCTCCAAACCATTGCCTTTGTTGGATGAGGGGCTGTATTGTAATTCAGGCTGTGATTGTGTATGATGTCAATGGGAATGATGGTTTTCCTGGGCCTGACTTGTCAAGTCCTGGCCTTGCTGAAAGGTTTCTAATGAATGGAGTGCTTCTCCTGTAGATTCTCAAGGTCAAATTCCTGAAAGGGGCTCACGGCAGCCTTTCTCTGAGGAACTGTCTTCTGAGGATGATATGTTATTTATTATAATAAATAATGTTATTTATTATTTTATAAATAATATAATATAATAATATCATATGATATGATATAATATAATGTTACATTACATTATAATATAATATATTATAATGTCAATATATTATAGTATAATAATTGTAATGTAATACTTATAATAATAGTATGATTACGGTATGGTGTGTTGTATATGCATTTGGTATTGGTGGTGTTGTAATGTAACACAGTATAATACTGCCAATGATAATGTGATATAATAATTATATTGTGATATTATAATTTGTATATTTGTATTACTTGCAATATTGTTAACAATATTGCGATATGTTGTAGTGCAATATGATGTGTAGTGCTAATGTTGTGCTATGACAGTAATGTTAATTGTTGTAAATAGTAAATAAATAAAATATGTCAGATGCAGAAGTTAATAAGAGAAAAGATAGAAGGCAAGACATTTGTAAACTAAGAGAAAGTATCCAAGCTCCCCAAAGGTCAGACTAGTTTATTAGAAAAGAGATAAAAGAAATATTTATCTGGTTGTAAAGGCAAACAGAATGTTTTCCTTTCGTTTCATGAGACAGGAACAACTTTATATGGGACAACAAAAGGATTTTAGCTCAGTCTGGTCAACGTTGGAGTTTCATGATCATCTTGTTTCCAAGTGGATTACTAGTTTCATGTTTTAAGTGTTGCCAGGTTCCCTTTCTATGTATTGGATCTCCATGCTGGATTTTGGATTTCTTCTGGATTTTGCATCCTTGGATCTTGTGTTTTTACCTTTGTACTTTGAAGTTCACAGACTGTTTGTTACCTTTGGAATATACTGTTTTGGACTATACTGTTCTTATCATTTTTATTGCTTTGCTTTTATATATCCTTCAATAAACTGTACTGATGTGGTGTTTAAGGACAGAGGTGTTCCTACTCTAAAGGCTAATGGGAGTTAGAGTCCAGCAACACCCGAACTGAAAAAGCCGTGCATTAGAATGCTCTTTAAAAGTGCCTTTTGAAATGTAACTATATTACTTTGAACTATGACTAATCATGACTCACTTATAAGTTGAGTTACTTCCAAACTATAGAACGTCATGATGGGCTTGTGGGCCCAGTTCCACCTCTTTTACATTTCTGATTCTATAATGGTGATGATGATGTTTATTTCTAACCCACTTTTTTTTTCTTCACAAGGAGAGTCAAAGTGGCTTACTTTAAAAGCATTTCACTACAATGTAAAATCTGCAAACATTAAAATGGGATTAAATATCATTGAGATTTTAAAATTCAGTTTAAATCCATAAAAAAACATATTCAAAACTAACAACCTCAGCACCTCATCTTGATCTTGAAAAACCTTTCTTGCATTGTTCTTGATGAAAGCATGGAATGTCATGAGGCTCTGTTGCAGCCAAGGAAGCCAATGCTAAGAATGGCACTGGCGGCGGGCTTTTGTCAAAGCTGCAAGAGATTAGTGGTAATTTGCCAAGGGAGAGGTGAATTTTGCAGGAGAAGAAGGAGGTTGTGCTGGAGACAAAGTGCCTTGGTGCTTATCCTCCCCACAAATTATTATCAAAATAGTGGCTCTTCTTTCTCTCTCTGCCTTTGGAGATGGAACAGGTGCTTGGTGGGTGGCGAGAGCAATGCAAGAAATGCCGCCGATCCAGGGCTGACGTGTGTCTGTCCTGGAAACCATACACACACATACATACATACATACATACATACATACATACATATATATCCTCTGACGCCTTGCCATCACACCAGTATCCCTCCTGCTGCTGTAATGGCCCGTCGTTCCCTCCTTCTGACTTTGGGAGTCTTTCGGGTCCTAAGTATTCCCTTGAAGCTCCTCATCCTCCACTGTTTCCTTGGTCTGCAATTGCTTCTTTTGGCCCCATATGAACCTGGTCTTCAAATGAGCAGTTTGACCCTCTTCCACTCTATCTGTCTATCTATCTATCTATCTATCTATCTATCTATCTATACACACACACACACACTATATTACATTACATTACATTACATTACTAGCTTAGGTATCCAGCAATGCTTGGGTTAGATAATTTGTAATGCTATTAGATAAAGTCAGCCTTTGCTTTTGTTTATTTATTAATGCTTCCATCAGCCAACACATAAGTATGTGGGTGAACTACAACTCCTAATGTTGTGGATCACTTTCCCCCCCAAACCCCACCAGTATTCAAGGTTGGCTATGTTGGGTATGCAAACCAGGTTTGGTCTAGATTCATTGTCAGTTGGGTTCACAGTGCTCTCTAGATGTGGATGAAGTAGAACTTATAGTATCCAAGGTCACGTTGGGTATGGATGCCAAGTTGATCAAAATCTGCCGTCGGTGGGGTTCAGTGCTCTCTCTGGCTGCAGAGTGAACTACAACTCCCAAAATCCATGGCCAGCCCCCCATCCACCCCTCAAGTATATTCTGTGAATGCGGTCTGACACCACTTTAACCATCCTTCTGTGGCAATAGCCCATCATCCCCTATTTCAGTGTTTCTCAACATTCCTAATGCGGCCACCCCTTATTACAGTTCCTCATGTTGTGGTGACCCCCAACCATAACATAATTTTCCTTGCTACTTCATAACTATAATTTTGCTACTGTTGTGAATCATAATGTAAATATCTGATATTTAGGGTGTATTTTCATTCACTGGACCAAATTTGGCACAAATATTGGTGGGGTTGTGGGGATTGGTTTGTCATTTGGGAGTTGTCCTTGCTGGGATTTATAGTTAGCCTACAATCAAAGAGCTTTCTGAACTCAACCAACAACGGAATTAAACCAGTCTTAGTACACAGAACTCCCATGACCAACAGAAAGCACTGGAAGGGTTTGGTGGGCATTGACCTTGATTTTGGAGTTGTAGTTCATCTACATCCATAGAGCACTATGGACTCAAACAATGTTGGATCTGGACCAAACTTGGCTCGAATACTCAGTATACCCAAATGTGACCACTGGTGGAGGTTGAGGAAAATAGACCTTGACATTTGGGAGTTGTAGTTGGTGGGATTTAAAGCTCACCTGCAATCAAAGAGCATTCTGAATTCCACCAATGATGGAATTGAACCAAACTTGGCACACAGAACTCACATGACTAACAAAAAAATATTGGAAGGGTTTGGTGGCATCAACCTTGAGTTTTGGAGTTGTAGTTCCTAAGACCATCAGAAATTTGTGTTTTCTTATGGTCTTTGGTGACCCCTCTGCAATACCCATTTGACCCCTCCAGGGGTCGCGACCCCCAGGTTGAGAAACACTGCCCTATTTCCTCCTTTGATTGCTAGATCTCAAGTGTTTATATTCTGGCATCTAGTCCTCTGCTCCACATGTCTTCCTTTACCGCCAAAGGAACCTGGTCTCTTTTCTCTTTTGTAATTAATTTTGATTCAAAGGAACAAACCTGCCGTCATACAAACAAACAAAGGCCTATGCAAAGAGGCAAATTACACCCAACAAAAGGCCAATATCCTCCTTGCAAATACAAAGCTTTTTTCCTTTAATATAAAACACTAACCAGCAAGAAATAAAAACCAAACCACTACAGAAAGTGTATATACAAAAGAAAAACTAATGAACAAACATAAGAACTAATCTTGCTCTCACTCTGTCTGATATGATTTTCCATTCTAATTAATCACTTAAAATCACTTTAAGAAACTGTGATTTTAGCTATGAATGGATTTGTAATTGGTTTTAAGGTTTTTCGTGTTTATTTTCAGTACTGTTCAAGTTTAACTCCCTTTTCATGTTGGTATTACTGACTGACTGACTGACTGACTTGTTTAGGTGATCCCTCGTAGCCCAAGGATGATGGTCCTCCAAGTATAGTATCTTGGCGGTGAGCCTATAGGTGGCTGTGAAGCCCTATTTTTGATCCTCATGTTCTCCCACAGTGAGGACATCAGTTTCCAGGTGGAAGGCGGTTCCGGTGAGGGTGGGCTTGATGCGTCTTCCTCTTGGGATGTTTCTTCCTTTTGCACTCCATTCGTGCCTCTTCGAATTTTGCAGCACTGCTGATCACAGCTGACCTCCAGCTAGAGCACTCAAGGGCCAGGCCTTCCCAGTGCTCGGTGTTTATGCCACAATTTTTAAGGTTGGTTTTAAGCCCATCTTTAAATCTCTTCCTGTCCACCAACATTTCATGTTCCATTCTTGAGTTGGGAGTATAGTAACTGCTTTGGGAGATGGTGATCAGGCATTCAGACAACGTGGCTTGTCTAGTGGAGTTTATAGTGTAGGAGCATCACTTCAATGATGGTGGTCTTTGATTCTTCCAGCACTCTGACATTTGTCTGCCTGTCTTCCCAAGAGATTGGCAGGATTTTTCAGAGACAACGCTGATGGAATCGTTCCAGGAGTTGAGTGTGACATCTATAGACAGTCCACATTTCGCAGGCGTATAGCAAGGTTGAGGGGACAATGGCTTTATAAACAAGCACCTTGGTATCCCTACGGATGTCCCGGTCCTCAAACACTCTGCTTCATTTGGAAAAATGCTGCACTTGCAGAGCTCAGGCGGTGTTGTATTTCAGTGTCAATGTTGACTTTTGTGGAGAGGTGGCTGCCAAGGTAGCGGAAATGGTCAACATTTTCTAATGTTACACCATTAAGCTGTGTTTTTGGCATTGCAGAGATATACGCATCATGTTATTTTAAACTGTATCGTATGGGTTTGATTGTGAGCTGCTTTGAGTCCCCATTTTAGAGAGAAAAAGTGGGATACAAATAATAATAGTAATAATAATAATACAATTCCACTGTAGAGCAAAAAGTGCATAAACACCATCACAGCAAATTTTCACAGTAAATTATCACATTCAGTCCTCCCTCAACCTTCAGTTTCAATATTGGAGGATCTGCTCAAATGTGTTGATTTCCTATCTCACCACTAGCATTGAGAAGTGGATCTATGTATTCTGTGTAAGTCCTAGACACTTAGGAAGTGTCCGATGTGTGATCAAATGCAAAAGCCAGCATAGTGATCTTGTTTGCTGTGTACTAACCTTGTTATGTATAAAGTAGTAGTAGTAGTACGGTAGTAGTACAGTATAATCACACTTCTACATTTCGTGACATGTGACTGGCTCATAAATCCCCCAATTAGTCAATTTATATTAATAAATCCCCAGGCTCTTTTGAAATCAGGAAGATACTTCTCCTTTGTCAGCTTCATCAATTTGTCAATCTTAATTATTTAACAAATATTCTCTAGCTGTTATCATAACGGCTAGGAGCCTCTGGTGGCGCAATGAGTAAAACCCTTGTATTGGCTGAACTGCTGACTGAAAAGTCAGCGGTTCGGATCTGCAGAGCGAGGTGAACTCCCGTCTGTCAGCTCCAGCTTCCCATGTGGGGACATGAGAGAAGCCTCCCACGGGATGGTAAAACATCTGGGCGTCCCCTGGGCAACGTTCTTGCAGACGGCCAATTCTCCCACACCAGACGCGACTTGTAGTTTCTCAAGTGGCTCCTGACACATTAAAAAAAATCATAATGGCTAAGAATCCGGCCTCTTAATGAGTAAGCATTGGACAAAATACACAGTCAAGAAACTTAAGAACAGTGGTGACTAACATGTACTATCACAGATTTATATTTTAGGAAATGTTTTCTTATGCAAACGTTTCAAACAAACAATGTAATCACTCAAAGGTCCTTTCGGCAATCTGAAATATGCCTAGGCATTTGCCCCGGGAAGCTGGAGAGGCCTCCTTGGATACAACCTGAACCTCCGGAGAGGCAGAGGGAACATCCAGATGGTCAGTTCCAGTCCATTGGAGCCTGCTTTTCATCTGCCGTCAAGCCATGCGACAGCTCATCACCCCAATTATTTGATTAAGAGCACACATTGCCATGCATGGACTTGCCTAGGACTCGTTGACAGAAAATGCACCGAAGCCACGGGCCTCAGGAAGAGATTCCAGAGCGGAGCAGTTGCCTTCTCATGTCTTGCCTTATTCCTCTGGCCCTTTGCTTGGACATACCCTAGTTACCTGAGTCTAGTGCTCACCTTTTTGGGCTAAACTCACTCGCCAAAAGGAGGGTGCTCATTAGATCCTCGTCATATGATCGTCTTAGTGCTAAGCCAGAGCCAAAGGCGAAGCTGGTTCAGGAGTTCCTCTGAGGGACCTCACCACTAATTTAATGGCCGGGGCTCAGTGCTATGGCATCCCGGGATTCGTAGTTTGGTGAGGCAGAGAAGGCTCAAGGCCTTGTAAAACTACAGTCCCCTGATTCCATAGCATTGAACTGAGGTAGATAAAGTGGATTCATTCTACAGCAGAGATGCACCCCAAGGTTTACCTTTCTATTGCTGGAAGCTTTGGTGCTTGAACGCTTTTGTTTTTGAAGAAGGAATTCTAAGCAGGAAGCAACTGTAATTCACACCTTTTTTGGCCAAATTACAAAGAGTGCACTTTTTGCCACGGCACATTACATTCAACAGCAAATACTTTTTCTAGTTTCAGGATTTTGAAAAATGAGGTGCGTATGAGATTCGATGGCGCATTAGAAGTCCAGGAAGTATGTTATATTGCTACCTAGCTTCCTGTCACCCATAGGAGCCCATTGTGCTTTGCCCCTGGCATCGGAGGCCCTTCCTGATTTGGAGCTCATTCGCCTCTGCTTTTGCACTGCTTTGTTTGGAAGACAGAAGCAGTGTCCCTTTGGGGGAGAAAGGGGGGATTTTTGCATATTGGCAGCACCCACGGAATGGGGTCTGCCCTCTTCCCTTTCTCCTTTCTTCTGCCAGCTTTGTATAATAATAACCGGGGAGACAAAGGCTCCGCGGACAGAGAGGGATAGCGCTGAATGCAAATTTTCCAGGTGGCTTCACCGGCCAAAAAGCAGAAAGGCACCTGCTGCCATTGACTCTTGGCAGAAAAGGAACCCAGCCCACAATAGAATCCTTTAGTGGGAGGAAGCAGGAGGAAAAGAGCTCCATTTTGCACCCACCCATCGCTTTTGCAAGAATATTGCGTGAGGAAAGGGTGGCTGCTTTATATTGCATAAAAGCATAGATTGCTCCTGTGCATCAAGACAAAGAAGGGTTTCATGGTTGGTGTCTGCCCAGCATCATAGTTGGAAGGGACCTCTAAAGGCCATCCAGTCCAACCTCATTCTGCAAGGCGAGAACACACCTTCCAACAGCCATAGATACATGACTATAGATATGAGTCAGTGAGAGAGCTGAAAGATAAGATACACACATACACACATACATATAAAAGGTAAAGGCTTCCCCTGACATTAAATCTAGTCATGTCCAACTCTGAATGGTGAATGGTGGTGCTCCATAGACACCTCCAAGGTCACGTAGCCAGCATGACTGCATGGAAGGCTATTACCTTCCTGCCGAAGCAGTATCTATTGATCTACTTACATTTGCAGATTTTATCATTGCTAGGTTGGCAGAACCTGGGCCTAACAGCTGGAGTTCATCCTACTCCATGAATTCGAACCGCCAACCTTTCAGTCAGCAAGTTCAGCAGCTCAGCAGTTTAACCCGCTGCACCACCAGGGGGCCCATAAACACACATACACACAGCACACACACACACACACATAGAGAGAGAAAATTCTTGAATTGGAAGGGACCCCAAAGGCCATCTAGTCCAACCTTTTTCTGCCAGACAGGAAGGCACAATCAAAGCCCTCCTGAAAGATGGCTATCCAGCCATAGATATGTCATAGATATGCTTAAGAGATTGATATGAGATTGATATGAGTGAGAGATATATCTATGAGAATAATAAATGTATTATAGGATTCTTGAATTGGAAGGAACCCCAAAGGTTATCCAGTCCAACCTTCTTCTTCCAGGCAGGAAGACACAGTCAAAACTCGCCCAACAGATGGCCATTCATCCATAGATGGCCATAGTGGGGAGAGAGATGATAGATAGATAGATAGATAGATAGATAGATAGATAGATAGATAGATAGATTATGGAATCCTACAGTTGGAAGGGACCACAAAAGCCATCCAGTCCAACCTTCTGCCAGGCAGAAAGGCACAACCCAATCCCTCCTGACAGATGGCCATCCAGTCTAAAAACCTCCAGAAAGGGAGACTCCTCTGGACTCCACCAGATATCCCATTCAAGTCAAAAGGAAACCCCAAAGGCCATCTACTCCAACCTTCTTCTGCCATACAAAAAATGCACCATCAAAACCCTCCCAACAGATGGCCATCTGCCCTCTGTTTAAAAACCTCACTGCAGTGTGGAGAAAGGTGGAGCAAGTTCCCCAAATGTTTATGCCAAGTAAATCTTTAAGGTGCCACAAGTTATGTTTGCTGCCACTGACTAACGCAAATTCCTATAAAGTCATAACATCCGTATTTCTCCCTATTGATTCCACCTTTGGATCATGAAGTTTAGGGTCAGGTGTGTGTGAAGGTAAGCGGGCTAAAATATTGATGTCTTGGTAATGCAATTTTCAATGTCAAACAAGGAAATGCACCAGTTCGTTGAAGAGAGATCACGTTTCGGATGCCAGGGGAAAAGAAACCAGGGGGACTTCCCCAGACAAGAATGTCTTCCCCTTTTCCTCTCCGGAATGGGACTGAGAGGACAAACAAGATGTGCTTTGCATGTTAATGGGGCTTGATCATAATGGGAGGCTGGGATGAATTAGGCATTAATCAATGGAGTCAAGTCGAGATTTCTGAACGACGGCAGAATCTGGGCTCTCCTTTGTGGAGCTCTTGCTCTCTTTTTTTTGGAAGCAAATGATAGTGGGAATTTTAGGGCAAGAAGAGGGTATCTGTTACCATTACTAATATCTGTTTCCTTGATTGGAGAAGAAGATCGCTCTGCATTCAAAGAGATGAGCCATAGATCGTTTTCCTTGAAATTTGAGCAAAAATACACAGTGCAAAAAAAAAAAGTTTTGAAAGCAAAAGTGTACCTTTTTGCACAAAACAAATAGCGTGAATATGTTGCAATTGTTTGTATGTTGGACTGAAAGACTGCTTGGAAACTCATTGGGAGAGTCATACTCTCTCAGCCTCAGAGAAAGCAGTAAAAGGTAACGGTAAAGTTTCCCCTTTATTAAGTCTAGTCGTGGCCAACTCTTGAGGGTGGTGCTCATCTGCATTTCTAAGCTAAGGAGCCAGTGTTGTCCGTAGACACTTCCAAGGCCATGTGGCCAGCATGACTGTATGGAGCACCATTACCTTCCTGCAGAAGCGGTACCTATTGATCCCACATTTGCATGTTTTCGAATTGCTAGGTTGGCAGGAGCTAACAGCGGGAGGTAACCCCGCTCACCGGATTTGAACCATCAACCTTTCAGTCAGCAAGTTCAGCAGCTCAGCGGTTTAACCTGTTGTGCCACCAGGGAGCCCAAAGCGTAGACTAATTCCGCCAAGCAAAAACACAACAACCCTGTGATAAGTTTGCCTTAGAGTTGACCTAAGACAGAAATGACCTGAAAGCACACAACAATGGCAACAAAAATGCATCTATGCACATGTAGAAAACATAGTTTTGCAGTGGAGATGCATACAATGTGGTGATCTTGCAAATTGTGTTAATACTTTCAAGCCTTGTGTGCAGAAAAATTATTTGGGTTTTTTTTGTTCTAAGTCTGGCTTGAACGTTTTACAGAAATCCTAATAGTTTTGTCGAGTAGGAAGAAAATATTTGGAATTAGTGTATTCCTTGGATTCTAAGATACCATTGTTGCAAGATGTACATTAACTTCAATAAGACCAACAGAATGCAAATAGTTTTATTTGTATACATAAAAAAGCACCTGTGACTCTGAGCTACGCTCTATTTTTAGGGATGGTTCATCTTCAAATCGAAGAAATACAATATTTGTTTCTGCACGTAAGGAGACTGACATCCCTAAGGTTTTCCTTTGTTAAACTTTGATGAATTGGTTCACTCCCTTGAGCGGACTGTTTTCGTGTAGGTTTTTGCTGACGTTTCTGCCCAGATAGAGGAGTGCTTTGTGCGCCATCCCCACTCTTTCATAAAGTGTGAAGGTGGAGCTGCTCTAAATAGATGCGATATGTGGGTTGGCTCCTGCGCAAAGGCCTTGTGCGTTGTGTCAGGGAACACCCTGCCAATGCCAGAGATGGGTCCATATGGCTTGCCCCTTTCCAAAAGTTGCATCAAGTTAAGAGCTTTGCCATGGAAGCAGAACATGCTTTGCGCTGGGCTTGGCCTTTGGAACAGAGCCCTGGTCAGCCCTGATAGTCCTTTCCGAAGGAAGGAAGGAAGGAAGGAAGGAAGGAAGGGGGGAGGGAGGGAGGGAGGAAGGAAGGAAGGGAGAGGAAGCGAGGGAGAGGAAGCAAGGGAGAGGAAGGAAGGAAGCTAGGAATATGAGGAAGATATTTATTTATTTCCTATATTTATACCCCACCCTTCTCCCTCGGAAGGGGCACTCAGATAGAAGGATAAGAAAGAAAGAAAGAAAGAAAGAAAGAAAGAAAGAAAGAAAGAAAGAAGATAAGGAAGGGAGAAAGATAAGGGACTGAGAAAGATAAGATAAAAAGGAAGGAAGAGAAGAGAAGAAGGTAAGGGAAGGAGGGAGAGATAAAGACAAGGAAGGATAAGAAGAAAGGAAGAGAAGGAAAGAAGAGAAGAAGATAAGGGAGGGAGATAAAGGAAGGAAAAAGGAAGGAAGGAAGAAGACAAGAAGGAAGGAAGCCAATGAAAGAAGAGAGGAAGATAAAGGAAGGAGGAAGAGAAGATAAAGAAGGAAGGATAAGTAGGAAGGAAGAGAAGAAGATAAGGGAGGGAGATGAAGGAAGGAAGGAAGGAAGGAAGAAGGGAAGGAAAGAAGCAAAGGAAAGAAGAGAGGAAGATAAGGGAGGGAGGAAGATGAGATAAGGAAGGAAGGAAGGAAGAAAAGGAGGAAAAAGATAAGGGAGGGAGATAAAGAAGATAAGGAAGGCGATAAGAAAGAAAGAAAGAGAGAAAGAAAGAAAGAAAGATAAAAAAGATAAGGGAGGAAGATAAGGAAGGGAAGAAGATAAAAAAGGGAGGAAGAGAGGAAGATAAAGAAGCAGGCAAGCAAGCAGAAGTTAAAGGAAGATAGGAAGATAAGAAAGGAAGGAGGGAAGATAAGAAAATAAGTAAGGGAGATAGGGTTAGGAAGGTCTAGTGCCCAACTTCCTTTCTTCTCCTTAGCAAGAGTGATGGGAGATTCCTCTGGGATTTGCAAAACAAAAATCGCCACCATCACAAACCAAAACCCAAAACATTTTTCCTTATATATAAAACTAAACTATACAACAGCTGACACGCCTTTATCTTCAACACATAGCCTAGGCATCCTTTAAGAAATTAACTAAAAACTACTCTACATGCCTCACACTGATTTTAACTCCCTGTTTGTCACTCCCTTTAAGTATTAGTTAATTACTTTTAACATCATTTTCTAAATAAAAAAGGTAATTAAAGTTTTTCCCCATTTTAGCTATTTTAAAAAAGTAATAAACGGGATCCCCATCTCCTTAAATATAATCAAGGAATGTCTCCTTGGTCACCATGCAGTCTGGTTTGGAGCTGGTCGAACTATAGTCTCTGGTGAGGAAGACGGGAGCCTTCTCCTTCACAGCTCCAACCCAGACTTCTTCTTAACGCAAGGAGCCACAAGAAAGAGTGCCTCTGGAGATGCGCAGAGACCTGCTGAGCCAGTCAAGTCTCGGTTTCGTTTGGATGGAAGGGAAGATTCCGGAATAGCTGCCTTTGCTTCCAAATAGGAGGCAAATCCGACCTTAATCCCAGCCTGGAGAGCAGGAGGAGAAGGAGGAAGCCCACCTATGAAGCTCAAGGAGGTGATGATGCAAGTGGCGCCATTGGGTTGCATCTGACCCACAGTGAAGCCCTGCCCTCGGGTTTCCCTGCCAGGATGTATCATGGCCGCCATCAGAGGCTGAGATAGTGTGGCTCTGGCTCAACCCAAGGACCTCCCATTGTTTATAGGCAGGGATTTGAAGCCTGGCCTCCCAGTCCGGAGTCAGCCCTTATGATGCCACCCACGGATCCAAAGGGGGCTTGAACTGGAATTCAAGTATATCCCAAATCATTATCCACCTGGGTGGCTGAGATAATGACACCTTTGCTTCAATGCATGCAGACTTTATCTCATGCACAAGATTATTTAAAGAAAGATATATTGTACGCAATTAACTTTAAGCTATGCAGATAGGTTGTGCTATCATGTTTGTTGTTTTTAATGCAGTGAACTGCTTTGAGTCTTGTCTAAGAGAAGAAAGTAGGGTCTAAATAAGAATACATTATTATACATTAATTATTATTAATATTATTATTAAGTAAAGGTAAAGGTTTCCCCTGACATTAAGTCTAGTCGTGTCCGACTCTGGGGGGTGGTGCTCATCTCCATTTCTAAGCTGGAGAGCTGGCATTGCCCATAGACACCTCTAAAGTCATGTGGTCGGCATGACTGCATAGAGCGCCGTTACCTACCCAACAAGGTGCTACCTATTGATCTACTTACATTTGCATTTTTTGAACTGCTATGTTGGCAGAAGCTGGGGCTAACAGTGGGAGCTCACCCCGCTCCTGGATTCGAACCCCAACCTTTCAGACAGCAAGTTCAGCAGCTCAGTGGTTTAACCCACTGCACCACCAAGTGGGCCATTGGTGGTGCAGTGGGTTAAGCCCTTGTGCTGGCAGGACTGAAGACCGATAGTTCGTAGGTTCGAATCTGGGGAGAGTGTGGATGAGCTCCCTTTGTCAGCTCCAGCTCCCCCTATGGGGACATGAGAGAAGCCTCCCACAAGGATGATAAAACATCAAACATACAGGTGTCCCTAGGCAACGTTCTTGCAGATGGCCAATTCTCTCACACCAGAAGCGACTTGCGGTTTCTCAAGTCACTCCTGACACCCAAAAAAATTTATAATAATACTGAAATAACAATACGTTATTATACTTCGAATTATACTTGTTGTTGTTGTTATGACTTGGGTCTCATTGGCAAGATATCCTATTATGTACATATGTGGAAATACAGAATTCCAAAATTTGAAACATTTCTAATCCCAAACATTTTGTTATGGTTTGTAACGTTAGTCCCTTTTGAGTTCCCTTTGGTAAGGAAAAAGACAAAGGAGGAGGAGGAGGAGTTATTTTGGATAAGAGAGGCCCCGTCAGCTTAGACTCAAATCATTCAGTTTAACTGCTTTGAACTGGGCTATATGACTATATAATTCAGTTTAATCTGCATTATAATGGCAGTGTAGATGGGGATAAAGACTTAACCTGTATCCCAACTGCAATCGCCCTTTCTCTGGAAAAAGGCGAGTGTTATTCGCCCTGCATTAGGCTCAAAAGTGGCCCAAAGGTTGAGATTTGGGGGCTGCCTGTGTGTGCATTTGTGCAACTCTTTGATGCACTTTTTGTGCAATTTCCATCTGCCTTTAATGTTGTTGAACCAGTTTTCTTTGTGTTTGGACTCTGGGCCTTGCCTCTCGGTAAACAAGGCAGACGATGGAGGCGGTGATGATGCCAATCTCCTATCATTTGCCACTCCCTCCAATTGTGCGGATAGGTGTGTGTGTGTGTGCGTGTATTTATATGTTTGTGTATATAGCATTGTGTTGTGTTTCCTGAAGGGTGGGTTCCCAAATGGCCAGCAGCTGTTGCCTTTGCGGCTGGTTTATCCGCTTTATCCTTGGCTGGCATCAATCGCCCGGGGCAAAGGAGTGCATTCAGTTTAACTGCTTTGAAGGCAACAACACAACAGTCAACTAGGATGTTCATCTGCATCATTTTCAAAAGGATGTCTTATGTTTAATGGGAGGAGACAAAGTGTCACCTCTTCAGAAGGAGCCAGTGATGCACAGAGCTCAAGGCCTGCAGAAAAGAGCAAAGGCATTCTGAATCTCTTTTTAAGAGAGGAAAGCAAGATATAAATATTATTATTATTATAGGAAAGTGTGCAGTCTGTTTTTAAGAGAGGAAAGCAGGATGTAGTTGTAGTAGTAGTAGTAATAGTAGTAGTAGTAGTAATAGGGAAGTGTGCAATTTCTTTTCAGGGAGGAAAGCAGGATATAAATATAACAATAATAGAAAAATGTACAATCTCTTTTTAAGAGAGGAAAAAAGGATATAAACATAATAATATTAGGAAAGAATAATATTACTTCATTTATATTCTGCCCTTCCCACCCCGCAGGGGACTCAGGATTACAGTGCACACATTACATTTAGACACACAAACACACAAGACAGACAGAGGCAATTTGACATCTGGCCACCAGGGGGAGCTGTTGCATTCCTTTATTCCTCAGCATGTTTTCTGGAGATCTTTTTATGGCCTCGTAAATTAGTTAAATTTAGCCTCCCCACTAAGTGGTACCTTAATTTCCTACTTGACAGATGCAACTCTCTTTCGGGTTGCAAAGGTTGACAACAGGCTACACAATAGGTCGAGAGCCCACCTCGACCCGGGCAGGCCTCAAACTCATGACCTTCTGGTCAGTAGAGATCTTATGCAGCTGACACCCAGCCAGCTGCGCCACATTCCCGGTGCTAGAGGAAAGTGCAGTCTTGTTTAATGAGAGGAAAGATATAATAGTTTTTTTGTGTCAGGAGCGACTTGAGAAACTGCAAGTCGCTTCTGGTGTGAGAGAATTGACTGACTGCAAGGATGTTGCCCTGGGGATGCCCGGATGTTTTTGATGTTTTGCCATCCTTCTGGGAGGCTTCCCTCATGTCCCCGCATGGGGAGCTGGAGCTGACAGAGGGAGCTCATCTGTGCTCTCCCCGGATTCGAACCTCCAGCCTGTCATTCTTCAATCTTGTCGGCACAAGGGTTTAACCCATTGTGCCACCAGGGACTCTAATATAATAGTAATAATCACAGGAAAGTGTGCAGTCTCATTTTAAGAGGAAAGCAGGATATAAATACAACACTGACAACTATAACAGGAAAGTGTGCAATCTCTTTTTAAGAGAGGAAAGCAGGAAATAATAATAATAATAATAGGAAAGTGTGCACCTCTTGACTATGTGCATCCATTTACGTCTGGGTGCAAGGTTAGCGAAAATGGTTTTCAGCAGTTTAATCAGAAATTACATACCATACTGCATCCATCCATTGGGGAAAAAAGAAGAGGAATTCGCCCAAATACCTCTTTCAGTTTAAGATTTGAGAACACTGGAAGCTCCGATAACAAAGGAGGGAAATCAATATTATTTGAATGGCATATCCAGCCAAAGAATAACTATAACTATTCAGAATTTAGAGAAGGGCTCTACTAGATGTGTGTAAATTATATCATGTAAACAGACACACATATATGGCAAACAGATGTAAACAGATATACATATATGGCAAACAGATGTAAAACAATGTAAACAACACACATCTATGGCAAACAGATGTAAAATAATGTAAACAACACACATATAAGCCGTTGCGGTGGCGCAGTGGGTTAAACTCTTGTGCTGGCTGAACTGCAAACCTGAAAGTCAGCGGTTCGAATCTGCAAGACAGGGTGAGCTCCCATCTGCCAGCTCCAGCTTCCCATGAGAGAAGCGTCCCACAAGATGGTAAAACAGTCGGGCGTCCCTTGGGCAGCATCCCTGCAGACAGCCAATTCTCTCACACCAGAAGCAACTTGCAGTTTCTCAAGTCGCTTTTGACACAATAAAGAAGTGGCTGATGGATTCTTTGGCATTTTGTGGATTGCATGCATTTTTTGTGACTCCTAAGGATGAAAAGAAAGGTTGCAAAATTTTCCAAAACGATACTTGTGCCTCAAAATGCATTGAGCTTCATGGAAGACAAAGATGCGGTCTCTCAGGAGCAAGATAGGGAATAATGTACACAGCCTTAATGGCTCTGTGATTGGCCATCGGCAGAGAGAAGGGGTCTACTGCTTCCCTGTGTGACAGGGAGAATGCCAAAGTGGAGCCCGACTCCACAAGGAGAAGAGGCTTTTCTTCTTAGGAGGGATCCCAGGACTGATCCCAGGAGGAAGAGGCTCGGCCGGCCATGAAAGAAAGCGGCTTGGATCCTGCCGAGAGCAGAGCAGATAAAAGGGGCAGCCGGCACAGTTGGGGGGGATTATCCCCTGGCTGTCGTCTGGGGCACAATTTGGAGACCAGGGTTTAGCCTGGTGTTGCTCCGACTCCCCCCCCCCCCTTCTTCCAGGTCCAGAGCAATGGTGACACCTCCCCTTGAAACACAGGGTGGCAGTTGCACCTAGCTTAGAAAGGGGCTCCAAAGGCTATCCAGTCCAATCCCAATCTACTGTACAAGAAGACACCCTCCAAGCCTCCCAAGAGTTGGCCAACCAGCCTCTGCTGAAAGACGTTCATAGAGTTGGAAGGGCCATCCAACCCCAACCCTTTTGCCAGGCAGGAGACACAATCAAAGCCCTCCTGACAGATGGCCACCCAGCCTCTGCTGAAAAACATTATAGAGTGGACAGATGGCCACCCAGCCTCTGCTGAAAAACATTATAGAGTTGGAAGCGCCATCCAGTCCAACCCCTTTTGCCAGGCAGAAAGACACAATCAGAGCCCTCCCAACTGATGGCCATCCAGGCACTGCTGAAAGATGTTCATACAGTTGGAAGGGCCATCCAGTCCAACCCCTTCCTGCCAGGCAGGAAGACACAATCAAAGCCCTCCCAACAGATGGCCATCCAGCCTCTGCTGAAAGACGCTCACAGAGTTAGAAGGGCCATCCAGCCCAACCCCTTCTGCCAGGCAGGAAGACACAATCAAAGCCCTCCTGACATATGTCCATTCAGCCATAGAGAGATGGTCATAGATATAATTGGGGGGGGGGGAGAAGATGGATAGATAGGTATGAGATACACACACATACACACATCTATATCTCTATTTATCTATCTATGATATATTATGGAATCCTAGAGTTGGAAGGGACCATTCTGCCAGGCAGGAAGGTGAATGAATAAAGCAATGGCAATGCCTCCGGGCATGTGCAGAGGGTCTCCACCCTGCCGAATAACCCAGGGCCCCCTTTGCATCCTTCCAGGGCACAATGCCTTCTTAATCCCACTTCTCCTTCTCAAAACCAGACCCTGGAGAAAGCAGGCTGCTTGCTGTTTGTTTTCCAGCTGCTTAATTTCATTAAGGGAGGCCTAAAAATACCCCTTCCTGATCCGGCTTGCCCATGCAGGCGCTTGCGGTTGGTTGTTGTTGCCTGGAGGTGACGTTGTTTTCGACATTTCAGAGGAGAAGGTGGGGCACCGCAGTTTTGCAGATAGACCAGACTTGCATCTCAGGAGACCAGGGTTCAAATCCCCACCGAGTTGCAGAACCCCTTTAGGAGACATTAGGCAAAAGTCACACTCTCTCAGCCTCAAAGGGAGGCGATTGCCAACCACTTCTGTGCCTACTTCGCATCATGTGTGAGCGGGGCCAGGAACCCTCTCATGAGGGACATCCTGCAGCCCCTTTTGCTCCAGTTTTTCATTGAATACCTATCTCAGAGTGTCTCAACCAATTCAACATAGTTTGTGGCAGCCACAAAAACGAAGTTTCTGGAGTCGAACAAATACTTTCAAAGTAAGGATTGCACAATTAAACAGGAAATAACACTTTCTAACCAGGAACAGATTTTATATCAAATTTTGTTTACATAGCGTTACCTATGGAAGTGTTGTGTCCCAATGAAGATTTGTGAGTATATATCCTAACCCCCCCCCCCCCCGCCTTTCCACAATCTGTATAAGCCCCTCGACAGCCTTATTTGTGAAGCATAACGCAGGGCTTAAGGCCACGGCTTCTCTGAGCTTTAATGGGTTTAATTCAGATAAAGATCCTCTCAGTGAACCCAGGAAAACAAAAGGTAATTTTTGAATCAGGAGAGCCATGTGTTTATTATCAGGGTTTGTTTGTTTGTTTGTTCCTTTGGGGTTCTGGTGCACTACTGTAATGGGGAACAGAAATCCCAAAGGGAAAGGCGAAAGGTGTTTTACTATATCTAACAATACTATTATATTAAATAATAGTATTTAATATACATAAATAGGAGTCTAGTGTCTAGTTCCAGGAAAATCATTGCACCGGGGAATGTGGCACAGCTGGCTGGGTGTCAGCTGCATAAGATCTCTACTGACCAGAAGGTCATGAGTTCGAGGCCTGCCCGGGTCGAGGTGGGCTCTCAACCTACTGTGTAGGCTGTTGTCGACCTTTGCAACCCGAAAGACAGTTGCATCTGTCAAGTAGGAAATTAAGGTACCACTTTGTGTGGGGAGGCTTAATTTAACCGATTTACGAAGCCATAAAAAAGATCTCCAGAAAACACGCTGAGGAATGAGGGAGTGCGACAGCTCCCCCTGGTGGCCAGATGTTAAATTGCCTCTGTCTGTCTTGTGTGTTTGTGTGTCTAAATGTAATGTGTACATTTTAATCCGCCCTGGGTCCCCTGCGGGGTGAGAAGGGCGGAATAGAAATAAAGTAAATAAATAAATAATACTCTTCTACTCTGCCTTGGTCAGACCACACCTGGAATATTGTGGTCAATTGAAAGAATTGAAGGACGATATTGACAAGCTGGAACGTGTCTAGAAGAGGGTGACTAAAATGATCAAGGGTCTGGAGAACAAGCCCTATGAGGAGTGGCTTAAAGAACTGGGCATGTTTAGCCTGCAGAAGAGAAGGCTGAGAGGAGACATGATGATAGCCACGTATAAATATGTGAGGGGAAGTCATAGGGAGGAGGGAGCAGGCTTGTTTTCTGCTGCCCTGATGACTAGGACGTCAAACAATGGCTTCAAACTACAGGAAAGAAAGGAGATTCCGCCTTCCTGTTGGTGTACCGAGCACCCAACGCACCAGCGGGGAGTCTACCCAGGCTGCTGGAGGTGGTCTCGGAGTGGGCATTGAGGTTTCCCAGGCTTATTGTTCTGGGGACTTCAATGTCACGCCGACACCTCCTCAACGGGCCATGGACCTGGTGTCCACCATGGAGACACTAGGACTCTCACTTTGTAAGACCGGTCCCACGCACCAGGCCGGGCACACCCTGGATTTGATCTTCGTGACCGGAATTCAAGTGACCCTAGCCTCTTTAGAAGAGGTTCCATGGTCGGATCACAGTGTCCTGGAAGTCCGTCTTGAAGTGGCCCCCCCTCCCGGTAAGGGTGCCGAACCTATTCTGGTTCGCCCAAAGAGACTTATGGAACCCACTAGGTTCCTGAATGCTCTGAGGGAATTGGAACTCCCCAGCGGCTCAGTCGATGGGCAAGTGGACTGCTGGAACATCTCTCTGTCCACGGCCTTAGACGAGGTCGCCCCCAGACGCCCTCTCATCCCCCGTCGAAATCGCGCCCCTGGGTTTACCGAGGAGCTTCGAGCGATGAAACGGAGGAAGAGACAGTTAGAGGGCGTGTGGCGGGGCCTCCGTGTGAGCATCGAAATCAGCTTATAAACAATTTAAAGATGTTTATGAGCGAGCTATCAAGGAGGCCAAAAGGTTTACTACTCCTCCTTGATAGAGTCGGCTAGTTCACGCCCAGCTCAACTTTTTAGAATAATTCGGTCATTGACAACAATCTCGGCGGTCCCAAATGATAAGGATTTGGCTCCTACAGCTGAGGTTTTTTCAGAACTATTTTGCCGACAAGATTTCGACACTCCTTTGGGATATCCCAGCCACTCTTGATACAGTGGCTGAACTCGAGACTCCGCCGCCACTCGGCGGCCCACCTTCACCCGCTTCCAACTGCTGGACGCAGCAGCTGTCGATAAGTTACTGGCTGCAGCTAGACCAACTACTTGCTCCCTCGACCCGTGCCCCTCCTGGCTAATTAGATCTTGCCAGGAGGGACTACGAGGCCCCCTGGGCACGATCATAAATAGCTCCCTTGAGCAAGGAGTCTTCCCGGGGGGGATTGAAAGAGGCGATGGTAAGACCGCTGCTGAAGAAGCCGAATTTAGATCTTTCGGCTCCCTCCAATTACAGGCCTGTTTCCAACTTGCCTTTTCTAGGCAAAGTAATTGAGAGGGCAGCAGCGGATCAGCTGCAGCAGTTCTTAGAAGACACCGCTGGACTTGATCCCTTCCAGTCCGGCTTCCGTATTGGGCATGGGACGGAGACCGTGCTTGTCGCCATTACAGACCAACTTCGCCGCCAGCTGGACCAGGGTGGATCAGACCTGCTTGTTTTGTTAGATCTAACAGCAGCGTTTGATACCGTAGACCATGCATTGTTGGCCCACCGTTTAGCCGTGACTGGGGTGAGGGGGATTGCCCTTAAATGGGTGACCTCCTTCCTCCAGGATCGGGGACAACGTGTGGAGAGGGGAGAGGAGGCTCCCATTAAGTTGTGGGGTCCCCAGGGGGCCATTCTCTCACCCTTATTATTTAACATTTATATGCGCCCCCTGGCCCAGCTGGTTCGCGACTTTGGTCTGGAGTGTTATCAGTATGCAGATGACACCCAGCTTTTGCTGAGAATGGACGGCAGGCAGGACGCCGTACCCGATTGTTTCCATCTATGCCTTGAAGCCGTGACTGGTTGGCTGCGTGCCAGCCGGTTGAAGGTGAATCCGTCGAAGACGGAGATCTTGTGGCCTGGTCGCCCTGGGCTGGATGAGTGCCGGTTGCCTACCCTGGATGGCGGCGGCTTAGCCCGTCATCCCTCGTAAAGAGCTTAGGTGTCAATTGGACCCTTTGCTGACCATGGAGACTCAGGTCTCCATGGTCAGCAAAGCGGCGTTCTACCATCTCCGTCAGGCTAGGCGACTGGCACCCTACCTGTCAGGGATGACCTGGCCACGGTGATCCAGGCGGCGGTCATCTCGAGGCTGGACTACTGTAACGCCCTCTCATGTGGGCCTTCCCTTGTCGACAGTCCGGAAACTGAAGCTGGTGCAGAATGCTGCTGCTCGCTTGCTGGTTGGAGCACCGGCGAGAGAGCACATTACGCCCATCCTTCGGCAACTGCACTGGCTGCCCATTGAGTACCGGACTGCCTTCAAGGTGTTGGTGCTAACCTTCAAGGCCTTGCACGGTCTAGGGCCTGAGTACCTGAGGGACCGCCTTACCCCGTATATTCCCCCGAGATCACTTCGCTCGGAAGAGCAAAACCTGTTAGTTATTCCATCACCCCGCTCCTGTCATTTGTCCAGCACAAGACAGCGGGCCTTTTCAGCTGTGGCTCCCATGATGTGGAATTCGTTGCCTAGTCACGCTCGGGCGATTCACGAACTCGGCCCCTTCCGTAGGGCTTGTAAGACTGCCCTCTTCAGACTAGCATTTGGCTAGCCTGAATGGAGATGTAAATTAGCGCCCGAACTAAGACTCAAAGCTGTGACTAATGGCTATTGATCCTGTATTTGTGTTTTTATTGCATTTTATTGTATGTTTTATTGTGTATTGTTGCTATTGTGATCCGCCCCGAGCCTGCAGGGAGGAGCGGAATATAAAACCGAATAATAAATAAATAAATAAATAAACATTAGGAAGAACTTCCTAACTGTGAAGAGCTGTTCAGCAGTGGAACTCTCTGTTCCAGAGTGTTGTGGAATGTGGTTTTCCTGCTTCTTGGCAAGGGGTGGGACTGTATGGCCCACTAGGTCTCCTCCAATTCTATGATTCTATATTTCTATGAAACAACAACAATAATAATGCCATTCTGTAATGTGCCTTCAAGTTTACTTATGGCAACCCCATTACCTTCAGGCAAGAAATAATACTTAGAAGTCGTTTTGCCAATTCCATCCTGGGTAATAGAGGCTTCATTTGTTGGCAGTCTCCCATCCAAATACGAACCAGGCCCACCCCTGCTTAGCTTCCAAAATCAGACATAATGCAGTGGCTTTGGGATATTTAGGCCTCATTAATACTTAATACCGCCTATTAATTACTAGGGTTCAGGTTTGGGTGCCAGATTGTGTTTTGGTTTGAGTGTTGGATTCAGATTCCTCTGTGAGACCAGGGTTTGAATCCTCACCCAGCCATGGAAACCTATTGGGTGGACCATGGGGAAGTCACACTCTCTCAGTCCCTTCCGCATGAGCCTTGCCAGATTCAAGCCCTGCTGAAGGTTTACTTTGCGATTGTCTTGACTTGTAAATGACTAGAAAAGCATGCATTTATTCGTTTGGTTCTTTTATGGTCTTTTTGCAAAAAAAACCCCCTCCCAAACAAAACCAAAACAGTGTGTGGGATTAATGTGTTCCTGTGTTATAAATGTTATTTCCTAATTGGTTCTATCATAAAACATGGAAAAAGTTCATTACACTGCAAAAGTTTTGTCTTTGCGGGACATCCTGCAGCTCATTTTGCTCTAGTTTTTCAATGAATACGGGTCTCAACCAATTCAACCTAGTGTGTGCCATACACAAAAACAAAGTTTCTGGAGTAGAACTACTTTCAAAGTAAGGACTCCACAATTAAACAGAAAATAAAACCAGGAACAGATTTTTTTCAAATTTTGTTACATAGTGTAATTGTAAGGGAGCCCCCGGTGGCACAGTGGATTAAACCACTGAGCTGCTGAACTTGCTGACCAAAAGGTCAGTGGTTTGAATCCGAGGAGCGGGGTGAGCTCTCGCTGTTAGCCCCAGCATCTGCCAACCTAGCAGTTCAAAAACATGCAAATGTGAGTAGATCAATAGGTACTGCTTCGGCAGGAAGGTAATGGTGCTCCATGCAGTCATGCCGGCCACATGACCTTGGAGGTGTCTATGGATAACACCAGCTCTTCGGCTTAGAAATAGAGGTGAGCACCAACCTCCAGAATCGGAAACGGCTGGACTTACTGTCGGGGAAAACCCTTACCTAGTGTAATTGTCATAAAAGCTTAAGTAATCTCATTCTTGGCCATGAATACTGAAAATAAACCTCCTTTAGTCATGTACCTGGGCTTGAATTTGGCACTTGGGTTCTTTTCTCAACAGTCCTCCAATAAATGGAAAAATTACCCAGCATCCTATTGGCTTGTTCTCCCTATTTTCTGGGTTTCTCTCCCTCCCACCCATAAGTCTTTTTTTGCAATTGTCGCTAAGGGAGACAAACTCCATCCTCAAGTAAATATAGTTCGGCATCACAGCTGCCTCCTTGGCAGGTCGAGGCTGCACCAAGAGCCAGCAAAAGAAAGATAGTTTCTGTGCATTTTGAAGTTGAACTGGGTCTGGGGTCTTCTAAGAAGTGGTTAGTTAGAGCAAGGCCTTATACACCCCAGGGATGCTCTCCCATTAGTGCTACTGTTTGCTTTGGAAGCTGCTGTGACTCTTAGGGACTTCCTCCAGGCCAAAATGTCTTTCTTGTCACTTGGGAAGAGGGACGCAGGAGCCGAGTTTCCAAATGCCAGGGCCGAAAGAGTGACATCTCTCTGGGATTCAACTGGGTGGGAACCTTGTGGGGAAAGAGAGGAGGAAAAGGCGCCCCCTGCCATGGAGGGGAAGGGGGTACTCCCACCCGCCTCCCATTGTCCAGATGGAGAGGAAGGTTCCAGCTGAATGGACCACCCAGACTGGATCCCCAAGCCAAAATCTAATTCCAGCCCCAACTAGAGGCGGCTCATGGTGAGAAGAGTCTCAGTGATGTAACATACCATGCAGGGAGTTACAGTTCAGTGATATCCGAGAGCCCTTCCACACAGCCCTATTTCCCAGAATATCAAGACAGAAAATCCCACCATATCTGCTTTGAACTGGGTTATCTCAGTCCACACTGCCATATATTCCAGAGTTCTTTTGTTCTGAGTCCCCTTCGGGGTGAGAAGGGCGGCATATAAATGTCGTAAATAAATAAATAAATAAATTGTGGTGTTTTCTGCTTTGATATTCTGGGATATAGGGCTGTGTTGGAAGGGCCCTGAGAGACATTATTCCCATCTCAAGGCAAGCCCTCCAATACCAAGGTTTGCTCCATTGGTTTTTCTATGACTCCCTTCATCTGTCGGTTTTGGCTCCAGGATGCAAGTCCTGTTAGGAGGTTGACAAACATTGTCTGCTCTTTTAAGATCTATGGGACTTCCTGGCATCTTTTGCAAACCAGAACATCAGAGTGTGGAAATCTTCCTTTTTTCCTGGCCTTCATCCTCATGGTTGCACAATTAAGGTGATGCCTTCAGGAATCTTAGGGGCCAATTATTTTTTTCCCGTGTCATGGGAAACTGCAAATTGTTTCTGGTGTGAGAGAATTGGCCATCTGCAAGGAAGTTTGCCAGGGAACACCCGGATGTTTTGATATTTTACATCCTTGTGGGAGGCTTCTCTAGAAACTGCAAGTTGTTTCTGGTGTGAGAGAATTAGTTGTCTGCAAGGATGTTTGCCAGGGAACACCTGGATGTTTTGATATTTTACCATCCTTGTGGTAGGCTTCTCTCATGTCTCTCGCATGGGAAGCTGGAGCTGAAAGAGGAAGCTCAACCCGCTCTCCCCAGATTCAAACCACTGATCTGTCAGTCAGCAGTCCTGCTGGCACAGCAATGACTGCTGATCCCATTGCCTGGACAATCCTGAAGTCTCAGGGCCTTGCTCTTTTTAGAATCCTAGAAATGGAATGGACCCCAAGGGGTCATTCAGTCCAACCCCCTTCTTTCTGCAAGTCAGGAAGACACACTTTACACACTCCCTACAGATGACCATCCACTTCCAGCCCCATAGAAACATAGAATCATAGAGTTGGAAGAGACCTCATGGGCCATCCAGTTCAACCCCCTGCCAAGAAGCAGGAAAATTGCATTCAAAGCACCCCTGATCGATGGCCATCCAGCCTCTGTTTAAAAGCTTCCAAAGAAGGAGCTTCCACCACACTCTGGGGCAGAGAGTTCCACTGCTGAACAGCTCTCACAGTCAGGAAGTTCTTCCTAATGTTCAAGTGGAATCTCCTTTCTTGTAGTTTGAAGCCATTGTTCCAGGTCCTAGTCTCCAGGGCAGCAGAAAACAAACTTGCTCCCTCCTCCCTATGACCTTCACCAGACTCCAAGGGAACATATTCCACTGTTGAAGAGTTCTTCTTAACATTTAGGTGGCATCTCTTTTCGTGGCAATTTGAATCCCTGGCTCCATTGTGTCTCGGTCTCTGGAGCAGCAGAAAACAATATGACATCTGGGGTGTTGTGTGGTTTCCAGGCTGTTCCAGGCCGTATTCTAGCAACATTTTCTCCTATGCCAAATGTTACAACACATATCCACCCTTGCACAATAGGCTCTGACTTGACAAGAATTACAGGTAATTCATTTTATTCCTCGACACAGTATCTTTATAATTGGCACAATGGGAAATAAAATACATGAGATTTGCTGAAAATTGTTTAATGAAGCATTACTAAAGGGTATTATATTCCAAGTTTCTCAGAGTGGTAGACAACAGGTACCATATATACTCATGAATAAATCAACAGGAGAAAGTGCTAGAACACGCCCATTCAGTCCAAAAACAATACACCTCCGTGACCCTGGCCATGAAAGCCTTTGACAACACATTGAATCAATATGATATCCTTTCAGATCTTTAAACCTGACTCTCATGTCCCATTCAACCTTCTGGTCTCCAACCTAAACCTCCCCAGCTCCTTCAGCTGCCCCTCAAAGGGATTCATAGTTTGCAGACCTTTGACCATTTTGTTGCCCTTTTCTGGATACTTTTATCTTGAGTTGCTGTGAGTTTTCCGGCCTGTGTGACCGTGTTCCAGAAACATTTTCTCCTGACGTTTCACCCACATCTATGACAGGCATCCTCATAGATGGAAACTAAGTAAGTGAGGGTTATATATCCGTTGAATGTCTAGGGTGGAGGAAAGAACTCTTATCTGCTAGAGGTACGTGTGAATGTTGCAATTTGCCCACCTTGATTAGCATTTAATGGCCTGCAGTTACAAGACCTACCTGATTGCTGCCTGAGGTAATCCTATGTTGGGAGGTGTTAGCTGGCCCCATCCTGGACATTCTACAGATCTATAAACCTCATTTACTTAGTTTCCAACAGACCCCTCAACCTCTGAGGATGCATGCCATAGATGTTGGCAAAACATCCAAAGAGAATGCTTCTGGACCATGGCCATACGTCCTGGAAAACTCACAGCAACCCAATGATTCCAGCCATGAAAGCCTTCGGCACTTTCAATCTTGTTCATCTCCTTCTTTCCTGGTTCTTATGGTCTGGATTTCACACTGAAAGAGACATCTCTCAAAGGGCAGGGAAAGGTATTTCATATCCTCGGCATTTTCGGCATCTTTCCAAGCAAAGGCTGTGGGATGATGGGCGAATAAGAGTTGGGGGTTGGACATTACGCTTCTTAGATACCAGTGTTTTTGTGGGCATTTTTCCAAAGCTGTCCAGGAGTCCTGAAACAGTGCCAACCCAGAGCCAGTATTTCCTAGTCTGGGGCGGTTTCATTTGTGTGATACAGAAACCACGCCTGGAGTCAGCCAATCTCTTTAAAGGCAGGCCTTTTGTTTGAGGCTGACTTCTGTCCCCCTTTTATTTCATTTCAAGGGGGGGGGGGTGTATGGTTGGCACTCCCTTCTGTTGGCATGTGACTCTGGTGAGGAAATAGGAAAGGAATTTCTAGCTGCAAAAGGAGAAGAGGGAGGGCATATAAGAGCAGCTTTGCCTGGAATTCCTCGGATTCTTCCTCCTCCTCCAGGAAAAGCCGTTAAAAACTATGGCAATTTCGGGAGTTTTGAAAAAATGAAACGGTCGCACAGATTTGTTGTTACAGCTGGGCCCAATTATTATTGCAGACTTTCTGGACAGCGAATGTCTGGTGGGCTTTTGCGCCAAATGAGGAATAGGAGGGGGGGTCTGAAAGGGCCTGAAGGGGCTTAAGACACCCCCCCCCCAACTTGGCGCAAAAAGGATCAAGGATCTGGAAGGCATTTCGTTTCTAAACGTGAGCCGACAGAATCCCGAACATTACTCAACTGGATAAACCCACATCACTTGATTTGGGCTGCCACGTTTTCTCCCTCGCCTGGAGGGAGAAAATCGGAACATTTTAAAACCCTGTCTGATGAACAGGAATAGTTCTCCACCTCTGCTGTTCCGAAACACACACCTGCCGCACACCTGTGGCCTGTTTTAAATGGATGGGTTGGGTCTCAGAGTGTTTGTTTGGGACTTTGGTTAACAGATTAGAGAACGGGGCCAAATAGGAACTCAATGAATGCCAACGACCGAGCTGAATGTTTACAGACCGAGCTGAATGTGTTTTTAATGGCAATGTGGTTTTATGTATTTCTGCTTTTCATGTATTTTAATATGCTGTTCTAAGATGTTTTTAAATTTGTATAGCACTGAATCTTGCTGTAAGCCGGTCTGAGTCCCTCCATGGAGGTGAGAAGGTCGGGGTACAAAATTTTTTAATAATTAAATAAATGAAGAGAAATACAAAATTATCCAAGGTAAATGTAATGCACAGCTATAGGATGAGTGGTTTGGAAATGCTCCACATCAAAGGGATCTAGGAGTTCGCTGACAGTGTGATGCAGCAGCGAAAAAGGCCAATATGATTCTAGGTTAATGTTTGGACATTTGGCTTTGAAACCTTCAATGGGAAAGGGATCTAGGAGTCTTAGCAGATCTCAAGCTGAGCACGAGTTAACAGTGTGATGCAGCAGCAAAAATGTCCAATATGATTCTAGGCTGTTAGGAATTGTGGGAGTTGAAGTCCAAAACACCTGGAGGGCCGAAGTTTGCCCAGGCCTGCTTTAGAAGGTGCCCTTCTCTACCAAAGGAACATGCCTCTTGCTCCTTGGCAGCAAAGGATTGAATATTAGGAGAAATATGTTCTTGGGACTCCCTTAAGACCTAGGGCCCCTTCCTTTGTGATGAAGAAGCTTGTTTTCTGCTGCCCGGGAGACTAGGACGCAGAACAATGGCTTCAAACTACAGGAAAGGAGATTCCACCTGAACATGAGGAAGAACTTCCTGTTCAGCTGTGGAACTCTCTGCCCCGGAGTGTCGTGGAGGCTCCTTCTTTGGAAGCCTTTAAACAGAGGCTGGATGTCCATCTGTCCAGTGTGCTTTGAATGCCATTTTCTTGCTTCTTGGCAGAATGGAGACCCTCTGGCCTATCCTCCAGGGCTCTTCACCTAGAACAGTGTTTCCCAACCTTTTTTGAGCCAAGGCACACTTTTTGCATTGACCAAATCCTGGGGCACACCACCAACCAAAATGACATAAAATGACACTCTAACACAGTAATACATATAGTTAATATGTTTTAAAATGTATTTATACACTCCGTGTGAAACCTGGGCCTGTTTCGATGAACACAACATTGATATCCTGGCAGGAATGGCAGAAAGACACAAACTTCCCACACAGAACTCCCATAACCAAGAGAAAATGCTATAAGAGTTTGGTGGGCATTGACCTTGGGTTTTGGAGTTGTAGTTCATCTCCATCCAGAGAGCACTGTGGACTCAAACAATGTTGGATCAGGACCAAACTTGGCATGAATACTCAATATGCCCAAATATGAACGCAGATGGAGTTCAAGGAAAATAGACATTTGGGAGTTGTAGTTGCTGGGATTTATAGTTCCCCTACAATCAAAGAGCATTCTGAACCCCACCAATGATAGAACTGGGCCAAACTTCCCACACAGAACCCCCAGGAGGCAAGAGGAGGTCTCTACTTGGGGAAAGGGAGGCGGGCCATCCCAATGCATGGAGAGGCTGAGGCCTAGTAGACAACGGGACGGGAGGGTGGTGTATGTAATTTAGTGTCTTTATCGAGTTAGGTTTCTTAGTGTTTTATACTTCAAGACACTAGACTCTCCCCCAAATCCTGGAGGTTCCAATTTCCCACGGCACGCCTGATGATCGCTCACGGCACACTAGTGTGCCCCGGCACACTGGTTGGGAAACACTGACCTAGAATACTGTGTCCAATTCTGGGTCTCACAATTTAAAAGAGATCTTGACTCCAAGGTGGAATGTGTCCAGAGGAGGGCGACTAAATGATCAAAGGTCTGGAGACCATGCCCTAGGGCAGGCCTGGGCAAACTTTGGCCCTCCAGGTGTTTTGGACTCCAACTCCCACAATTCCTAACAGCCAGTAGGCTGTTAGGAATTGTGGGAGTTGGAATCCAAAACACCTGGAGGGCCAAAGTTTGCCCAGGCCTGCCCTAGGGCCTAGGAGAAGCGCCTTAGAGCTGGGTATGTTTAGCCTGCAGAAGAGAAGGTTAAGAAGAGGCATGATAACGTAAAGGTAAAGGTTTCCCCTGACATTAAATCTAGTCGTGTCCGCCTTTGGGGGTTGGTGCTCATCTCCATTATATGCCGAAGAGCCGGCATTGTCTGTAGACACCTCCAAGGGGATGTGACCAGCATGACTGCATGGAGCGCCGTTACCTTCCAGCCGGAGCAGAACCTATTGATCTACTCACATTTGCATGTTTTCGAACTGCTAGGTTGGCAGAAGCTGTGCCTAACAGCGGGAGCTCACATTGCTCCCCAGATTTGAACTGCCAGCCTTTCGGTCAGCAAGTTTAGCATCTTAGTGGTTTAACCCAGTGTTTTTCAACCTTTTTTTAAAAAGGTTGGAGTTTGGGGAAAATAGACCAAGACATTTGGGAGTTACAGTTTCTAGGATTTATAGTTAACACACAATCAAAGAGCATCCTGAACTCTTGCAACAATGGAATTGAACCAGACTTGGCATATTGAACTCTCATTACCAGAACGTACTGAAAGGGTTTGCTTGGGAATTGACCTTGAGTTTGGAAGTTGTAGTTCACCTACACCCAGAGAGCACTGTGGACTCAAACAATGTTATGTTATGTTGTTGTTTGTTTTCAATCCAGAATCACAATGTTGGAAGGAGGCTCACCACTTTAAGGCCCCTAAAACAGGCATGGGAAAACTTCGGCCCTCTGGGTGCTTTGGACTTCAACTCCCACCATTCCTAACAGCCTGAGGCCCTTTCCTGCTTAAATAGCTGAGGGGAAAAAATGAAAAGGGCCTGAGGCTGCTAGGAATGGTGGGAGTTGGAGTCCAAAACACCTGGAAGGTCCAAGTTTGCCCATGCCAGCTTTCAACAAAGACCTCTTCTTCCCCTTTCCCCTTCGCGCCCTTTCTTCCCCCTCTTGCCGAACACGTACTTTTTCTTCTACACTTGGGCTCCCGTCTGTAGGAGGGGAGGGGGGGAGGAAGACGTGACCCGTGTGGGCGCTACTGCACAGACTTGCCCCACGACTTCCTCCCTCCCCCCTCCCCTCCTGAATATGCTCACGCTGCCCCCTCGGATCAAAATGGCGGCAGCGTGAGCAAAGTGAGCAGAGCGAGGCCGGGAAGAAGGGAGCCCGAGTGGAGAATAAAAAGTAAGTGTTGGGCAGGAGGGGGAAGAAAGGGTATTGGAGGTTCCAATTTCCCACGGCACATCTGATGATCGCTCACGGCACACTAGTGTTCCATGGCACACTGGTTGGGAAACACTGCCCTAATGCATCGCGGTCATGGAACCAATGCCATTTGTAGTTTAGAGAGGTTGCTAAAGGTTCCTCCCTAAACTACAAATCCCAGAATTCTGCAGAAGGCAACAACTGGATTTAAAGTGGATTCATTCTCTAGTGCAGGTATGGGCAAACCCAGGCCCTGGGGTGGGGTGGCAAATGCGGCTCCTCAGGCTCTTTTCCCAGGCCCTCCCCTCTCTCACCATTCTTTTCTTCCTTCTCTCTTCCCTTCCTCCTTCCCTATCATTTTACTTTGTCCATTTGGCCTGCCCATTGTGTTCGATTTCATATTATGTCAATTTGCTTTATTTATTTTATTTTGCTACTGTATGTATTTTATTCTAATGTATTTTTGTTGTCTGCACTTTGTATTTTATTTTGCTGTATTGTACCTTTGGGCTTGGCCTCATGTTAGCTGCCCCGAGTCCCCTTTGGGGAGATGGTGGCGGGGTATAAATAAAGATTATTATTATGATTCCCTCCCTTTTTCTACATCCTTTCCATCCTTTCATCTTTCCTTCCTTCCCTTCCTTTTTGTCTTTCCTTCCTCCTTACTTTCCCTCTCTTTCTCTTCCATCTTTTCATCCTTCCTTTTCCTTCCTCTCTCCCTCTTTTACCTTCCTTCCTTCCCTTTTGTCTTGCTTTCCTTTTCTCTTTCCTTTATTCTTCCCATCCTTCCATCTCTTTCTCCCTTCCTTCCTTCCTTCCTTCCTTCTCTTTTTCCTTCCTTTCCTTCTTTCCATCATTCCCTTTTCTCTTCCTTTCTTTCCTTCCTTCCTTTCCTCTCTCCTTCTTTCTCCTTCCATCCTTCCCTTCCTCCCTTTCAGTCTTTCTTCCTTCTCTCTTTCCTTCATTCTTCCCATCCTTCCATCTCTTTCTTCCTTCCTTCTCTTTTTCCTTCCTTTCCTCCTTTCCATCATCCCTTTTGTCTTTCTTTCTTTCCTCTCTCATTCTTTCTCCTTCCATCCTTCCCTTCCTCCCTTTCAGTCTTCCTTCTCTCTTTCTTTCCTTTTCTCTTTACTTTATTCTTCCCATCCTTCCATCTCTTTCTCCCTTCCTTCCCTTTTTCCTTCCTTTCCTTCTTTCCATCATTCCCTTTTCTCTTCCTTTCTTTCCTTCCTTCCTTCCCTTTTTTCTTTCCTATCTCACTTCCTTCTCTTTCTCCTTCCATCTTTTCATCCTTCCTTTTCCTTCCTCTCTCCCTCTTTTACCTTCCTTCCTTCCCTTTTGTCTTGCTTTCCTTTTCTCTTTCCTTTATTCTTCCCATCCTTCCATCTCTTTCTCCCTTCCTTCCTTCCTTCCTTCTCTTTTTCCTTCCTTTCCTTCTTTCCATCATTCCCTTTTCTCTTCCTTTCTTTCCTTCCTTTTCCTTCCTCTCTCCCTCTTTTACCTTCTTTCCTTTTTGTCTTTCTTTCCTTTTGTCTTTCCTTTATTCTTCCCATCCTTCCATCTCTTTCTCCCTTCCTTCCTTCCTTCCTTCTCTTTATCATTCCCTTTTCTCTTCCTTTCTTTCCTCTCTCATTCTTTCTCCTTCCATCCTTCCCTTCCTCCCTTTCAGTCTTCCTTCCTTCTCTCTTTCTTTCCTTTTCTCTTTCCTTTATTCTTTCCATCCTTCCATCTCTTTCTCCCTTTTGACTTCCTTCCTTCTCTTTTTCCTTCCTTTCCTTCTTTCCATCATTCCCTTTTGTCTTCCTTCCTTCCCTCTCTCCTTCTTTCTCCATCCATCCTTCCCTTCCTCCCTTTCAGTCTTCCTTCTTTCTCTTTCTTTCCTCTTCTCTCTCTTTCCTGCCATCACTGCGACGCGAGTCCCCCTTGCTGGGAATGCTAGCATGCGGCCTCCAAGTTAGAAAGTTTGCCCATGCCTGCTTTAGTGTGATGAGGCCACCCTGGGACTCAATGGAGCCATGGGTTCAAAGTACAAGAAAGGAGACTCCACCTGAACATCAGGAAGAACTTCATAGAGCTGTTCAACAATGGAACTCTCTGCCTCTGAGTGTGGTTGAAGCTCCTTCTTTGGAGGCTTTCAAGCGGAGGCTCGATGGCCCTCTGTCAGGGATGCTTTCCAGGTGCTTTTCCTGCATGACGGCAGGGGGTTGGCCTCGGTGGCGATCCCCCTGTGATTCCGTGATGCCCTTCCTCCTCCGCCTCCTCTTCCTCATTTGCGCCTTTTGTCTCCCCTCCGAGGAAGAGGCGGAGGAAGAAGTTGTTTCTCTGCGGAGGAGGAGGAGGAAGAGGCGGGGAAGGGGGCGGCTTCTCTCGCTCGGCAGCGGCCCCCGGCGCTCACAAAGGCCGCCCGGCAACAACTTCCCTCCGAGGAAGAAAGGAAGCAAGGCAGGCAGGCAGGCAGATAGAAGAGGGAGAGAGAGAGAGAGGGGGACCTGGCGGGAGCCTCCGACCTGGAAGACTTTGGGCCGGAGAGGCCGAGCGAGGGGATGCCCTCCGCCAGGGATGCCGAGGAAGGAGAGCCCGAGAGGCGCGTCCCGGCCCCAAATGAGCCCCCAGGACCCCATCCCTTCGTCGGCTGAGCCTCCTCCTTGGCGAGCCCCGGCGGGAGAAGGGCATGAAGGAGCAACTGACGCCGGAGGAGGAGGAAGGAGAGAGGAAGGAGAGGAGGAAGGAGAGGAGGCGGCGGCGGCGGCCGGGCCTTTGTTCGGTGCGAGGAGGGCGCGCTGGCTCCGCCGCTGCCTGCCTGCCAGCCAGGCTCCCCCTTCTTGCCTGCCTTCCTTCCCTCCCTCGCCGCCTGCTTGCCTGCCTTCCTTTCTTTCTCTCTCTCTCTCTCCGGAGGCATCTCTCCTTCCCGCTTTCCTCTGAACGGGATCTTCTCTCCTCCTGCCCTTCTTCTCCCACTTCAAGGATGAGCGTTTCTGCAGACCTTGAGATGGAATATACACCCTGCCTTCTCTGCCCTTTGAAAGACTTGGACTGCAGGCTTTCTTCTTCTTCTTCTTCCAAGGGTGCACAATGGATTTTTTTCTCCTGCTGTGGATGATGGAGAGTCCGCCAGGCTGAAGAGTTGTTTTGGTTTTTTTTCCTCCCCGGAAACTGCAAGTCGCTTCTGGTGTGAGAGAATTGGCCGTCTGCAAAGACATTGCCCGGATGTTTTGATGTTTTACCATCCTCGTGGGAGGCTTCTCTCATGCCCCCGCATGGGGAGCTAGAGCTGACGGAGGGAGCTCAGCCACACTCTCCCCAGACTTGAGCCTCCGACTTGTCCGTCTTCAGTCCTGCTAGCACGTTGTGCCACTGAGGGCTCCAGGCTGAAGGTGCTCCTTGGACCACTTTTTCACCTGCAGTTTGTGTTGTCTTGGGCATCCTCTTCCTCCTCCTCCACAGCATGGGCAAGCCTCTGAGCCGCCCGGACTGCCTGCGCCAAAGCCCCTCCTGCCTGGGCAAAGGTGAGGAGGAGGACGGCTACATCGAGGACTGCTATGTACCCCAGCGCTCCATCTACGACACCATGCGCATCAATGAGCAGATCGACCAGGGTCCCAAGGCCCCCGGAGGACAGGGCCCCAAGGGCGGGGGCGTTGGCAGCGGTGGTGGCAGTACCCTGGAGAAGAAGGGCGACGCCAGCACCATCTCCAGCAATGGCACCACTGTTGGAGGAGGGCCCCCCGCCTCCGAGCCCAAGGCCGCCGAGGGCAAAAAGCTGGACGAGCGGGTCATCTTCGATGCCCTGAAGCTCAGCAGCGATGCCCCCAAATCAGCCCCGGCGCCTGCCCGGCGAAGGCCCAACCCGGAGAAGAAGGAGAACGTCAACCGTCGCTCTTGGAAGTCCTTCATGCCGCCCAACTTCCCCGAATTTGCGGAGAGGATCGAGGCCTCCCTGAGTGAAGTCTCAGAAGCCGCCGGCGCTTCCGATCCATCTCTGCGAGAGCAAGGCTCCAGTTCCATTTTGGCAGAGGGCTCCCTAACCCCAGACCCTAAGGCCTCGGCCTCAGAGCCACTGACTCTGGAACACGTACCCAAGCCTTCTGACGTCCAGGAGCCGAAGCCTTTCAGTGAAGCCTTCCCTGGGCCCTTCTTCCAAGACGAGGGCCAGCCGCTTCTAGAACCAGAGGACATGGTGGTGGACCTGACGGGGGGCAAGCTGCGGGAGCCCCGTCCCTCAAGTGCCACATGGCCCAGGGCAATGAAGAACACCCTCAAAGCGGCCCTCAGTGCCACGCGCCATGACACCTTGGAGGCTGATGACAGTGAATGTGTCATTGAAATGATGCCCCTGTCGCCCTGCCTGAGTGAGGAGCTCCTGGACCCAGCGCTGTCTGTTCTGGACATGCCGGGCCTCCGAGAGAAGACCGAGTCAGAGCTGAGGTTCGAGGAGGACGAACGACTGATGCTGATGATGGAGGCCGAGGAGGAGTCAGAGAGTGGGAAGACCACCGAGAAAAAGAACAGTGCCTTGGTGGACATCTCGGAAGGAAAGGAGTCTTTGGGTGCTATTTTGGAAGCTGCTCTGGAGTCTTTCCCCGATGTCCAGGGGACCTCTGGCCAGTCGTCTCGCTGGCAGGAAGTCTGGCATGACTCAGAGCTGCAGGCGGCCCGCTCTGCTCCGGTTCCCCACGAAACGCATGAAGACTTCAGTGCTGGTGCTGCTCTCATAGAAGAGGAGGAAGAGAATGATAGTACCTGCAATGCTGAAGGTGTAGCAGCCCAAGTAGGAGAGGAGGAATTTGTTCCTGGTTTGGAAACTTCTCCCAGTCTTCAAGTTGCAGAGCAGCTCTCAGACACAGACTCCGTCCAGATGTTCCTCGAATTAGAAAAGCTCTGTATGAATGACGAAGAGGGAGATGGAGCAGCTCCCCTTGATTTGGAGGGTCAGGACATCATCTTGGGAAACCTGGACGCACCAAAGGACCCAGAGTGGCTGTCTGAGACCTCAATGGAAGCGCCCCAGGTCTTGGCTCCCTTTGAAGTCAGTGCTGCAGATTCCGCTGTGGTCTCTGATCTGGAGGACTTTGACGCTACATATGGCTCTCAGGTCGCAAGCACCACAGAGCCCACCATGTCTGAGTCTTACTCTGAACGGGACACTTCCGGCGACTCGGAGAATGTGGTGTTTTCTAATCCCCCGGTGGCAAAAGACGCTGCCTCACAGCAGTCCCTCTCCTCCTTAGTTAGTCAGATGGAAGAGTATGGGACAGAACTCTTGGCTAAAAACGACCCGCTTGAAGGGTTGCTGGACTTTGCCTTTGGAGAAACCATGGCTTCAGTTGACATTGCATTTTACAAAGGGAGACTTTCTTGTGCCCACGTTTCTATAGGAGAAGCTCAAGAGAAAAGACCAGGCAGTGAGGAAGAGGAGACTTCTCCAAACCACGATGAACTGGCTACCACTCATGAGGAGCTGGACTCCCTGGCCAACGAGATGGTGAACCTTGGGGGGAACGAGTTGCCTGTTAATTTTGAGATGGACCCTTCAGAAAGGACAGACTTCTCCTATTGGGATGTCCCAGAGCTGGTTTCTGAGGATGAGGTTGCGGAGCTAGAGAAAGAGAGCTCTCTGTGTAAGGGCAATGCTCATGAAACGGAGGACACAGATAGCTCCTGGGTCCCTTCACAAAGTGATTTTGTACCAGAAGAGGACTCAGAGGAATTTGTTGAACACCCAGACTCCTCTGGAGACCTGAAGACAAAGGAAGTTGACAGTTTAGGTCAGCTTGAGCTTTTGTCAGGGACAGTTTGTGAGGGAGAGGTAGCCATAGGCATGGTGGTCTTCCAAGAGGAAGCACCAGAAATGGGTGAGCAGATAACCACAGTGGAGGGAGACTTCTTGGAAGATGGGGACTTGGAATGGCTTTGGGAGCATGGGGGAAATGAGGAACCAGACGGTGGGGAAGATGTTGGTGGGCTTGTAGATGCAAAGTCATCTCCTCTGGTCCTTGTGGAATGTATAGAATGTGTTTTTGCTACACACTTTGAGGTGGAAGACTTTGCCTCCAGTGATGGAGAAGAAGTTGGCATTGCCAGTTCTCTGGCTAGTAAAGAGGCTCCTAGTGACCTTCCAGAGAATGCAGATGAGCTTATTGATGCTGGAGTAGGACCATCTACCATTACAGAAGAACCTGGGTTGAAAGTTTTAGATGCTCCAACTCTGAGTGTGGAGGGCTCAGTGCTGGAGGCCACAGCCTTGTCTAGAAATGAAGAAGGTGGTGGTAGAGAAGGCACTTGCATTGATAGTGTCCAAGACTCAGTACCAGCACATCCAAGTCTGGAGGGGGTCTCCCCCACCTCTGTTCCCTTTTGTTTGGGAAATGAATCCAATCCACCTCCAAGTACTGCAGAAGAGGCCAATGCTACAATATTTGGCTCCTCGGAGGAGCTCATCCAGGTGACTCAAGAGGTGGAAGAAGGCCTTGCCATCCCTTTACCATGGGATATAGAAAGCATTGCAGATGCCACCATTCCATTGGAACTGGAAGGTGGTGGCAGAGACCCGCTTCCCTTGGCACCTGGAGCATTGCAAGAGGCAGGGCACATCATATACCAATGGCCGACTTTCACAACACCTGAGCAGCTGACCACAGCTGTCCTAGACACAGAAGAGCCTGGAACAGATGGATTGGTTCCAGATAATGAGGTATTTGTTTCCTCAGTTTACCCGTATGCTATTCTGCAGGGCATTAAACCACTTCCTGGGCCATGGGGAGGAAGTGAGGAATTAGGCTGGAGTGGACGGGCAAATGCAGTTCCTGTCCGCTTGACAATTCCTTCCTTCTGGTTTAAGTTTGGTGTCTCCTCCTCACTTGGAAAAGGGAGTAAAATCCAGCAGACAGATTTCATGGCTTTGATAGGAACAGTGTGTGGGGGGAGGGGGGGGGGGGGAGTGTTTTCTTTTAAAGAGGTTGGGAAGTAAGTCCATCACTTAAATAAAATTCCCTTGCTGCTCCCACTGCCTTGAACTGCCTTCCACCTTATTCAGGTAACATTCATGTTCAAGCCCTGAAAAGCAAATTATACATCTTTCTGTTGGAAGATATGTGATTAAGTGTGCATAGCTACAGAACCCCATAGTTGGTGACTGTGTTGCTAAGGGGGGAGAGACTGGGTGAGTCAAATCCATACTTAAAAGCCTTACATAAATGGTAAAAGCTAACTGCCTTTTCAAGACTGTTTCAAATTCACTAGAAAAAGACGTCACTTTTTAAAAAAAAACCAACTTGTTCCGTTCTTAAATTGTTTCTAGTTTCTAGACAAGAGCACTTTGGAAGAGAGAGGACTGTCTTCAGAGTTTGTTTGCAACACGAATCTTCTATAAAAGGACATTGTTTGCTTCTGGATACTGATTTTGACAGATGTCAACTAAGCTGAGCTGGTTTTGGAGGCGCCACAAGCTTTTTGCTTTTTCTTTTGCTGTATAGAAGTTTGGCTTCTATACAGTTTCTCACGCTTTAGACAGGTGCTCCTTTCCAAAAGGGAAAGAAGAGGGTGGGAAGGAGGGCAGAGTCACCCAGAGGCTTGCAAACTGCCCTCAAGTTGCAGTTAATGGCCGGGGGGGGGGGGGGGTGGAGTCTCCAGCGGTGGGCAGAGAGCCAGGGGTTGTCTTTGTTCACTTCAAAAAATGCAGCCAAAGCCTGCCTGCTTCCAGCCTTTAATTAGGAAAGAGCAAAAGGGATGTGAATGGCAGAACTGGTTTCCTTTTGGTCCATCCGGGCAGGAAGAAGGAGCTTTAGGTTTTAAGAAGTGCCCAGAATTTGAAGGGTATTGCCACTTGGAGGAACGCATGAATAGCTCTCTCTAAGTTGATAGAGAAGGAAAACTATGTGAGGTTAACAAGCGCGTAGACTTGTCCAGATGACACACGGTCTATCTATGGTGGGAGTTTAAAGCAACATTGGGATTTCTCATTTAGATCAAGTAAGCAGTCCTCTATGATGCTGGTAGAGCAGTGTTTCTCAACCTGGGGGTTGAGACCACTTGGGGGGGGGGTCAAGGGGGTATCAGAGGGGTAGCCAAAGACCATCAGAAAACACAGTAATTTATGTTGATCATGGGGGTTTTTGTGTGGGAAGTTTGGCCCAATTCTATCGTTGGTGGGGTTCAGTATGCTCTTTGACTGTAGGTGAACTATGAATCCCAGCAACTACAACTCCCCAATGTCAAGGACTATTTTCCCCAAACTCCACCAGTGTTCGCACTTGGGCATATTGAGTGTCTGTGCCAAGTTTGGTCCTGATCCATCATTGTTTGAGTCCAAAGTGCTCTCCGGATGTAGGTGAACTACAACTCCAAAACTCGATGCCCACCAAACCTTTCCAGCATTTTCTGTTGGTCATGGGAGTTCTGTGTGCCAAGTTTGGTTCAGTTCCATTGTTGGTGGAGTTCAGAATGCTCTTTGATTGTAGGTGAACTATAAATTCCAGCAACTACAACTCCCAAATGACAAAAATCAGTCCCCTCCTCAACCCCAACAGTATTCAAATTGGGGCATATCAGGTATTTGTGCCAAATTTGGTCCAGTGAACGAAAATACATCCTGCTTATCAGATATTTACATTATGATTCATAACAGTAGCAACATTACATTTATAAAGTAGCGACAAAGACAATTTTATGGTTGGGGGGGGGCTCACCACAACATGAGGAACTGTATTAAAGAGTCGCATCATTAGGAAGCTTGAGAACCAATATGGTAGAGCATCATATTCCTTCTTGCAACATTGCGATCCCATGAATACTTAGTGCTGTGGGTGTTCTTGAATAACATAGTGATCCTCTTGCTTACCATCATAAAAATACTTTTGAATCAAGTATAAATCACCAAGAGGATTCCAACTGGAGAAAGTGGGTGCCCCTTTTCCCTAACTCTCTGTTTCCCTAATCTGACTTTTTCCCTTTGTCCCAGACCCATTCCTCCTGTCTGTTTGACAACTCCATCTGTTGGGTTCATTTCTTGCAAGTGTGTTCCATTGATGCTTGTAAGCCAGCTTTCATCCAAAACTAGATGGGATAGAAAGATCAAGGGGTTTACAGTGGAGTGTAGAAATAGGATGGTCAAGGGAAGAAACAAAGATGGGCCATGGGAGGCTTCCTGGAAAAATTGGCCCTCAAGGAACACTTTAGAAGAGAGAAGAGCCATTCTGGGAGCCAGTGTGGTGTAATCTTTGAGTATTGCTCTATAGCTTTGGAGACTAAGATGCAAATCCCTGCTCAGCCCTGGAAACTCTCTGGCAACCTCGGACAAGCCATACTCTTCCAGCCTCAAAGGCAAAGCGTTGGTCATGAAAACCCATTTGATAGGTTTGCTTAGGTTCTCCAAGAGTTGAAAATAACCAGAAGGCACATGAGAATAGCCAGAGCTATTCTCTAAATGTCATAAAATTATTAGATCGAATGTCTTTAAAGCATTAAATATGTTTGATTCAGAAGCTAAACAGCGTCAGGCTTGGTTACTAGTTGCAAGGAAAACTGGGGAATACCAGGTGCTATCACTTCTATTATGAAGAAGGCAGTGGTGTCCTATTTCTTAATAATCCTTTCTTTTGAAAACCCAGTGAAATCTATAAGGGTCCTCATAAGTCTGCAAGCAACTCAAAGTAACTTTTGGATGGTGGCATTTGGTGATCCTAGTTCTTTATCTGTTTCACTGAGATTTCCCCCCCTAAATGTAGCTTAATTCTAAGCAAGCGTCTAGGCCAGAGGTTCTCAATCTTCCTAATGCTGTGACCCCTTAATACAGTGTTTCTCAACCTCCCCAATGCCACGACCCCTTAATACAGTTCCTCATGTTGTGGTGACCCCCAACCATAAAATCATTTCCGTTGCTACTTCATAACTGTAATTTTGCTTCTGTTATGAATCATTATGTAAAATATCGGATGTATTTTCATTCACTGGACCACATTTGGCACAAATACCCGATACTCCCAAGTTTAAATACTGGTGGGGTTGTGGGGGTGATTTTGTCATTTGGAAGGTGTAGTTGCTGGGATGTATAGTTCACCTACAGTCAAAGAGCATTCTGAACTCCACCAACAATGGAATTGAACCAAACTTGGCACACAGAACTCCCATGACCAACAGAAAATACTGGTAGGGTTTAGTGGGCATTGACCTTGAGTTTTGGAGTTGTAGTTCACCTACATCTAAGGAGCACTGTGGACTCAAACAATTATAGATCTGGATCAAACTTGGCACAAATACTCAATATGTCCAAATGTGAACACTGGTGGAGTTTGGGGAAAATAGACCTTGATATTTGGCAGTTGTAGTTGCTGGGATTTATCGTTCACCTACAATCAAGGAGCATTCTGTACCCCACCGATTATAGAATTGGGCCAAACTTCCCATACAGAACCACCATTACCAATAGAAAAAATGTGTTTTCTGGTGGCCTTTGGCGACCCCTCTGACACCCCCTCGCGACCCCCATAGGGGTCTCGACCCCCAGGTTGAGAAACACTGCCTTAATAGTTCCTCATGGTGACCCCCAACCATAATATTATTTTAGTTTCTACTTCATAACTGTTATTTTGTTACTGTTATGAATCACAATGTAAATATCTGATATGCAGGATGTGTTTTCATTCACTGGACCAAATTTGGCACAAATACCTGATCGTCTAAATTTGAATACTGGTGGGGTGGGGGGGTTATTTTATCATTTGGAAGTTGTAGTTGCTGGGATTTATAGTTCACCTACAATCAAAGAGCATTCTGAACCCCACCAATGATAGAATTGAGCCAATCCGCCCATACAGAACTCGCATGATCAACAGAAAATAATGTGTTTTCTGATGGTCTTTGGCGACCCCTCTAACACCCCCTCGCGACCCCCCTTCATGGGTCCCAACCCCCAGGTTGAGAAACACATATCTAGGCACAGGTAAACTGAGTAGCATGGATGCTCTTTCTCTTGTCTTGACAACAAGCTAAAAAGGCTTCTTTTTGTTAATTCAAGGTTATTGTATCCCCATCCTGTTTCTCTCATAGGCTCAAACTATAGAGTGAGTTTATCTCTCTGGGACACAGGAGTTTGCTTTTAAATGCAGAAATCATAGTTGCTCAAGCTGAATCTTCAGCCTCCCTCTTGCCAAACCAATAATTTGCATTTTGCTCTTGTGTGTTGAAATGAAAACTTTGACGACTCTCAAACCTTGGTGCAAAAAATGAGTGACTTGCCAATTGACCCTCTTGTCACCAGAAATTTAGTAGTGGTCCACTCCTTTTTTTCCTTCTCCACTGGCTAGTTTTACAGCCTTTTCCTGCCTTTGTTCTTTTATCTCTTGTCAAGGACATGTTTGCAGCTTTTTTTCCAATGAGAAGCCAATGCTTTGGAATTCTCACTGGGTTTTGTTGCGGGAGCACCAAGCAATGCCGCCCAAGTATTTCTCTGCCGAGGCTTTGCTTAAACTGGCTTTTTTGAGCCTCCCCCATTGAACCTGTCTCTGGTTTCTGGACCCAAACACAGCAGCTGTTGCCAGTGGGCCCCAATGAAATGCTTCAAAGTCCTCCTCTGTGTTGGTTTTAAAAATAAGTTTCTCCTCGGAGGCTGTGGCCCAGTGGCGTGGGCAGGCAGAGGTGGTGGCATGTGCTTGCCTGCAAAGTGTTTGCATGCCTGGCTTATCTGTGTGACTGGTGAAGAGGTCTCATTCCATATACACACAAATAATGTAAAGTAAGCACTTCCAGGAGAGAGAGAGCCGTCCCTGTTGCATCGCCATCCCTCCTTGCAAAGGCACAGTAACTCTGTGGCTATGGACAGCATCTTTGCTTTAGGTCCTGGCATCTTCCCATTTCTGGAGACGGAGACGTTGAAGGAATAAATCTCCCCCTTGTCTTTTCCAGACCAGATTCTTGCTGCCTCGCATCCCATCGGAGAGAAAACAGCTGTCTCTCTGGAGGCCCTCTGTAAACCTTAACCCCTTTGGCTTTCTCCACTAAAGAGGAACTTGGATGCAGTTTTGTTGGGAAGTGGCTGTTAACTCTTTAACTGGGTCAGGAGTTGTAAAAATAGATTGCCTTTCCTTATTTGCATGGCACTCCTTGTGAGCAGAGAAGTTGTATCACTTCTCATTGGTTTCATACCTTTCTTTCTAACTTTTTTCTTCCACTGAATACGACCATGGATCTTTTCGTCTTGCAGTGATAGCACTAGGATTTCATTTGAACTGTAGTTTGGATTTGTAGTTTGGCAAGACACTAAGGCTCTTGGCAGAGAATGCTAAGTAGTCTTCCCTAAACTGCAGGTTCCAGGACTCCGTGGGATGTTGCTATGGCAGCTGAAGTGGAATCATGGCAATACATGGTTGCTAGAATACCTGGTGCCTCTCCTACAGTCCTGCAAGTTCGGGTTGACTTGAGTAATTGGGGCTATTGACAGTTGTGTGAAATCTGCACTTCAATGTCGATTACATTTAGTTGAATTGATGGCTGATTTGGAATTTCATCTGAGAGTACCATAAGACCCCCCCCCCCAATATCTGTGGGAATATTTATTTATTTATTTACTTTATTTATATTCTGCTCTTCTCACCCCGAATGGGAGTTAGAGCAGATTACAGGTACACATATAGTCGAACATATAGACGAACAGAGGCAAACTCTGGCCACCAGGGGGAGCTGACACACTCCTCATCTCTCAGCATTCCAGCATCCCTTGTTCCTTGGAGTTATTTTAATGGCCTCATAATTCAGTCAAAATTTGTCTCCCCACTTAATGTGGTACCTTTATCTCCTACCTACCTTTATCAGCAGACTACACTTAAAGGTCGAGCACCCACCTCGACCCGGGCAGGCCTCGAACTTATGACCTACTGGTCAGAGAGATCTTATGCAGCTGACACTTAGCCAGCAGTGCCACATTCCCGGTGCAGGAATATGTTCCTGGCTAGACCAGAGGCACCTCAAACTGTGGATATGACAGAAAACGATTAAACGGCATCACGTCCGAATCCAATCCCAGCATACGTGAGCTGTGTTGGAGGTCCTAGAGAGGTATAAGTAAGAAAATGAGATCTTGGCAGCAATGACAACATCAGGAAAGGGAAAGTCCCTTTGAAAGATCCAATCTTTGGAGCATAGTGGCATTTCAGGTTCCTGCATGTCGGCATCTGACTTGGAAGCATTTGTGGGGTAGTGGGTCTCTTTTGGATCTGGTTTCCTCCAAGCTCTGCATGAAGAACGTTCAAGGACACCTTGAGAAGTTTGTGAAAGTGAGGCAGGAATTATTGAAGGAGGGAGGTCCTGTGGCTGCAGCTTGGGAGGGAGAGAAGGATGTGCACTGAGCAAATCTGTCCTTTGCTTTCTTCCCCTAGTGAAGTAATCCACCTTAATCTCCCATTTGTCATTTTGGCTCTGGGCCTCTGTTGTTTAGCAACCCAGGGAAAACAATGCCACCTTATCTGATACTAGGCCTCCTCTTCATTGTTCATCAGTGTCTTAGGGTGTCTGTGCTTGATCTTGCCCAACCCTGCAGGATAGGCTTGTGTTCCCTCTCATGGAGAGAGCTGTGCCTCAATCATTCTGATAATCCATGCTGCTTTCCTTTGTTGAGCATTTAAGGCAAATTTGGGGTCCCTGATTTCAGGAAGGACTGAAACTACAGTTGAGCACCGGGAATGTGGCGCAGCTGGCTAAGTGTCAGCTGCATAAGATCTCTCTGACCAGTAGGTCATGAGTTCAAGGCCTGCCTGGGTCGAGGTGGGTGCTCGACATTAAGTGGGGAGGCAAATTTTGACTGAATTATGAGGCAGGCCATAAAAATAACTCCAGGAATGCGGAAGGAACAACGAGGGACGCTGGAAAACGCTGAGAGATGAGGAGTGTGTCAGCTCCCCCTGGTGGCCAGATTTGCCTCTGTTCATTTATATGTTCGTTTATATGTGTGTAATATGCCAAAGTGTATGTACTGTACTGTGATAAACGGCAGGGATTGTCTGCTTGTATGTGTACCTGTAATCCGCCCTGAGTCCCCTTCGGGATGAGAAGGGCGGGATATAAATAAAGTAAATAAATAAATAAATAAATTCAGATAGTTGTGAAGAAGAGGTTCACATAATCTCTAATTTGGCTGGATAAATTACTCTGTGTATTTGTTTGGCAAAGGAAATAAGGACTACTTCCCTAGAAGTCCTCCGATGGGTCCTTCCAAGGCCCTCATCGGAGTGGCACCAAGACTGCTCTCTTCTGACAAAGATTGTTCTTGGTTTTTAGTTACTGTACAGGTAAAGAGACTCAGACATTTAGCAAGTCTGTTCATGCCTTTGTCCTTTTTGAATGTTTATATCTGTTTTATCATTCCTCTGCTCCCATGTGAGTGTCGTTTCCTTGTTTTTCTTTTATCCTGCTGGCTTTTATTGCCGATTATTTGCTCTCTAGTTTATATACAGAAGATATTGGTGTTGTGGACCTCCTGTTAGCCCTCCTGAAGCCGAAAATGTTTTAATGGGTAAACAAAGAGAAGAGGGAGTTTTTGTCACATTTGGATAGAGCTACCCAAGTAAGAGGGCAGGAGAGTCTAGAAGTGAAGTGGATTCAGCCAAGTCAGCCTCTCTGGATCTCCTCTGGTTCCATAGCATCTCCAAAATTGAGACTTCAGTGTGGCTTGGGCACCTGTGTTCAGAGGTCTTGTGGTTCTCTGTGTTAAGCAACTTCTGTCAAGTCATCATCTGCAGGTTTACCATCCCAAGAATTTTGGAAAAAGATAAACAGCAACCGTGGGAATGCCCAGGCACCTTCGAGTAGCTCTGGGTGGTTTTCTTAGGATCCAGGGATGCTTTAGGACAGCTTTTCCAAACCAGTGCCCTCCAGATGTTTTGGACTACCCCTCTCACCCCCTCAGCCAGCGTAGCCAATCCACCTGGAATATAGGGAAGGCTGCTTTTAGGAATGACACTGACTTGTCTGGGTGAAAATAAAATTCAGAGACTAAAATAAAAATTTGTGTAGTTAAACTTGCAGCATATGTTGTATACAACTTGCATATTTTAAAAATTCAAAATTTGTTGATTCCTGCAATTTTCCAGTATTGAAGTGCCTTCTGTGTAAAGATTTGGTAACTGTAGGAGTTCTCTGAAACTCCACAGCTTGGTTCTGACACTGTGACTCCCTCCGTTTCCTGTTCTATGTGGCAAAATACCACCCTCCCAGCTTCATGTGGCCCTTCTTGTCCCACAAAGAGGAATTCTCCCTGGCCATCAGTGCTGCCTCCTGCTGCTGTTTTCAGCAAGAGGTAGAATTACTATATGTGCCCAGGCTCTCTACTTGCATCTCATTCTGGCCAAGAGATCCAGGAACCGGAGTTTATCTTCTTCCCTCTCTAGTTTTCTAAACCCTTGTATCTCTCACACACATACCATGAAAAATGTGGGAAGATCTTGGAGAAGGAGGCGAACCCATTAATCTTCCTTTGGCTTTTAAAACAAAAATGTGGCAGATGGTTTTCGGTCTATTTGCAGACTTGTGTGCTTGCCGAGGACAGGGAACGTGAAGCCGTTGTGTGCCCATATGCACGTGTTAACAAACCTCCAGAGTTCAAGGGGAAGTTGGAGGAGCCTCTCCAAGGGAGAGGATCCCAGACCAGCCTCCTCCGGATTATAGCGGCTTGGGAGGGGCACCTCTCTTTTTCTCTCATCTAGCTTTTCTTTTCTTTTTTGGATTGCTTTTCCTTCCAAGCCTGTTTGGTGGTTCAGGGCAAAAGAGAGACCTTGTTTGGAGTGTGACGTCCTTCTCAAGTGCAAATGTAAATCCTCTAAACCAGGGGTGCCCACACTTTTTCAGCATGCGAGCTACTTATAATAAAACCAAGTCAGAAAGGTCTACCTACCTCCTCAAGGCTGGAGAGGGGAGGGGGAGGGGGTGGGGCTTGGTGCAGCCTGGCTCCGCCCCCCTCTGACTTCCGCTCTACCAGCAGCTTCTCCAGGCTTGAGGATGGCAATGCCAAGCCAGCATTGTGCTAGCTATGCCACCACTGGCTTGGCATTGCCATCCTCAAGCCTGGAGAAGCTGCTGGGAGTGCCGAAGCCGGGGGAGGGGGTGCCCCATCCAGCTGGGATCAACCTCCTTCGGTCCCGGGATCGACTGGTCGATCACGATCGACTTCCTGGGCAACCCTGCTCTAAACATTCAGACCCTTCTTGCTTTTATTTGCTTCCTTAAAACCCTTTCTCCAGAACCAAGGGAAACTTCTATGCAGAGCAACAAGTCCTCAAATCAAGATAAAGTCCTCAAATCAAGATAAAGATAATTGTCTGTTAAATGAACAACTCACTTGCCATTCACATCTTCCATTTGCTTGCTGCTCTGTTGGCTCATTGAAACTCAATGACGAAACTTTGTTGGGGAAGAAATGTAGCATTTGTGTGCTGGAGATTTTACCAAACAGAATTGAGCCACATGGTGCCAGTGCAGGGTATTGTCAGTCATTTGGACCAAGGAGGTCTTGTTTAAAAGTCTAAAACAGCCATGAAGTAGCTGGGCATCAATAGATTTGTTTGGTTGCATGCTGCAAGTGGTGTTTCCAAGGCGTTGCTGTGAGAGATCATGCAGGCTTCTCTCATGTCCCCTTGGACACAGGGGACCGTTGCTCACCAGAGGCACTCCAAGTGGCCAGCTTCTGGTAAAAGGGCATCTAGCATAATGCCAAATCCTTTTTTAAACTTTTGTGTGTGTTTTAAAATACATTTTGACTGTACCCTCAATCTCGCTTCTGGCACAATAAATAAAACAATGTATTTGATTTAGGGTGACATTAACTCTATCTAGTAAGTGGTATGTACCTTGGAGAGGTTGTTATGAAGATGACATCGGAGTTTAGAGAGCCACTGACCCTGACTTGAGTTCCCTGCAGGATAAAACTCAATAGATTTCTTATTTGCATTTAAGGACATTTGAAGAAGTGTATGGTCTGCAAAGGTGTCCTCACATTTCTCCCCCTTTCCTTTTGCCCCAGTTGTTCCAGAAGGAGCAAGTGGATCCCATTCAGCTGAAACTGCAGGAAGTCAATGGAATTGGCCTGGGGCTCATCCAGAGCGCGGGAAAGAACTCCGATGTGCAAGGCCTGGAACATGATATGGAGGACACCAATGCCCGTTGGAATACCCTCAACAAGAAGGTGGGTGAAGAGGCTATAGACCATTACCAGCAGAGTTCATCTCAGGACAACAAACAATGGGAAAGCAAGGCCCCAGTTGGTCCCAAGATTCAGCCTCTAAGATTGGGAGTCCCATGTTCTTTGTCGAATTCATAGCAAAGTTAGTCTGGATCACTATGCAGAGGAGTCTTGTAACACCTTTAAGACTGAGAAAGACTTTGGTTGCGTAAGATGACCAAGAAAACAACTTAGATCAGGAATTGGCAGGCTGCAAAAAAAAAGATCGTAGCTTTTTTTTGCACTTGTGTTTGGCAGAATGTTGAGAAATGGCTTAAATGGATGGATTTCTAGAAGTAATTTGATCTCTTATGGATACCGTAAGGGAAGCCCTTTCCCCAATGAGCCAACAGTATGGACTTTCATACGAAGGACAAACAGATGAGGTGAAGGACAAGGAAAGACTGACAACTGAGGAAAGGGGGAGAACGGAATAAGTCAGTTGAAGAAGAAATGCATGCATTTTCTATTTATAAAAATGAGTGATAACCTCATCTCACTGAACACATGTTTTATAACCATCTGGATACTACATATTTCTCTTAAGACTTAATGTGTTCTGTCCCTATGTATTTTGGTAAAAATGTAGGTGGCCCACAGAACGGCGCAACTGCAAGAAGCCCTGTTGCATTGTGGGAAATTTCAGGATGCCTTGGAACCTCTGCTTAGCTGGCTGACTGACACGGAGGAGCTCATCTCCAATCAAAAGCCACCGTCGGCCGAATATAAAGTAGTAAAGGCTCAAATCCAGGAGCAAAAGGTGAATCACAAAGTCCTAATAATGTAGGTGCGGAAAGGGTACTGAGTTCTTCTGGAAGGGTCAAACAGCTTGCAGTTGATTGGGAGGTTCATTTAACTTTCTGGTGGCCAGACATCATCTTCTTCGCATCTTCTCTCCGTCTCTTTCGAGTTGAAGAAAGCAAGAGAACTGAGAGTTTTAATCTCTTGCAAAAGGCTAGAATTGGAGAGAGGCTGCATATAAGGGCAAGTGGAGACAGACTCAAAGGCTTGGAGCAGCTTTCTGTGGGAGGTGGAGGTCATGGGGTATAAAAGTGGCACTTTTCCATGGTGAGATCTAGAAACTTCAACTTGAATGACATGTAAGGACATGGAGGGGAAGGCTGATGTGATTACAATGTAGGATCCCATCAGAGGGAACACTCTGTTTTAGACACTGTGCCTTGGGAGATGATAGGGATTAATTCTTTATAAGGTTGGTCATCACCAACTCCCTTGTCCACTTCCTTTTGTCCCAAAGCTACTCCAGCGCCTCCTGGATGACCGGAAAGCCACTGTGGAGATGATCCATGTGGAAGGTGGGCGGATAGCACAGTCTGCTGAGCCAGCCGACAGGGAGAAGATAGCAGCCCAACTGGAGAGCCTTGGGGGTCGCTGGGAATGCCTCCTCAGCAAAGCAATGGCCAGGTAAGACAAGAGGCCTGTTGAGGCCAGGCTTGCCTGCCATAATTCAGCTCTGGGATGTTGGAAGCCAACTGTTGCTCAGCTTTTTCCACAGTATTGAGGGGGGAAACCCTGTTGCTTTATTTTGCTTTGCTATCCCAGACCTTTCAAACTGGATGATTCTTTTATGCATCATGTCTTCTACAATTCTTTCTTGCTCTTGCAACATACATTCGAAGTTAGCTAAATTATTGCGAAACTATATAAAGAATGCATCTAGCTCTTGAAATTATTCACTGTTCTGATAAGCAGGGTTTACTGGAGATTAATGAATCAATAGGCTGGGGCAGTGTTTCCCAACCACCGTGACGCGGCACAGTAGTGTGCCGTGACGGACGTCCTGCTGTGCCGCGGGAAAAGCTCTCTGCCCCCCTTCCTTCCCCCCTCCTCCTGCCGAACTCCTGCTGCTTAGGGGGGGGGGAGGAGGAAGGGCCGGGCGGTGGCAAAGAAAAAGAAGAATGGGGCCGGGGCTTCAGCGAGTGAGGGGCGGGAGTCATGGCAGAGAGTGGGGATGGGGGCCATGACTCCCGCCCCTCGCTCACACTGCCCCCTCAAGGCTGGAGAAGCTGTGGGAGAGCTGAAGCTGGGGGAAGGGGTGGGGCATAGCGCAGCCTGGCTCCGCCCCCCGGCTTCAGCTCTCCCACAGCTCTCCAGCCTTGAGGAAACAGTGCCAAACCAGCATTGTGCTGGCTCTGCCACCGCTGGCTTGGCACTGCCCCCTCTAGGCTGGAGAAGCTGTGAGAGAGCTGAAGCCGGGGGGAGGGGGTGGGGCATGGGATGGCCTGGCTCCTCCCCCAGCTTCGGCACTCCCGGAAGCCGCTCCCAGCAGGCCACCATCCCCCAGCCGTTCTTTACTGTGTTAGAGTGTCATTTTGTGTCATTTTGGTTGGTGGTGTGCCCCCGGATTTTTTTAATGTTAAAAGTGTGCCGTGGCTCAAGAAAGGTTGGGAAACACTGGGCTGGGGAATATCAAAAGACAGAGAAGGGTCTGATATGTCCATATACCTTTTCACTTTCCTTCTGATGTTGCTTTGCAGTTGGAATGGAGTGTTTTCTCATTTGTTGACACGGGGCAGAACAGGATACACACATGTTCATTACGCATGACCGCAGAGATGTAATGGTGCAACGCAAGAGTGCTCCTTGTTGTACATCGCCCTGAGTGCCCTTTGAGAGATAGGGTGATATAGAAATAATGTTGTTATATAGAGTGAACTAGAGCCAAGAAAGGTAAAGGAACAGCAATATGGGTCATCTTGTCTTATCGGGACCCTGTGAATAGCTGCCCTTAAAGAAACCCTGCCGAGCCTTGCAAACTCTATGGCTTTGCAAGTCCATCCACTTGCCAGTCTTCCTCTTTTCCTTCCACTTTATTGTTTTAATATCCAAAGAGCTGATAATGTGTCTCAAATACAATGGCCTTTGTTTACTCATTTTGACTTTTGGGAAAGCTTAATCTCAATTTGTGCTCAGGCTCATCTGAACTACAGAGACATCCAAATTTCCTCTTCCTCCTTTGAAATCTGTGTGGCCTTTTCTACACAGCCCAGGATCTTGACAGAAGTGTAGATATTTGGGAGAAGGTCTGCCCCTCTTTGCTTCTGTTTGCCGAAAAATGAGTAAGGAGGGAATCCCTGGCAGCTGCGTTCCAGCAACTCCACAGAGAACTCTTCGCAACATCTGCAGAAAGGACCAGACTCAGCAGTTTCCTCAATTCCCCTTCTTGTCTTTTCCTAGAAAGCACTCATCTATGTGCAGAACAAAGAGAGCTGAATCTCTTCTTTTGTGAGCCGGCTGTTTGTTAAACACAGATCTGCCCGGGGCATTCTCATATCACTCAATCCTCCTCCCCCCCCCTTTTTTTTTTTTTTTTTGCAAGACCTCAAGACAAATATATTGATTCCTGACTGGTCTAGATGGTGCAGAAGAACCATGCAGGAAATGCCATCCTGCTCAGGATCCCGTATTCATTGTATCCCATTTGATATATCCTTTTTACTCCTTTTTCCTAGGTCCCCCAATAATTAGCCATAAAGCTGCAGGAAAGCAACATAAGAGGCACCTCTCAAGTAGGCTTTGTAGGAGATTGGATTTAAGGTTTTAATTCAGACCCGATTAAGGGCTCAGTACCTTGGATAGTTCCATTAACAATTACAATAGAACCCGGATTGGATTCAGTGCCCTCAAGACCTTTGCTGGTAGACCCATCCATAAATATATACTTAATAAAATGGTATTAATAAACGCGTAATGGAGGAGCTCTGAGCACATGCAGAGTGCATTTCCTTTAACACTGAAAAGTCAGGTTCCAGGGAGAGGACTTTCACGGGTCTCTTCTGAGTTAGTAGCTTTCCACCTTCAGTTTTCCAGTTGTTTTTGGACATTTGTTGATTGAGTGACTGAATATATACTCTTTTTTCTGGCTTTTAGCTCAAGTTTCACCTTAAAAGGGATAGGTTCAAGGAGGCTAGTGACTTGAGTATGACTTGAATCTCTGTCTCTTAAATTTTTTCTAAGATCCGGATAAAATCAGCTGTTGAAGATTCAATTGAGTAACCTCTATGGAAATGCCTGAGGAAAGCTTGCCTTCCATTGCAGCAGTATCTGAATAAGTTTGTTGTCCCACCTCAGGCAAAACCAGCTGGAGGAGATCCTGGTGTTGGCCAAGCAGTTCCACGAAACATCAGAGCCCATTTCTGACTGGTTGTCGGTGACGGAGAAGAAACTGGCCAATTCGGAGCCGATTGGGACACAGACACCCAAAATCCAGCAGCAGATCACCCGGCATAAGGTTGGAATTAGAAAGAGTATGTAAGAGAGGGCTAGGGGCAAGAGTCAGGTGGACAGTAGTAAGGCACTCTGCTGGTGTCTGCAAGAGTGCAATAGTGGATAGATGCCTCCCAAGATGGAACCGAGGATTTGTAGGATCATAGCTTTTGTGTTGGAACTTCATTGTCCACATTATTGAATCCTCATGCCCTACCTACACTTAGTGTAATGGCATGCATGCCTCCGAGAAGCAAGTTCCATTACATTCACTGAGTTTTCAGAGAACTGCAGCTTTTCCCATTTTCCTTAACCAAATTGGCTGGGAATGATCGGAGTGGTAGTTGACATCTATGGAGTGCATTTAAGTTGAGTAAGGCCAGATATGTAATCCTGCCTTGGAATGTTTTGATATTCATTGCCGACATGTTAATTCAGCAACAGTCTTACTAGTCTTTCTCTGGATAAACAAGACCTTGACTCTTGAATGGAAAAGATCTTTCTAATTCACGGCCTCTCATCTATTTAAGTCATGGAAAAAAGCAGCCTCGGTTTTTTCTGTTCTGACCTTGCTCAGGACAGGCTGAAACAACCCATGTCTCATTGCATCACCTTTTAGTAAATCCATTTGTACAACATCTATGATTTGCCCTTCTGCAGGTGGATTATATCTTTTGAGTTTGTATAACCATCGCCCATACTCATGCTTCAGTTTTGTTTAGAATTTTTTTTCCTCTGTTTGTGTTTGTTCCATTTCTCAACCATATGCTTTTGTTTGCTTCTTCTTTTGTTTTCTTCCTTCCTGTTTTGTTTCATCCTGACTCCTCCTGAACTGCTCCCAGGCTCTTGCAGAGGAGACCGAGAGCCATGCTCCGGCTGTGGCTCAGGTGGTCAGCCTCGGCCAGTCCCTGTCTGCCCTGAGCTGCCGCCCGGACCAGGCCTCTCTGGCTGAAAAGCTGGACCTGCTGCAGTCACGCTACGCAGAGGTCTGTGAGCGCTGTGACCGGAAGGCTGCCCTCTTGGACCAGGCCTTGGTCAACGCCCGGCTCTTTGGGGAGGACGAAATGGAGGTGCTCAACTGGCTGGGAGAGGTGCAGGTCAAGCTGGACTTGGTAGCTGTTAAGGACTACAAGTTGGACGTCCTGCTCAGGCAGCATGCCGACCAGATGGTACTTCATGCCCCTTTCTCCTCTCCTGTTGACTTGGTTGTTTTCTTGGTTGAATTTCTCTCTTTTTGAATTGTTTTCACTTGTGTTTCATTCTAAAATGACAAAGCAACATCCCAACTGCCACTGCCCTGGCTTCAGAGAAAGAGGACAGCAACCAATGCCTGCTGGACTCAATCCCTGCTGGCACTGCCTTTCCCTTTGATTCCTGAGTCCTGCCTTATTTAGATTGTAAAACAAAGGACAGAGAACAGTAGAATTCACAATATGTAAGCTACTCTAGGAGTCTTTCTGGATGAAGAGTTGGTTATAAGTACTCTACATACAGACATCAAATGGGACTAAAATACAGCAGAGGTAGGCAAAAGGATCCCAAATTCTTCCTTCACACTAGTGGTGTTTTCATCTCATGGTAGCAAGACAATACACAAACTAGAGTTATAAGGTATCCTGAAACATCACCAATAATAATAATAATAATAATAATAATATCTTTGTTTATATCCCGCTTATCTCCCTCATGAGACCAAAGTGGCTTACAACATATTAAATCATGTAAACAAATACATTGATAATAAGTATAAAATATCATAAAATAACAGTTTAAAACAACAATATACATTCACATTCTTGTGGCATCGTGTCAGATTATATTGCACTTTGTTCCAGTCCATAAACATCATCGTGTTTCTTATTACTCCATCTCAGTTTCCTTCACTAAAGGCCTGTCTAAACAGGAAAGTTTTTAATTGGTTCTTGAAAAAGAGAGGGAGCTATTCCAACCCTTACCAGTATGAGAATCACTGGTTTTCTCTGGGGCCATTCTGTTTAAATTTTGTGTGTGTGTGTGTGTGTGTGTCAGGAGCGACTTGAGAAACTGCAAGTCGCTTCTGGTGTGAGAGAATTGGCTGTCTTCAAGGACTTTGCCCAGGAGATGCCCAGATGTTTTAATGTTTTACCATCCTTGTGGGAGGCTTCTCTCATGTCCCTGCATGGGGAGCTAGAGCTGACATAGGGAGCTCATCTGCGATCTCCCCAGATTCGAACCTGTTTAATAGTAATAATCATCATCATCTTTATTTGTATTCTGCCCCATCTCCCTGAAAGGACTCGGGACAACTCACATCTGTAAACACAATAAGCAATATATACGAAATAAATTATAAGTTAAAGCGAAATAAACCGATTAAACAATAGACAGTAAAACCATTCGTTTAAAACAATTTAAAACACAATGGTTCCAACAGATTAAATAGATTAAATTAAAGCTAAAGTACCCCAGTATTCTATTTCCCCAGCTTCAGCTGCCTACAAAATCCATTTAAATACATGAACAATAGAAAAGTATAGGGCAGAGTAAGGGAAGTGAAAGAGCTACACAGGTATTATGAGGGCTTAATGTTGACCTTCACACTTTCTGTAACCCCCCCCCATAGCAGGCCTGTTCATGTTGCCTTGGGCTTCGTTTTGCACCCATGCTTCTGTATCCCACGGAGCTGCATAGAGCTTTGTTCACCAGTGGGCTAGTTAGAACTGATTAGAAAGATTTCTCAGTCCTCTACGGAGCTAGAAGTACCTCATTGATGCTTTTGTTCTTTCTAGACCTTGAATGACGAGATTGTGAACCGCAAGAAGAATGTCGACCAGGCCATTAAGAATGGACAGGCTCTTTTGAAGCAAACCACAGGTCAGTCTGAAAAGCATCTTCATCTCCTACATTTTGCTTTGCATCCTCAAAATTAGCTCCTGGATGCTTAGTTACTTGAAAATGTGGGTGTGTGTTAACTCTCCTTTTTAAATTTATCATCCATTTATGAATTTATGAAAGAGGAGTGGGAGATGGAGTTTAGGGAGGATGAATATGGTTGGAAGAGAAGGGGTCAAGGTAAACTCTCGGTGACTGATTCCTGCAGGAGAAGAGGTGTTGCTTATCCAGGAGAAGTTGGATGGCATCAAGACCCGCTATGCGGACATCACTGCCTCCAGTGCCAAGGCCCTCCGCACACTGGAACAGGCCCGGCAGCTGGCCGCCAAATTCCAGTCGACGTATGAGGAGCTGATCGCCTGGATGAGCCAAGTGGAACAGGAACTGGGCTCCAGCGGAGGGCTTTCACCCGTCGGGGAGCAGATCCCCCAGTTCCAGCAGAGACAGAAGGTACAAGGTTGCCCTGAATGCTAGCAAGAGTCATATATGGTAGTTATGCAGTTGAGAGTGCCACCTTTAAGGCCATAGCTTTAAAGCACTGAATTGTGCGCTGCAGTCAGGAGGAGGAGCTTTTTGCTTTGAGGGTTGGACTTGGAATCATAGAATCCTAGAGTTGGAAGAGACCTCAAGGACCAACTAGTGCAATCGCTTTGTGCCATAATGGAAGTGGCAGTGTCTTGTATGTTTCCTGGACTCGGGAGATGTTTTGTTTTCTGAATGATCCTTTGTTAGAAGTTGGAAGAGACTCCAAGAGCCTTCCAAATCGATCACCTTTGCCATAAAACATAATCCAAGCACTCCCAACAGATGGCCATACAGCCTCTTGTTAAAAATCTCAAGAGAAGGAGCCTTAATCGGACTCAAAGGCAGCATATTTGAACAGCTTTTACCCTCATGAATTTCTTCCTAATGTTCTTCCTAATGTTTAGGTAGAATCTAAGATTGCCATATGAATCCATTGCTCCATTGCATCCCAGTCACAGGAGCAGCAGAAAACAAGCTTTCCTCCTCCTCAGTGGAACTTCCTTTCAGATATTTAAATATGACTTTCACCTCCCCTCCTCTCCAGTTTCTCGTCTCAAAGTTAAACATCCCCAGCTTCCTCAGCCACTCCTCAGAGGGATTCATAGATTCCAGATTTTTGACCCTTTTGGTGTCCCTTCTCTGGCCACTTTCCATCCTGTCCATGCCCGTTTTGAATTGTGGACTTCCGGTGAGCGGCAATGGCAGCAGGCAGGGGACTTTAGGAGTTCCTACAGCCCCAACCACGTAGAGTCGTCGGGTTGAGCCCAGTCTCCCCTCTCCCGGTGGATTGATACCGGGGAAAACGCAGGGGTCCGGCAGGCTCTATCCAGGACCCAAAAATCTCTCCCCTCAAGGGTGAGGTGATAGTGGGTCCGGAGGTGCCGCGGATGCGCGGACGACTCCGTGGGAAGCGATTCCAAGGAATCGCAATTACTGCCAACCCCGCTTGCCAATGAAAAAAGAATAAATGTAAAAGAAGGTGAAACAGCCGAGCATCAGAAACGTGAGTTTCACAAGAAATTTTCGACTTCAAGGTGGGAACGGAATATCCCCCCCTCCCCCGAGTCTTAAGAAACAGAGATTAAGTGGTTGGATAGTAGAAACATCTTAGCTATACCACTCCATAAGGAAATAAACTAAAGGAAAGGAAAGAACTAAACTTTGCCAAATAAATAACAACGAAAGAGAACTGACCTTGACGCCATAACTGTTTTGACTACAAGAGAGCTTATTCATAAACAAAGCCCAGACACAGGAAGGAGACGCGCCGAGCGGGAGAAGATATCATCGCAAGACACGAAACTCCAGCCCATACTAACTTCCTCCCTCCCCTCTGCCCACAAAAGGACGGAAGGAGACATAGAAAAAAAGAAGAGCAAAAAGGAAGTGACGCAGAAAAAGCGGAAGTAAGCCAAAGGAAGCGTGCTTAATAAGGGTGGAAGAAGCGATAGAACAACGGAAGTCTTCCGGAAGACCATAGAAAAAGATTGCTACAGAGCGTACCTAAGTACTTAAGTAAATAAGAACTGAAAGTAAGGACAATATAAAGAAACACAGCCTCAACGAAGAGTAAACTCAACTGCCAAACAGAAGAAGATTTAGAGACTCAGAGAAGAGAATAAAAGAAGAAGCAGGGAAGCGGAGAAGGACAACAGACACAGAATACAGAAACACATCGACATCTAGTGGCCAGGAGGATAATAACCGGAGAGAACCAAACAGAGCTTAAAGAGACATCATTGCTAATAGGGAACAAAGCCAAACTACTTTAAAAGAACAAAGATAAGATACAAAAAAGGGAAATGTCAACACCTAAACCCAAAACAGATAAAGAATTAAGAGACATTAGACTGTCAGTTCGCAGAGGATCAATACCGGAAGAAGTCAACATGAAAGATATAATGAAAGAAATACAAAAATTAACTGAACAGCATATGGAATCCCAAAAGGAAATGAAGAGTCTGATGGAAAGACAAAACCAGGAACAGAAGAAAACACAAGACAAATTAGATGATATGAAAAAAGAACTTAAAGATGATATTGGCCAGATCAAAAGTGAACTATCCAAAGCAATCCAGGACATTACGGGCATAAAAGAAGAAAATAAAAAATTGGAAAGAACTCAAATAAAGCTCCAAATAATAAAAGTGAAAAATTGGAGAAAAATTTTGAAAGAATTCAACAAAATGAAATGGAATATCAATTAAGATTTAGAAATCTTCAAGAGGAACAACAGGAAAATTTGAGAAAGACAATAACAAAAATACTGGTGACCCTACTAGAAAGACAGGAAGAGGATATTGGAAAAGAAATCGACCGAACATACCGCATTCAAAGCAAATATGCGAAACAACATAAAACTCCCAGGGATGTGTCGGTCCATTTCGTAAGGAAATCAACTAGAGATGAGATAATAAGGCAATCACATAAAAACCCGATAACCTATAATGGGGAAAAATAATACTGAAAGAAATCTCACCAGTAGTTCTGACTGGACGCAAGAAATATCTGTTCCTAACATAAAAATTAAAATAAGATGGGAAAAATCTGAGGGAATAATGACTACTTACAAAGATCAAGACACTGGATAACCAATGAAGAAAAAGCAACAGAATTTTACAAAATGCTAAAAAAGGAAAATCCATCTCCCTCTCAAGTTCCCTCGTCACAAAAAGTAAAAAGAATAAGAGGCCACGCTTTCATTCGCCGGAAGATGAAAAATATAAACAAGACCAGGCAGCGGCTAACGTGAATGAAACAGATAAATCAGAAGAAGAAGAAGACAACGATGATGAGGAGAGAGAAGATGTGTTCAGAATTGATGATGAATAATCAACAATTGAAATTATAATCGGCAAATGTAAATGGTTTAAATAACCCAAATAAAAGAAAACGAATTTACCAACAAAATAATAAAGGTAACTACCAAATCATTGCTTTCCAAGAGACTCATATTTGCCATAAACATGTGTCACACCTTACTCACAAAATGTTAGGTAAAGAATACTATTCATCTTTTGAAACAAAGAATAGAGGAGTGGTAACTTATATAAAAGAAGGAATTTCATCGGAACTTAAATTTAAAGATACAGAGGGGAGGATAGTAGCCATAATGATCACCACAGCTAATGAGAAAACCTTAATATGTAATATATATGCCACAAACGGGCCAAAAAACAAAATTCTTGAAATATGTAAAAGAAAATATACAGAAAACACTTTGATAACCTAATTATTTTAGGTGACTTTAATGGAGTTATGGACAAATACTTAGCTAAAACAGTTAATCCAAAAAGGAAAAGAGTGATCACAGACTTCTCCCTAAAAGCTTTTTTGCACTCAAAGATGAATTTGATTTAGAAGACTCCTGGAGATTTCATAACCCAACAGAAAAAGACTTTACATACTACTCCAACAGCCATAACTCGTGGTCTAGAATTGACGTGATCTGGTTAACAAAAACTCTCACCACCAGAGTTGATAAATTCCGATAGAATTGACGCTGAACCAGAAAAAACAAATAAGAAAATGGTGTTTAAATGGCAACCTTTTAAAAATAGAAGATGACATCAATAAAAATAAAAATTTAATAAAAGAATTTTTTGACATAAATGACACGGGTGAAATTAAAATGCAGACAGTATGGGATACACTAAAAGCCTATATGAGAGGCCATTTCATTCAGCAAAACAGTACAAAAAACAAATTTAAAAACTAACTTAACGAAGAGAAAGAGATCGAAGGAAAGGAGAGAAAACTGAAAAGATCACCCCAAAATCAAGGGCCAGTAAAACAGTTATCAATATTAAGGAAAAAGAAACACCACCTAGAACTGGACTCTATGGCAAAGAAATACAAATATATAAAACAGGACTTTTTTGAAAATGCTAATAAACCAGGAAAATGGCTGGCCAGAAGGATACGTAAAAAGAAACAATCACAACAAATAACCAAGATTTAAAAAGGGAGAAAATACCTATACAACTGACAAGGAAATACAATCCGAATTTTTGGAATATTATAAAGACTTAATTTCAAAAGATCCAATACCAGAAGACTCCATCTATCAATACTTAGCAAGGCACAAACTGCAAAAAAAAATAACCGAACAAGAGGGAATCACTCAACAAAATCATGATGAGGAAATTCTGGAAGCTATAAACCGTCTGGAAGCAAATAAAGCTCCAGGTCCAGATGGCTATACTGCAGAATTTTATAAGTCAATGCAAGATGAATTGATACCATATCTTAAAAAGCTAATGAATGAAATACTTCAAGGTGAAGAAATTCCAGAAACATGGAAGGAGGCTGAAATCATTTTGATTTTAAAAGATTCCTCAAATATCTCAGAAATACAAAACTATAGACCTATCTCTCTCCTGAACACGGACTATAAGATTTTTACAAATATACTAGCAAATAGACTAAATTTTTTTTAAAGGACTGGATAGGGGAAGAACAGACTGGCTTCCTCCCAAATAGAAGTACAAAAGATAATCTGAGGACTATAATAGATACTATAGAGTACTACGATACTAACATACAAAAAGAGCTGGCACTTCTTTACCTGGATGCTGAAAAAGCGTTCGACAACTTAAATTGGTTTTTTAAAAGCAATACTAACTGAAATAGATATAGGATATCAATTTTAAAACGCTATAAACACCATATACTCAAATCCAAAAGCTAGACTGCAAGTTAATGGACAAGCAACTGAAAATTTTAAAATTAATAAAGGAACCTGCCAAGGATGTCCCCTGTCTCCACTAATATTTATATTAGCATTGGAGATACGCCTGAAAGCAGTAAGAGAAGACCGTGATGTGAAAGACATGAAAATTGGCAAACAAGAATTTAAAACTAAGGCATTTGCGGATGATGTGATATTTATAGTAGAAGACCCTATTGAAAACATACAAAACTGGTTAAATAAATTGGAGGATTATCTGTTCCAGAACATCCCCATCATTCATAATCAGAAAATATTTAGCTCATGAAATAAAGAAATATCAAAATTGATCTGGAATGGCAAGAAACCAAGAATGAAACACAAAATAATGATTGATAAGAAAAATAGAGGTGGCTTTGGACTTCCAGATTTTAAAAGCTATTTTGAGGCCTGTGCTCTCTTATGGGTGAAAGACTGGATTACATTTTTTTAAAAAGAAAAATTATTGACACTAGAAAGATTTGACCTGAGAGTAGGATGGCACTCCTACATTTGGTATGAAAAAAATAAAATTGAAAAAAAATCATTTTATTAGATCAGTCCTTATAAAATTTTGGGATAAATATAAAAGGTATTTTTTATTCTAAAATCCCTTTATGGATTTTTATTTATTTATTTATTATTACTTCGATTTTATATACCACTCCATCCCAACAGGCTCGGGGCGGTTTACATAATATCCCCAATTAAACAAAGATGCCTTTTGGGTTGGAGAACCTCGCCAACTTATAAGGACTTGCTGGGGGGAAAATGGGAAATTTGAGTTAAAATCTCAAGAGGAATCAACTCAATCATTTGAGAACCTAACTTGGTTACAATATTTACAAATAAAAAACATTTATCATCAAGACCGGCTTTACCAATAAAGAAGATTTTTGGGAACAAGTGATAAAAACTGATAAGAAAAATATAACAAAACTTTACAATAAACTTCTTGACTGGGCAACCGAAACCAAAGGTATTAAAATTTCAGGAATGGCAGCAAATTTGGTCGAAAAAGTTAAAATATACCTACTCTTCTGATCTTAAAGAAAATTGGTTGAAGATATCACCCCACATAGGCATAATGTATAAAAATAGCCAAATTAAATGTTGGAAATGTGACTCACAAATAGGAAGGTTTTCCATATGTGGTGGTCATGCCCGGAAGCTATTAAATATTGGAGAATAATTCACAAAGAAACTCAAAAAGATCTTAAAAAGAAAATTCCCACTGAAGCCTGAATATTTTCTATTAGGCTTAAATGATAAGCACTTGAAACTTGATAGAAATGAAGACATTGTGTTCACATACTGTATATGACAACAGCAGCTCGAATAGCATATGCAAAATTTTGGAAACTTGATAAAATCCCACAAAGAGAACAGTGGCTGGACAAACTATACGAGATAAGAGATATGAACAGATTGACATTCTATTTAAGAAGAAATACAGGGAGACCAATAAAAAAAACAGATTGGATATTAATAGAAGACTACATGAAAACCATCTAACTCAGGGGTCGGGAACCTATGGCTCGTGAGCCATATATGGCTCTTTTGGCCATTTTTTATGGCTCCCAGGAGCAGCAGGCTTGCCCCCTCCCTCCCTGCCCAAAGAGTTGCCAGAAAGCGGCCCTGGGTCGCGGAAAACGGGGCATGGCGGGCCCTACCGGGCCCGAAACGCACAAGAAGGGAGGCAGGGAGGATTGGGACAGACTGGGCCAACCATGCGCCGTTTTCCACGACCCAGGGCCGCTTCCTGGCACCTCTTTGGGCGGGGCCAGATGCCAGGCAACAAGCCCCTCCCTGCCCAAGGAGTTGCCGTAAAGTTGCGGCTTCGGAGGGGGCGAAGGGCAAGTTCTAAAGGCGCCCCGCATGGCGAAGCCATGCGGGGCACCTTTGCCGCTTGCCTTTCGTCCCCTCCGGCTTCGGAGGGGGTGAAGGGCGAGTGCCAAGGCTCCCCGCATGGCGAGGCCATCCGGGCCGCCTTTGGAGCTCGCCTTTCGTCCCCTCTGGTTTCGCAGGGGGCGAAGGGCGAGCGCCAAGGCTCCCCGCATGGCGATGCCATCCGGGCGTCCCCTCCAGCTTTGGAGGGGCAAAGGGCAAGCTCAAAGGCCCCCCCGGATGGCGATGCCATCCAGGGCGCCTTTCCATCTTCAGAGGGGGCAAAGGGGCGAGCGAACAGGCTCCCCGGATGGCAAGGCCATCCGGGCCACCTTTGGAGCTTGCCTTTCCTCCCCTCTGGTCCCCCCCCCCCCTCCAGCGAGGGCTGCGGCGAGTGGCATCTGAAGGCGGCAGGCCAGGTGCCGAGGGAGGGAGGGCGAGAGGCCTTTCTTCGTCGCAGAGCCCACGCCCTGCCTGCCTTCTTTCCTTCCTTCGGGTGGGTGGGCCTGGCCCCCCTGCTCCCCTCACGGTGGAGGATGATGAGGCTCAAGTCCTTTGGCCTCGTTCCTCACACTGGCCTGCACTGGGCACGGAGGGGGCAGCGGACACAGTGGAGGAGGACCTCTGCTAACAGCCACCTGCCTGCCTTCCTGCCTGCCTGACTTCCTGGGCCAGGAGGTAAGAAACCTCAGTATTCTTATTTTTGTTATTATTAAGGCTGGATGGCCATCTGTCAGGGGTGCTTTGATTGAGCTTTCCCTGCATGAAGGCAGAATGAAGGGGGTTGGACTAGATGCCCTTTAGTGGTCTCTTCCAACTCTGTTGTTCGTCTTGTTGTTCTTGTTATTATTATTATTAAGCATAGGTGGCCATCTGTCAGGGGTCCTTTGATTGTGCTTTCCCTGCATGAAGGCAGAATGAAGGGGGTTGGACTAGATGCCCTTTAGAGGTCACTTCCAACTCTGTTGTACTTGTTCTTCTTCTTGTTGTTGTTATTATCAATATTATTGAGCATGGGTGGCCATATGTCAGGAGTGCTTTGATTGTGCTTTTCATGCAGGAAGGCAGAAGGAAGTTGGACTAGATGGCCCAAGGGGTCTCTTCCAGCTCGTTGTTGTTGTTGTTGTTGTTATTGAGGCTGAGGAATCCTTTTCTCATAGTATGTACGTATATACTCACATTTAGTTGAATTCAGTCTTAAAATATATTATATATATTATATGGCTCTCACGGAAATACATTTACAAATACTTTGCTTTTATGGCTTTCTGAGTCAAAAAGGTTCCTGATCCCTGATCTAACTCTTTAAAGAAACATATGGATGTACATGTGTCAGAAACAAGAGAGAACAACATAATGTAACTCAGTGTTTCCCAACCTTTTTTGAGCAGCGGCACACTTTTTACATTTACAAAATCTTGGGGCACACCACCAACCAAACACAAAATGACACTCTAACACAGTAATACATATAGTTAATTGACCTTGAGTTTTGGAGTTGTAGTTCACCTACATCCAGAGAGCACTCTGGACTCAAAAATGTTGGATCAGGACCAAACTTGGCATGAATACGCAATATGCCCAAATATGAACACAGATGGAGTTTGGGGAAAATAGACAGGGAGCCGGAGGGAGAGCGGTTTCGCGCACACCGAAGAGGAAGGGGAGGAGGGAGGGGTGGGGCCCTGTGGAGAACTGTTCTCTTGGTTTGTGGCTCCGCTGGACTTGGTGGATCCGCAAACCGGACGAAAGGCTCCCCGCAAGGAACAGGCCCTACCTGGAGCCAGGTTTGGCCATTTCCCCAGGCTCTCCCTCACAAGCGGAGGGAGAGCCTGGGGAAACAGGAGGTGGATCTCGGCCCCTGACTGCTTCCAAAGCGCGCTTTGGAAGCAGCCAGTGCCCGAGAATTCCTCCGTTTCCCCAGGCTCTCCCTCACAAACGGAGGGAGAGCCTGGGGAAACAGAGGAGGTGGATCTCGGCCCCTGGCTGCTTCCAAAGCGCGGAGGGAGAGCCTGGGGAACAGGCCCTGCCTGGGAGCCAGGTTTGGCCGGCTCGTGTCTCCCGGTGGGCTCGGTGGAAGATGCGAGACGGCCAAACTTGGCTCCCAGGCAGGGCCTGGACCCTGCGGGGAGCCTTTCTTCCGAGGCTCCCCGAGGTGCCCAGGCCCTCCCTGGCAGCAGGGATGGGCCGACTGGATGGCGTGTGGAGGGGAAACGGCCGAAGGAGGTGGCACCCCAGCCCCTTCTTCGCTGCCGCTCGGCCCTTCCTCCTCCTCCCCCAAGCAGTAGCAGCAGGAAGGAGGGGGAAGAAAGGGGGGAGACGCTTTCGCGGCACACCAGATGATCCGCCACGGAACAGTAGTGTGCCGCGGAACAGCGGTTGGGAAACACTGATGTAACTGAAAGGGTAACTCCAAAAGAAAATGAGGGGAAATTAAATACAATGTAAAAACAAAATAAAATAAAAATAATTACTTAAAAGCCATAACCCTAGAAAGGGGGGAGAGACAATAGACTGAAAATATTATGACCCACCAAGAAGAAGAAAGGAAGACAACTTGTATATGTTTTTTGTATTTAAAAAAATTGCATTTTTGTCTTCTCTCTCTCTGTCTTCCTTTCTCTTCCAAGCCGCACTAGACGTCACCTAGCCCTTCTCCCTCCTTCACTACTTTTGCAATCTCTCACTATTTTAAAAAAAATTCTATAGTTTTGTTATCACTATACTGAAAATTTCAATAAATATTTTTTTAAAAAAAGAATTGTGGAGCCTGCCTTTCAGCTGTAAATGATCTTCTCAGGCACCAGATCCCATCTAATCTTGGAAGCTAGGCAGGGTCAGCCCTAGCTAGTACTTGGATACGATACTTCATCCTGTCTAACCCTAGGGACAAAGGAGGCTTCACAGTCACAGAGGGGAGCTGGACATTTTTTCCCCTTTAAATTTCAGGACCTGAAAAAGCAGGTGATGGAGCGTAGGCTGGTCCTGGACACAGTCAACGAAGTGAGCCGTGCACTCTCAGAGCTGGTGCCCTGGCGAGCACGAGGAAGCCTGGAGAAGACCGTCTCAGATACCAATGAGCGTTACAAGCAGATCAGTGACACCATCAAGCAAAGAGTGGAAGAGATTGACGCCGCCATACAGAGATCCCAACAGGTGAGTCATTGTGAGAGAGATGGGGGACCTCGGTTCTCCCCTGAGTTGAGAGGGCCTTGGTGCAGAAAAGGCATGTCATACTGGTGCCAAATGCATCAGTTTTTTATTTAAATCTCTGCAGTATTTTTGGGATTCCTGGATATTTTCCTGGAAAATATGGTTGTGCAACCCAAGGAAACTTGGGACTCAGTTTGCTTATTCTTCTTCAACTAAAATCTCACCAGACCTCTTTCTTCTGCTGAGATTAAGAGTTTTGCACAGAGGCCCGTTGTTCTTTGGTTAGTGCACAGGCTGGCAACATGTTTTCCTTGTCTGCTTCTATAACCCCTACATTCCTATCTTTATTATTCTCTTTTATTTCTTCTTTCTTTTTTTAAAGGAGAGAGTCATGATTCTTGAAGCTTCCAGGAAACATATCCCATCTTTTAATACCGTGTTTCCCCGAAAGTAAGACAGCGTCTTACTTTCTTTTCCCCCCCAAAAGTCCCCCTACGTCTTACTTTCGGGGTACGTCTTATATAACCCAAGACGTGCCCGTCGCCACGCCCACCGCCGCCACGCCCGCCGCAGGAGGTGTGCCGCGGCACACCTGCGGCACACCTCCGCGGCACACCTCTTCGCCAGGGCTCCAGGCAAGGGAGGGGAAAGGAGCCAGGGCGGGAGGAAGCAGCGGGCGTCACTGTGACGCTGCGATCCTCACCACGCCCCTGGCTCCTTTCCCCTCCCCTGCTTGAGGAAAGAAGGGAGAGGGAAAGGAGCCAGGGCGTGGTGAGGATCGCAGCGTCACTGTGACGCGTCGCGCTCGTCCGCCCCTGGCTCTCTTCTCCCACCCTTGGAAGGGAGGAGGAAGAGAGCCAGGGGGGGGAGAAGGACGACGCGTCACTGTGACGCGTCCGTCCTCTCTCGTCCGCCCCTGGCTCTCTTCTCCCACCCTTGGAAGGGAGGAGGAAGAGAGCCAGGGCGAGGGGAGAAGGACGACGCGTCACTGTGATGCGTCCTCGCTTCGTCCCGCCCCTGGCTCTCTTCTCCCACCCTTGGAAGGGAGGAGGAAGAGAGCCAGGGGCGGAGAAGGGACGACGCGTCACTGTGACGCGTCCTCGCTCGTCCGCCCCTGGCTCTCTTCTCCCACCCTTGGAAGGGAGGAGGAAGAGAGCCAGGGGCGGGAGAAGGGACGACGCGTCACTGTGACGCGTCCTCGCCGTCCGCCCCTGGCTCTCTTCTCCCACCCTTGGAAGGGAGGAGGAAGAGAGCCAGGGGCGGGAGGAGAAGGACGACGCGTCACTGTGACGCGTCCTCGCTCGTCCCGCCCCTGGCTCTCTTCTCCCACCCTTGGAAGGGAGGAGGAAGAGAGCCAGGGCGGGGGAGAAGGACGACGCATCACTGTGGCGCTGCGATCCTCACCACGCCCCTGGCTCCTTTCCCTCTCCTTCTTTCCTCAAGCAAGGGAGGGGAAGGAGCCAGGGGCGTGGTGAGGATCGCAGTGTCACAGTGACGCGTCGCCGCTCCTCCCGCCCCTGGCTCCTTTTCCCCCTCCCTTGCCTGGAGCCCTGGCGAAGAGGTGTGCAGCGGAGGTGTGCCGCAGGTGTGCCGCGCACACCTCCGGTTGCGGCGGCGGCGGCGGACGAGGTATACGTCTTATATACGGGGTATGGCTTATATAAGCCGACCCCCAGACACCCCGATACGTCTTACAATCGGGGTGTCTTACTTTCGGGAAACACGGTAAGGGTGTCCCTTATTAAATCAGACACAAAACCGAGAAGCAAATTTCTAGTTTTTTGTGGTCTGTGGTTCTTAGTGAGTTTTGGCTTAAAGTAGTGGGCAAACTTGTCCACTTCTGGCTTTTATGCTTGTACAGTCTTTTGGTTACTCCACATCGACCATAGCCATTGCATGTCAAAAGAGGTGCAAACTTTCCCCAGTCCCATTTTGCTGATTGAATTGTTCTCTTCCTTCCTCTCTGCTGTTTAGTATGAACAAGCGGCTGATGCAGAACTCGCCTGGGTTGCAGAGACAAAACGAAAGCTGATGGCGCTGGGTCCGGTGCGCTTGGAGCAGGAGCACACCACTGCGCAGCTGCAAGTGCAAAAGGTACGCAGCAGCAGGCACAGGGGCAGTGGAAGGATGCCTGGCAACTTTTTGCCTCCCAAATTACGTTAATAATAATAATAATTTATTTCTAACCCGCATCCATCTCCCCGAAGGGGACTCAAAACGGCTTACATGGGGCCATGCCCGAGCAACAAATCACAGAAAATATCAAAAACAAAACAACAATAATAAACACAATAAAAAATACATCTTTTAAAAGATGTATTTTTACGTTGCCAGAAAAAGACCACTGTTCATTGTCTCTTCATATATATTTTTTTTAATCTGCTTTTTCTTTTGTACCTTCAACCTCGCAGGCTTTCTCAATTGACATCATTCGGCACAAGGATTCTGTGGATGAACTGCTCAGCCAGAGGGATGACATCTTTGGGACCTGTGGAAAGGAGCAGAAAGCCATTCTGCAGGTAATGCCAAGTCTCTAGGCCCACAAACAAAGGGCCAGTTTGGCAAAATCCAAAAAGAGTTATGCCTAGCTAGATTAACATAGTTAGCCCAAATGTAGACACAACTTGAGGCAAGAGTTCATTATTTGATAAGAGGCAGATTTCTCATATCCTTGTTCAGTTTCCTGAAGAATGTTTATAGTCTGCACATAAAGAGAAAACTGAATGGAATGTATTCAAGCAAAGAGGAAAATTAACAGAGGATGAGGAAAATTCATTAGGGAGACAAATACAGTGGATATGGGAGCCAGATCTCTGCCTATTGGATTGATTGGGCCAAATGGTCTGCCCAAAAATGGATGGGAGGGGTGCCTGTTTCTTTGATCTTGACATAAATGGCATTTTTAAGGTTAATTGGGGGCAGTGACCTTATCAAAAGGTGATTCCTCAGTCCTGTAGGTTTCTAAGACAGATCACTCCTCTTGTAAGGTCAGAAAAGGGATATCCAAAGATAACCTTGGAGGCTGAGTTTAACGCTTGGGGAATATAGTGCTTGCTCTGTAGGGCTTGGCAGCTCTCTTCACTCTTTACCCCAATTTTTTCCTCCAGGAGAAAACTGAATCCCTTCTGCAGCAGTATGATGACATCAGCCACCTTAACTCAGAGCGCTATGCGCGCCTGGAGCGGGCCCAGGTCTTAGTCAACCAGTTTTGGGAGACCCATGAGGAGCTGAGCCCTTGGCTGGAGGAGACACAGACGCTGATCGGGCAGCTGCCTCCACCAGCCATTGACTACGAGCACCTCAAGCAGCAGCAGGAGGACATGAGGGTAAGTGGAGGCCCTGGGAAGGAAGGGGATCTCTCCAGTATCTTTGTGGGGTGTGGTTTAGCTACCACACCAGCTCCAAGTAAAAATGCTTGTTTCCAGTAAGTCCTTGGGATGCGCTTTTGTGCTGAAGGGAGAAAACCAGGGCAAGTGCCTGGAGGAAAGGACTGGTCTGCAAGTTGGCAGAGGGCACGCCATAAGCATATCCTGTGGAATGGACCAGAAGGAAAGTGAGGAAGCATAATCTATCAGGGTGGTTGGAGAACTTGAAGAGGAAAGGAGCTAGAGCTAGATTGAGAGCTGATAGTTTTGTGCTGTGGAGCTAATTTGACAAGATCCCAAATTTCCACTGGAACATTAGGAAGAACTTCGAGGCAGAACTTTTCAACAGAGGGATATGCTGCCTTGGAATCCATTACGGTCTCCTTGTTTGAGGATTTTTATGCAGAGGCTGTTTGACCATCTGTCAGGGGGTCTCTTCCAACTCTAGGATTCGATTATTCCCCAACATCTATGTAGTGGTAATGAGGAAACAGAGCATCAGCCTCATGTTGTTGCTCAAAGGGGGTTAAGTGGTGGTTCCATCTCAGAGTTGTTGCTGATCGTGTTGTTAAAATAGTTGATGCAGATTCTGAAAGTCCACATTGTGTCCTCATGCTTTATCTTAAGAGGGTTCATCAATGCCTGAGGTTTTGAGTGCAATGTTGGCATTTCGTAGCATGCCATTTCTTTTTTACTTTGCTTCAGCTTCTGAAGCCGGCAAGCATTTTGGTTGAAACTGCTGAGTCTGGTCATTTCCTTTGTGAGCTTCAGGGGTCACAGGATCACAAGGCAGGCAGAAAAAGGGGATATTGATTTTTGAGCTCTTCTCGGGGCTGTCCTTTGCAGCAACTGCGGGAATCCATCGCTGAGCACAAACCTCACATTGACAAGCTGCTGAAGATTGGGCCCCAGTTGAAGGAGCTGAACCCCGAGGAAGGGGAGATGGTGCAGGAGAAGTACCAGGCTGCTGAGGCCACCTATTTGCGCATCAAGGAGGAGGTCAGGCAGCGGGCCCTGGCCCTGGACGAGGCCGTCTCCCAGTCAACCCAGGTTTGTCAGCCCTTGGCTTTGCTTGCCCAGGTCCCGGGGCCCACCTACCAGAGGGTTTAGCGCATCACATGGTTGCGGGAAGGGGCTAAGAAGGGGAGCATGTTCCTTAAAACCAGCTCAGTCTTACTATTTTGTGAGACTACACTATCCATAAAACATGTTAGATTCATTCCAGTTGCTGATTACTCTGAAAAGCAGCTAGGGCCTCCTAGTACAGTGAGGGAACTTGCAACTCCTTGGATGTGTTGGATACACATGGAGTGTGTATGGAAGAGTTGAAGGTGCCATGGAAGTGAGGTTCACTTCTTTCTAGCTGGGAACCGAGATTGTGGCCTGAGCTCAAACCAAGGAAACATTACATGCAATGTCAGCAAAAAAATGTCTAGGAGAGGTAGCCAAGGGTAGATTTTAGATTTTTACTTGCTATATGCTTTCCCTCTCTTATATGTCTAATTTTAAATGTAGTTCTGAATCCAAGCAAATAGCGACTGCCCTCCTCACAATGCACTTGTCTTGCATGTTTTTTTTGGAAATTAGTCAATTTAGTGTTAACTATTGTTCATGTTGTTGTTTCCTTAGCCTAGGTTTTGTTTTGTGTCACATTCATTCATGATATTCACAATATTGTGTAATCTAATCATGTATTCCCCTCATGGTTTGCATTCATATTAACTGAGTTTTCCCTCCTCCGCCTCCCGTCTCATCAACCCTCCCATTGTCTCCTCTGTTGTGTGTTTTCGGGGCCCGGTCCCGTTCTCCCTGCCTGCTGTCCACATTTCATTGTTGTGTTGACTGCATCCCAACCATGACAGATCTCAGAGGTAAGACACTCCATCTCTCATGACTACCTTCCTACAAACAAGCATCAGCCTTCTCTTCTTTGGGAGTTACGTTGCTAGAGTTTCCAAAGGGTAGCCTGGTTGGTTTCTTGCAGGGAGGAAAATGACGTCTTGAGCCACCACTTTGAGCAGCACTGCTTTCACCCATGAAACCTCACCCTGCCAGATATGGGTATAACATGTAGCAAATCTCTCTGTTTTCTTGGGAAAACTTGGTTGTTCCATTGTGGCTTTAATTAGGCAGTTAACTAGAGCAGTGTTTTTCAACCTTTTTTGAGCCGCGGCACATTTTTTACATTTACAAAATCCTGGGGCACACCACCAACCAAAATGACACTCTAACACAGTAATACATATAGTTAATATGTTTTTAAATGTATTTATACACTCAGTGTAAAACCTGGGCCTGTTTTGATGAACACAAAATATATAGTTATATAGTATATTATTATTATATTGTATTACATTACAACATTATCAATATTATATGTATACACAATATATGTATACCATATTATATTATACTATAATATCAAATACAACATACTATGTCATTGTCACAGTACAACAATTACATGCCACATTGTATTATAACAATTATATCGCAATATTATTCACAATTTTACATGTAACGTAAATATACAATTGTAGTATCTTAATTTTACATTGTGGTGCCCAGAACAGGACACAGTGTTGGAGTTGAAGTCCAAAACACCTGGAGGAAGGCCCAAGTTTGACCATATCTAGTCTAAACCTTCTTCCAAGCCCTTAATAAAGATGCTGCCTACCTTAATGTATAGCCAGAGTCTCCATGCCCATCTGTCAGGAGGGCTTGGATGGTGCTTTCCTGCTTGGCTGAAGGGGGTCAGGCTGGATGGCCTTTGGGGGACCCATATTTCTCCCACGAGTTCCCTTCCCTCCTTTCCCCCGTTAGCTGGCTGACTGCCTGCCTGCCTGCCTACCTACCTACCGGCCCCTCGGGCTGCATGCCTGCCTGCCTGCCTGCCTTAAGCGCTCGGGCTCCGCTGCTCTCTGACTCACACCTCGCATAGCGCTAACAGGGCTGGGCTGGGCTGGGCTGGACCGGAAGTGCTCCCCGCCGGAACGGAACAGGCCCAAACAGGTCCGCACTACTGCGTGGCCCTCCCGGAAACAGGGACCTGCGCACTGAGGTTCCGGAGACAGAGTAGCAAACTTTATACATTACATCCGATAGATTATAATCTAATTTCCCAAGGCACACCTGATGATCTTTCACTGCACACTAGTGTGCCGCAGCACACTGGTTGGGAAACACTGCACTAGAGAATTTTCCAAACCTTATCTAAGCTTTAGCTTGGCCCCTTTCCTGCACTTCTCACCCTTTAATGGTTAAGGGCATTATCCTTCTAGCCCAGCCCTGAGTGCAGATTCTTTGAGAAATGCCTTCCAAAAAAACCAGTTGCCCCAGTGAGGGACAGTTATGCCGTCTCTCCTTGACTTGACTTGGGAGACAACCATAAATATTACTGATATTGTAAAAATTTGTGATGAGGAAGAAGAAACCTACACATTTTGTTCTGGGCGTTGTGTGCTTCAGCTATTGCTTCAGCTGAAGGAGAAGAGCTGCAGATCCGTAGGTGGATCTCCCCACCCTCTCTCTGTGTGTTCCCTTTTTTCTCTCCCAAAAGATGTGCGCATAATGTGTTCCCTTGCCTTCGCCCCCACACACCCATCCCCTTGAAACACATCCAAAATAACCTCGCTGTGAGTTGGTTTGGGAGGAAGAACAAGATAGAGTTAGTGGCCAGAATCTCAGAAAAAAGCAAAACCTTCTTGGGTATGGCTTGGGCTCCTGATGCTCAGGCAGCATCATGGGCCTCGTGTCAAAAGTTGTTTTGGGAACCAAGTGAAATTTCAGAGGCAATAGGCAACAAAGCAGGCAGAGAGGAAGGAAATGCTTAAAAAGAGGCCCCACTGTTCAGAGGCACTGCATTGGCTCCATATTGGTCAGATACACATTATGGAGGATCCGTGTGAGCAACTACACTGTTGATAGATTTGGATTTCTTTTCCTTGACCAGCAGTCATTTCTTCTTCATGTTTTCTGTGAAATGCACACATTGTGAGTTTTCCTGTGCCTGCGCAGTGATTTCGGAACTTCTAGATGAAGCCCCGCCCATCCCCATGCTATATAGCCCCTATGGGCGTGGCTACACCTTAGTTCCTTTTTCCGCTCGCCAGCAGTAAACAGCTCTCTCTCTATAATATTTCTGGTTAAGACCTCGGATTGCCTGACGACTATCTCCATTCTCCAACCCTCGACCCAGACCATCTCAGATAAGCTATGTATTATCATTTCATGCATGGGATGGTGGGTTTTCGCCCATATTTGAGTGGTCCTTAGAACAACTTTTCTTGTGAAGCATAGCAATCGGAAGGATAGTCATAGCAGAGGGCAGATTAAAAAGATTTGAATCAGGGGTTCTCTGGCTCAAAGCCTTAGCCCTCGAATCAGCTTCCATAACCCAGACTTCTGTCGACAAAGTCTTGGGACATTTTGAAATGGTTATTCCTCTCAGTGATACATGAGGATCGTTTACCTTCTTTCCTGGGAGGAAATTCGGATTCTGTTAGACTTCCGTTAAGGATGACTAAAATGGCTGCAGTATTGTTTTTTTATAGAAATAATCCCTGTCTTAATTATTCATGCTGATGTCGATTTTGGGGGCGATGTGTCAGTATGATGTTAAATACCTTCCGGGGAAATTTTCCGAACGCCTCACTGAGAGAGAAACCAAGGAAGCCACCCACCTACCTGCCAAAGTGACATCTGTGGGAATAAGCGTTTGAGGCAATCTTCCTCTGTTAATTGTTGATTAAATCTGTGTGGATATTTCTTTTACTGGTCAAACACATTTTTGGAAAAGCTGCTCCAGAGTGAAAGGGATCTGTCTCTAAACCTGTGTTAGAAAAAGTAGGCAAGAATCTGAATTCGAGGAGAGCCTGCTGGTTAGAAAGAAGTTAAAACACTGCTATTCCCCAGTAGTGTGGCAGAATGGGACCCCTCTTGTACCTCCATTTATCCTTCTTCTTCCTGTTTAGTTCCATGACAAGATTGAGCCCATGCTGGAGACGTTGGAAAGCCTCTCCTCCCGGTTGCGCATGCCCCCACTGATTCCGGCCGAGGTTGAAAAGATTCGGGAGTGCATCAGCGAAAACAAGAATGCCACGATGGAGCTGGAGAAGCTCCAGCCGTCCTTCCAGGCTCTGAAACGCCGTGGAGAAGAGCTGGTTGGGCGGTCACAAGGGATAGACAAGGATCCGGCAGCCAAAGGTAAGAGAAAGGCATGCCTGTTGCACCTCAGAACTCAGACAGCCCCCCTAGATCACACACACACAGACAGCTGCAATAAATGTTCTTTTATTTAGAATAAAGGTAAAGAGTAGTCCAAAGAGGTAAAAAATAAAGCAATCCAAATAGAGTTCAGCTTAGTCCTTGAGTGATAATCCAAGTGGATGAAATCCCAAAGAAACAAAGTTCCAAAGCAAGGCAACTGCTCTGGCGGTCAAACATGGCACTTGAGTCCAGCCGCAACTGCGGTCGCTGGAAACAGAATCCAAACCGCCCCGGCGGATAGCAAGAACTTGGAGACTGGAACGAGAGACGTGATCAAGCTAAATGTGGCTTCAGGTCTGACGAGAACTCTCCCAAGCCGGATTGATGTAGGAATCTAATTCTTGTGCGTCCAACGCATCCCCTTTCTCCAATCTCTCCTAGAAGCTGAGATACTATCCCTCCTGCTGAATTCCATCTCATTAGCTGGCCCAGCTGCATCGCTATCAGAGTGAGAACCAGGAAACTCCCCGTCTCCCATCTCACCATCTGGAAAGGGAGTAGACACTCTTTCTTGAGACCCAAGGCCGCCTGGCCTTTCAGAATAATCTGAATCTATTTCCATGGAATCTTCACTAAACTCATCTGCGGCTCCATATCCCTCCAGCCATGTGTTATCCTATTGCAGGCTCTCTTCTGTAGAGTCCAATGCATCAGGCCACCCATCATCCTCTATTTCCCCTGGGTCAACTGGTGCCTGGTCCGGAGCCCCCAGGGTCTGCCCAAGTCCACCAGGCTGGAACCCTACAACTTCTGGCTTGCCCCTGAGCCAAAATGAAACGGTCACCTGCTCATTCCATCACTGCATCATGGAGAAGATTCCCATGTGTTTCCTGGAGTTTCATATTCAGAATGACAGTACCACAGAGCTAGGAGGAACCAAACATGCTATCCAGTCCAACCCCTTTCTGCCATAAAGGAAGGCACAATCCAAGCCCTCCTGACAAATGGCCATTCAGTCTCTGCTTCAAAACATCCAGAGGAGGAGCCTGTACTGGACTCCCAGGCAGTCTATATTTCATTAGGTTGTAAGGGAACCCCAAGGGCCATTCAGTCCAGCCCTTTGCCATGCAGGAACACACATTGAATGACTCAATCATAGAATTTTAGAGATGGAAGAGACCACAAGCGACAACCAGTTCAACCCCCTTTTGCCATAAAGGAAGACACAATCCAAGCCCTCCTGACAAATGGCCATTCAGTCTCTGCTTCAAAACATCCAGAGGAGGAGCCTGTACTGGACTCCCAGGCAGTCTATATTTCATTAGGTTGTAAGGGAACCCCAAGGGCCATTCAGTCCAGCCCTTTGCCATGCAGGAACACACATTGAATGACTCAATCATAGAATTTTAGAGATGGAAGAGACCACAAGCGACAACCAGTTCAACCCCCTTTTGCCATAAAGGAAGACACAACCCAAGCCCATCCATCAGATGGCCACCCAGCCCCTGCATAAAAACCTCCAGAGACGACGCCATTAGAATCCAAGGCAGTCTATATTCCATTGCCAAACAGCTCTTACCATCAGGAAGTTCTTTCTAGTATTTAGGTGAAATCTCTTTGCCTGCCATTTAAATCCATGGCTCTATTGTGTCCTGGTTTCTGGAGCAGCAGAAAACAAGCTTGACCCCTCCTCATTGGGAGCTCCTTTCTGATATTTAAACATCCCCAGCACCCTCAGCAGCTCCTCATTGGGATTTCATGATTTCCAAGTTTTTGATCCTTTTGGTGTTTCTCCTCTGGACACATTCTAGCTTATCAATATCATTCCTGACCTGGTAGTTTTGAGAAATAATCTCATTCTGTGGTTCAACTATGGGCCTTTCCAAACAGGCCTTATACCCCAGGATCTGATCCAAGGTTTTCAGTTTATCCCAGATTATCTGGCAGTGCGGACACATATAATCCTGTTTAAAGCAGAAAACCTGGGATATAGGGCCTGTCAGGAAGGGCCCTTAGTTGTCACCGTTGTTTTTAAAACACACTTCCTTCCATTTCAGAAATCCAGGATAAGCTCGATAAGATGGTGTTCTTCTGGGAAGACATCAGAGCTCGGGCAGAGGAACGGGAGAGCAAGTTCCTTGATGTCTTGGAACTGGCCGAGAAGTTCTGGTACGACATGGCCGCCCTTTTGACCACTATCCGAGATACGCAGGACATCGTTCATGACTTGGAGAGCCCTGGCATTGACCCATCCATCATCAAACAACAGATTGAAGCTGCAGAGGTAAGGAACGGAAAGAAAGCTGTTTCTGTTAGAGGTGAAGGGGAGGAACTGCTTCAAAGAGCCCTGTGCTATCTTGCACCTTTTAAAAAAGTTTCTGTTTTTAAAATGAAATTGCTGCTCCTCAAAACAATACATTGGGTAAGAGTAGAGTAATTCTAACATTTATGTTAGCATGATGATTTTTGAGTTTATCTGCACCTCACTGTTTGATACAACTCCCAAGTGCCTTGTCTCCATTTGGTGGATATTTAACATTCAATGAGGGCTTAGACTGCTCTGCTAGAGATCTTTCATGTTGTAATTTGGTGGAGTGGGCTATCGAATTACATCATAAAACATATCAATAACCAACAGGACACATAAAACAAGCAATAAAACCAATTTAACAATATTCTGCTATAACCAAGGGTGGTCACAGATTGAAAGCAAGTCGGAACAGTTCTGTTTTACAAGCTTTCCGGAAAGCTGGTAGCTCATTAGCTGCTCGGACTTGCTGTGGCAAACTGTTCCACAATTGAGGTGCTGCCACAGAGAAGGCTCTGTGTCTGGTTGACGACAGGTGGATGGTTCACAGGGAAGGAATCTGCAAGAGATTTGGGTCTTCTGAACGAAGAGATCTCTGGGGAACATATGGGAGTAGGCGGTCCCTCAAGTACACCGGCACCAGACCATGCAAGGCCTTAAAGGTTAAAACCAACACTTTGAAGATGATCCTGTGCTCAATTGGCAACCAGTGCAGTCGCAGCAGAGTTGGAGTGATATGTGCCCTGGCTGGCACCCTGGCCAGGAGCCTCGCTGCTGCGTTCTGCACCAGTTTAAGCTTCCGGATGACCGACAAAGGAAGACCAATGTAAAGGGTGTTACAGTAGTCTAGCCACGAGATGACCGTCGCTTGGATCACTGTGGCTAGGTCATTTCCAGTGAGATAGGGCGACAGCCGCCTAGCCTGCCGCAGATGGAAGAAGGCGGATCTGCTGACAGCGGAGACCTGAGTCTCCATTGTCAGCAGCGGATCTAATTGGACCCCCAGGCTCTTTACTAAGTGCGATGGGCATAGTGCCTCGCTGTCCAGAGTAGCTGGATGGATGACCCAGCCAGAGGATCTCCGTCTTAGATGGGTTCACTCTCAGCCGACTGGCTCGTAGCCAACCAGTCACGGCTTCAAGGCATTGTTGGAAACAATCGGGTACAGAGTCCGGCCGGCCATCCATCCTCAGCACCAGCTGGGTGTCATTGCTCAGTAATCCTTGCAAATGTCTGTCTGAACCTGCATATTGTTATAGCAAATGTTTTTACGCTTCTCTCTCTCTCTGACTTTCCCTACAGACAATCAAGGCGGAAACAGACAGTCTGCATGAAGAACTGGAGTTCATCCGGATCCTTGGGACTGACCTTATTTTCGCCTGTGGTGAGACAGAGAAACCCGAAGTAAAGAAAAGCATTGATGAGGTGGGTCAATGGGGAGGCAAATTGGATTCAACTTGATACCTAGATACACCAAGGCAGGAAGTCCAAGATATTCCTGGAGGGGGTCATTGATCTGAATGAACAACATCATCCTTTTAACTAAAACATTTATATTTGTCCTAATAGAAGAGGATCTTTGGGTACTTTGTACTTTCAAGCAGAGTAAATTAATTCCATGTTCTGAACAACAACACAATGCAAATTAAATACGTTATTCAATGTTAAGCATGTTTAAAAGTTACAATCTATTTGGGAAAAATAATTATAAAAAGCTGTGGTTTGAATTGGGAGCCAGCATTAGCACCCACGGTTAGTAATGTGACAAGGCTAACCCTCTGGTCCAGGGAGCTTCCTCTCATTTCCTACAAAAATGCAACTTTTAAGGTGTTTGGGAAAGCTTTGGGGGTCGTGGGGATGGAGGAGGAGTCTACATTACTATGGATGACCCCAAAAGTGTCACTTACCCAAGTAGGTCATCTTCCGGTCCCAATTCAAAGTGCAGGTTCTTACCTACAAAGCCCTGAACAGTTTGGGACCCTCCTACCTTCGTGACCGCATCTCTGTTTACGAACCCAGGTGATCTTTCCAATAATCTGGAGATACCTTACTCTCACTCCCACCGGCCTCGCAGGCACGGTTGGGCCTTCTCTGTAGTGGCGCCCCGACTCTGGAACACGCTCCCCAAGGATATCAGAAAAGCTCCCACTTTGGCAGTCTTTAGGATGAGCCTGTAGATGTGGCTGTTCCAACGTGCCTTCCCTGAATAAAGTAAATGACGCCCTGCTGTGTTCAATCTCTGCAAATGTCCTCAGAAGCACTTTAATTGCCTGTTGGGTGTCTGCCCCATATTGTCCTTGAAGCCTTCCTGCTATATGCAAACTACCTCTGTCTGCACCCAGTGTTTATTTATTTTAACATTCACATTTGGGCCGCCAGAAATGGTTTTAAATTGTCTGTTATTGCTTGTGTTGAGTTTTATTGATTGTATTGTTTTTTTATAATTGCTATTGTTTTGTTATTACATGTTATTGGGCTTGGCCTCATGTAAGCCGCCCCGAGTCCCCTTGGGGAGATGGGTGCGAGGTATAAATAAAGTTAATAAATAAATAAATAGGTCTATTCAGTGGGTTTCATGGCTGCCCTTCCGTGTCCCACTTTGCTCACATTGGCACCATCTGCTGTTTTGTTTCCTTCTTGCTCTGCAGATGAACAGCGCCTGGGAAAACCTGAACAAGACCTGGAAGGAGCGCCTAGAACGGCTGGAGGAGGCCATGCAGTCAGCGGTGCTGTATCAGGACACGCTGCAGGTGCAGCACTGGTCTTAAACGGGGGGGGGGGGGGTTACATTGGGCCATAAGAAAGGGGCAGTGGCAGGTGGGCACAGGCAGAGAAGCCTGTGCCTCCTGTTGGCTTACAGCTTCAGTTGTTTCTATCTGTTTTGAATGATAGGCATTGTACGAACCCTCAGAAAACACTTGAGATAGACTACCCATAATTACTTGAGTCTAACACTCACGTTTTTGGCCTAAATTGTATTGCTAACGTTGAGGTACGTATTACATTCGACCGTGCATTATCATCGCACACCTAAACTGGCCTGCATTGTTGGGCAAGAAGTCATCCCAGCTAGGGACGGAGAAGGTAGCAGTGGCCATGAAAAGAGTGGTGGAAAGCTTATGGTGGCTGCGAAAAAGCTGATGGGATAGCCAGACGGAGAGCTGCTTTCCACCAACCTTTTTGCGGCCACCACCACCTCGCATTACATTCAACAGCAAATCTTTATTTGTAATGCACACCTTCAAAATGTATAGCACATTATACTCAAGTAATTATGCTAATTATGTTTGATGGCACTTTATACTTGAGTAATTAGGGAATTACATTTGATAGCACATTATGCTCAATTAAATACAAGTAATTCTTAGAGAACAGAGGCCTCTATGATTGTTGAAGGACCTCTATGGTCCTATCAAAATAGGATGCCTCTAGGAATAGCCAGGATTTTATTATTGAAAACAGTGATGCTGGGCAAGTTTCTCCCACAGGACTGTTTTGCACCCAGTTCTGCCCAAAAGATTGGCGGGTGAGGAGAAATGTCATTGTCCTGATATGCCCACTAGCTTTACAGATGCTGGGCTAGCTTGGTGATTGGTTAGCTGGGTGGTTCCTCCGTCATGGGTGTTTCCCTTTCTCAGGCCATGTTTGACTGGCTGGACAACACCGTGATCAAACTTTGCAACATGCCTCCGGTGGGCACCGACCTCAACACCGTCAAAGAGCAGCTGAAGGAGATGAAGGTAGGGATGCATGTGTATGTGTGCAGAAATGTTCACCAGGTAGATGCCAGCAACAGTTTATCTGGGTCTTGGGGCAGAAGAACGTGCATGGATCTGACCCTGGTTTTTGTTTTGTTTTGTTTTTGTTGGCAGGAATTTAAAACAGAAGTGTACCAGCAGCAAATTGAGATGGAGAAGCTGAATCACCAGGGGGAAATCATGCTGAAAAAGGCAGCAGACGAGACAGACAGAGATATTATCAGGCGGCCATTGACGGAGCTAAAGCATCTCTGGGAAAACCTGGGTGACAAAATTGCTGATCGACAGGTGCGGACAACTCAATGAGTCTAAAGGCTGCCTTTAAAGGCCGTTATTTCCGTTATTGGAAAACCTCTTCTAAGCCCCAAATAGTTTAGAAACAGCTTGCTGCCTCTTGTACAACTATGGCATTTACTTGTCTGCAGAGGAAACTGCGTTTTCTGTGTCAACTTACAAACGGTGGCACTCCCTGGTTCTTTACAGTGGCCACCATTTGGTTTCCTTTCTATTTGGTTTTTCAGTTTCCCCTTTGGATTTCAGTGGGCTTTTGGGTACTGTTTGCAAGCCATTCTGATTCTGAGAACCTATAATGAGGTCTTAAATATAAATTAAATAAAAAGCCCCGCAAAGACACATCTACCTCTCACCATTTGGCTTTCCTTTCTCAAAATCCCTCTTCTTGTTCTGTTTGTTTTCCCAAAACACAGCACAAGCTGGAAGGTGCTCTCTTGGCCCTTGGCCAGTTCCAGCATGCCTTGGCCGAGCTGATGTCATGGCTGACCCACACGGAGCAGCTGCTGGATGCCCAGAAGCCCATCAAAGGCGACCCCAAGGTCATTGAAGTGGAGTTAGCTAAGCACCATGTAAGTAGCCAAAGTCAAAGTGTCAGTCTGCATAGATGTGGCCAGGAAGGAAGCATGACTGAGGGGATCAAACACTGAATTGACTTCTTACAGCTCCCGACATCTTGGGTGAGAAATCTCGTTGCCTTGAAGTCTTGGAGAGATGGTGCCACTCAGGGAAGATGTGCAACCTAAGCTAGTGGTTTTACTAAGGGTGCTCCTTGGCTCCCAGTGGTTACTAGGCCACTCAGATGCCAATTCTCCCCTGACCCCATTCCTAAGAGCTCTTCTGTCCCAAGAGACCCTCTGACACCATCAGAGTCAAGCTGGCCTGAAGGAAGGGATGAGAGTATTTTGAGAGCACATTCAGTCAATGATGCAGGAGGGACACTTGGGCGAGGGAGCCAGTGGGGCTCTTCACTGGCCCATGTTTATCCATGTGTGAACAGGGTTATCATACTGCATTTTCCATGTGTTTTGAATTTGGAGATGGGAGTTTGAATATCTGTGCCAAAATGAAAATGCAGAGGCATCCAAAGTGGGTCCTTTGAATAGTTGGTTCCTTTTCTCGGCATGCTTACGAAGGCTCAACCATGCAGACTGGCAGGAGTTATTCCCTTCTTCATGAGTGCAACGCGGGTTCTGAAGCATCATTCCCCTTCTCTCTCCACTCCAAAACCTCACTAGGTGCTGAAGAACGATGTGCTGGCACATCAGGCCACGGTGGAAACGGTGAACAAGGCTGGAGATGAACTCCTGCAGTCCACCGCTGGAGATGACGCGAGCAAACTCCGGGACCGACTTGATGCAATGGTGCTCTGCTGGGAGACAGTGTTGTGTAAGACGGAGGAGCGTGAACAGCAGCTTCAGATGACCCTGCAGCAAGTAAGTGGTCCCGAGTGGGGAGAAGAGGGACATGTTTCTAGTTGTCCAGAAAGCCGTTGAAATAACAGCATTTGAGGCATTTGCTCCCCATTACTCCTACACTTGCTCTGGCCGATCCATGTGTTCTACTATAAAAAGGCAAGGTCCCATCCTGATGAAGTTGGTTATCCCCATTTTAAGAATGGTTTCTAATCCCAACCCCAATTTGCTGCTTTCCTTACTTGCTGCATTGGAATTCTGTCCTTTTGGTTTTGAAATCCTCACCTGACCTTAAGGGGGGAAGGCAGGGATCCTAAAATTAAACTCGTCAGTGAATCTTGCACATCCCACTTGGTTGACAGTGTGATTTTTGCATGGTTTTGTAGGCTCAAGGTTTCCATGGTGAAATTGATGACTTCCTTCAGTGGCTGACAAGAATGGAAAACCAGCTGTCGGCCTCGAAACCCACAGGAGGGCTACCAGAAACAGCCCGGGAACAACTGAATGCACATATGGTGAGTCCTGGCTGCTGAACTGGCCCTCGGTGCAAATGAAGAGGTTGCTCTCAGTTCAGTATGGAAGGTCACCATATCCACATACTTCAAGTCAATTCCAACCCTGTCCTAGAGTTTTTGTGACAAGATTGATTGGGAAGGCTACCATTGCTTTTCTTTTGGGCTGAGAGAATGTGACCCAGCCAGTGGGTTTCCATGGGGCTAAGCAAAGACTGATGTGCTGGCTTCAATCTGGTTGTAGATTGATGCTCGACCACAACACCACACTGGTTCTGTAGCACACCAGAAATTAGAAGGGGAAATCTAACTCCATGAACTTGCCTTCCATCCCGCCATGCACAGCTGTGTAAACTTCCTCCTCTGTCTCGCAGGAACTCTATGCCCAGTTCAAAGCCAACGAGATGGTCTTTGGCCAGCTCCTGGACAAAGGGAGGTTTATGCTGCTGGGCCGTGATGACTGTGGTTCTGGATCCAAGACGGAGCAGAGTGTGGCTCTCCTGGAGCAGAAGTGGAACATTGTGAGCAGCAAGATGGAGGAAAGAAAGGTAGCGTGATGGAGTAATGTGTTCACCTGGTGTATATTGGTTATGCCAAGGGCTTCCCCTTCTCTTCCATGACAAGAAATGTCTAAGCCCCACTCCAGAGCAGCATTGGCACAGGGCCACAAAGTTGGGAGGAACTCTTCCCTTGCTTTTGAAACTTGCAAGTTTTTGTGGTCCAAGGAGCCCCCTTCCTTGGCTCAGCAGGGCATTTGAGTGCTGACTCTTCATGAAGAAGTCACACTCTCTAGTTAAAGAGTTTCAGTACAGAATGTACACTATATCTATGAAAGAATAATGGATCTTTGAACAATATTATTTCCTTTTCCGCCTTCACCTCACATCACTCCCTTCTTTCCTTTGCTCCGAATCCAGACCAAGCTGGAAGAGGCCCTTAGACTGGCTGCAGAGTTCCAGAACTCTCTGCAGGATTTCATCAACTGGTTGACCTTTGCAGAGCAGAGTTTGAACGTTGCCCCTCCGCCAAGCCTCATCCTTGCCATGGTGCTCTCGCAAATTGAAGACCACAAGGTAATTATGCCAAGGCATGCAGCAGTGAATGGGAGGACGGCTTAGATCTTAAAAATTCAGGTATGGGTTCTGTAATAAGGGATAAAAATGAGGTAGTGTCTTATGGTCATACAGAGAACATGAGCATCTCTTCCTACAAATCCATGGGCATGTGCACAATCAGACATCCCCTTGAAGGTTTAGTCTTCTCACAATGGAGCAGGGTTAATTACTTTGGTAAAAGTAGCAAATGAAGGCTGAGAACTGTGATCCATATGCCCAAAAGCTTCAGTTAGTTTCTTGCCCAGTGGTGGGGTGTTTGATCTTTGGATCGTCTTTCTGGCAGCTTCATTCGTTCAGGGACACTCCCAGACATTGAGCTCTGCCTTGTCTTATACCATAGTTTTATGTGCCTAAGAAACCAGGGTGAGCATGTGGAGGGGGCTACCTTTGCTGGTTTTGGCCTTTAAAGCTCTAAACGGTTCTGGTCCAACTTACCTGTCCAAACGCATCTCTCCCTATGAACCATCAAGATGCTTAAGATCATCCGGAGAGGCCCTGCTCTCAGTCCCGCCTTCTTCTCAGGCACGCCTGGCGGGGACGAGAGACAGGGCCTTCTCGGTGGTGGCTCCTCGGCTTTGGAACTCCCTTCCTAGTGACATCGGATCAGCCCCCTCCCTCCTGACATTTCGTAAGAAAGTCAAGACTTGGCTTTTCGAGCAAGCATTCGCAGACTAACTTTAATCGAGATCAAGGATTACTATGACGACGAAACGGAAACCGATTTTAAGTCGGAGCTGAGATTTGTATTTTGCAGTTTTTAACTGTTAATTTTATATGTTTTTATATGACTGTTTTTATCTTGTGATGTATTGTATATGGGCACTTGTTGCCGCTTGTTCACTGCCTCGAGTCACCTTCGGGCTGAGAGAGGTGGTATAGAAGCATGGAAAATAAATAAATAAATTCTCTTTTGTCCCCAGGTGTTTGCCAATGAAGTGAATGCCCACCGAGACCAGATCATTGGCCTTGACCAGAGTGGGAACCAGCTGAAATTCCTCAGTCAGAAGCAGGACGTGGTCTTGATCAAAAACCTCCTGGTCAGTGTCCAGTCCCGCTGGGAGAAAGTGGTCCAGCGGTCGGTGGAAAGGGGAAGGGCTCTGGATGACGCCAGGAAGCGAGCCAAGCAGGTGAGAAGCTCCATCTCTGCACCAGTTGAGGACATCTTCATTTTGTGAGCCAATAGCTAAGAATCATAACATAAGGGCTTGCTGTATACTTTAGCAGTCATTGGGCATTTCTCAAGAACAATGGAGAGGCAAGAAAGGCAATTCAGGAGAGGAAGATTGGGTCAAAAAGGAGGGTGCACCATGTGCTGCAACCAAATGATAGTAACCATGGAAGCCTTGTGGGAGACAACTCTGCGGTTTTTTGTCTTATATAAATGAATCAAGTAAATAAGTAAATATGATAAGGGGGAAGGACAGCAATGTAGTGTTTCAGATAAGGGATGTGACCTGAGCATCTGAGTAAATGTTGCAAAATGGTGTGTTGAATTATTAAAAATGGTTTTGTGTGCTCTTTCCCACCTCTCTTCCTCTGTAGTTCCATGAAGCTTGGAAGAAGCTGGTTGACTGGCTGGAAGATGCAGAGAACCATTTGGATTCTGATCTGGAAATTTCAAACGACCCTGACAAGATCAAACTGCAGCTCTCTAAGCACAAGGTGGGCAGCCTAGTTTCTCTGCTACAAGAGGGCCCCAAAATTATCCATAAACACAGATGTTGGTTAAGCCATGCATTCAGAAAGCTTTCTGTGGTATTATTTTGTAGACACCAGTGTCACCCAAACGTAAATGTTTGTTCCATTTTGTCTTGGTTTTTTTTCCTGAAAAAAATCATTAGGAGTTCCAAAAGACTCTGGGTGGGAAACAGCCCGTTTATGATACCACAATCCGGACAGGGCGAGCTCTGAAAGAAAAAGCTCAGTTCTCAGATGATGGACAAAGCCTGGACCATCTCCTTGGAGAAGTCCGTGACAGATGGGACACCGTCTGTGGCAAGTCTGTGGAAAGGTAAGAGATTGCTAGGGCTTTGTGATTATCACTGTTCGGCAAGGGAAAGGGAAACCAAAGGCTCAGATGTGGTCAGGGCACTGCCGAAGACCTTGGTTGGGATCCTGCTGAATTGAGACTTTCAGAAATCTCCCATTGCAACAGAGCAGGATCAGTGCAGCAGGCCTAGGAGCATGGGGGCAAAAGTCCAGGGCCATAGTTCCTCTTTATGAAGCACAGACCACATCCAGAACAAAACTCAAGTTTAGCAACGAAACAAACTGAGGAGAGACCTCTAAACTCCTATGCCGAACAGGGTTACAGCCTATGTTAGACGGGGTTACACCCCCCCTGAAGATGCAGGTTCGCAGTTTGGGTGTGATCCTGGACTCATCGCTGAGCCTGGAACCCCAGGTTTCGGCCGTGACCAGGGGAGCATTTGCACAGTTAAAACTTGTGCGCCAGCTGCGCCTGTACCTTGGGAAGTCTAACTTGGCCACAGTGGTCCACTCTCTGGTTACATCCCGTATAGATTACTGCAACGCTCTCTACGTGGGGTTGCCTTTGAAGACTGTTCGGAAGCTGCAACTAATCCAACGGACAGCAGCCAGGTTCATAACAGGAGCAGCATTCAGAGAGCGTACAACTCCTCTGTTGTGCCAGCTCCACTGGCTGCCAGTTTGCTACCGGCATAATTCAAAGTGATGGCTTTAGCCTTTAAAGCCCTAAACGGTTCGGGTCCAACTTACCTGTCCGAACGCATCTCTCCCTATGAACCATCGAGATGTTTAAGATATCTGGAGAGGCCCTGCTCTTGGTCCCGCCTTCTTCGCAGGCGCGACTGGTGGGGACGAGAGACAGGGCCTTTTCAGTGGTGGCTCCTCGGCTTTGGAACGCCTTCCCTAGAGACATCAGATCGGCCCCCTCCCTTCTGACATTTCACAAGAAAGTTAAGACCTGGCTGTTTGAGCAGGCATTTGCTGATGAAACATAAAGGTTTAATTAGATATATGGAATGACGACGATGTGACGGAAACTGATTTCAACATGACGCTGAGACTGCAATTGCATGTTTTTAATTGTTAATTTGTTGTTATATGGTTATTTTTTTTGTTTGTTTGCTTGTGTTGTATTGAGGGCAGAGACTGCCTTGTGTAAACCGTCCTGAGTCGCCTTCGGGCTGAGAGGGGCGGTATAGAAATGAGACAAAAAAATAAATAAATAAAATAAAATAAATAATTTTTTCTCCATTGACAGGCAGCACAAACTGGAAGAGGCCCTTCTCTTCTCTGGGCAGTTTATGGATGCCTTGCAGGCCCTAGTTGACTGGCTGTACAAAGTGGAGCCGCAGTTGGCCGAAGACCAGCCCGTCCATGGTGACTTGGACCTGGTCATGAACTTAATCGATGCCCACAAGGTAACAACAGTAGGACATGAACTGGAGATTCGGAACATGTTGGGGCAGGCTTGAGGGATCTTCATTTCAGCAAAGCTGTCTTGTGCACTTGTCACATTCAACACTTGCTAATTAACAGCAAAGCCCAGATGTTCTTAAGCTAAGTGCAGCAGAGCTCTGTCCATAGCAAGAATATTTATCAGTGATGCAGAGGGGAATTGCTTATCAGTTCTGCAAATTATGCAGAAGCTGGGAGGGAGAGACAACACAACGGAAGGTGGTTTGAAGGGATCAAGATAGCCCCAAACTAAGAAGATAGATTTCAACAGATAACTGTCCAATTTTGCATTTAGATGACCAAAAATAAGGCCAAATATGAAAACTTTAGAATAAGGAAGATCTAGTTTAGCATTTGAAAAAGCAAACAGGTTTTTTAATATGAGACAGCAGTCTGATGAGGCAGTTTTTAAAAATAATGCTGACTTTAGCTGTATTAACAAGAAGATTTAGGCTAGGTCTTGGGACTACATTCTTCGCTTACACCACATGCGGAGAACACTGTCCATCTGTTCCAAGAAGGATGTTGACAAATTAGAACACATCCAAAGAAGAGCAGCTAAGATAATGGATGGCCCAAGAACCAAGTTTTGTGACAGGAAAGAATAATGGAACATGTATTAAACACATGTATTATTGCTACGAGTATTGCTCGTAGTACTTTTGTACTAGCCAATTTATTCCATTGCTCCAGAGGATAAAATGGAAACTAATAGCTGGAAATGGGAACTTGAGAAAAGGCACCCTAACCATGAGGGCTCTGTCAGTAACCAGGTTGCCTGAGGAAATGGTGGCCTACTTTACTAGAAGTGTTTCAGCAGACATTGGACATAGTCCCGAAGCCATGGATTGGACTAGATGGTTTTTAAGATCCTTTTCAAATTCCTGTTTTTGTAGTACTCTACTTTAATCCTGTAGTTTGTCCTTCTTTGAAAGAAATCTTTAGTGCAGGGAACAGGCTCATGCTACAGCCTCTGTTAGCCAGCAGTGTGCCAAAGCACTTCAGGGATCCTTACGTAGATCTGTTAGTACATCTCCTTCCACTTTTGGCAGGTCTTCCAGAAGGAACTTGGAAAGCGGACCGGTACCGTCCAGGTTCTGAAGCGCTCTGGGCGGGAGCTCATTGAGAACAGCCGTGACGATACGACATGGGTGAAAGTGCAGCTTCAGGAACTGAGCAACCGCTGGGACACTGTCTGCAAGATGTCCGTCCTGAAGCAAATCCGGCTGGAGCAAGCCTTTAAGCAGGTGTGGGGAGAAGAGAGGAGGGGGAGGCACCTCCTGTTTACCAACGCATATGATCCAGTTTGGATCCTAATAGTCCTCTTGCTGAGGAAGGGGGGAAAGTGCTGGGACTAGTTTGCCATTGCTAAATACCTTTCTTTTGATTTAGATAAGGCTTAGCAGGCACAGTTGAAGTCAAACAACGGAAGGCATTGTTTTTTCCTCCCTTCTTGCCTCCCCCCAAATCCCTTCTAAAAACAAGGGTATTTATTTTAATTTGGAGTCTTCGCCACATCCACAGAATCCCAAATTGCCTTTATTGAGTGGTTGTGTGGCACTAGGGACATTTATAGTCATATGCTTTGGTCCAACATGCAGTTTAGGAAGAGGTATCCACGGTTGCTATTTTTGTTTGATTAAAGGTGACTCAATAGGATGGAAAAAATATTCCTGTTGCTTTCTTGCCCTGTCTGCAAACTGCCTTGGGCCATATTGGTGAACTATTGTAGCCCAAGACCCCATTGCAACTTGGGTGGTTCCTTGCTGTGAAATGGCTACATGTGTTTTCTCCTTTCAGGCGGAAGAGTTCCGGACTGCTGTCCATTTGCTGCTGGACTGGCTCTCAGAAGCTGAGCAAACCCTTCGCTTCAGGGGCGCTTTGCCAGATGACGCAGAGGCCTTGCAGTCGCTCATTGACACACACAAGGTAGGCCACTTTTCCCAAGGAAGCAAAAGGCACGAGGCTTGTGGGAATTGGCTCAAGAGGTCCCGTACAGGGAACTCAATGACAAGGCATCCATTTGTATTTCCAACACAGGAATTCATGAAGAAAGTTGAGGAGAAAATATCAGACGTGACCGTGGCTGTGGGGATGGGAGAGGTCATCTTAGCTGTGTGCCACCCCGACTGCATCACCACCATCAAGCACTGGATCACCATCATAAGGGCTCGGTTTGAAGAAGTGAGTCACTGGAACCAGTTTGTGGGTTCTGGAGGGGATCTGCATTCTAACCCTTCCTGCCACCCGAATGGTCTTGAGAGTCCTTATTCAAAAAGAAGGAAGGAGAAGGCCCACATGCCTCCTCCCTTAGCTGAGCAGGGAAGCACAGCCATAGAATATGGGAAATCAATGTCATTCCTAAAATGCTGAATGTTGGACTAGGACTCCAGGAACCTGGGCTGGAATCCCTTCTTAGCCATGGAAACATACTGGGTGACCTTGGGCAAGTCCCACTCTCTTAGTCTTGGAGAGGGAGGCTGTTTGTTTTCTTCAAAATTATATATGTTCATAACAACAACACCCCACCCCCATGGAAGGCTTGACTCGGTTGCCTCTTCCTCCCTCCTTGATGTGTTTTCTTTTGCTGCCTTTCCCTCCTCCGCCAGGTCCTTGCATGGGCCAAGCAGCACCAGCAGCGGCTGGAGGCTGCCTTGTCAGAGCTGGTGGCCAACGTTCAGCTTCTGGAGCAGCTCCTGGCATGGATTCAGTGGGCCGAGATGGCACTCATCCAACGGGACCAGGACCCCATGCCGCAGAACATTGATCAAGTCAAAGCCCTGATTGCAGAGCACCAGGTAACTTGGGCTAGATAGCTGGTCTCCTACTCCTTTGCTCTGTTTTTACTTGGGAAGGTGATTTACAGGGATTTGGAAAAAGGCAAATGCAGCCTCCCTGCATCTTCAAGGGTTGGGCCAGGTGGCTGCTCCTCCCTTGGCCTGGCCTGGGATCTAGACCAGGGCTTCTTTAACCTTTTTCTATTTGTGACCCCTTTTCACCTAATATTTTTTTCACAACCCCTGGTATAAAGGTATATACAAAACAGGTATACAAATCAAACATTTCCTGATAAAATAAACTAAAAAGAAATTTATTTCAAAAGAACTTAAAACACATAATTTTTCCATTTATTAAAGATGAAAGCAAATTTGCATGCTAATGAGATGGATGTGCTTGTTTATTTTTACATAAAGAATTAAATCTTGGCTGAGTGTTTGCTATTGCAGCATGTAGAGCATTTTCGACATTTTTCAAGCCATACTGGCACCGCTTGGTTTGTAATGTCACATGGCAGAATATATTCTATTGGCGTCTCTTCCCCCCTCCCAGATTTCTGTAGATGTCCAAAACCACCACTGGGTGGCAAACTACAGAAATATTTCATGACTCCCAGTTAAGGGATTGCGACCCACAGTTTAATAAGCTTTGAATAGGGCAACCTAAATTTAATCTGTTACTACCCAAGTGTCTCAGATCACACGTGCTATCACACTCAACCATCACACAGTCAAACATCCAACTCCTGCAACTAGCAATGGCTTGTGGAATCTCAAGCTATCCAAAAATGAAAAACAGGTGAAATCTGATTGGCCTGGGATAGGCCTTGGCCTCCCTAGCTACAGCTCTATGTAGAAGAAAGACAACCGTAGCTATACAGTAATAACTTTTTCCTTTTTTCTTTATCTTTCCTCCCTCCTGTTGCATTTGCCAGTCATTTATGGAAGAAATGACACGAAAACAGCCGGACGTGGATCGTGTCACAAAAACATACAAGAGGAAAGCCACCGAGCCAAGCCATGGGCCTCTCAGTGAGAAATCACGAAGCAATAGTACGTCAAGGACTTGGCTAGCTTTGGATTTGAGAATAATAAAAGCAGAAAGGCATTGCAGGCCCAGTCTCCAAGAGAACTAAAACACATAACAGTTTAGTGCCCTCAATTCCTCAAGGCTGGTTGCCTGTGATTTCTCAGAAAAAATACTTTGCATTGGTCAGGTGTCACTCCATCTTAATAATAATAATAGTAATCTTTTATTTGTACCCCACCCCATCTCCCCAAGGGACTCGGAGCTGTTCACAACATGAATAAATACAATAAGATACCGTACATAAAGTAACCAAATAATGACACTTCAACTCAATATAAAAACAATCATAATAAAAACACAGAGCACAAGTAACAAAAAATGAACAATAAAAATTCTAAAACATTAGTTTAAAAACGCAGTCGTTCCTATGAGTTAAAAGGGGCCTACTACACGAATTGGGGCGTAGCCATATAAAAAGAGGCCTTGTTCATATTAAAGTGATTGACTAATCATTGCCAAAAGCCTGTTTAAGCGGCCATGTCTTCAAATCCCTCCTAAATGTCGTAAGGATGGTTGCTTGTCTAATTTCCCTGAGGAGGGCATTCCAGAGGGAGGGGGGCCACTACTGAGAAGGCCCTCTCCCCCGTCCCCACCAGTCCTAATCAGGTTCATAAGGCGGGGTGTGGTCATGTAAATAGGCAGGACCTGAACCATGGTTCTCAACCTGTGGGTTCCCAGGTGTTTTGGACTACAACTCCCAGAAATCCCAGCCAGTTTACCAGCTGTTAGGATTTCTGGGAGTTGAAGGCCAAAACATCTGGGGACCCACAGGTTGACAACCACTGGTGTAGAGCTTTATAGGTAATAACCTGCACTTTGAATTGGGCCCAGAAGCAAATAGGCAACCAGTAGAGCTGCTTCAGGAGGAGGTTGGTATGATCTCTATAATCCACCCCGGACAGCAGCCTGGCTGCTGATCTTTGTAGTAGTTGAAGCTTCCAAACCTTCTTCAGAGGCAGCCCCACATAGAGTGCATTGCATACGAGATGTAACTAAGGAATGGACCATCTTTATCAATAAGCTTCTACTGTATACTGCTGTATATTCCAGGGCTGAATCTAGCTTTCAGAACCCAAGATCTGAGCAAGGTCAGATACCTTCTAGCTCTGGTGCACATCTAGGTCTGAGTGACTTTCTGCATGTCCAATGTTTCAGTCATTAGTACAATGGTTCAGTTTATGTTCTGCCTTTTTAAAAAAAGAAAAGAAATCAAGACAGCTAACGGTTCCAACACCCTTTTGTGGTAGAGTCCTTCCTTAGAGGGGATATGCATTTTCTGTGAATGCAGGATCATTTCTGTGAACTGGCGTGATTGTGCTGGGGTCTCCTCTGCCAAAGGGACACCTGAGCATTTATCTTCTGTGTTTCCTCAAGGCCCTCTTCGTATATGAGATGTTTTCCTCTCCCTTTGTGCAGCTTAATAATAAATAATAATAAAACTTTATTTGTATACCGCCTTATCTGCCTGAAAGGACTCGGGCAGTTTCTAACATAGAAGGCAAAACATTCACTTGCCAAGAAGATCATACAGACATATTAAAATAAAAGCACCATAAAACACAAAAATCCTACTAAAAGACAACAATAAAAAATTAAACTGTTTGCAATTATAACTCCATCAGACAAGGTTCAACAAAAACCAATCGCTAGGTCTTCAAAATGGGCATGGTCAACTATAAAAGGGCTGGGCAAGGGATCGTGCAAACAGTGTAGAATAGAGCTGGGGAAGTGGAGAAAATGCAGAACAAAGTACTAACTGATGTCCTAGGGACTGGGCCTAGGGACTAATCATTCTCGAAAACTTGCTGGAACATCCAGGTTTTCAGGTCCCTGCGAAAGGTGGACAGTGTGGGGGGCTTGCCTAATCTCCCTGGCGAGGATGTTCCAAAGTCGGGGGGCCCTATCGAGAAGACCCTCTTCTTAGTCCCCACCAACCATGCTTGTAACGGTGGCTGAAGTGAGAAGAGGGCCTCCCCGGCAAATCTTAGAGCCCTTCTTCTTTAGGGGATTGCTTTATTGCCTCCAAGCATTGTGAGGGTCTTTTCCTCTCCTTTATTTTCAGGAAAATCTTTAACCCAGCCTTCGCCTCCTCTGATGCCTGTTCTCTCCCAGTCGGAAGCCAAAAACCCGCGCATCAACCAGCTCTCGGCCCGATGGCAGCAGGTCTGGCTCCTGGCTCTGGAGCGGCAGCGCAAGCTCAATGATGCTCTGGATCGCCTGGAAGAGGTAACCATTCCTATCCCACACAGTGAGCCTTAGAAACATGCACCGAGGAAGCATTTGCATGCTACAGAAAGCAAGCTGGGAAGGACAAAATTAGGTGGGATGCAGGCAGGGTGCAACATTCCAGTAATCTCCAAGGAAACCTGGCAGCATTAACTGTTACCTGGCCTATTTCAGGTTCCAGGTTCCCCCCTAGTTTTCTTGTTTATGGTCATTTCTTCCCTTTTAAGGGAGTGCTCCAAGTAGAGGATCATTTATTTACTTATTTTATTTACTTCATTTATATTCCGCTCTTCTCACCCCGAAGGGGACTCAGAGTGGATTACAGTACATATACTTGCAGACAATCCCTGCAGTTCAACATATACATATATTGACGAACAAAGACGAACAAAGAGGCAATTTTCTGACAAACTTCTGACAAACATCTGGCCACCAGGGGGAGCTGACGCACTCCTCATTTCTCTCAACATTTTCCAGCTTCCCTTGTTGTTCTTCCGCATTCCTTTCAGCGATTCCTGGAGTTCTTTATGGCCTCATAAATCAGTCAAAATTCACCTCCCTTTGGTACCTTTATCTCCTACTTCACAAATGAACTGTCTTTTGGGCTGCAAAGGTCAACAGCAGGCTACACTTAAGGTCGGGCACCCACCCCGACTGGGCAGGCCTCGAACTCATGACCTACAGGTCAGAGAGATCTTATGCAGCTGACACTTAGCCAGCTGCGTCACTTCCCGGTGTCATGGGTGACTTTTCAGGCCCACTTCTTAGGATGGGACTGGAGCAGGAAAGGGCTCTTGCCTTCTGTGCAGTTTGAACTGCCAAATCATTTTCTCATTCTTGGTCTTGCAATAAAGGCTTGTAGGAAAAAAAGCTCCCAAATTTTAGTCAAGTGGAAACAATCAGACTGGGAGCTTTTTAAATATATATATATATATATATATATATATATATATATATATATAATATTTTAATTTTTGCATATCAGCTCTCTTCCTCCCAAAGCAATGTTTGGATAGTCTTAGAAGAGGTTTATATACTCTTGCTTCTTGTGGGATATAAACTGAAAGCATCTCCGCTTCCCTTTTTATGATGCTTATGCCCCATTATCAATACAGGTGTTCATAGGTGGCGTTCTACTTAAAAGTAAGGGTAAAAGACCAGGAAATTATTCTGAGGACCTGCATCCAGGTAGCCTTCACTGTCTTCTGAAATCACTGGCAAAATCCCATATTCGGAGGAGAATGCGCCCGCTCCCTCCTGTGCCTTCAGTTTTTCTACGCTTGTTTCATTATGCCTCTTTTAAGGTGAAATCTAACAGTGCCATTTCTCTCCTCCCTGGCAGTTGAAAGAGTTTGCCAACTTTGACTTTGATGTGTGGCGGAAGAAGTACATGCGGTGGATGAATCACAAGAAGTCACGCGTCATGGACTTTTTCCGGCGCATCGACAAAGACCAGGATGGGAAGATCACCCGGCAGGAGTTCATCGATGGGATCCTGGCATCCAGTGAGTGCTCTGAACTGTCACTGCATTTTTGCCACTCTTTGCTGGAAAGGTTCCTCTCCTGGATCAGTAGCTGAGCAGCGGGCAGCAATGTCCTATTTAGCTTGCAGGTGAAAGGAGATCCCATCCTCATATTTAGCTCTGCCTCCAGTGCCTTCCTCCCAGTCATCTCAGTCATTGGCGGGCACCATCTGGGTGGCCACAGTCTAAGATGTTGAGGGAAATACATGAATCCCAAAGTCTTTATGGCCAGATGTATTGCTGAACTAGACAGGACCCTAGTCTAGCATTTTCATTTCAGACCACTCAGACCTCTGTGTTGTCTCTCCTTCAGAATTCCCCACCACAAAGTTGGAGATGACTGCCGTAGCTGACATCTTTGACCGCGACGGGGATGGCTACATTGACTATTATGAGTTTGTTGCAGCTCTGCATCCTAATAAAGACGCTTATCGGCCCACCACGGATGCAGACAAAATCGAGGATGAGGTAAGGTCCTTTTTGACAAGGAAAGCAAGGGGTGGGTGCATAATGCTTCAACAAGGCGTGAGGGGCTTGGCCTAAGCCAGACATCCAAAGCAGATACTAATAGCAAAACAGTACAATGAGAAGAGCATCAAATCAAGTCCTTGGGGATTCTGGACCAATATTTCCATTCAGCATGAAGCTCACTGAATGACCTTAGGCCAGTCAGGGTCTCTTAGACTTACTGGGTTGTGCCAAGAAAATGGATAATGCTCTATGTGCATGGTTTCTTCTCCTCCCATATGTTCAAACAGTGTGATCTGCAGCTACAGCTGTGTCTCCTATCCTTCAGTCCAGTGGATTAACTGCCACCTCTTCTCTCTTCCTGCTGAACAGGTGACGAGGCAAGTGGCACAATGCAAGTGTGCAAAGAGGTTCCAAGTGGAGCAGATTGGAGAGAACAAATACCGGGTGAGGAGGAGAGCACTCGTGGTTTGCATTTGTGACATAACAATTTCCAGAACATTGATTCCAGCATCCTACTCGATGTTCATTCAAGTCCCATTTCCAGAACAGAACACATGGGTATTGGCAGGGAGTGCACTTGAATGAGAAAGCCTCAGACGTTCAGGTTGGTGGTGACAGTTCAGAGATGTAGGTTTGATTCCTCAGCACGCCACCTCCACTGCCTTGTTTCTGGTAAGAAAACCTTTGGGAAACTTGGCAGGGCGTGAGTGAACTTGCCCATCCTGTATTACTTCTGTTTCATGCGGAAGTTCTACTAGGCTGCCATGCAATTAACTATTTAGCTGCCATACAATCAACAGCTACTGAAGGATTCATCCCTCTAAGTCAGGGGTGCTCACACTTTTTCAGCATGCGAGCTACTTATAAAACAACCAAGTCAAAATGATCTACCTCCCCACTACTCAGAGAGCCATAAAAGCAAAATATTTGGAAATTTATTTCAGTGAGAGCCATATAATATATTTTAAGACTGAATTCAACTAAATGTGAGTATAATAAGCCCCTGAATTTATTCATAATAATAATAATGATGATAATATTCATTCAGCCTCTGATACTAATAATAATATTAATAACAGTAACAACAACAATAGGTTCATAGAGTAGAAGGAGACCTCCAAGGGCCATCCAATCCAACCTCCTTCTGCCATAAGGGAAAAACACAATCAAAGCATTCCGCACAGATGGCCATTCAGCCTCTGATAATAATAATAACAACAACAACAACAATGGGTTCCTAGAATAGGAGGAGACCTCCAAGGGCCATCCAGTCCAACCTCCTTCTGCACCTGGGTGGCGTCGGGAGCCTGCGGGGCAGGACTGAGCCTTCCTCTTGCCCTGCCTACGATCTACCAGGACGCCCTACGCGATCTACCAGTAGATCGCGATCTACCTAATGCGCACCCCTGCTCTAAGTGAATCTACCAAACTTTGTCAGGAAGCGGGGAAATTCCCATCATGTCACCACTGTTGCCAGCCTACTCCACTGATCAGTTCGGGACAGGAAAAAGTTACTTCATTACTGCTTTACTGAGCTGTTTACGTATGTGGCCTTTTGTGTTTCTGCCTGCCCCGAAGAAACCGTTTCAGCAAATGCTGAAAACACATTGTAGACTCAAAAATGTTGTATGTTCTTTTAGTCTGTTTTGTTTCAAGTTCTCTACATGTTCTCCTGTCAAGCTGCCATGTCTAACTCTGGTTCCTGTTTGCCCAAACCAATGAGCTTTTGGCTGAATCCCAGACAAGATGAAGACCTTGGCAGGCCTGGCAAGGAGGAGAGAGCTCTGGTGCAAGAGTCAAATGGGCTGTTGACTGTATGCTAGAGGGCCCAAATTGGACAAAGGCTGATTGTTGCCGCTCATTGAAATGTGCAGCATCTTATATTTGTCTGTCAGTTGGAAAGGGAAGTAGTCAGAAGTATGTGCCTTAGTCTGTTAAGCCATGTGAAATACTCGAGTGGTACTTGTGGTTAACAAAACCCTTTTTCACTGTTGCGTTGCTGTTAACTCTGTCCATGTTTTCTCTCCCCTTCTTACTCCTCTCTTTTTCTGTGTACACCTTCTTTTTTGTAGTTTTTCCTCGGCAACCAGGTACAGTGTGTGGCTTTTGCAATGCTGCCTCTACCTTCCCTTCTAAAGTCGCTTTTCCTTAGAAGAATTGCATGTCTGGCCAACTAAGTGTGCCTTGCCTTCTCATTGCCGTAGGTGGTTGTGCTTGTGAGAATGCTGTGATAATAAGCTTGATGTATTAACTCAGCAAAGATCCTGGTATATGGTGATATTCCGAGCAGGGAATGCAATGAAAGCAGCAGGACAGTGGCTGATATTTGTGCACACAAACAATGTGTGACGGTTTCAAATTTTCAGGCCTTAATAACTTCCTTTCAATGAAGTATTTTGTATATTGTGTGGACAAGCTGGTTAACAAGGTAAGCAGAGCTGTTAAGCTTTGAAACCAGCTACTCACTAAGTGTACTCACTCTCGGTTCCAGAACCTTATGGAAATCATGGCTGAATTGTGGTCCTTCCCAATTCCGCTGGTACAGAAGTCTAATGGTGGATCTTGACCACAATATCCAAAGGCAATCTAAATACAACCAAACCCAACCTCATAATGTCAAGAGACTCAAAGAACCCTTCGGATACTCAAGACAAGGATATTAGTAGCTACTTTTTTCAGAATTCTTTTCTCTACCTGAAAGTGAACCAACTGTTCACGTGCAAAGGGTTTCTTTCTAAAAGTCAGTCCATTTGCTGTAACTTTGAGACTTGGAAGCTCACTGAAGCCTAATTCTTTTGAAGTCTAAACCAGTGTTTCCCAACCTTTTTTGAGCCGCAGCACACTTTTTACATTTGCTAAATCCTGGGGCACACCACCAACCAAAATGACACTCTAACACAGTAATGCATATAGTTAATATGTTTTTAAAATGTATTTATACACTCGGTGTGAAACATGGGCCTGTTTCGATGAACTCAACATAGAAATCCTGGCAGGAATGGCAGAAAGACACAAACTTTCCACACAGAACTCCCATAACCAAGAGAAAATGCTATGAAAGTTTGGTGGGCATTGACCTTGAGTTTTGGAGTTGTAGTTCACCTATATCCATAGAGCACTGTGGACTCAAACAATGTTGGATCAGGACCAAACTTGGCATGAATACTCAATATGCCCAAATATGAACGCAGATGGAGTTCAGGGGAAATAGACCTTGACATTTGGGAGTTGTAGTTGCTGGGATTTATAGTTCCCCAAACTTCCCACAAAGAACCCCCAGGAGGCAAGAGGAGGTCTCTACTTGGGGAAAGGGAGGCGGGCCTTCCCAAGGCATGGAGAGGGAGAGACCAAGTAGACAACGGGTGGGGGGGGGGTGTTTTTGTAATTTTGTGCCTTTATCGAGGTAGGTTTCTTAGGGTTTTTATACTTCAACACACTAGACTCTCCCCCCTCCCCTCCTGGAGGTTCCAATTTCCCACGGCACACCTGATGATCGCTCACGGCACACTAGTGTGCCCCCGGCACACTGGTTGGGAAACACTGGTCTAAACTTTTGAATGTCCCAAAAGATGCAGTTTCTGGTTTGTTGCATATCAATGTGTTCATAGTTCATTCTATATACCAGCATCTAGATGGCTTCCAATTAATTTTTCATTGCGTTTGAAGTGCAAGTGCTGAATTCATTTTGGATCATTCCCATCCACAATTAGAACTAAACCTTTCTGTTGCCTGCATAGATCTTGGTTTAATAACTCACAATTGCAAGAAGGTAAAAAACAAAAATTCTTCTCCTTTCTGCTTCCAAATTGTTAAGTATGAACTGAAGAGATGCATTTGAAATCCATTTCGTTTTTGATGTCCTTCTTTCGTTCTAAATAGTAAAAGATGGAAACATTTAATGCAGAGTGAACGTTGATTATAAGTGCATACTGGATTGTCCATTGGTCAAAGTGGACTTGAATTTCCAAGACTGGGGATAGAGAGCAAAGTTAGCATCTTGTGCATCCAAACAAAAAAAAATCCAGTGATGAGCTGAAAATATATTTTAAAAAAGATCTGAATCACTTCAGAAACTCTATAATTTTGTCATATAGAAGTGCCCTGTTTCCCATTTGTAAATAGATCTCCCTTGCAGGTTCATAGGAAAGGTTTCTGAAAGGGCATTATTAGGAATTGGAAGCATGTGCTGAAGAAGCTGCCCTGAGCAGAGTGGGTTCCTGGGCCAGACGGACTTGCTGCATGGTCCGGGGACTTGCTTGGCCAATGCTACAAATTGCTACTAATTATCCTGACAATTAATAAGTCTTCTGCTCCTTAACTGCTGTTATGATTACCTTCTCTGCCATGGGATGATGGGGAGACGGTCTGTTCCAAACTGGGAATTCAATGGGGCTTCCAAATGGGTACATGGCTTCTCTATCCAAGGCTGCTGTGCTAGAATTCCTTTGCCGATCTTTGCTTGAATATCAACCCACCCCTTTTCAGAATGGACTGCATCAGGACCAACACGGAAGTGACTCCGAACTGCTCCCCGAAATATTCAAATTAATTGAGAAAGAAGCCTGGAATTTCTATGTTCCAAATAGACTGAATGACTGAATTGGGCCAAAGGGAGAGGAGCACAGAGATGCGTAAATGCAGCAGAAGAGGATTTTTGGCAAACATGAACATTCAAAGCTGCCTTAGAGAGTCAGCTCACTGGACCGTATGTGACCTGCTCTGGCTAGCAGGGCCTTCACAGGGTCTCCAGAGGGGTCTTTGGGGGATGCTTAAAGTTGAGCCTGGAATCCTCTGCTTGCAACAGATGTGCTCTACCACTGAGCCGTTCCTCCACCCAAGGAAGCATTTTAGGATTCTGATGGTGCATGTGTACACATCTGCTCCATTGTAAAATGCTCTGTAAGATAGGGGATTCCAAAATGCACACGTGGCTTGCCTGTCCTGCTGCCGTCCCTTCTGGAGAAGCGCATGTGTGCCTTTTGTGCTGCATGATGCTCACTGGTGCTGCTGTGTGCTTAAACCTCTCTCTGCTCCCTACCTCCACAGTTTGGCGATTCACAGCAGTTGCGGCTGGTCCGTATCCTGCGCAGCACTGTCATGGTCCGTGTCGGCGGAGGCTGGATGGCCCTGGATGAGTTTCTAGTGAAGAACGATCCCTGCCGAGGTAAGAAATGCATGCTGTGCGTAGAAGTGGGTGTTCAGCCTCCCGGGATCCTGGGTCATGAAGGAAATTTTTTCCTCTTGTCAGCGCAACCGAGAGGCACTGAGGCAGCTGGCATTTAGGGTGGATGGGTGGGAAGTCAGTATCACCTTTGGAGCAGAAATAATGGCCAGGTTTCTTGTGCAAAATAAAGAGAACTTTAGTGCAAACCTTGAGAAGGAGAACTTCCTTGTGAATTTTCTCCATCCTAGGTTAGCGGTAGAGAGGAAGCTATTTAGATTTTCTGTCACAAACATTACATGTGTTTATTTACTTGAGAGTAGTAGGGTCAACATGAATGTGAATAAAGACTCTTTATTCTTAATGGAACTCTTCTCCTCTTACAACCTGTGAATCCTTTTGCTTCTGTAAGCTTTTCTCTTTCAGTGCTTCAGTTCCCACTTTGGCAGTCCTATTTGGCCGTGTGTTTTCCTGCTCCATCTTTCCTTTGCATATGTGTATCTTCTCTATTCTAGTTCACCACCCTGGGAGTAAAATAAAACGCTCTGATTCCAGTTCTTCGATTGCCAGTCAGTCTCCAATAGGTTGGCGGTTTTTCTTGGCTTCCTCTTCACTCTCCTGCCAGGAATGGCTTTGCTGCTCGGACCTGTCTTCTTCTTCCCTGTTGCCCCTCTAGCCCGTCATGTTGCTTCCTTTGGCCACGCTTTGGCAAATTAAAAAAAGAAAATGGAAAGGTTTGAAAACACTTGCCTTTGCTGGTTTGGGGTGAGAGCAGCAGATTTAGAGTTCTCTACAAGGTAGCCCACAGACAGCCCAGATCAGTGTTCATGGCCACAGTCTCTTTTCGTGAGTTCCAGGTGTATTCCTTCATTTCACTTTGTCCTCCTAGTAGTTACAAAAGGCCTGCCTGACCGAGGAGAAAGGATGTGATCCTGTGTCAGCATGTAGTTTCATTTGATTTGATTTATATCCTGGGGGTTTTTTCCCCCCAAAGTGGATCCAAAGTACCAGTTGGGCTCCCCTATATCACCTTCTCCGGTCCAGAGCTGGGAAATGTGGGGTCCTCCATAGGTGATTGTTGAGCTGTAGTTCCAGGATGTCTAGAGCCATGGTTTCTGTCCTCCTTTGGTCCCTTTCCCAGCATCTCCCTGGATCCTAAGAGCCTTCTGTATTCCCCTTTTATCTTTATGGGTGTTGTGCCCTTGCAAAAGCTGGATGTTGACAGTCCTTTGCTTTAGCCTGCTGTCCAGTCCCATATTGAAAACGATCAGGTGGCCCTTCTTCTTTTGTGGGTGGCATAACTGCCTCTGATCCACACAATCCACAGCACATTTAAGGCCTCTTCAGAACCTTTTGCTTGAATTCAGCTGCATGTTGCCTTGTGGCCAGAAAACCCTGGCGGTTCCTCTGCTGTCTCTTGGCAATGCTGTGTCTTGAAACATTTCTTGAGAGTTGCTGCCAACGTCTAGGTTATCCTGCCACAGGGTGAAACTGTACTTGCTTGCCTTGGATTGGGATGGGGTCTAAGACCTCCCCTTGCACTTCTTGCCTTGCATGGTCTTGCTTCCCTAACAAAGTTGCTCCTGGTTGTCTCGACTTCGGCCTATTGGGATCATTCTCTTCTTACCTCAAGACTGCAGAAAACGTCGACTGTTTAAGATCACTGAAGCTGCTATTTTGTGGTTGTAGATTAAGTCTCTGCCCACCCATGATGCATTTCCTTCCAACGTCTTGAAAAAAATAAGGGGTTGAGGTTGGAGGCACTCCCTTCACCAGACCTCTCTTCACATAAGGCTAACGTGGACTGTTCCAGCGCCCTTGTGGTTAAACCAGTTCTACTTTCTGCAGTGTTGAGGTGGAAGACAGGTCCCCATCTTCAGACGCTCTGTGTCCATTTGGAGGCAACGACACCAAAGATTAACGGTTGGAAACGTGTGGCTGTGCTATAATTGATCAGAGGCTGATAGCAGGCGAAGTATGAACTGCGGAAGGGTTAGGCACTTAGTCCTTCATCTAAGAGGAGGGCCCTTTTACTTTTCCAAGGGCTTTTTAGGCAGTGGCATGATGGAGCCAACTGAGAAGGCTAAGATGGTTTTCTCTGCATGAAGTTCAGCTGGAATGAGGCAGAAAGAATCCAAGCTTTTACAAATCTACACCAGGCTGTCAGAAGCGTATGGTGTTGCCTGGCTCTGGCGTGCGTTTGCTCCTCGGGTTATGGCTCTTTTGGTTCAGATATATTTTGTTCGTCATCATTGTTGCCCTTTCTTTCTTCTAGCACGAGGAAGGACCAACCTTGAACTCCGGGAGAAATTCATCCTTCCGGAGGGGGCTTCTCAGGGAATGGCACCATTCCGATCCCGGGGCCGGCGGTCCAAGCCCTCTTCACGGGCAGCCTCCCCAACCCGCTCCAGCTCCAGCGCCAGCCAGAGCAACCACAGCTGCACTTCCATGCCATCCTCTCCAGCCACGCCAGCAAGCGGCACAAAGGTGAGGGCGTTTGCTCATATCGGAAAATACTCCTTTCCTCTCAGGTTCTCTCCTTGGGTTTTGGTTTGGTTTCTACCCTGAACATTCTCCTTTAATGGAAAATGGAGATAATGGAGCAGGGGACATATAAAGTGTCCCTTGAAAAGCAAAATGTGTACTCTGAGCCAAGGCTGCAGGCTCCCGGCAGAACAGGCCTCACAGGCCCAAAAACCCTTTCTGCTCTCCTGTTTCCCTCACTCAGTCAAGCACACTCAGGAGAGGCGAGGTGTGAGAGCTGTCAGGTCCTAAATTAAGCACACAGGCGGGTGTTTTCCAATATGTCCAGAGGTGTTCAGCAAAGTCTTGATGATATGCAGTCCACCATGGGTCTCTCAGCCACTCTTATCTAGCCATGCCTATGCGACCCTAGTGAGAGTGAAAAGGCGGAGGCCTGTATCTCACTTCTTCCCTCCACCCCCATTGTATCTGTCCTGTGCCTCATTTTGTGTCCTGGTTTCAGTGACCACTGAGCATGTCTCCCTCCGTTTCCTCCCCTCTCGTTGGCCTGGATCAGATGTCCATGCCAGTCCCATGGACAGAGCCCAGACTCCGTCTGTCCCCTCATTGTGTCAGTGTGTGTGTTTTGTTGTCATTATCCACCACTGTGTTGTTTTATTCCAGGGTTTATTTTCTGTTTTTGTTCCTTTCCATCTTGGACTCTCCTTTCCCCCTCCTGCTCGCTCGCTTCCCCTTCCCCTCAACCTCTCTTTGGATTTTCCATTTCACAGACTCCACATCACTTCACTCGTTCTTATGACAAACCCTGGTTGGCAAACAGCAAGCCAGGGACCCCCTCCTCCCAGAGGGGCCACAATAGCGCTGACCTCCGCCTGTCTGCTTCTGAGGTAGAGTATGGCTTCCTTAGGCCAGCGCGAGTGGCAAGAAGAGGTTGCGCGTGTTGCTTCCTTGGCTCTAGTAACGCTTGGTAACCTCCTGAAGGCAAGGCTGGCGTGCTTTTCGCAGGCTTCATACCTGGATTTCTTTCTTTTTTAATTGTTATTTTTCTTTAATTAAAAAAAAATTTAACACAATAAAATTACATTGTTGTATAGCCTATTCCCAATCTATAACCCCACACCCTCCCCCCCCCCAAACATTCTCAGACTTCTATATAAATACAGCTCTGTCAGTTCTGTAGTTAATTCTTGGGCCAGTGGCCCATTTTTGCTCTGCACCACAATCCTGGAGCAAAAGCTCCATCTGTACTTGAACCTTGCTTCTCTGAGTGCTCTTGTCATTGGTTTCTATTCCTGCCAGATGGCTATTCAGAAAAGGAGATAGCAGCATATTCTACTGCTGAACAACTCTTGGTCAGGAAGTTCTTCCTAATGTTTAGGTGGAATCTTGTTCTCTGCAGTTTGAATTCAGTGCTTTAATGTGTCATAGCCTCTGGAGCAGGAGGGAACCAGCTGCCCTTCTCAGTGCGAGGAGAAATATTGAAACATGGCTCCAATGTCTGCTCTGTCTTCTTTTCTACACACATAACACCCCCTTGTAGCTCCCTCAGCCACTTCTCATAGGGATTTATGGTTCCAAATGTGATCATTTTGGTCATCCTTCTCTGGACATGTTCTAGCTTGCATTTTCACATCCTCCCTCTGTGCTGTCAAAGGCATGTCGGTGGGAACCCTTCCTATTTCCCCAGTGTGTCCGCCATGTTCTAAGCCAGGGTCTAGCAGAACTTCTGCAGAGAGACAATGCCAACTACAGTAAATTAAAAAAAACACCCATGGAGCCATTTTGGTTCTGCATAGTGACTTAGTCACTCAGTTAAACTCTTCCAGGGCATCATCTTGCACTCAACCTGTTTAACCTATGGCACCTTCCTCCAGAAGTGCTGGGGTGGGGGGGGAGGAATGTCCCTCTTTCCCACAAGGACAGTAATCTGCTTTAACAGCCTGGCTTTATTCTTCTTCGTTTGAGACACAAAAAGAGCTTCCTTGGCACCTGTCTGCTTCTCTTTTTTCCCCTTGTCCCGCAGCACCTTAAAGGTTGAGCTCAACTGGGAGTGGAGGGAGAAAGGGGTCAGCCAGCCATCTTCCTTAAGGGAAGCAGTCGACCAAACAACAAACTCTTCAAGCACAAGTCCTCTTTGGGGCTTTCTGGCTGTTGTGCGGGTCTTGTGCCATAACAAAGGCAGACCCCCTACCCCCACCCCTGTGCCACATGGGGTCGGATCCACGCTCAGTACATTTCTGGGTGACCTTTAAGATGTTGTGGGGAAGCTGCAGCTTTGCTCCTGGAGCGCAGACACCTTCTTTGCTTCTAAACTGCATTTTAAACACTCAATTCACTGCTTGAGAAAATCTTGACTTCCCCTTTATTATTTCAAGGTGGCGCCGTCTTCCAGTAGCAAGCTGAAACGGCCCACTTTCCACTCAAGCCGAACATCACTGGCCGGGGATACCAGTAACAGCTCTTCACCAGTTTCTTCGGGTGCCAAAACTAACCGGGCAGGTAAGTGCCACTGTGGAAACGGAATATGGGCTGCATGCACAGAGAGACAAGAATGTATCCACAGGTACATCTTCCCGAACCGTTGCTTTGTAAGCAGCGCAGCCCACTCACAACAACAGGGCCGTGTTGAGGGAGATGAGCCAACTGCAATGGGGGCTGGAGTCCAACGTCAGGAAGAAAACCTAAGCCACAGACAGGGAATGTATTTGTGTTGTTCATTGCACTGGGCGTTTCAAAATGATGGGCCCAATTTCAAATGCAGTATTTTTCACAACGGCAACAATGATTTAATGAGGTTTCATGTTTAACGAACTGTTGTGAGCCAGACACATTTTTTTTAATTACCCCAAAAATAGAAACCATCTCATTGGGCCTTTTGTTGCGGGATCTCAGTCTTGTAAATGACTGAGCCCGGCAGTTGTTTGTGCACAATGAGGGGCATCTGGCAGGTATGCTTTAGAGCAGAGCTGCCCAGGAAGTCGATCGCGATTGACTGGTCGATCCCGGGACTGAAGGAGGTCGATCCCAGCCAGATGGGGCACTTCTAGAGGGGGCGGAGCCATGCTGTGGCAAGCCCCACTCCCTCCCTGGCTTCAGCGCTACCACAGCTTCTTCAGCCTTGAGGAGGGTAGTGCCAAGCCAGTCGTGGCTATCTATGCCACCACTGGCTTGGCATTACCCTCCTCTAGCCTGGAGAAGCTGTGGTAGTGCTAAAGCCAGAGGGGGGGGAGGGGGTGGAGCCATGCCGTGCCAAGCCCCGCCCCCTTCCCCAGCTACAGCTCTACCACAGCTTCTTCAGCCTTGAGGAGGGTAGTGCCAAGCCAGTAGTGCCTAGCTATGCCAGCACTACCCTCCTCAAGCCTGGAGAAGCTGTGGTAGAGCTAAAGCCAGAGGGGAGCGGAGCCAGGCCGCGCCAAGCCCCTCCCCCACCCCCGCCCTGCTTCTCTCTCGGTAGATCTTTCTGACTTGGTTTTATTATAATTAGCTCGCATGCTGAAAAAGTGTGGGCACCCCTGCTTTAGAGCTTGAATGAGTTGTTTATGGTACCAGCCATAGGCCATGATATCAAATAAAATACAGCCTTTAAAAGTATAATAAGCACTTTCCAATATAAACATTAAAACATATTCCATATACTGACTCTTTAAAATTACAGTAGCATGATAACAGTAACAAATGTCTGATTTGTATCATCCCAAACAATCTCCACTTGCATTTCTAGCCTCGATTGTGAACTTTGTTAATTTAGTTCAGATTTTTTGGGCTGCGACTGCAAATGTGACAACCTTCAACACTATATTTTTGGAATACTCTGCAAACAAGTCACAGATAACTGCTGACTGTTGCAATGCTGCCCTTTCTTCCATAGGCCAACCTCCCAAGGAATCTCCTTGCCTATTTGTCTTTAACCCCCCCCCCTTCATGTTTTCCATTTGCCTATTTGTGGCAGTGGCTAAAAAAGCACTCGCTTTTTGTATTTCCAGACCCAAAGAAGACCACCAGTCGCCCAACCAGTCGGGCTGGGAGCCGGGCCAGCAGCCGCCGGGGCAGCGACGCCTCAGATTTCGATCTGGAGACCCAGTCTGCCTGCTCCGACACCTCCGAGAGCAGCGCCACTGGAGGGCAAGGGGGCTCCCGGCGGGGCACTGGGGCCAAGCCTTCCAAGATCCCGATGATCACAAAAAAGACGCCTACCGCCAACACTGCTGTCAGCCCCAAAATGCCCAGCGCTAGGAGATAACATGGCATCCATCATATTTCCTGCCTGGCAAAACTGTCATTAAGAGAAAGGACCCAGCTATTGAAACACCCTGCTGGGTGCATATTTATTCTAGATGGAAAAATATATATATATTGTTTAAAGTTTAAAAAAAAGTTGTCAAGCTGCCTTATTTTGTTCTGTTATTTTTTTTTGTAAGTTACTATTTTCATGTGAATATTTATGTAGATAAAACTTGCCTTCTGGTGACCTTCTTTGCGTTTGGGTCAGCGTGGGGGGGTTTCTGAGACAAGCAAAAGGTCAGGATGTGAAAATGTACAAACTTAAACCATTATAAATAGGATTTCTGTGCAGCGCAGGAGCTTTCTCCTGCTTTATCTTTTAGGATTGTTTCCTAAAACATTGTTATTGAGAAAACAACGTTTTGCTTGCTGTCCCAGCAAGTTATTGAGAAAAGCAGCACAGGACTATCCGGCAGTGTTCAAGGAACTCTCTCTTTCTTTTTCTTTTTTTGTGTAAATCTTGGATACCTCAAAAAGAGAGAAAACATGCAGCAAGGGAACCTGGGGCTTCTGTTTCCATTTTTTTTTTCTTAAAAAAAAAAGAATTCCTGGTTTTACCTGAAGATTGCAACAGAGTGAGTTTGAACAAACATTTGCACAACTTATGTTCCACTAAAGGAGCTCACTAAGAGAAACAACAACACTGTATACTTATAGCAATGTGCAAACGCCTCATCAGCTGCTAGGCTTTTTACAAGGATAACTGATCCTGTACTTTTGGAGGGGGGGGGGCAAGTATTCAACTTGAAGCTGCCAAAAATGCCAGAAGATTCCTTGGGCCTGAGAGACCCTGGGCACACATCCCTTTGGCAATGGGGCAGCAATGGGGTACTGCTCCAACCACTGCAAAAGCAACAGCCCCCCCCCCTCACTTTCTCTTTCATAGACTGCTATGGGTCAAGTGGCGGACTGCATTGTTTCCTATTTATTCTCTTGCCTCTGGACTGAGCCTGGCCACAGGAGACCCTCCGCTCCAGGGAAGAGCTGCCTTCAAGACGCACAGCCGCTTGGGAGTTTTAAAAAGTGTATCACCAGCAGCCCTCCCTCCTTCGCCAGCCTCCACTCACACACAAACACACACTTTTGTATGCGCCCCTCCACTTTTCTTCCCTTTGTTGCAGGGGAGGGGGTGTGTGAAAGGGAGGAATGGGGAAAAAACGCTAAATGTGTGTGACCCCTAAAGCAGGGGGAGGGAAGAGATGGGGCAGGGGCTACTTGGTCTTCCTGTATTTATTACCTTGTACTCTTTTTCCCTTGTTCTGACTGACCATATTGCTGTGTGATTCTCAGTTGGTTGATTTGAGCCAGAACCTGAAGCTCTACCAATGAATTGTTTTAAAAGAAAAAGACTCTTTTTGTATTAAAATTGCTTGCAGTAATAATAAGCAACATGTCTCTTGCTTTGTGCTGCACAAAAAACCGCCAAATTGAGCAGGCCCGGATTACCCATAAGGCCACCCTAGGCCATGGCCTAGGGGCGCAAGCCAAGGGGGGGCGCAGTTCACGTGGACCAAAAAAATGTTGAAACAAAACCGCAACGCACGGCATGGAGATGACTCTTTCGGGGAGAACGGGGGGAGAGTACTGCGAGGGGGCGGGGGAGGAGGGAATGGCGCTCCCCTTTGCCATTGTCCCGCCCCCTTGTCAAGGAAGGAGGGCGCAAGGAGGCGGAGGGAAGCCCCTGGGGCCGCTGCCAGGCATGCGCGGCACCCAGGAACACGGAGGAGGCAGAGGCACCCGCGCCCTCCTGCGCATGCCTGGCAGCAGCCCCGGGGGTGGGGCTTCCCTCCGCCTCCTCCCCCTCGCACCCTCCTTCCTTGACTCAAGGAAAGAGGGCGCACTGCAAGGAGGAGGAGGGAAGCCCCGCCCCCAGGGGCGCTGCCGGCCCCAGGGGCGGGGCTTCCCTCCGCCTCCTCCTCGCACCCTCCTTCCTTGACTCAAGGAAGGAGGGCGCGTGGCACCGCAAGGAGGGGGGGTGCGGTAGAGGTTGATTTGGGGGCGTAATTTCAAAGTGTGGCCTAGAGCGCCTAAAGGGGTTAATCCGGGCCTGAAATGGAGAGAGAATTTGTGTGTGTGGAGGGATGGGGACAGTGTCCTTACTTGCCTTTCCTTCCTCAGAGAAGACTAACCCAGGGACATCCTTGGTGGTTGTTTGTGCAGGCCTTCAAGGAGCCTATCCACCTATGGCAACCCCATGATTTCCACAGGGTTTTCTTAGGCAAAGAACACTCAGGGGGGCATGCCCATTCCTTCCTCTAAAATACAGCCTGCACAAAATGGTACTCATTGGCAGTCTCCCATCCAAGTACTAACCAGGGCTAACCATGCTTAGCTGAGTTGCTCAAAATCAGTTGTAAACAATGGCATAGTTTCCTCTTGACGAAGACATACAAGGTTGTGTGGATACTTGTCTCCAACCTCCTAAAACTACCATCTTAGACTGTTACAGAGCTGGCCTCGAGCAAAAAAAATGTCACTCTATTGTCAATTTATTCCCAATGCTCACTGTGAGGCTGCTACCCAAGCAAACACAAGCATGCCTCTGACATTCTCGCAGAATTCAGCATGACATCTGGGAAAATGGAGGAGGTGGTATAATGGGTCCCCAGCCAGTCCAACAACACAAGTCGTCTTGATAGGTCCCAGCTGCAATGGTAAAGGTGTGTGCTCTGCATATGCTCAAGGGCACCTTACCTACAGAATTCACACCCTCAAGTTGGGACTTTGTGCAGTTCGGATGCAGACCTCCATATTTTAACGGAAGTGTTTGGTTAAGAGCGGAATCATTTGCAAGCCCAATGAAGTAAGGTACAGGTAAGTGCTGGAACCCTTCTGAACAAATCCTGTCTCCCAAAAAAACCCCAATGATAGGCTCATCTTAGGGTCATCATAAGTCAGAAAAGATTTGAAGGCACAGAACAAGATAACTGAGACCTGGGAAGCTTTTATTGAGGAAAAGATGCCCCACTTGCTAAGGGAGAAGAACTTTATAAGATGTCAACATAACTCAGGTAAGCTGTTTTGCCAAGAAGCCAGCCCCGATGAAAGCAGGTAAGGAGAGGCACCCAAGTTTTCCTACAAAGCCGTCCTGAGTCCCCCTTGGGGGGTTGAAAAGTTGACGGGGGATAAATATGGTAAATAAATAAATACAAAAACTTCTCAGAATGTGCAATACTTCCTCACAATCCTCAAAGGAAAACATTTCCATCCACAAAACAAGGACAGTTCTAATTTGAGGGCAAGATAGGATACCACCCTGTAAAGGTAGCCCCTGATATTAAGTCTAGTCATGTCCGACTGGGTGGTGGTGTCCATTTCCATTTCTAAGCTGAAGAGCCGGCATTATCCACACCTCCAAGATCATGTGGCCAGCATGACTGCATGTGGCACTGTTACCATCCCAAAGATGCAGTACCTATTGATCTACTAACATTTTCATGTTTTTGAACTGTTGGGTTGGCAGAAGCTGGGACTAACAGCTAGAGTTCACCCCGCTCCCCAGATGTGAACTGCCCAGAATACGAAGGAGGCAAGCAATGTGTGGAAAGAAAATGTCCATAAATCTTGTGTGCAAGTTTGCCTTCCCTAATTCTTCTAATATTTGAGAGCTTTAGTATACTAAGGCAGTGTTTCCCAACCAGTGTGCCGTGGGAAATTGCCCCAGGATTTTGTAAATGTAAAAAATGTGCCATGGCTCAAAAAAGGTTGAAAAACACCGTACTAAGGAACTGAAATTTTGTCTCTTTTGTAGTAAGTTTACTTTTTTGTGCATTCTCTGAGCAAGTTCAGTAGCTCAGTGGTCTAAGCCAGTGTTTCCCAACCTTTTTTGAGCCGCAGCACACTTTTTACATTTACAAAATCCTGGGGCACACCACCAACCAAAATGACACAAAATGACACTCTAACACAGTAAGACATATAGTTAATATGTTTTTGAATGTATTTATACACTCAGTGTGAAACCTGGACCTGTTTCGATGAACACAACATAGATATCCTGGCAGGAATGGCAGAAAAACACAAACTTCCCACACAGAACTCCCATAACCAAGAGAAAATACTATAAGAGTTTGGTGGGCATTGACCTTGGGTTTTGGAGTTGTAGTTCACCTATATCCAGAGAGCACTGTGGACTCAAACAATGTTATCTTATGTTGACTTGTTGTTTGTTTTCTATCCAGAATCACAATGTTGGAAGGAGGCCCACCACTTTAAGGTCCCTAAAACAGGCATGGGAAAACTTCAGCCCTCTGGGTGCTGTGGACTTCAACTCTCACCATTCCTAACAGCCTGAGGCCCTTTCCTGGTTAAGTGGCTGAAGGGGGAAAGGGAAAAGAGCCTGAGGCTGCTAGGAATGGTGGGAGTTGGAGTCCAAAACAACTGGAAGGTCCAAGTTTGCCCATGCTAGCTTTCGACAGAGACCTCTTCCTCCCCCTTCGCGCCCTTTCTTCCCCCTCCTGCCGAACACTTACTCTTTCTTCTACACTGCCTCTTCTGCCGCCATTTTGATCCGAGGGGGCAACGTGAGCGTGTTCAGGAGGGGAGGGGGGAGGGAGGAAGACGTGACTCGTGCGGGCGCTACTACGCAGACTCGCCCCAGAGCAAAGCGAGGCAAAGCGAGCAAAGCGAGGCTGGGAAGAAGGGAGCCTGAGTGGAGAAGAAAAAGTATTGGGCAGGAGGGGGAAGAAAGGGTATTGGAGGTTCCAATTTCCCACGGCACACCTGATGATCGCTCACGGCACACTAGTGTGCCACGGCACACTGGTTGGGAAACAGTGGTCTAACCGACTGTGCCACCAGGGGACCCTGGATACCACCCACCTAACCTCCAAATTCCCTCCCCATCAATAAGGAGGCCCAGGGCAGATTCCTAACCCCTCAGGCATGTAGCCGGGGGGCTAAGGGACTTCAGCCCCGAAATTCTCAGGGTGGTCCGCGAAAAGGCCTTACTGGTACATTATTTAAACTGGTATGTGCATTTAAAACATGATCTGATCACCATGCTCATTATATCCCACATTAATGGGGTTATTGGGATAACAATACAAAAGGTTTGCTAGGGTAGACCCTCTTCCACCCAGTCTCAGCCCCCTGAACCAAACTCAGCCCCCGAATCAAAATCCTGGCTACGGCCCTGTAACTCCTCAACAGGGAGGAAGTCAGGTGGTCCACTTCATGGAATGGCTCTGCTTCTGGCCATTCCACAGGTTTGCCTCTCTGAAGCCTCCCTGCTCCATCCCACTGCACTGCAGCCGCAAACTCATTCCAGACTTAAGATAGAGAGAGGAATTGTGTATCTCTCCTCCAAAAGTCCTAGAACATTCAACTCCTAACATCCCTGGCCACTGGTTACATTGGCCAAGACAGCTGGGAATCGCAGCCCAATATCTGGAGTATCAATATATGTCGCTGGAAAAGAACAGTGCGAAGGAGGCTTTGTGTACACCAGCATTTTTCAACCTGGGGGTCGGGAGCCCTGGTTGGGTCGTGAGGAGGTGTCACCAAAGACCATCAGAAATGTTCTGTGTGAGAAGTGGTCATGGACGTTCTGTGTGGGAAGTTTTGCCCAATTCTATCGTTGGTGTGGTTCAGAATGCTCTTTGATTGTAGGCAAACTATAAATCCCTGCACCTACAACTCCCAAATGTCAAGGTCTATTTCCCACAAACTCCACCACTGTTCACACTTGGGCATATTGAGTATTCATGCCAAGTTTGGTCCAGATCCATCATTGTTTGAGTCCACAGTGCTCTCTAGGTGTAGGTGAACTACAACTCCCAAACTCAATGTCAATGCCCACCAGATTATTCAAGTATTTTCTGGTTGGTCATGGAAGTTCTGTGTGGCAAGATTGGTTCTACTCCATCGTTATGGAGCTGAGAATGCGCTTTGATTGTAGGTGAACTATAAATCCCAGCAACTACAACTCCCAAATGACAAAATCAATCCCCCCCTACCCCACCAGTATTTAAATTTGGATGTCTGGGGTATTTGTGCCAAACTTGGTTCACTGGGTTGTAGTAGGTTTTTCGGGCTCTATGACCATGTTCTAGAAACATTCTCTCCTGACATTTCGCCTGCATCTGTGGCAAGAGGTTGTGAGGAAACTTGGTTCAGTTAATGAAAATACATCCTGCGTATCAGATATTCACATTACAATTCATAACAGTAGCAAAAACACAGTTATGAAGTAGCAGCAAAATACCTCACAACCTCTTCGATGCCTTCCAGAGGGACTGCCTTGCCGACGTCGACACCAAGGTTCGCCTTGGCCTCGTGCCCTCCTCCCCCTTCCTTTCTTCCTTTCTTCCTTTCTCTTCCTTTCTCTTCCCCCTCTCTTTTTCTTTCATTCTTTTTCCTCCCTCTCTCCCTACCTTCTTTCCTCCCTCCCTCTTTGTTCCTTCCTTCCTCTTCCATTCTTTCCTTCTCTCCTTCCTTTTACCTCCCTCTCTCCCCTTCTTTCTTTACTCCATTCTCCATCTTCCTCCTCCTTCCTTCCTTCCTTCCTTCCTTTCTCCCCTTCCTTTCCTCTCTTTCATTTTCCCTCCCTTTCTTCTTTCCCCTCCATTCTCCCTCTTCCTTCCTCTTCCTTCTTTCTTTCTCCCCTTCACCCTTTCCTTCTCTCCTTCCTTTTCCCTCCCTCTTCTTTCCTCCATTCTCCCTCTTCCTTCCTCTTCCTTCCTTTCTTTCTCCCCTTCACCCTTTCCTTCTCCTTCTGTCCTTCCTTTTCCCTCCCTCTCTCCCCTTCCTTATTTCCTCTTCCTTCCTCTTCCTTCCTTCCTTTCTCCCCCTTCACCCTTTCCTTCCTTCTTTCCCTCCATCCCTCCCCTTCCTTCTTTCCTCAATTCTACCTCCCTCCCTCTTCCTTCCTTCCCCAAGTCTTCCTTCTCCTTCTCCTTCCTTTCTTTTCGCTTTCCTCTCTTTCCCCTTCTTTTTCTTCTTTTTTCCCTTCATTATTTTACTTTTTCCTCACTCCCTTTCCTTTCTTTTCCCCATTCTTTCCTCTCCTCCCATCCCATTTCCTTCTTTCTTTCCCCCCCTTGTCTCCCTCCTGCTTTCTTTTTTTCATTTGCCATAGTTTGTTCTTCTTTTCTTTCTTCCTCTCCCCTCCCTCCTTTATTTCCACAGTCTTTCTTTCTTTCTTTCCCCCTTCCTTCCTTCCGTCTTCTCTTCCTTCCCAGAGTCCTGAGCATGCCTTTTGCAGAGCCCGGTCTGAAGTGTCCCGTCATTCTGCCGGGGGAATCCTTTTCTCACAGTATGTATGTATATACTCACATTTAGTTGAATTCAGTCCTAAAATATATTATATACAGTATATAATATGGCTCTCACTGAAATAAATTTCCAAATATTTTGCTTTCATGGCTCTCTGAGTCAGAAAGGTTCCCAACCCCTGTTCTATGTGATTGATTATGTTGGTTTTTTTAATTGATTTTATTGTGTTGTTGTGTTGATGGGCTTTGCCTCATGTAAGCCGCCCCGAGTCCCCCTTGGGGAGATGGTGGCAGGATACAAATAAAGTGTTTTATTATTGTTGTTGTTATCAAAAGTGTATCACAAAGTATGTCACAAAGTTCATAATTGTCCTGTTGTTGAGTTGATGCACAATCACACCCAAGGTTTTATTCCATAGTCAATCCACACTATAATTCGAAGTAAAAGTAAATCAAGAGTACATCAAAGTTCTCAATGGGATAGTAGGAAATGTCCTCAAACAGTACTTGCAGTGTGTATCCCACTGCGTGAATCACTACTATCCCACTGAGAACGTTGATGTACTATTGATTTGCTTTTACTTCGGTTTATAGTGTGGATGGTTGACCCTGTAAGGTCAAGCATCTAGAGAAGGAAACTCTAATCAAACCTACGACCTGAGGACCTCGCTGCCAGCATCCTAAGCTTGCTAGGCCCCGGCAGACGAACCTTTGGTTTAAAACAGGGCTGCCCAGGAAGTCAATCGCGATCGACCAGTCGATCCCGGGACCGAAGGAGGTCGATCCCAGCCGGATGGGGCGCTTCTCAGAGGGGGGCTGAGCCAGGCTGTGCCAAGCCCTGCCCCCTCCCCCGGATTCGGCACTCCAAAGCCAGAGGGGAGGGGCAGGGCTTGGTGCAGCCTGAGGATGGCAATGCCCAGCCCCTATGTCTGGCATTGCCATCCTCAAGCCCGCTCTACCAGCAGCTTTTTCCATGCTTGAGGATGGCAATGCCAAGCCAGCCTTGTGCTAGCTATGTCACCACCGGCTTGGCATTGCCAACCTCAAGCCTGGAGAAGCTGCTGGGAGCTCCAAAGCCAGTGGGGAGGGGGCGGGGCTTGGCACAGCCTGGCTCCGCCCCCTGGCTTCCGCTCTACCAGCAGCTTCTCCAGGCTTGAGGATGGCAATGCCAAGCCAGTGGTGGCATAGCTACCGTGTTTCCCCGAAAGTAAGACAGCGTCTTACTTTCTTTTCCCCCCGAAAAGTCCCCCTACATCTTACTTTCGGGGTATGTCTTATATAAACTAAGACATACCCCGTTGCCACGCCCACGCCCACGCCGCTGTCACACCGCTGCCGCAACCGGCCCCATCGGCCGCGGCACACCTCCTCATGACGCACCTTTCTGCGTGCGTGGCGGCGGCGGCCGGCGGCGACGCGCAGTCTTAGTTGCTTCCAAGCACTCCTGCGGCTTTGGAGCCAGCACGCTGGCTCCAAAGCCGCAGGCGCTTGCTTGAAGTGACGCTGCGCCGCCAGCCGCCAGCCGCCAGCCGCCAGCCGCCAGCCGCCAGCCGCCAGCCGCCAGCCGCCAGCCGCCAGCCGCCAGCCGCCAGCCGCCAGCCGCCAGCCGCCAGCCGCCGGGGAACGTCTACAGGCGCTATAGCGCCTGTAGACGTTCCTGCACGTGCGCGGCCGGCGGCATGCGCAGTCGCTTCCAGCGCGCCTGCCGCTTTGGAGCCAGCGTGCTGGCTCCAAAGCGGCAGAAAGTGCTTAGGAAGCGACTAAGACTGCGCGTGCGCCGCCGGCCGCCAGCCGCATACGCGCAGAAAGGTGCAGAAAGGTGTGCGCGGCCGATGGGGCCAGTTGCGGCAGTGGCAGCGTGGCGGTGGCGGCGGCGGCGGCGTGGGCATGGCGACGGGGTACGTCTTAGTTTCGGGGTACGGCTTATATTAGCCGACCCCCCTGACACCCCCGATACGTCTTACAATCGGGGGTGTCTTACTATCGGGGAAACACGGTAGCACAAGGCTGGCTTGGCCCTGCCATCCTCAAGCCTGGAGAAGCTGCTGGTAGAGCTGAAGCCAGAGGGGGGCGGAGCCAGGCCCCGCCAAGCCCCGCCCTCTCCCCTCTCCAGCCTTGAGGAGGTAGGTAGTTCTTTTTGACTTGATTTTATTAGAAGTAGCTCGCATGCTGATAAAGTGTGGGCACCCCTGGTTTAAAGGGTGAGGCCAGTTCTGTGCACGCTGCGCTCCACCAGAACGGTCCATTGCACAGGCTCGAAGGACACATCCAACCTCCGAAAAAGCATCAACGCGCTTGTAGAAAGCATGGGATGAGTCCTTCCTAAGTATCTTCGTTCGCGAAGTAATGCCAGAGAGAGAGAGAGAGAGAGAGAGAGAGAGAGATTATTATTATTATTATTACTATTACTATTACTATTATTATAACTGTATGAAGGTGTGGCTGCATTAGGAGGGCTGAGAACCAGTGGTGTACCTTGTGGCATCATCCCTTCCTAGCTGAAGGCTTCTCTGCTCTGCTGGGCTCCTCTGCCAGGCCAGGGACTTGCTGAAATGAGGCGGGCCAGCCATGAGGGCAACGGGAGTGCCTCCTCCCTCCCTACAGAGTGAGTGAGTGAACGAGGCGGCTGGGCCACCCTCCCTCGCCTGTCCCAAGGCAGCAGCCTCTCCTGCAGCTGGAGGAGCCAAAGAGTCCGTGGCAAGTGGCTGGGGCTCTCCTTCTCACTCACCTGTCTCCAGGCGGAGGAGGCAGGGCAGGGGCCCACCCCCCTGGCCCGAGGACCCTCCTGCTCGAAGGGCCCCACCATGCGACTCCCAGCGGCGCTGCTCCTCGTGCCCCTTCTCTTCCTCCCAGGGCTCCTGCTGGCAGCGACTTCTCCATCCTCGTCGTCCTCCTGCCGCCGCCACAAGCAGCAGCAGCAGCAGCACCCGAATCGGCCCCCGCTGCCTCTCCCTGCGCATCCCCGCCGGCTGAGCGGGCGCCAGGTGCAGCGCGAGATGCAGAGGGAGATCCTGGCGCTGCTGGACCTCCCGGGGAGACCCCGGCCGAGAGGGAGAGCCCTCCCGCCGCCACTGCCCCCTTCCTCCTCCTCTTCCCCGGCCCCCAAGCGCCGCCGCCAGCCCCGGCCCATCTCGGCCGCAGCGCCGCTCTTCATGCTGGACCTCTACCGCGCCATGGCCAGCCAGGAGGAAGACGAGGAGGAGGAAGACGAGGAGGAAGGCCGGGGGCAGGAGCGGGGGCCCTGGAGACCCTCTGCCTGGGCGCCGCCGAGGAGGGCAGCCGACACAGTCATGAGTTTCGTCAACTTGGGTGAGTGCACCCTTCTTCCCTGCCTTCCATCTCTCTGCCTTTCCAGGGGGCAGAAGGTTAGACTGGATGAACTTTGGGGATCTCTTCCAACTCTAGCTTCCTTCTTGGGGTATACTGTGTGTGTGTGTGTGTATCCGAGGAGCAGGGTGAGCTCCTGTCTGTCAGCTCCAGCTTCTCATGCTGGGACAAGAGAGAAACCTCCCAGAGGATGGCAAAACATTCAGATGCCCCCTGGGGGTGAGATCCCGTCTGTCAGCTCCAGCTTCTCATGCTGGGACATGAGAGAAACCCCCCAGAGGATGGCAAAACATCCAGATGCCCCCTGGGGGGTGAGATCCCGTCTGTCAGCTCCAGCTTCTCATGCTGGGACAAGAGAGAAACCTCCCAGAGGATGGCAAAACATTCAGATGCCCCCTGGGGGTGAGATCCCGTCTGTCAGCTCCAGCTTCTCATGCTGGGACAAGAGAGAACCCCCAGAGGATGGCAAAACATCCAGATGCCCCCTGGGGGTGAGATCCCATCTGTCAGCTCCAGCTTCTCATGCTGGGACAAGAGAGAACCCCCCCCCCCAGAGGATGGCAAAATATCCAGATGCCCTCTGGGGTGAGATCCCGTCTGTCAGCTCCAGCTTCTCATGCTGGGACAAGAGAGAAACCTCCCAGAGGATGGCAAAATATCCAGATGCCCCCTGGGGGTGAGCTCCTGTCTGTCAGCTCCAGCTTCTCATGCTGGGACAAGAGAGAAACCTCCCAGAGGATGGCAAAATATCCAGATGCCCCCTGGGGGTGAGCTCCTGTCTGTCAGCTCCAGCTTCTCATGCTGGGACAAGAGAGAAACCTCCCAGAGGATGGCAAAATATCCAGATGCCCCCTGGGGGTGAGATCCCGTCTGTCAGCTCCAGCTTCTCATGCTGGGACAAGAGAGAAACCTCCCAGAGGATGGCAAAACATCCAGATGCCCCCTGGGGGTGAGATCCCGTCTGTCAGCTCCAGCTTCTCATGCTGGGACAAGAGAGAAACCTCCCAGAGGATGGCAAAACATTCAGATGCCCCCTGGGGGTGAGATCCCGTCTGTCAGCTCCAGCTTCTCATGCTGGGACAAGAGAGAAACCTCCCAGAGGATGGCAAAACATTCAGATGCCCCCTGGGGGTGAGATCCCGTCTGTCAGCTCCAGCTTCTCATGCTGGGACAGAGAGGAACCCCCCCCCAGAGGATAGCAAAACATCCAGATGCCCCCTGGGGGTGAGATCCCGTCTGTCAGCTCCAGCTTCTCATGCTGGGACATGAGAGAAACCCCCCATAGGATGGCAGAACATCCAGATGCCCCCTGAGCAATTCTCTCACACCAGAAGCGACTTGCAGTTTCTCAAGTCGCTCCTGACACCAAAAACCAAAGCCTCCGGAGGACAAAAACCCATATATATATAAATACACATACACTTCCAAAACAACCCGTTATGGGTTTTTCTTGGCAAAATTTGTTCCTAACGGGGTTGCTTTTGTCCACCGGAGGCTTTTGTTTTTGTGTGTGTCAGGAGCGACTTGAGAAACTGCAAGTCGCTCCTGGTGTGAGAGAATTGGCCGTCTGCAAGGGACGTTGCTCAGGGGGCATCTGAATGTTCTGCCATCCTATGGGGGGTTTCTCTCATGTCCCAGCATGAGAAGCTGGAGCTGACAGATGGGATCTCACCCCCCGGGGGCATCTGGATGTTTTGCCATCCTCTGGGGGGGGGGGTTCGCTTGTCCCAGCATGAGAAGCTGGAGCTGACAGACAGGAGCTCACCCTGCTCCTCAGATTCAAACTGTGGACCTATCAGTCAGCAGTCCTGCCAGCACATGGGTTTAACTCATTGTGCCACTGGGGACTCCTAATATAAAATATAAAAATGAGGGAAGAGGGCAACGGGATCAAAAGGCTGGGTATAGAACAGGCATAGGTAAACTTCAGCTCTCTAGGTCAGTGTTTCCCAACCAATGTGCCATGGCACACTAGTGTGCCATGAGCGATCATCAGGTGTGCCGTGGGAAATTGGAACCTCCAATACCCTTTCTTCCCCCTCCTGCCGAACACTTTTTCTTCTCCACTCTCTTCTCTATTTCCCCCCAACTCCATCTGTGTTCACATTTGGGCATATTGAGTATTCATGCCAAGTTTGGTCCTGATCCAACATTGTTTGTCCACAGTGCTCTCTGGATATAGGTGAACTACAACTCCAAAACCCAAGGTCAATGCCCACCAAACTCTTATAGTATTTTCTCTTGGTTATGGGAGTTCCGTGTGGGAAGTTTGTGTCTTTCTGCCGTTCCTGCCAGGATATCTATGTTGTGTTCATCGAAACAGGCCTGGGTTTCACACCGAGTGTATAAATACATTTAAAAACACATTAACTATATGTATTACTGTATTAGAGTGTCATTTTGGTTGGTGGTGTGCTCCAGGATTTTGCAAATGTAAAAAATGTGCCGCGGCTCAAAAAAGGTTGAAAAACACTGGTCTAGGTGTTTTGGACTTCAACTCACCTAGACCAGTGTGAGGGCGATCTGGCTGCGACATCTGTCACCCCATTGATCGCCAGGGTTGATTCGGCTGATCTGGCTGGCTAGGCGGGTGTCCCCTTCCTCCCTCACCGCTCCATGTGCGTCCCTCCCGAAGCTGCGCGCTCGGTGGAAGAGGACGACGTCCCAGGTATAGAAGGAGTGTACCGAGGTCTCCAGTCTTCGGTCCCGGGTTTACGATAGCTGCGCTCCCCTGCTAGAACCTCCAAACAAGCTCTCTTACAATTCCTAACAGCTGGAATTGGCTGTTAGGAATTGTGGGAGTTGAAATCCAAAAACCTGGAGGGACAAAGTTTGCCCATTCCTGGAATAGAGTAAGGAATCGCTATCACTATTTAGGATCTAAAATATATTACTCTTCTAGGTATATGAATTAGGAAAGGAAATAAAGGAATTGGGGAATTGGTTGACTTCCAATCTTCTGCATCACGGTTAAATAGTCTTTCTTTCTTTCTTGGTAATGCCTGCTTCCCCTTTTCTCCATTCTTCCAAGTGGAAACAGTATCTCTCTTTAGCTCTCAATGAGCTATATTATCCATTTCCTCTTCTCTTCCACTAGGCTGTTATGAATTATGGGAGTTGAAGTCCAGAACACCTGGAGGGCTAAAATGTGCCCATGACTGTTTTACATTATTCTAAATATCAAGGTTGGCGTCTAGAAGATAGAACAGATGTGTCCTTTGCTTCTCAGAGGAACAAGTTAAAAAAAACACACTGGCCATAAATGTCAGAAAAGCAGATTTCAGCTTAAATATTAGGATAAATGCCTAAAAGTAAGATTCACCTATAGAACTTTGAAAGCTTGTGTGACATATTTGCTGCATTATGGTTGGACCAATAAAGGTAATGTGATTTGGTGGATTTTGTTGTTTTTTGCTGCAAGCTACCCCTAATTTAAGTTTCCTAGTCCTTAGACCTAACTCTTACTGCAGGGAGACCCTCCAACCTCAAAGATGAACTACTATTTCTGGAACCTCTCAAAGAGGCAATTTACCACCTTTTTTGACCATAGAAAAGAGGGCTCACCTATTTTGGGGGGACACAAAACAGCCTTGGGAAATACAGGGCCGCTGCCACCACCCCACCGCCCCCCCCCCCCAAGGTCTATCTTTGCTCATACCAATTTTGGATAGTCAGGATGCTTCCTCCATGACTACTTACAACCAGGCCCGGATTACCCATAAGGCCACCCTAGGCCATGGCCTAGGGGTGCAAGCCAAGGGGGGCGCAGTTCACACGGACCAAAAAATAAATAAAATGTTGAAACAAAACCGCAACTCTCTCTCTCTCTCTCTCTCGGGGGAGGGCAGGGGGAGAGCGCTGCGAGGGGGCGGGGAGAAGGAAATGCCCCCCTCACCATCACCCCGCCCCCTTGTCAAGGAAGGAGGGCGCGAGGAGGCAGAGGGAAGCCCCCGGGGCTGCTGCCGGGCATGCGCAGCACCCAGGAACATGGCGGAGGAGGCAGAGGCCCTCACGCCCTCCTGTTGCGCATGCCCAGCAGCGGCCCCGAGGGCGGGGCTTCCCTCCGCCTCCTCCTCCTCATGCTCTCCTTCCTTGACTCAAGGAAGGAGGACGCGTGGCGGCGCGAGGAGGAGGTGGAGGAAAGCCCCGCCCCCGGTTCCGCTGCCGGCCCCAGGGGCGGGGCTTCCCTCCGCCTCCTCGCACCCTCCTTCCTTGACTCAAGGAAGGAGAGTGTGCGGCACCGTGAGGAGGAGGTGGGGGGGTATGCAGTAGAGGTTGGTTTGGGGGCGTAATTCCAAAGTGTGGCCTAGGGCGCCAAAAGGGGTTAATCCGGGCCTGCTTACAACCCCAAAAGCTTGGGCACAGCTTTTACAAAATGTTGTTTCTCGTCTGTTATTAACTCCGTGTTGTTGCATGGCCCAGCCAGGACACAGAGGATTACCTCTAGGGAAACACAGTGGATTCAATGAGTCCTCCCTTATATACACAGTTGAGGTTCCCTGTTGATCAGACCAAAAAAAAAAAGGAATGTGGGTGCGAGAACAGAGCAGGGAGTCAAAAGTGGGGACTGCACCCTTCCTTTCATTTCCACCAGCTGGGAGAAAGGGTTCAACGTATGGTACTGAAATATTTAAACCCAGGTCACCAAGTCACACTGTTCCATGCTGCAAATAATGAGGTACTATTGGAATCCAGTCGAGCGGGTTCTTGTGCTTCTGAACCTGCTGACTGGATGAAACTCAGTTGTGCGATCGGCACATTTCTGGCTGTTCCTTCGCAAGCATCCCTTACTTGCAATTTTTGAATTGGCCCTTGCTCTTGAGGGTTTACAACAGGTAACTCACGCATCAGGCAGAGATGGAAGAAAAGTGCAACCAAACTGAAATGTCATTTTTCTGTCTGAAGCAGAGGGCTCCAAAAGCTGTTTTACCTTTCCCATGTCCCTGCCCCAGTAATTAATATGCACAATAGTGTTAATTGGAAAACTTAGCAGTGATGGCTATTTAAAAATGGAATGAGCTGCCTCAGAAGGTAGTGGGCTCTCCTACATGGGAGGATTTTAAACAAAACATGGACAGTCCACTGTCCAGGGTACTTGATCTTTGGATTCCTGGACTGGAAGTGTTGGTCCAGGTAACACTCAAGAGTCCCGTATACAACTCAGGCAAGAATGAGGGCTGCTCTATGCATAAACAAGTGTTAGTTTGTGATCCCTTTCCATCTCACAACCAGATACAAGCCTGCAGCTAAAACAATGTTTCTCAACCTGGGGGGTGGGATCCCTGGGGGGGGGGGGTTGCCAGGGGGTGTCAAAGAGGTTGCCAAAACCCATCAGAAAACAATATTATCTGTTGATCATGGGGGTTCTGTGTGGGAAGTTTGGCCCAATTCTATGGTTGGTGTGGTTCAGAATGCTCTGATTGTAGGTGAACTCTAAATCCCAGCAACCACAACTCCCAAATGTCAAGGTCTGATTTCCTCAAACTCCACCGGTGGTCACATTTGGGCATATTGAGTATTCGTGCCAAATTTGGTCCAGATCTATCGTTGTTGGAGTCCACAGTGCTCTCTGGCTGTAGGTGAACTACAACTTCAAAGCCTACCAAACCCTTCCAATAATTTATGTTGGTCGTGGGAGTTGTGTGTGCCAAGATTGTGTCACCGAGCAGAATTTGGGTTGGCTCTGCCCAGAAGAGGCGAGAGACCTAACGCCCAAAGAGAGGGATCGATACCCTTGGTGAGCAAAGGCAGGACACATAAAAACCCACCCCAAGATTTCCCAATAAGCCTCACCAAGTTGAAGAAAAACCATCGAGGTCTTTATTTCTCATCCGCTGAAGAGGATGACAACCACAATATCCTTGTTGCAAAGCAGTCATAAAGTTACATACAAAAGACATGCCATTTTATAGTTCATACAGAGCTGTCAAATTCAAATTTCCCGCCCGCCCCTCGCCAGCCGGCTCCACGATGATTGGATGGAATGTTGGAGCCAGCTGAAGCGCCAATAGAATGAAGAGGCAGGAATTTGTAGAAACATAATGCATCCTCATCCTCATCTTATCTTAAACAACAGCTGGTTTACACAAACATGTAGCATTTCCTCATATTTTTAAAAGACACATGGGAAGGGAAAAAACATGCAGGAAGGTTACATAGGAGGGAATCAAGAGGATAAAATCTCATAATATCCATTATTTCATAAGAAAAGGGAGAATGTAGTCCATTTGATCATAGTGGGAATAGAAAAGACCAGTCCATATGCTTCTGGGGGGAAATCATGATAAAAGAGTTCATATAAAAGGAAAATTAATCTGGTCCAGTCCTTGGGAAACTAAAAGAAGGAGTCCTTTCCGCTGCCAGCCTTGAGAAGAGTTCTAAAACATGAAAGTCCTTGGAAAACTATGTTTCCCAACACGCTCTAGGCGGCCCAAACTCTGGCCTGTCTACATGCGACCCTGTGCACAAAGAGTCCATGGCTTCAAAACCTAAGGAGGGGCCCTTTTACAGTGGCGGGAACAGAAGATTTGAAAAACCGGCAAGTTTTGGCAATCAGCTGTTTCGGTTTGGAAAAATATTCTTTGAAATTCAAAAGGTTGCAGAGGGGCAGAGGAGCTTAGAGGAAGAAAATCAAGACAGCAGAAAGTCTTAGAATAAGCCAAAGAAAAATATGAAATTGGAACGGAGTCAATCGGTGAAATTGATGTTTTCGTGGATGAAGAGGGAAATGGGTGCCATTTTGAAAATTCTGTATTCGCGGTTTTAAAAACGCAGCTCCGGCCTCCCTGGGACGCCAGGAAAGCATCCCAGGTGGGCTGGCAGTGTTCTGCAGCCCAGAAAGGTTTAGTTTTGCAAGAGCAGAAAGTATGAGCCATATGGGACACTTTGTATCTTTTCCGCAGGGAAAAATTTTGCGATGTGGAGAGTTCTTGATTAAAGTGGCACTACAATGTTTTAGGTCAAGTGAGGCATGAAAATAGAAAGATAGAAAAGGGCTGGAGGTCTGATGCTAAGTCCCAGCCTTTTGTGCTAAATATGCCAGACCACATAGAGCAGTGTTTTTCAATCTTTTTTGAGCCGCGGCACATTTTTTACATTTACAAAATCCTGGGGCACACCACCAACCAAAATGACACAAAATGACACTCTAACACAGTAATGCATATAGTTAATATGTTTTTTAATGTATTTATATATTCTGTGTGAAACCTGGGCCTGTTTCGATGAATGCAACATAGATATCCTGGCAAGAATGGCAGAAAGACACACACGAAGGTCTTGCTCAACAGCTGTTCATTTGTGGGATTAACATAACTCAAAAACCACTGGACAAATTGCTGCCAAAGTTGGCCACAAAATATACTAATACTAACCCAAGGAGGGACCATCAGTCAAAAAATTGATTTTGTCATTTGGGAGTTGTAGTTGCTGGGAGTTATAGTTCACCCGCAATCAAAGAGCACTCTGAACTCCACCACTGATGGAACTAAACCAAATGTGGCACACAAGACTCCATGACCAATAGAAAACACTAAAAGGGTTTGGTGGGCATTGACCTTGAGTTTGGGAGTTGTAGTTCATCAACATCCTGAGAGCACTGTGGACTCAAACAATGTTGGATCAGGACCAAACTTGGCACAAATACTGAATATGGCCAAATGTGAACACTGGTGGAGTTTGGGGAAAATAGATCTTGACAATTGGGAATTGTAGTCGCTGGAAGAGAAGGGAGGGGGAGAGAGAGCGAGGCAGAAGAGGAGGGGGGAGCACGCAAGGCGGAAGGGAAGGGAGGAGGAGAGCGAAGGCATGCTCTGCAGCGGTGCTTGCTCCTGGCCTCCTCCTCTTCTCCCCCCTTCCTTCCCCTCCGTTGGCCACTCTGCTTGCCTGCCTGCCTGCCTGCCAGGGCCTTTACATGGGCTGGTCAGAATCGGCCAGTGGGCCACAAAATGCCCAGGTCTGGTATTGGAGGTTCCAATTTCCCAAGGCACACCTGATGATCGCTCACGGCACACTAGTGTGCCTTGGCACACCGGTTGGGAAACACTGACATAGAGCATGCAGGAACATTGGAACTCCCTGCTGCAGGTCAAACCAAGTCAGATGCAGAGGGGGTCTTCTGGGGCTCGCCTTCAATTGGTCCAACGTCATCATTGGTGGGGTTCAGAATTGTGATGATGTGAGTGGGGGCAATGTTTCTATTTCAGGAAAACGTGTTCTTTGCCTTAAATGTGTAAGAAATGTTGTGTTTATAAAATGCTGTAACTGCTTATTTACATCTGAATCTATATATATGACTAGCTGTACCCGGCACACGTTGCTGTGCCCTTTTTAGGAGATGCGAGAAAGTCCAATCATCCACGGTGTGCTCTCCTCTAAACTGCAGTTGGATGGAGTGTGGGTCATGGGGGGCATGGTGTGCCAAGTTGGGTCTTTATTGGTCTTGGTTCTGGACCACAGTGGTCTGTGGGGAATGATGGGTTTTGAAGTACTACAAATCCCATTTTCCATGGTGGTACTTCAAGTCCCATCATGCATGGTCGGGGCTCTGTGTGCCAAGGTAGGTTACTGTAAATTCAGGCCATACACAATGTCCCATGAGCTGAGGCCTAGTTAGGAACAGCAAGTTAATGAAGCCTTACTGTCAATTCAGGCCATACACAATGTCCAATGAGCTGAGGCCTCGGGAGAAGTTAATGAAGTCTTACTGTCAATTCAGAGAATCAGTGAGGGCTAGTTAGGGAAATGATGAGTCTTACTGTCAATTTTAGAGCGTAAACAGCTTCCCAGTAAGTGAGGGCTAGTTAGGGAAATCAAGTTAATGAAGCCTTACTGTCAATTTTGGGCGTGGTCTGTGATTTTTTGGGGTGTAAATTTTCGGTTGGAAGTGATTTGGGTGTTTGTTATGGGGATTGGCTCAGGCCTTTTCCTTATTCTGTTTTGGCAGTTTTTTATGGTTCGGAATTTTCATGTTGGCTGGCCAGTGCAGCAGTTATGCAAATCCGCCCTTATTGGCAGCCAATCATGTTGTTCAGAATGTAGAGGCTGGGTGAGTCTTTGGCTGCCCCAAAGGATGCTGGTAAATGTAGTTTTATTTTTACTCGTTATTTTGGGGGCCTTTTAGGTTTTGGGGGAAGTTTCTTTGCTACAAACGTACCTTGCTTGAGGCCTATTTCTGTTGGCAAGTATTGTGTTTCTGCGTTGTATGGTTTCTTTGTTTGAGGTATACATCACATGACGTGAACCCATTTATATAATAGACTAGCTTGGGGACCCGGCCCTGCCCGGGTTATTTGAGAAGTGCAGCAGGATGTAGAGTGGGTCATGGGGGCTCTGTGTGCCAAGTTTGGTCTTGATCCATCATTATTGGGAGTTGCAGTGGTATCATGAAATTACTGAAGGTAGTGCAAGTCCCATCATCTCTATCCCCCAAAGTGTAGTAGGATGTAGATTGGGTCATGGGGCTCTGTGTGCTAAGTTTGGTCTGTATTGGTGAATGGATGAGGGGTGCATTGTTTTTTTGGAAGTGAGTGAAGGTACTTCAAGTCCCATCATCCGTGGTCCGTCTCACAGTAAACTGCACCAGGCTGTAGAGTGGGTCATGAGGGCTCTGTGTGCCAGATTTGGTGTTGATCAGTCATTGGAATAGGTTAGTAGCAGGATTGGGAAGTGAGGGAAGGTACTGCAAGTCCCATCATCCATGTTCTGTCCCCCTCCAAACTTCAGTAGGATGTGGAGTGGGTCACTGGGGCTCTGTGTGCCAAGTGTGGTCTTTATCGGTGTTTGTTGGGGGCCGCAGTGGTCTGTGGGAACAGAGGGGTGTGAAAATACTACAAATTCCATCATCCATTGACAGTCGTCCCCGAACCTCACCAGGACGTGAAGGCAGTCATGGGGGTTCTGTGTGCCAAGTTTGGTCTCAATCAGTAATTGGATGAGGGTCGCAGCAGACTTGGGAAGTGAGTAGAGGTACTTAAAGTCCCATCATCCATGGTCCACCCTCCTCCAAACTGCACCAGGATGTAGAGTGGGTCATGAGGGCTCTGTGTGGCAAGTTTGGTGTTGATCAATCATAGGATTAGGTTTGTAGCAGTCTTGGAAAGTGAGGGAAGGTACTGCAAGACCCATCATCCATGTTCTGTCCCCCTCCAAACTTCAGCTGAGGACCCGGCGGTGCCCGGGTTATTTGAGGAAGGCATTGTGTGCCAAGGTTGGTCCGTATCAGTTGTTCATTTGGCTCGCAGTGGTTTCGGGAAGTGAGTGAAGGATTATGGACCATGGACCATAATCCATGGTCCATCCTCCTCCAAATTGCACCAGGATGTAGGGGGTTCTGTGTGGCAAATGTGGTCTTGAACAGTCATTGAATGAGGGTCGCAGCAGTCTCAGGAAGTGAGTGGAGGTACTTCAAGTCCCATCATCCATGGTCCATCCTCCTGAAAACTGCACCAGGGTGTAAAGTGGGTCATGGGGGCTCTATGTGCCAAGTTTGGTCTTGATCGGTCACTGGATGAGAGTCGCAGCGGTCTCAGGAAGTGAGTAAAGGTACTGCAAGTCCCATCATCCATAATCCGTCCTCCCACAAACTGCACCAGAATGTTGAGTTGGCCATGGGGGCACTCTTTGCCAAGTTTTGTCTTTATTGGTAATTGGATGAGTGTCGCTGTGGTCTCAGGGAGTGGAGGTACTTCAAGTACCATCATCCATGGTCCATCCTACTCGAAGCTGTACCAGCATGTAGTGTAGGTAATGGGAGCTCTGTGTGCCAAGTTTGGTCTTGATCAGTCATTGGATGAGGGTCGCAGCGGTCTCAGGAAGTGAGTGGAGGTACTTCAAGCCCCATCATCCATGCTCTGCTCTTCTCCAAACTGCACCAGGACATAGAGTGAGTGGAGGTACTTCAAGCCCCATCATCCATGCTCTGCTCTTCTCCAAACTGCACCAGGACATAGAGTGGGTTATGGGGGCTCTGTGTGCCAAGTTTGATATTTATCGGTCTTTGTTGTGGGCCACAGTGGTCTCTGGGAAGCAAAGCGCTTTGAAGTACTACAAATCCCATAATCCGTGGTTCATCTTTCTCAAACAGCACCAGGACATAAAGGGCATCATGGGGGTTATGTGTGCCAAGTTTGGTCCAGGTCCGTCACCCGTGCTGGTCAGAGTAAGTGAGTGAAGGTACTGCAAGTCCTGCAAACTGCACCAGAATGTAGAGTGGGTCTTGGGGGGTGTCTGTGTACCAACTGTAATCTTGTTCTGTCATTTTCCTAGTCAGGAAAATAAAGTTAAGTAAGCCTTTCTGTCAATTCAGGCTGAGGCCTAGTCAGGAGAATCAACTTGAGGAAGCCTTACTGTGAATTCAAGCTGAGGCCTAGTATCGAAAAATCAAGTTGAGGAAGCCTTACTGTCAATACAGGCTGAGGCCTAGTTTGTAAAATCAGCTGAAGGAAGCCTTTGTGTAAAGAACTCTGTCTGGCACCTTTGAGATTTGGGATGTTGGGATGCTGGCCTATCCATGGCCCAGCCTCCCTCAAACTGCACCAAGACGTAAAGTGGGTCTTGGGGGTTCTGTGTGCCAAGTTTGGTTTTGTTGTCTCAATGTTAGGGGCTGGGGGCTGCAAAGTGTTTTGGACTTAAACTCCCACCATGCCTGACTGCCTCAGGGCTTTTCCTTACCTCCCTCTGGCACTTTAGAGTCTCGGAATGTTCGTGGCTGGCCAATGGGATACGTTTATGCAAATAATGCTGCCACATATCCTTCCTGGCCTGTGAAAGTGGCTGCCACATATCCGCCCTTCCGCCCTTCCGCCCGCCCTCCGCATACACACATACCTGCATACCCGCATACAAACATTCCGTTTTATAAAGGTATACAGATATGTCAAAATAAACTAAGGGAAATGTTGAGGTATATATAAGGGCTTAAAATCCCTATTAGTTGGAAGTAGGCCTGGTTGTGGACGTTGCCATGACAACCAGCCCTAGCCAAAAGGGGGAGGAGCCAACTGATGCTGCAGCAGAAAGGAATTTTGAGAAAGGAGTCAGTTGGGATTTGTCAGTTGAAGAGAGTAGTTTTGTTTTGTGGAACTGTGAGGGAAGGGCACAGTTCTGGGACTGTGCTGGAATAGGATAGGTAAACGCAAACACCACAATATAATGAATAACACAGATATGTTATAGCATTCAAAAGGACTCAATGGTCCAAAGTGTCAAAGATCAAAATTGTAAGTACATTCTCAGCATAATCACATATTTTTTAAAGGGACAATGCCCTATCTGCTATATAATGAATATAAACAACATAAACAGCATATATACGAGAGCTGTAAACTCACACAGGAGTGAGCTGAGATGCGCCGGGCGAGAGGGAAGAAAGCTGGAAGGAAAAGCTCACCTCCGTCATCAAGCGGACACAGAACCCTGGGAAACACGGTATATAATGAAGCCCTCACACAGGAGTGAGCTGAGGCGCAGCTGGAAGGAAAAGCTACAAATCAGGGTAAGCCCTCCCAGCGATACAAATTATTATTAAAGTGCTACAAAACAATCATAGAATGCACAATATTAGCAATCACTGGGAGGCTTGCAAAGCGGTTAACAAATAGTTAAATTCTGCGCCTTCGTTTCTCCCTGAAAGGGGCTTCTTCAGGACCGTGGGCGTGGTCAATACGGGGATTCTGGAGGGCGTCCAACAGCAGGAGTAACACTATAGCATTAACAAATACAGGCAATGTAACATCAATGCAATACAGTGAATAGCAGTAATAACAGCAAAGGTAAAACAGGGAAATATATCGAATATATACAAAAACATCTAAGAAGGAGATAGGGGGTACATACCATCACATATGGGAGCAGAGCCACCGCATAATGCTGTCGATATCAGCGGATATCGGGCTCAAAAGCGCAATACCAGATGGGAACCACAGTTAAATAGAGGGAGACCAGGTGATCTTAGATTAACAGTTCACTGATGGCCAGCTGGTCATTTAACCCTTGGGATTCCTCACAGTGTAAATTTACTATCCACTTATTTTCTAGTTGCAGGAGTAATTTTTTTACATTTTGGTGGGGGAGGGGGCGAGCTTTCTCCAGGACCATAACATTAAAGTCTTCAAAATGATGGTTTTTAGCTTTAAAGTGAGCATAGAGTACAGAATTATCATATCCTGTTCTAAAGCGTGATCTGTGCTCGCAAATTCGTGTCCGGAGTTCCCTGGTGGAAATCCCAACATAAAGATCCCCGCAACTAAAACTTAAACAATATACAATATTTTTGGAATTGCAGGTGGCCCAAGTATTAATCTTGAATGTTCTATTGTTATAAGGACTGCTAATGAAGGTGGAGGAGGAAATGTGTTTACAAACACTACATTTTCCACATTTCTGTACCATTAGAGAGGGGGGTGGAAGAGGGGGGTCTAAGGGAAGGTCCTTGGTGTGTACCAGTAAATCTTTGAGATTCTGGGATCTTTTGAAGGCAATAAGAGGAGGTTTCTCCAATCCTGGTATTGTATCGATAAGAGGCCAGAAATCCTTGACAATTTTTTGATAATATGTGAGTGGGGGACAGGGTGAGGGGCCAAATGATGTTGTTGGGGTTTTTTGGAGCAGTGGTGAGCAGCTGCTCTCTAGATATGTTATTGACTTTTCTAAGGGCTGTATTCAAGACTTTATTAGGATAACCTCTAGTTCTCAAGTTGTTTATAAAGATATTTGCATCTTGGTCAAAGTGATGAGGGAGAGATGAATTTCTTTTCAACCTCAAGAGTGAAGAGTAAGGTAAATTATCTTTGAGAGGGAAAGGATGGAATGAGGAATAATGTAGTAAGGAATTAGTGTTGGTGGGTTTTGAATAATTCTTTACTTTGAGGATGCCCTGGTGGACAAAAATGGAAACGTCTAGAAAATTAACACATTCGTGACTACAATTTTGATCTTTGACACTCTGGACCATTGAGTCCTTTTGAATGCTATAATATATCTGTGTTCTTCATTATATTGTGGTGTTTGCGTTTACCTATCCTGTTGTTTGTAATACAGCACCCATTCATTTGTACTGTGCTGGAATAGCCAGTCTAAGTAAAAGCCTGAGGGCTGGAAAAAGCAGCAAGTGCCTGGTATAGTAGGAGACAGTGAAGAGAGAGGTTTGGGGAGTTTAAGGACTGTGCGGAAGGGACGCAGTTCTAGACTGGGCTGAGAGCCAGTCTGGGGAAAGACTAAGGGCAGGAAAAGGCAGTGTGCCTAGTATAGAAGTGCCTGTATTAGTCAGCGAAGCTGCAGTCAGAAAAGGAGACTGTCAGTTTGTCTATTTGAACACAGGAACAAGAAGTGATATAGTAACTCAATAACAACTGTCTTAAGAAGGAACAAGCACATTTTGTAACCGCCAAGTACCTTTGCAACTTTGTTCAACAATAAACCAAGTTACTGTTCTTTTATAAACCAAACCTCTCTGTTTTAGAAATTCATGGTGGCAGCATAAAAATCTATTGACAATTGGAATTCACATTGCCTCACACACAAGTTTGAGGAACATCGCCACAAGAATGCTCTTTGATTGTAGGTGAACTATAAATCCCAGCAACTACAACTCCAAAATGACAAAACTAATTCCCCCAACCCCGCCAGCATTCAAATTTAGGCGAATGGTGTATTTGTGCCCAGTTTGGTCCAGTGAATGAAAATACATCCTGCATATCAGATATTTACATTACAATTCATAACAGTAGCAAAATTACACTTCTGAAGTAACAAAAAAAATGCATGGTTGGGGGTCACTACAACATGAAGAACTGTATTAAGGGGTCGCAGCATTAAGAAGGTTGAGAAACACTGAGCTAAAAGGATACCAGGTGGTGAGATTGTTAGATAGAAGTCAACTAAAGCAGTGTTTCCCAACCTTTTTTGAGCCACGGCACACTTTTAACATTAAAAAAATCCTGGGGCACACCACCAACCAAAATGACACAAAATGACACTCTAACACAGTAAAGAACGGCTGGGGGAAGGTGGTCTGCTGGGAGCAGCTGCTGGGAGTGCTGAAGCCGGGGAGGGGGTCGAGCCAGGCCGAGCCAGGCCGCGCCATGCCCCGCCCCCTCCCACCAGCTTCAGCTCTCCCACAGCTACTCCAGCCTTGAGGGGGCAATGCCAAGCCAGCGGTGGCAGAGCCAGCACAATGCTGGCTTGGCACTGTCCCCTCAAGTCTGGAGCAGCTGTGGGAGAGCTGAAGCCGGGGAGGGGCGGGCATGGCCACCATGCCCTCCCCAGCTTTAGCTCTCCCACAGCTTCTCCAGCCTTGAGGGGACAGTGCGAGCGAGGGGTGGGAGTCATGGCCCCTGGCGCCGCTCTCTGCCTTGACTCCCGCCCCTCACTTGCTGAAGCTGCGCGGAGGAGGAGGAGCATGAGCGGTGGACGGGCTTCAGTGGGCGGGGCTCCTCTGCGCGGCTTCAGCGAGAGAGGGCGGGAGTCATGGCGGATTAGAGGCTGGCTGGGAAACGGCCGAAGAAGATGGCGCCCGGCCCCTTCTTCTTTTTCTTTGTCGCCACCCGGCCCTTCCTCTCTCCTCCCCCAAGCAGCAGGAGTTCGGCAGGAGGAGCGGGAAGGAAGGGGGGCAGAGCGCTTTTCTCGTGGCACAGCAGGAGGTCCGTCATGGCACACTACTGTGCCGCGTCACAGCGGTTGGGAAACACTGAACTAAAGAACGCATCCAAATGAGCAAAAATATAACCCAGAAAAATGGCAAGTAACAGCTCATCATGACCAAAGCCTGGAAGGGTGGATGATCCAAGTGGGGGCTAGCTCCACACCGGGCAGAGTAAACAGGTGAGTAGGGGACAGTATTAAAAGCTAGCATCCTATTTCATGTAGGCCCCCGGTGTGCCTGTACTCTCTGATTTAGCCTTCTGCTCTCAACAGTAGCACAGGAGGATGCAATACCGTAATAAGAGTCAAAACTAAGTTTCACTTGCCTGCTCAGCCAATGCCTGGAACTGGCAATAGGTTTCATCTTGTCATTCACCTTATGCAGCATAATGTGGCTGCAGCCTCTCAAAGAGCTTTGTTTTTTTGTGAACTCTAGAATTTAAAAAATTGCAACATTTTTACTGGGCCACCCTAAAGCAAAGAAAGATATGTGACGCACCTAGATTTAGGGAAGGGGCATATCGGTTGCTGTGTTCCCCCAGGTCAGGTGGAAGCACTGCCAGGCCCAAAGACTCCACTGGGCATACAGACTTCCCCATTCACCTTCTTGTAGAATCACAGAACCTTAGAAATGGAAGGGACTTCAAGGGTCATCTAGCCCAACCCCCTTGCAAGTAGGAATATACAACTGCTGGATCCCTGAAAGATGCCCACCCAAACCCTGTTTAAAGACCTCCAAGAGAGGAAGAGGTAAGGCAATGCTCTGTTGACAAAGCACTGTAGCACATAGGCCTTTAGGTTATCGTAGCCTGGGGGTGGGAATCATACAAATAGTTGTGGACTGCAATTCTCATGAGCATTGGCCAGCACAGACGGTGGAATGCTGGGAGTTACAGTCCACTAGCATCTAGAACACCTTGGTGGTGGTATTTTTTTTTGATACAATTCCCATGTTCTTAGAATTGCAGTCCAAACAAACATTTATGCTGAGTGCTGACAGTTTAGGCAATGGCACTATTTTAGCAAATGATTTTGGAAGATCCTGAATGGCGACAGGTTTTTCATACAAGATCAACAACATTTTAAGCACAGTCTATCTCAAAGACTTCTATGTGTTGCTTAGAAAGCAGAATGTGTTTTTGTGCAGAGAGAGAGAGAGAGAAAGGCAGTGTGGCTCAGTTTTACCCACCTGTTTGGTGTTTGTGGGCCATAAACATATCACCCTGTTCATTTGGTAGGAGCGCAGCAAGGGCTGTAGTTTGAGGCAAAAGAGACGGAAGTCAACCCAAGGGTATTTTCCTTCCCAGTTTAGGATCAAAAGAAGGGAGTCCCAAAGGCAAATCAGCTGATGTTTTAATGCTGATGTTTTAATCCTGTTGTTATTAGTGTTTTTATATTGTGTATTATTGCCGACATCTAATTGTGCCTTGTAAGCACAATTAGATGTCGGCAATAATACACAATTATTACCCCGGGGGTTGGGAAGGGCGGGGTAGCAATATAGTAAATAAATAAATAAATCTTGCCCCAGTTTTAGGACTGGTCCCAAGGTCATTATTTCCTGCTGATCCTTCAGCGTTTGAAAGATTTTGGAAGAAAGTCAGTTGCTTCCTAAAGACTTCCATCTGTGGCTAACTGCTCTGGAGTTCCAATGTATTCCTTAATTCCTGGAATTAGGCTTTATCTCTGAATGGCTTACAAACTATCGACATGCATCACTGAATGTTTTCAAGCCACAAAGCAGGGGGGGGGGGGAGTGCAGCAGACACCCTACATTCTGATATCTGACTAAATATATAAACAAAAAGTCTCCTTGCATAAGCTGAAGAAATGAGCAACTAACATCAGCTTTATTATTTGTTTGTTTTTTGAGGCAATGTATACATTTTTTGGAAGAATCTGGAATTTCTGAACGTAAAGAGGAAGTAGAGTGAAGGCAGAAAAAATGCAAACAGTTGTTCCTGAGTTTTTGTTCCATAAGCATAAGTGACATTTTTTACTTACTTTAAAAAATGAGTATCTTGGGGTCCTGCCTGTGTTTCAAAAGTATTAACAATGCTGCATTTACCCCATTTGCATCATGAAATAATACAACTTAAATGGGCTCAGCTTATTGGTGAGCAACAACAGGACAAAATTTTAAAAAGAGTATCTGCTGACACAAAATGTTATAAGTGCTAGCGAACTTCTCTGTAACATGGACTAAGCTTGAGCTCTGTTAGCAATCGAAAGTGTCCACACCTGTTCCCTTCAGAGAGAGTTTACCTTTGGTAACATCCCAAGAGGGAAGCATATGAGAATTCCTACTGCACTGGAGAAATTCTGAGAACATTTTAAATTTAGGATTTGCGCAAGCCGCCCTGATTTCCATCGGAAGTGGCAGCTGCGCTGCGTTCCCTGTCCTGACCGCAAAGCTGCGGAGACCAAATGCCAAGAGGAAGCTGAGGTTGTCTTTCTGGGAGTTGCTCACTGTCCACGGCATCTATTTTTGTGAAAACACAGAATGCTTGGAGGAGCCACCCAGTTTAATGGTTTGCTTATGTCCGAGGGAGGAAAGGCATTGGGCACTCTGGGAGGGGAGGGGTGTGTGTGTCTGGAATATGTATTGTCGAAGGCTTTCATGGCCTGAATCACTGGGTTGTTGTAGGTTTTTCGGGCTGTATGTCCATGTCCTAGAAGCATTTTCTCCTGACGTTTTGCCTACATCTATGGCAGGAATCCTCAGACGTTGTGAGGTCTCATAACCTCTGAGGATGCCTGCCATAGATGCAGGCGAAACGTCAGGAGAGAATGCTTCTAGAACATGGCCACACAGCCCGAAAAACCTATAACAACCCAGGGTCTGGACTGCCAGCCAGTTTGCTGAAGTAGACTTTAGAGTGGGCTTGCTGGGGAACTTCTCCTGCACAAATGCAAGCTAAAGTTTTGGTAAAATGCATGACCTCAGTTGGTGCAGTTCTTCCAGCCCAGTGGTTTTCAACCTTTTTTGAGCCGTGGCACATTTTTTACATTTACAAAATCCTGGGGCACGCCACCAACCAAAATGACACAAAATGACACTCTGACACAGTAATACTTATAGTTAATATGTTTTAAAATGTATTTATTCACTCACTTAGTGTGAAACCTGGGCCTGTTCAAAAGCTCAATCACTGTCGCTCGCTTGTCTTGCTGTGATCCCAAATTGCCACTGTCACTTGACACGCAGCTGCAACACTAACTCTAACTTTGTTTACTTAGCCGCATCTGAGCGAATCCAAGATGGCGCAACCATAGCACTCTCGCGTCACTTCTTAGGTGACGTGAGAGTGTTATGGTTCCATTTCTTAAAGGGACAGATGCACCTTATAGTTTATATATGAAGTTCGAAAATAATTTCCTACAGCACACCTGATGATCTCTCACGGCACACTAGTGTTCCGCGGCACACTGGTTGAAAATCACTGCTCCGGCCAACAGAAGAGACGATGACAGCTCCCAAAGCACTTCGTTTTGGGAAACTGTCAAGCCTCTGTTCATTTCATGTTCTGATTATTTAGACCTATACTTTAAAAAACAACCAACATGCTGGGTGACTGGTGGTACAGCTTAGAAACTTTGAGAATGTTATTCCAGAAATCTGGAATGAAAAACCAGCTTTGATTCATAAGAAGCCACCTGGGTAAGAGCCATGTGGCCCTCCAATACAATGACAAGCATTCCTTGTCTTTGGTTAGGCTAGCTGGGGCTGATGGGACTTGCAGCCTAACAACACCTGCAGGGCCATATGATACCAACCCTTGACCTGGTCCTTTGTTTACATGCTCCTCTCCTATTTCCTGAGAATGTGAGCCAAGCTGCTTCATCCCCCCCCCCACCTCTTCCTACTCTATTCTTAGAACCCTTGAAGGATTAAAACAGTGATTCTCAACCTGGAGTCCCCAGATGTTTTTGGCCTAAAACTCCTAGAAATCCCTGCCAGTTTACCAACTGTTACGATTTCTGGGAGTTGAAGGCCAAAAACATCTGGGGACTGCAGGTTGAGAACCACTGGATTAAAAGGAGGTGTAGTCCTTACATGCTCATTGGGGGAAAGGCAAAACATGAGGATTTTGACAGTTTCCATTTGTCTTTCCCCAACAAAGGGTCTGAGATATTATTTAACACAAGCTGGATATAAAGCAGAGGTCTAGGAGCAGGCATGTAGCCAAGGGGGGCTAAGGGGGCTTCAGCCCCTCCCCCCAAATTCTCAGGGTGGTCCGCGAAAAGGCCTTACTGGTACATTATTTAAACTGTTATGTTTATTCATATCATGATCTGATCACCATGCTCATTATATCCCACCTTCATGGGGTTATTGGGATAACAATACAAAAGGTTTGCTAGGGTAGACCCTCTTCCATCCAGTCTCAGCCCCCCCCCCCCCGAACCAAACTCAGCCCCTCCCGAATCAAAATCCTGGCTACGGCCCTGTCTAGGAGGGTCAGCAACACAATAGAGCTCTCCCCATGCTCTGTTCCTTAGCTACACAGTGCCATTTGGTTGCGGAGGACTGGGCCGCATGTCAACAAATTCCCATTGCAAATCTCTGAGGAGGAACTGGATTCCTCCTTACGCAACGATGATACAAGTATTGATTACAACAGCCTGAAGTCCCCATGAGAAAGCCAGGGCTTGTATTCACAACTACTTTGCGTTTGGATACTTGCCTATTTTGTTTCCCTACCCTCCATGTGTGTGGCTTTGAATGCTTTACTGCTGGCTACCGTGATTTTTGAATGCTAGACTCCTAAGCATGGGCACCGTTTTCCAGCTGACAAATGAAGTCATGCATTAAATCTCTTTTAAGAAGACAGCATTACTAAAACTAACAGCTGTTGCCATTTTGCCCTCACTTTGTCTTCCAGCACGCTCTTTGTATTACAGTAGAGTCTTGCTTATACAACCTTTGCTCATCCAGCATTCTATATTAACCAGTGCAGTCTGCCTCCCACCTGAACCCACAGCTGTTTCAATAAATTGTGATGTTTTGGTGCTAAATTTGTAAATACAGTAATGCCGTATATTGAACCACTTTTTCTGTCGATTTGTTGTAAAACATGATGTTTTGGTGCTTAATTTGTAAAATCATAATGTAATTTGACGTTTAATAGGCTTTTCCTTAATCCCTCCTTATTATCCAACATTTTCGCTTATCCAACTTTCCGTCGGCCTGTTTATGTTGGATAAGCGAGACTCTATTGTTTTTCTAATTGCTGAAATTACAAAGAGTGCCTTCAGATAACACTATGTAACACAATTTTTGTTCCTGGATTATAAATGTCATTTTATAATTGGTTCCATCATAAAAACATGGTAAATGTTTTTATGGTAAAAACATAAAAACATGGTAAAAGTCTTCCTAGCTTGCTGGCCTTTCGGAAGGCCTGCAAGACTTTGTTATTCCAACAGGCGTTCGGCCTTTAAATTGCAGGCCCTCTGCTATTGGAAACTGCAGGCTCTCTGACACCTGCTATTATGTGTGTTCAGATTGTTGTATTGTTTTAGGATTTTTAATGTATCTTTTAATGTATTTTATATATGCGGTTTTAACCATATTTTACTGTGTGTAAGTCGCCCCGAGCCGGATGGGAGTGGTGATGGATAAATAAATAAACCCAAATAAATAAATAAATAAATAAAATGCAAAAACTTTATTTTTGCTGTACATCCTGCAGTATATTTCACTCTAGTTTTTCAATGAATATCTCATCGAGTGTCAACCAATTCAACATAGTTTGTGGCAGCCACAAAAATGACGTTTCAGGAGTAGAACAACTACTTTCAAAGTACCGCACAATTAAACAGCAAATAACACTTTCAAAACAGGAGCAGAAAATTTTTCACATTTTGTTACGTGGTGTAATGTTTCGAATTTTAAAAAGCCCAAAACAAAGAGTCCTGCGTCTATCACCCAAGTTTTCAATGACCTTCTCCATTCTGCAGGTAGCTGACAAGATGGGAAACCAAATCCATCTCTACAGGTTGTGGAGGCTTTTTTCTGCTATTGGCTTCTGTGTCCAAATTTGGGTGGGGCAACTTCCTCTCTGTCTGTTTTAGCAAGTGGGTCACTGGGGGCTCCATGTGAGAGTAGTCCAGTGGGCGTCCAGGAAGGCAGACCCTGGCCTGTGCGGTTACCTCTTGGAGACTGCGTAATTGCTAGCTGGTGGTGAATGGGTCAGCTGCATCTGGTTTAGTGCCTTGTTTTTGCCTTTTTGAGACAGCAGAACAAACCTCAGCACAGATAGCAGAAGATTATGGTTACACTGATTAAGTGGAGAGAGCATTCTTTACCTAGAGCAAGGAAAACTTTGCCCACATCCTTCATATCATGGTATGCAAGGGAAGCTGTGTTGTTATTGGCTCTTAACATTACTTGGGCACCAGGCTAAGAAAATATTTCCGTTGCTAGCAATCCGCATTTTGAGCCTCCCTGTCCATCAGTCTGGGATTTTTCCCAGCTTCAAGCACAGTATCTATTATATAAAGGAGGTCCCGTCGTCGAACGACTGCCACAGACAGAGAAACCATCCAACGCAGAGACACCAAATTTGGCAACAGAAATAGGCCTCAGGCAAGGTAGGTTTTAAGCAAAAAAACTTCCCCCCCAAAACCTAGAAGGCCCCCAAAACAACTATACAAAAAAACCTACACTTCCCAGCATCCTCTGCGGCCGCCAGCGAAACCCATTGGCCAACATCAGTTACCATAGTAATGGTGGCCAAAGCTAGCCAAGGCTAGATTAGAATGCTGAGTAAATTCAGTTTAGTCAGTTGGAGTTTGAGGGTTAAACTGCCAAAGCCAAGATCTAGGAGGGAGACAAATAGGGCACCAGGGACACAGGCACCACTGACAAACACATGCCCCCAGAATAACACAAAAGTAATACCTACACACAACACAATACGCACATAACACAACCTTGCATCTACTGCTCAACCCATTTGTATGCCATTCCTTCCTTCCACACAGGCATAAGCTGACCCAAAATTCAAGCCATGCCTCCTAAAAAGAACAGCATCGGACGACACACTCTCAACGCTACATACATCACACAAAAAAGGGCAGAACAAACGCCAGAACAGAAAGACACTACACTACACCAGCTTTTGCCATCACCATAAACAAGGCTCAAGGACAAACACTACAAATCTGTGGCATAGACCTTGACACAGAATGCTTCTCCCACGGACAACTCTACGTAGCGTGCTCCAGAGTTGGGAAACCACTGAACCTCTACATCAACACAACAGACGGAAAGACAAAAAACATTGTATATCCACAAGCTCTGCAGAACGCCAGGAACACCACACACGGACAACTCCACAGGACTTCAACATCCCACCCACCAGAACAACCCACAACGACACAGCCATGAACCCACCAAGACCATAAGTAACATCAATTCCAACCCTTACATACTCAGACTTCCTCGCATCTCCTAAATAGGGCACAGCAACGCGTGCCGGGTACAGCTAGTTTCTAATAAGAGAGCGTGTTTGTATCAGAGGCCCTTCTCATAGGATACAACTATACTGTACGATTAAATTCAATTTGACATCACCTGAACTGCTATGGCTCATTGCTATGGGATTATGGATGTTGTAGTTCAACAAGGTCTTCAGCCTTCTCTGCCAAAGAGAGCAGGCACCTCACCAAACTGTAACTCCCAGGATTCCACAGCACTGATCCATAGTAGTTAAAGTAGAGTCAAATTACATTCATTCTAGATGTAGTCATTTAAAATATATAAGGAAATAGATCAATGGGCATCTAATCCAAGTGCCTGTCAATGCAGGCGTTCACGATCTCAGAGGTGGCCATCAAAAAGTTCCAGTAAAGGAGAATGCAACACTTTCTGAAATAAGCCTGGAATCCAAAGTATTCCACATTTTGGATTTCCCCCCGGAGTTTGGAATATGCAGATTTAGATTATAATACTTTATTTACTTAAATCTAACACTCACCTTTTTTCGGATAAATTACTTTGCCAAATTCAGTGCTGAACCAAAGCAATAGGGGAGGCAGCTTCACGAGCGCCTGGAGCTTCTATTTGAGGGATGTCACCTGTAATGTAATTGTCGTAGCTCAATGCTATGTAATTATAGGACTTGTAGTTTGATGCGGCACCTGAACTATTTGGCAGAGAAGGTTCAAGACCTTGTAAAACTACTGCCCCTATGACCCCATAGCATTGTTCCAAGGAAGTTAAAGTGGATTCATTTTGCAAAAAGAGATGCAGCCCAAGGTTTCTTTTTAATTGCTGAAAGCTTTAGTGTTCTAACACAGTGTTTCCCAACCAGTGTGCCGTGAGCGATCATCAGGTGTGCAATGGGAAATTGGAACCTCCAATACCCTTTCTTCCCGCTGCCAAACACTTTTTCTTCTCCTCTTGGGCTCCCTTCTTCCCAGCCTTGCTTTGCTAGTTTTGCCTCGCTTTGCTCTGGGGCGAGTCTGTGCAGTAGCGCCCGCATGAGTCACGTCTTCCTCCCCCCCTCCTGAACATGCTCACGCTGCCCCCTCGGATCAAAATGGCCGCAGAAGCAGCAGTGTAGAAGAAAAAGTAAGTGTTCGGCAGGAGAGGGGAAGAAAGGGGGCGAAGGGGAAGTGGGAGGAAGAGGTCTCTGTCGAAAGCTGGCATGGGCAAACTTGGACCTTCCAGGTGTTTTGGACTCCAACTCCCACCATTCCTAGCAGCCTCCGTCTCTTTTCCTTTTTTCCCCTCAGCCACTTAAGCAGGAAAGGGCCTGAGGCTGCTAGGAATGGTGGGAGTTGGAGTCCAAAACACCTGGAAGGTCCAAGTTTGCCCATGCCAGTTTTAGGGACCTTAAAGTGGTGAGCCTCCTTCCAACATTGTGATTCTGGATAGAAAACAAACAACAACATAACATAACATTGTTTGAGTCCACAGTGCTCTCTGGGTGTAGGTGAACTACAACTTCCAAACTCAAGGTCAATTCCCAAGCAAACCCTTTCAGTACTTTCTGTTGGTAATGAGAGTTCAATATGCCAAGTTTGGTTCAATTCCATTGTTGCAAGAGTTCAGGATGCTCTTTGATTGTGTGTTAACTATAAATCCCAGAAACTGTAACTCCCAAATGTCAACGTCTATTTTTCCCAAACTCCATCTGTGTTCACATTTGGGCATATTGAGTATTCATGCCAAGTTTGGTCCTAATCCAACATTGAGTCCACAGTGCTCTCTGGATATAGGTGAACTACAGCTCCAAAACCCAAGGTCAATGACCACCAAACTCTTATAGTATTTTCTTTTGGTTATGGGAGTTCCGTGTGGGAAGTTTGTGTCTTTCTGCCATTCCTGCCAGGTAATTTTAAATGGTAAGCGATCATTATTTTGGCGCCCCCCAAAAAACCATTATTTTGCCCCCCCATGTAAAACAAATATACAATTATGATATCACAATACCATTAGTAGTATTATATTGTATCAATGTATATACAATATATTATACCATACTCATACTATATTATATCATAATTATATTATACTACATTACAATATAATTATATTGTAATATATTGACATTATAATATAATATAACATTCTATTATATTATTATTATAATAAAATAATAAATAAAATTATTTATTTAAATAAAATTATCCTCTACTAAATATTTTCATTACTCCTATAAAACTCAAATAACCCAAAATAGAGTAAAATAAAATATTATATATTACTATTTTGTACAATACCACTATAGTGCAATATTGTTTGTAATATTACATGTAATATAAAATATATCATTATTCTATTGTTATATTGTATTTTTATTATATTGTATGACAATATTAAGCAGAACTGTATAATAATCAACAAGAAATGCATCAAAATCAGAATATATTACCTACCACCCATCTCATAATTCATAGGAGTCTCCCATAAGTCCAAAATTAGGATCCCAATGTAAATGCAAATAGAAAAACAGCCAAAATGTTCAAATGAGGTCGAATACAGGCAGCGCGGCCTGGGCAAACTTGGGCCCTCCCTCCCTCTAGGTGTTTTGGATTCCAACTCCCACAACTCCTCATAGCCTCAGGCCCCTCAGGTCTAGACAGAATTGGAGCTGAAGAAAGGAAGGAGGGAGAGAAGAGGTCACAGAGGAGGAGGAGGAAAGTCCTTCATTCATTCCTTCACTTGCACTTCCTTCACTGATTCTTTCCTCCTTCCCCGCAAACGCATGCGCGGCGGAGAGAAAGGGAGAGGGGAAGCACTCCCTGCCTGCCCGATAGGGAGTGCTTTGCTTACAGGCTTCTGCGCAAGGGAGCTACTGGGCATGCGCGGAGGTTTTCACGCATTCTTTCCTCCTTCCCCGCAAACGCACGCGCGGCGGAGACAAAGGGAGAGGGGAAGCACTCCCTGCCTGCCCAATAGGGAGTGCTTTGCTTACAGGCTTCTGTGCAAGGGAGCTACTGGGCATGCGCGGAGGTTTTCACGCATGTGCAGTTGCTCCTGCGCTCAACTTCAGTTCCGGAGCAACTGCGCCTGCGCGAAAACCTCCGCGCATGCCCAGAAGCGGCGTCGGAGCGCACAAGGGCGGGGCCCAAAAGCAGGCAGCTGCGGCACTGCCTGAGGAACATCGGCAGGGCCAGAATGGCGCCCCATGCAGCCAGGATGGCGCCCCCTTCCCAGATGGCGCCCTATGCGGCCGCTTACTTGGCCTACCCGTAGGGCCGCCCCTGCCTGCCAGGATATCTATGTTGTGTTCATCGAAACAGGCCCAGGTTTCACACTGAGTGTATTAATACATTTAAAAACATATTAACTATATGTATTACTGTGTTAGAGTGTCATTTTGTGTTACTTTGGTTGGTGGTGTGCCCCAGGATTTTGTAAATGTAAAAAATGTGCTGCAGCTCAAAAAAGGTTGGAAAACACTGTTCTAACACATTGCTTTTCACAGAAGGAATTCTAAGCAGGCAGCAACTGTACTGAACATATTACAAAGAATGCACTTTTTGCTGCAGCGCATTACATTTGTCAGCAAATATTTTTTTTGGTTTCAGGGTTTTAAAAATGGAGAGGTGCATTAGATTTGATGGCACATTAGACTCAAGTAAATTGTATATCTTAGAGATGAGACACAAATCTAAACACAAAGTTCATTTATGTTTCATAGATATCTTGTAAATAATCTGAAAAATAGAAGACTCTTAAGTAACCAGCACTCATGGGGATTTGTCAATGCTGGATAAACGTAGTTTCTGGTTGCCTAAGGATAACTATTAAAAATATGCCTAATACTATCCCTATACCGTATCATACATTCTGTATTGACTTTAAATTAATGTGCAAACACGGGCATTAAAAATCAAATTAAGATAAAGACAAAGTTAACTTACTGTAATATAGCTTTACTGTATTGTAATGTGTATTTTACTTTTTGTTTAATGTAATATTTCTTCGTTATTTTTGCCAGTTGCTTGAGTTTAAATGTGACTCATGGTGTATAAGTAACTGGTAACCTTTTATTGTCTACTATGCAAATTTCATATGTATTGTTTTGTGTGTGCGCTCTTTTTTATTTTGGACTTGCAACGGCCTTTGGCCAAAAGCAATAAATTTTATTCAGTTGCTTGAGTTTCAGTTAATTGAGAGTCTATTGTAATTTTATAGACATTATTTCAGCTATTTTGGACTTCAAACAAAACTTGTGTACATTTAACCCTCCCAAAGGTAAGGTGTCACTATCTCAATCTTCCATGTAGAGATTTTGAAGTATTTTGGATTAAAGAATTCCAGATAAAATGTCTAAACTGTCTAAAAATTTTGAAATCATAGTAGGAAAAACATTCCCCCCCCCCCCCTTTTTTTATGTTGAAAAAGCGCTGCATAACCCCCTGGGGGGGGGGGGAGAGAAGGATTTTCTGTTACTTTAAGAACATTATATGTAATTTGGCTCAGCTGACAAGTTTAATATATTAAAAACAATTAAAATTGAATTATCTTATTTATTTTATTTATTTTATTACCAATGAAGTAACAACATCCTGAACACTAAGGACTTCTTGAGATAAATTGTTTTATTCTATTACTTGGTCTTTTTAAATGATAATGAATATCTATCTAAATTTCAAGGGGGAAAATTGTAAAATTACTTTGGAAGAGTGTAAAACAGGATTAAAAAATTAAAGGCCTACTAAAGTCATCTAACACTAAAGACAATTTATAACACTAGATAACACAATTTTTGTTCCTCGGTTATAAATGTCATTTTGTAATTGGTTCTATCATAAAAACATGGAAAAAGTTTATTAAACTGCAAAAACTTTATTTTTGCAGAACATTCTGAAGCACATTTTGCTCCAAACCGAGGCAGCTGGAAAGTATGAATATAATAAGTATTCAAATGTATGTACACACACACAAACACACACACATACAGGCACTTCCCAAGTTACACACAAGGTTCTGTAGGTTTGTTCTTAAGTTGAATTTTTATGTAAGTTGGAACAGGTACGTTTTTAACTCCAATCACACGCACACACACACACACACACACACACACAATAACTTTATTTTTATACCCCGCCTCCATCTCCTGAAGGGACTTGGGTGGTTTACACATAGAACAAAATATCCACAGAACATCGAAGCAAAAATGTAAACTTTATTTATTTATTTATTTACTTTATTTCTATTCCGCCCTTCTCACCTCGCAGGCGACTCAGGGCGGATTACAATGTACACATTACATTTAGACACACAAACACACAAGACAGACAGAGGCAATTTAACATAAGAACATAAGAACATAAGAAGAGCCATGCTGAATCGGGCCTCAGCCCATCTAGTCCAGCATTCTGTGTCAACATCTAGTTGTACACGGGATCTCTAGCAGAAAGGAGGGCAAAACCTCACCTGCTCCCGACCCCCACAACCAGTACCCGGGGAAAATCCTGCCTGCCTCCATCAACACAGAGGTGGCACTTGGATGTCCATTTCAGTAGCTAACATCTGGCCACCAGGGGGAGCTGTCGTACTCCTTCATCCCTCAGCGTGTTTCCCGGAGATCTTTTATGGCCTCGTAAATCAGTTAAATTAAGCCTCCCCACTAAGTGGTACCTTAATTTCCTACTTGACAGATGCAACTGTCTTTCGGGTTGCAAAGGTTGACAACAGGCTACACAATAGGTCGAGAGCCCACCTCATGACCTGCTGGTCAGTAGAGATCTTATGCAGCTGACGCCCAGCCAGCTGCGCCACATTCCCGGTGCATTCCCAAAGCAAAAACAATCAATTAAAGCAAAAATATGATTAAAACAAAACAGCAAAACATAGCAATCGGATAAAACACAATTAAATAAAACATAGGGGTATAAAAACAGCAGCCTTAATACTCACTCAGACGATACACAACAAAAAAACAATAGCAGAATTACTAAGATGGGCCTGAACTGGCTATAAAAGGATCAGGTGTGGGATAGTGCAAAACAGTGTAGTATAGGGCCAGGCGATTGGAAGAAGTGCAGAGAACTGAGTATTATCTGGCAGGCTAGGGATTGGGCTGGGCATTTATAACTAGGGACTAGTTGTTCTCAAATGCTTGTTGGAACAACCAAGTTTTGAGGTCCCTACGAAAGGAGGACAGCATAGGGGCCTACCTAATCTCCTTGGGAAGGGTGTTCAAGAATCAGTCACGAAGATAGATGGATGCGGCCCGAACTGTTTAGGGCTTCGTAGGTCATAACCTGCATCTTGAATTAGAACCGGAAACTTACCGGCAGCCAGTGGAGCTGTTTAAGTAGGGGCGTCATGCATTCCCTATAATTAGCTCCAGTTAGAAGCCTGGCTGCCGACCTTCGCACTAATTGCAGTTTCCGGGCCGTCTTCAAAGGCAGCCCCACATAGAGTGTGTTGCAGTGATCTAATCTGGATGTAACCAAGGCATGGACCACTGTGGCCAAGTCAGACTTCTCGAGGTACGGTCGCAGCTGGCACACAAGCTTTAACTGTGCAAAGGCCCTCCTGGCTCCCACCAACACTTGAGCATTGAATCCAGACCTGTGTCCTCAGGGGAGTGTAACCCCGTCGAGCACAGATGGCCACCCTATACCCCCATCGGCCTTGTGACTGACCAGGAGGACCTCTGTCTTGTCTAGATTAAGCTTCAGTTTGTTAGCCCTCATCCAGTCCATCACAGCAGCCAGGCACTGCTCCAGGATCCATATCCATATACAGGATTGTATAGCATTGGGAAAGATTAACAAACCTGTGGTCTTTCTGTTGCTGTCTGTGGCCCTTTTCAACATATTTTCCTTCACTTTCTATCCCTGCAATCGTTGGCTTCTGGAAAATCTGGGTTGTTGTGGAAACAAGATTGGAGATAAAGCTTCAATCCAGACCCCTTTCCCCCCAATAATAACTCTTCCAGGAATGGATTTCCCTTCCTTCCGAGGGCCAGATTTTTGTCACTTCCTGTTGTTTCAGTCTTCTTCTTAACAAGGAGTCGTTCATTAGGTTGGATGTTTGTAGCTTTGGGATGGCGTCTATACATGCACAAATAATAATAGAATAGAACAGAATAGAATAGAATAGAATATTTCTCTCGGCATTACTTCGCGAACGAAGATTCTTAGGAAGGACTCATCCCACGCTTTTTACAAGCGCGTTGACGACTAAAAAGGCCAATCTGAGATAGGCAAGATCGGTTGCAGAAAGCACAGCAGAAAGTCTCCTTGGGTGATGTTGTTTCCAAGTTGCGGTTCTTTCTGCGTTGTCGTTTCTCTTCGAGACCCATTCGGCGTGTCTTCTCGAAAGAGGCCGCAGCATTGTGGATAGTGCATCTCCATGCCTCCCGGTGTGAGGCCAGGGTGGACCATTGTTGGTGATCAATCTGGCCGAGCCTGAGATGTTGTTTCAGGGAGTCCTTATATCTCTTTTTGGGGCGCCTCACTTGCGCTGACCCATGGCGAGTTCACCATAGAGTAGTATCTTTGGGAGGCGGTGGTCCTCCATCCTAGAGATGTGTCCTGCCCAGCGCAGCTGTGTTCTCAATAGCATGGCCTCAATGCTGGTGATCCTTGCTTGCTCAAGGACAGTAACATTAGTCACATAGTCGGTCCAGTGTATATTTAGGATTGTGCAAAGACAGCGCTGATCAAAACGTTCGAGGAGTCACAGGTGTTGGTGATAGGTGACCCATGTTTCAGACCCATAGAGGAGAATAGATAGTACGATAGCTCTGTACACACTGATTTTGGTGCTTTGCCTCAGGTGCTTGTTGCTCCAGACTCTTTTGTGAAGCCTTCCAAATGCACTATATGCCTTTGCTAATATAATATAATTATAAATTACCATATATACTTGAGTATAAGCCAACCTGAATATAAGCCAAGGTACCTAATTTTACCACAAAAAAACTGGGAAAACATATTGACTTGAGTGGGAAATAAAGCAGCTACTGGGAAATTTTAAAATAAAAAATGATACTAATAAAATTACATTAATTGAGGCATCAGTAGGTTAAATGTTTTTGAATATTTACTTAAAACTGTAATTTAAGACATGAAAGTCCAACTCTGATTAAACCATTCTTCTAATCTTCTTCAATGTAAATGTGCTTATGTATCCTTCCAATAATAATAATAAAGAGTAAAATAATATGTAATAATAATAACAGGATAAAAGAATACATAACTTTTACTTAAGTATAAGCATGGGGGGGCTTTATCAGCCTAAAAAAGGGCTGAAAAACAAAGCTTATACTCAAGTATATACGGCAATTGTAATATAATTGCCCAAACCAATCTTGAGAGATTCTACTGCACTGTCACAACATCCACCATGGTTAGCAGGAGGTCGGCCATTTTGTTTTTCTGTGCTGAGGGCTACTGGGCATGCTCAGAACAAGATAGGTGCCCAATGCCCATACTACCTGATTGGCTGCCTGACCGGAGGCTTTCCTCCGCTCCCCATGCCTGCTCTAGAGGCCTTCTACACATGCCCAGTAGCTCTCAGCACAGACAAACAAAATGGCCGACCTCCTGCTAACCATGCTCAGATTATCTGAAGGGAGAGAAACAAAATGGCTGACTTGTGTTTCCCACTTTCCAGCCAATTTAATGCGTTCACAGTTGTCGCCAAAATCTGTAGTCTCCTAAAGGGCTGAGACTTTCCTGAGTTCGGTACAGCCTGGCAGGAAACGCTAATTAAAGTGATTTGCAGCCGAATGAAGAAGATCTGTGCCAGGTTGAAGGCAAGCAGACAGAGATTTTTATTTCCCCCCATGTTTTAGGTCCCCCAAGTTATTTTACTCTCAATAACTGCTACTTCAAAGCAGAAATAGCTTCCCATGTCAAAAGATGCCTCTCCTATAACTAAATTATAATTCAAAATAAAAAAAATAGTGGAACTGCTTTTTGGCTCATATTTTTCCAGCAGAGATAATGAGGAGGAGGATCACATTGCCCCTGTGCTGGCACTTCGTTGTGGTGTTAAAGTCACAATAAAGCATAGGAGATGACAGCTTGTAGTATTAGTCTGTTTATTAAATAATTAACAAGGGGACGCCCTGCTCTCGGTCTCACCTCCTTCACAGGCACGATTGGTGGGGATGAGAGACAGGGCCTTCTCAATGGTGGCCCCCTCAGCTATAGAATTCCCTCCATAGTGAGATCAGATCAGCCCCATCTCTCCTGACCTTAAGGGGGGAAAACTTAAGACGTGGCTTTGGGACCAAACTTTTGACAAATAATTGGAACAGTGCAACTAGTGACTATGAAGCAATGTGATTGACAAATGGAACAACCCTGGAGCATGTTTTGGTTGGCGTGATTTTAATTGTTGATTTTAATAATTCTGGTTTTAATTGTTTGGCTTTAATTGTAATTGTTTATTTGATATATGTGTGTAGGTAAAGGTAAAGGTTTTCCCCTGACATTAAGTCCAGCCATGTCCGACTCTGGGGTGTGGTGCTCATCTCCATTTCTAAGCCGAAGAGCCGGTGTTGTCCATAGACACCTCCATGGTCATGTGGCCAGCATAATTGCATGGAGCTCCGTTACCTTCCCGCCGGAGCGGTACCTATTGATCTATTCTCATTTGCATGTTTTCGAACTGCTAGGTTGGCAGAAGTTGGGGCTGACAGCAGAAGCTCACGCCGCAGTTTAACCCAATGCGCCACCAGGTGCTCCCTGTGTGTATGTGTGTATGGCATCAAATTGCGGCGTGTTGACTACTACCGTACTACTAATAACAACAGCAACAACTTCAACAACAACTTTTGTCAGGGGAAAACCAACATTCAGTGCCTTGAAAAGTACAAACAACATCAAAAATAATACAAAATAATGCACAATAACAATAGTAAACCTATAATTAAAAAAATAAATATTGAAATGGGAACTAGGTAGGAATAAACCAATTAAACTGTAAAACTAAGACATGAATTACCATTAAACATATATCATTAAAAACACTTAAAATGCATTACATTTGAAACGGCTAACAAAGGTGTTTATTAAAAATATATTGTAACTGTTATATAGTGCAAATGGGCGCACCAATGTTCTGGTGGATTAAAGTATCTTAGTCCTCCTCCTCTCCATATGCTAAGGTGCATAAGTGCATTTTCAGAAGTTTCTTAAAGGAGAGGAGGGTGGGGGCTGTTTTTCTTTCTTTTGGGAGGGAGATCCAGAGATGGGAGCCACCACAGAGAAGGTCCCCTCTCTCATTCCCACCAGCCATGCTTGAGACGGGGGTGGGACTGAGAGCAGGGCCTTCTCCTCTGACTGCAGTGCACGAGATGGCCTATATAGGGAAGGCAATTGGACAAATAGCCTGGACCCAAACTGTAAGGCTGCCTTGAGTCCCCTACGTGGTGAGAAAGGTGGGATATAAATATGGTAAATAAGTAGTTTCTTTTAAAAATGTTTTATTTTAAACATTTTCACCATGGCAGTAGACCCTCTGTTAACCATGAGAATTAATTGATAAATGTCATTTCTAGTTGCTTGAGCATCACTATTAAATGTAGGCCTAACGCGTACTGTATCCCTTGCTATACTATCCCACAAACTATATTGGCTTGATACTCATATCACACAGTAAATAAAAAGCAAATTAAAACAAAGTTAATGTAACCCAGTATAATCATCATCAAGATGATGATGGTGACAGCTTTGAGCTCCATTTCTGCAAAAAAGAAAGATGTTACTGTAATTTTATTATTTATTTATTTATTCATATTTATCTGCCGCCCTTCCCCGGAGGCTCGGGGCGACTAACAACAGCATCATAAAACAATAAAAAATACAAGCATTAAAACAGGATAAAACACATCTAAAAACACAATAAAACAATAAAGCCCGAACCGAAAATCTACTATGGCGGCACGTAACGTGGCAACATCTCATCCGGCTCCGAACGCCTGCCGGCTTGATTTAAAATACTGTATTATCTTTTGCTGGTTGGTTGAATTCCAGAGAGTATATGTGTATTTGCATTTAGGAATCAGAAAGTTTCTTTTTTTAAATGTTGATGTCAAACACTTTAACCATAACGGTAATTAACTACTTTTGGAAATGTAGCTGGAACTAAATTCTTTTGAAAAACCCATTCCAAGTTTATTCGGTCAACCCTTTCCAAAGATTACTGGATGGCCATTGGTCTGGAGGGCTTTGATGGTGCTTTCCTGCATGGCAAATGGGTTGGACTGGATGACCTTTTGGAGTATCTTCTAATTCTAGGATTCTGTAATTTTATGGTTTCTAAGCAGAGGTTGGATGTCCATCTGTTGGGAGGGCTTTGATTGTGTATTGCTGGACTAGATAGCCCTTAGAGCCCCTTCAAGCTCTATAACTCGATACAAATTTGGATAGGACTCTTCCTGCTATCAGTGCTCTCCTTTCCATACCAAGTTCTGTGCAAGTTTTATTTTAGGGGTCTCGGTTTGCACTAGGAGAGAATTCGTCTTTTTCGAATATATTTTAGGAGCCCCAAGACATTTCATGTGGTTCAAAGATGCCAACCTTTCCTTTTAATTAAAGCCCGAAAGAGGCACATGGGCTACTCGAAAGCAGCGGAGGCTAGTATAATTACAGTGGAGGTGTAGTTTTTAGTATAAAAAGGAAACCCCCCATGACTCTCCTAGAGAGAAAGAAAGAGAGATGAATGCTAAAAATATCTCAAAATTGGCAAGAAGTTTGTCCAGACCTATAGAGATTTGGGGGCAAGAAAAAGACTTGGGCACATTTTTTGACAAAATGAAATTCAATTCTTACCACATTGCAAGGACCAGTAGGCAAGAGCCAATCTGAGGCACTGCTTTTACTCCAGAGGCCAAGGTTTGAAACCCTCTTGGCCAAGCACACTCATTGGGAGACATTGGTTGAGTCACTCTCTCTCAGCCCAGAGCAACAGCCATACATGGCCATCAGTGGTCGCTTAGACCCTCCCAACATAACCTGCTTTACATCCCAGGCCCCAGAGAAGCACGTCTTACTAGCACGAGGCTTAGGGCTTTTTCTATGTCTGCCCCGGCATCGTGGAACTCATTGCCGCCGTATATGAGAGCTAGGCGCAACTTGCGCTCCTTCACCCAGGCTCTTAAGACCTGGCTGTTCAGTAGAGCATCTGATGCGTAAATTTAACTTTTATATTCATGATCCTGTATGTTTTATCTTGCTTTTATTGCTTCTGTGTAAATTGCCTAGAGCAGTGTTTCCCAACCAGTGTGCTGTGGCACACTAGTGTGCCATGAGCGATCATCAGGTGTGCCGTGGGAAATTGGAACCTCCAATACCCTTTCTTCCCCCTCCTGCCGAACACTTTGTCTTCTCCACTTGGGCTCCCTTCTTCCCAGCCTCGCTCTGCTCGTTTTGCCTCGCTTTGCTCATGCTGCCGCTTCTGCGGGAGGGGGGAGGGAGGAAGACGTGACCCGTGTGGGTGCTACTGCGCAGACTCGCCTCACGTCTTCCTCCCTCCCCTCCACAGTGCTCTCTGGATATAGGTGAACTACAACTCCAAAACTCAAGGTCAATGCCCACCAAACCCTTATAGTATTTTCTCTTGGTTATGGGAGTTCTGTGTGGGAAGTTTGATTCCATTCCATCATTGGTGGAGTTCAGAATGCTCTTTGATTGCGGGTGAACTATAACTCCCAACTGTTGAGCAAGACCTTCGTGTGTGCCTTTCTGCCATTCCTGCCAGGATTTCTATGTTGTGTTCATCGAAACAGGCCCAGGTTTCACACTGAGTGTATAAATACATTTTAAAACATATTAACTATATGTATTACTGTGTTAGAGTGTCATTTTGTCAGTCAGTCAGTAGCCTTTATTTCGGTCAACAAACCATCGGCTAAGAGTGTCATTTTGTGTCATTTTGGTTGGTGGTGTGCCCCAGGATTTTGTAAATGTAAAAAATGTGCCGCGGCTCAAAAAAGGTTGAAAAACACTGGCCTAGAGCATCCCGATGGAGGGCGGTTAATAAGAAATAAAGTGAAGTGAGTGAGTGATACATTGGGAGTGACTTGAAGGCACACAACAATAAAAGTCGCATGTGATGGATTATATCTCCATCAGTGGTTCCCAACCTGTGGGTCCCCAAGTGTTTTGGCCTACACCTCCCAGAAATCCCAGCCAGTTTACCAGCTGTTAGGATTTCTGGGAGTTGAAAGCCAAAACATCTGGGGACCCACAGGTTGAGAACCACTGTTCTAAATAGAAAGATAAGCGAAGTAGGAAATTAATAAACATTCTAGGGATCCATATCATTGGGTTCCCTGTCCTCCTGCTTTCTCCCTTCTCCAGCTCCGAGGCTTTCTTGGTGACTCCTTCCTGCCTTCTCCCTTTGCTTTCCCTTATACCCACTCCTCTTCTTTCCTTCTCTTCTCTTATTTTTCTCTTTCCTCCCTCTCTTCTTTCTTCCCTTCTTTTCTTTCTTTTTCCTTCCTCCCCTCATCTCTTTCCCCCTTTCATTCCTTCCTTCCTTTTCCTTTATTTCTTACCCCTCCCCTCCCTCCCTCCCTTTCTTTCTTCCCTTCTGATGCCGAAAATTTAAGGTTTTCCAAGAACCCGCAGATATTGAGGGAAGCCTGGTGAGTTCCGCTAACTGCAAATGTTCCGAGACAGAAATCAGGATTGGACACTTGTACGGCAACAGGTGCTCAAAGAGTACAAACATAAAGCACAAGGAAAAAGCATATATCTTTATACATAAGTGTTTCCATGCCTTAATATTGCTATGGTTTGAAATTCCCTCCCATTTCTTTGATTGGCCATTGCCAATCCAGGCACCAATTTGAGGTCCCAATGGTGACTGCATAAATCGCAAAGCACTGATGCACCCTAAGGGCTTTCCTTTGCATGTTTGTGGTCTGGCTGCTGGTTAGTTTGAATGGGTCTATGGTTAGTCTGAATGGGCCTTGGTCTGGTTAGTCTGAATGGGCCTTGGTCTCACTGCCAACATGCAAGTCTCTCCTCTCCTTCAAATAGAATCCCTTGCTCCACTCTCAGGAGGAGGAAGGAAGACAAGAAGGTCCGGCAGGAAAGAGCCAGACCCAGATTTCCCCTAGTGTCTGTCCTCGGCCAACCATCCGGCTTCTGCCAGCCTTTCAGCAGCTGCTTTCTCTCGGATGCAGACATAGCGCTGGCATTTCCCATGACCTTGTTAAGAGAAAGAGAAACAGGGCTCAGAGAACACCATCTCACCAACCCTTGCAACACCTAAAGGTTGCTGAAGGCCCCTCACTGGGTGCGGGCAGGTCATGGGTGCCTTTAATGGTAGCCCCATGTTAAAAAGTGCCGTGGAAACCAATATTGCACCTTCATGAAGGAAAAAGGTTTAGAATAATAGAATAATAGAGTTTGAAAAGACCAAATGGGCCATCTAGCCCAACCCCCTTCTGCCACCCAGGAGAAACATATTCAAAGCACCCAAGACAGATGGCCATCTAGCTTCTCTTTAAAAGCCTCCAAAGAAGGAGCCTCCACTACTCTCTGAGCAGGCATGTAGCTGGGGGGCTAAGAGGGCTTCAGCCCCCCCCTCGAAATTCTCAGGGTGGTCCGCGAGAAGGCCTTACTGGTACATTATTTAAACTGTTATGTTTATTCAAATCATGATCTGATCACCATGCTCATTATATCTCACATTAATGGGGTTATTGGGATAACAATACAAAAGGTTTGCTAGGGTAGACCCTCTTCCACCCAGTCTCAGCCCCCGAACCAAAATCCTGGCTACGGCCCTGTCTCTGAGGCAAAGAGTTACACTGCTGAACAGCTTTTCTTAGTTAGAAAACAAACCTGCTCACTCTTCCTTATGACATCCTTTCACATATTTATACATGGCTATCATGTTTCCTCTCTTCTGCAGACTAAACATACCCAGTTCTTTAAGATGCTTCTTATAGGACAGGGCTGTCCAACAGGCGGCCCTGGGTCCGTACACGGCCCCCGAGCCCCTTCCCTCCGGCCCCCTAACTTGTTTTAATAAAATACAAATAAAAAATAATAATAAAAAATACCTACTTCCGGGTTTAGGCAAGCATCGCGAGACTACGCCAGCCACAGACGGGATTTCGAGGGAGGTCGAAATCCCATCTGTGGCTGCGTAGTCTCGCAATAGCTGCCGAAATCTCAGGTCCCGCGGGATTTGCGGCCGGCCTGGGCGTGCGCCTCCTCCTCCCTCGCGGCTGCTTCCAGGCCAGCCCCCATTCCCTCAGAGAGAGGGAGGAGGGGAGTGAGGCAGGGAAACCCTTCCTGGCTCCGTCCTCTTCCTGTGGAGGGCCCTCGCTTCCTGCCCCGTGGATGGGAGTGCCGCCACGCCCGGCCTGAGCTTGGCCTCGGCTCCAGCGGGGCTCTTCGGGGACGGCCCGCAGTATGGGTAAGGAAGGGCCTGGCTCGACTCAATCAATCTAAAAACAGTGGGGCATTGGGTGAGGGGGGGAGGGGTCCCTCAGCGACGGTTTCCTTGGCGCGCTTTGTTCCCCTCTCCCGCCCCTCCCCTTGTTGTGCTGCCTTCCCCGCATGCAGGGGCAGCGTGGCTTCCTTGCGCCTGCCCCGCGGCTTGTTTTCCCTTCAGAGAGGGAGAGGGAGCTCTTTGGGCCTCCTCCACCCACCTCTGGAAAGGAGGCCCCATCAAGCCCTGTGACGGCATTGAGGTGTTTGGTTTTTTTTTGGTGTGTCCCAATTTGAGTGTGGACTCAAATAACTCAAAGGTATTAGGAAACATTCCCCCAAATCCACCAGTGTTCCCATTTGGGTATATTGAGTATTCATGCCAAGTTTGGTCCAGATCCATCATTATTTGAGTCCACAGTGCTCTCTGGATGGAGGTGAATCTTATAGGGCATGGTCTCAAGACCTTTGATTGTTTTAGTTGCCCTTCTCTGGACACCTTCCAGTGTGTAAATATCTGTGATGTCCAGAATTGGACACAGTATTCCAGGAGAGGCCTACCCAAAGCAGACTAGAGAGGCACCATGACTTGATCTGGACACTATACTCCTTTTGATGCAGCCCCAAATCCCATTGGCTTTTTTAGCTGCTGCATCACGCTATTGGCTCATGTTCAACTTGTTGTCCACAAAGACTCCAAAATCTTTTTAACATGGACTGTTGTTGAGCCACAAATCACCCATTCTGTATCTTTGCATTTCATTTTTTTCCTGCCTAAGTGTAGTATCTTACATTTGTTCTTGTTAAACTTTATTTTGTTAGTTTTGGCTCAGTTCTCTAATTTGTTAAGGCCAGTTTGAATTCTGATCCTGTCCTCTGGAGTATTAGCTATCCCTCCTAATTTGGTGTAATCAACAAACTTGATAAGTATACCCTCTAAGCCAGTGATTTTCAACCTTTTTTTGAACCGCGGCACATTTTTTACATTTCCAAAATCCTGGGGCACACCACCAAACAAAATGACACAAAATGACACTCGAACACAGTAATACATATAGTTAATATGTTTTAAAATGTATTTATACACTCACTTAGTATGAAACCTGGGCCTGTTTCGATGGTTTTTCTCAAAGAATTTGCCTGTTTCTCATTGTTTGTACGTAAGCATACAAAATAGTCCGTCGGCTTGTTTTGAACAGAAGGGTGTTTCTTTTGGAGATGGTGTTTAAGCTTGCTTGGCACCATGGCGCTATTGGACAGCTTCTTACCACACACCAAGCACAGCAGAGTCGGTGTCGTCGCATCCCTGGTGAACGTGAATCCAAATGAAAGATAGCTTTCACTGTATTGCCTCGAGCTCATCGTGTTTTCTTTTTTCTTTTGTCCATCACTCATATTAGGGCCTTCATCTGTGTCATAATTTTGTCCAGGGCCCTGTTCGGCATTGGCATTTTCCCTTCTCAAAAACTTCTCCATCAATGTCACTCGCTTGTCTTGCTGTGATCCCAAATTGCCACTGTCACTTGACACGCAGCTGCAGCACTAACTCTAACTTTGTTTAGTTAGCTGCGTCTAAGCGAATCCAAGATGGCGCGACCATAGCACTCTCGCGTCACTTCTTAGGTGACGCGAGAGTGCTATGGTCCCATTTCTTAAAGGGACAGATGCGGCTTATAGTTTATATATGATTGAAGTTCGAAAATAATTTCCCACGGCACACCTGATGATCTCTCACGGCACACTAGTGTTCCGCAGCACACTGGTTGAAAATCACTGCTCTAAACCTTAATCTAAGTCATTAATCAAGAGGTTGAACAGTACTGGGCCCAGGACCGAACCTTGTGGCACTCCGCTAGTCACTTCTTTCCAGGATGAAGAGGAACCATTGGTGACCACCCTTTGGGTTCGGTTGCTTAACCAATTACACCTCCACTTCATAGTTGCATTGCTTAGCCCATATTTGACTAGTATGTTTACAAGAGGTCATGGGCAATATTGTTGAATGTCTTACTGAAACCAAGATATGCTCCATCCACAGCATTCCCTACATCTACCAAGCTTGTAACTCTATTGGGGAGTAAGATGAGTTTGGCATGATTTTGGAAGTTCCTTTGGATGGGAAATGGATTTTCCGCATCCAGATCCTTGGTTTTTCTTTTCTTTGCAAACAAGACAGAGAAGGGTTTGTGGTGAACTCTGCTGGGCCACAAGGCATAATTAAAATCTAAGGAGGAGATGCAAGGACAACAACAATGGTCATGGATGGACAGCAAGGGAAAAAGAGTAGAAAATATGGCGCCAAAACCAATGCCAGACGCCACAAGGCCTTCTTGTCTGCTCTCATTATTATTAACCGCCACAGCAACCTCAGGCTGTTGCATCTGCCTTTATTAGCAAGTCATCCAAACAAAGCTGAGTCTGGGGCCAAAACTGTATTGGATCCCAGCAGAGCTCTATAGTCCGGTTGAGGCTCTACTCACATTAGGTGCATCTACACTGTTAATGTAATGCAGTTTAGCACCACTTGAGCTGCCATGGCTCCCTGCTATAAGATCATGGGACTTGCAGTTTGGGAAGGTGCTGGCTCTCTTGGCTGAGAAGGCAAAGGGTCTTGCAAAGTGATTATGATAATAATAATAATAATAATAATAATTTTATTTCTTTCCTGCCTGTCATCATGGCTCAAGGTGGGTCACAGCAAAACGCACAAATGTTGCAAAAAATTCTATAAACACAAATATTAAAATGTAGTTCTACACACGATCGCTCCCACAGCAATGAGACATGGGAGTTCAAGTGGGATCAAACTGCATTCATTTGACAGTGTAGAGTAGATGCACCCATAGTCCCTAATGTTACTTTTACTCTCTCAGTCATTCTAAGTTACTCCCAGCTCCTTTTGCAGTCTTAAATCCTTGAATTAATAGTGGACTAATAAATAATTGGAAGATTTTCCAATGTTCTTTTATGAGTTTGAGACCAGTGAATGACTATGGTTTGATGAGGCCCCAACACCCTTTGGCAGAGAAAGCTGAAAGCCTTGCACCACTACAGCTCCCAGGATTCCATACCATTAAGCCGTAGCAATTGAAGTGGTATCAAACTGCATTCATTCTGCAGTGTAGATGCAGGCTGAGTGAGATTTTAACTCTATGGAAAAGTATATTTGCATTTGTTGATGGGGCTTAGACATAGGATTGCCAATTTATGACACCCTCAGGCGTGAAGGGTTTCAAAACCAGAGGGAATGCCGCTGACTGATGCTATTAAGCATTATTTATGCATCAAGTATCAACCACAGTTGCTCAGAGTTTGTCATTCAGAGACACAGAAACCACGTTTCCTTGTTTGAGCGTTGGGATAGACACCTTCTCTAAAGGATCAGTTCTCAGTTCATAGTCAAATGAAAGAATAATTCTTTCTTACTTTGGGAAAAATAGGATCTTAGAGCTGGGAGGAGTCTTAAAGGACATCTGGTCCGACCCCATTCCATCAAGTAAGAATGTGCAACTACAGCACTCCTGGAAGAGACCCATCCAACTTGATTAAATATCTTTAAAGGAGATTCAAGGAACATCTAGTCCAACCCCATTTTATCATGCAGAACTCTGCAACTAAAGCGCTCTTGAAAGAAGCCCATCCAACTGATATCGGAGGTGATCCCTCCCTTCCCTGGGCTCTGTAGAAGATAGTCTAAAACCAAGGGATTCATAGTTTTTCCAAGAATACCAGGTAGGAAGTGATCCCATAAACCCCTATCTCTCCCCACGTGGGAACCTAAGGCTCTTCCCATGGCCCCATGGTCCCACATGACAATGCCCCTGTAACTCACACTTTATGGATACACCCAGTTATTTTCCTTTTGCATTACTCTTATGGACTTTTGCTCACTCACAAAGATTTTTATGAACCTTGCAAAGTTTCCCCTCTTTTTCCACCCCATGGACTCAGGAGGCTTCTCCCCTGAGAGGGGCCTCATGGTTTATCACCCACATGAATTCCCACATGAATTCCACCTTTTCCTTTCTTTCCAGGACCCCTTGGGCTATCTTTTATGAATCTAATAAACTGTGTATCTTTTTGGTGGGTAGGCAGGGGTGATCAGGATGGTATATTTTCCCCATAAACCCCAATGTATCTCCCCTCATGTTTTCCCCATGTATGTAATTTTAAAAATATGAAAGTGCCACTGTTTACCTTTAGCCAGCTCCTTGGGTGAGGCTTGTCAGCTGCATTCCTGAAGCCTTGATTCAATCACCCATTCACAAGCCTCTTTTGCATGACAACAAGCAGGAGCCAGCTTTTTCCAAGAGACCTCTCCCCCTTGGGCCAAAAATTGGTTTCTGCTAATCAATAGACAAAGGCTTCTGAGTTTAGCCTACCTTTGTGCCATTTATTAATAGGCAAAACTATTTCTGTTTTTCATAAATGGCCACCTCTATCAGCCTCGGAAACTGGTAAATGGCTACAGCTTCTTCATTTGTTTACCATCCAAAGAACTGAGACTCTGCAGCAATATATTAATCTGTGTCTATCAAATAGAGAAAAACACAGATGAGGACATCTGATCATCAACCAAAAGATAATAGAATTGCTCAACCTGAGAATAGGAGGGTTCTTGCTGAACACTTGGCCACTTGATCTACATATTTAATCTCATCAAAATGTTTTTCTGCCTTCATTGTTCTACTCATCGCCCACCTCTTCGCCCCCATTGGCTGGAAACCGGAAGTAGATGCAGCCAGCCAGTGAGATTCCATCCAATCAACGCGAAGCTGGTCTGGGGGCGGGAAGTGGGAAATTTAAATCTGTAACCTTATAAAATGACATGTTTTACCAATGTAACCTTTATGTCAGCATTGACGAATGATTGCGGCTGTCATCCTTTCCAGCTGGTCTGAATAAACACCTCAGTGGTACTCCTTCAACTTGGTGAGCTTTTTATTGGGAAAATTGGGATTGGGCTTCCTTTCTCACCAGGGTTAATATGAATCCTCTTTGGTGGGTCTAGCTGGTCTGCCTTCATGGCAAGACCCCCCAAATTCCGTTCATTAACAACCTGTTTAAAATACTATAAAGTTTGAAGAGATCACCATCTTCCAAGGCAACACGTTGGAACAGTTGGTACAGCAAATAAGTTATTCTTAATGTTTAGTTGCAATCCCTTTTTCTTCAGACCACATGCCATTATAATCTTCTATTGTCCAGGTCAAGCACATACAGCTCTTCCCAACTATTCCTTAAACTTTAAAGGTTTTGAATCCCAGACCTAGAACCTTCCTGATCCTTCTTCTCTGAACAGGCTCTTCATGTTTAATCTAATCTCCAAATAGAAAGCAGATGCAGAGAACAGAGGAGGGGGAAACCTGGCAATCAATGGGAAGGAAGGACAAGTACCAAATACATCAGGAACCCATTTAAATCTTTACTGATTAAGTGAGAGGTTTAGAAACATTCCTTTCTCATACTGAGCAAAACGGGAGCATTTGCATACCTTCCTGGAGACAGTCGATTAAAATAGTGGTGGTTTTGCAACTCCGGGTGTTCTTGGAGGAAATTGATTATCTGGATCCAGCTCAGTCTGGCTTTAGGGCCATAAAACTGAAACAGCCTTGGTCACCTTAGTGGATGATCTGCATAGTGTTTCTCAACCAGTGTGCCGTGGCACACTAGTGTGCCGTGAGCGATCATCAGGTGTGCCGCGAGAAAAGCTCTCTGCCCCCCTTCCTTCCCCCCTCCTCCTGCTGAACTCTTGCTGCTTGGGAGAGGAGGAGGAAGGGCCAGGTGGCGGCAAAGAAAAAGAAGAAGGGACTGGGGCGCCGCCTCCTTCGGCCGTTTCCCCAACCAGCCTCCAATCCGCCATGACTCCCACTATGACTCTCGCCCCTTGCTTATTGAAGCCGCGCGGAGGAGGAGCCCTGCCTACTGAAGCCACCGCTCATGCTCCTCCTCTGTGGGAGAGCTGAAGCCAGGGGGGGGGGGGCATGACGCAGCCTGGCTCCACCCCCTCCCCCCGGCTTCAGCACTCCCACAGCTTCGCCAGCCTTGAGGGGGCAGTGCCAAGCCAGCGGTGGCAGAGCCAGCACAATGCTAGCTTGGCACTGCCCCCTCAAAGCTGGCGAAGCTGTGGGAGAACTGAAGCCGGGGGCGGGGCATGGTGCGGCCTGGCTCCGCCCCTCCCCAGCTTCAGCGCTCCCCAGCTTCGCAGCCTTGAGGGGCAGTGCCAAGCCAGTGGTGGCAGAGCCAGCACAATGCTGGCTTGGCACTGCCCCCTCAAGGCTGGCGAAGCCGTGGGAGAACTGAAGCTGAGGGGAGGGGGCGGGTCATGGTGTGGCCTGGCACCTTCCTCTCCCCCGGCTTCAGCACTCCCAGCAGTTGCTCCCAGCAGGCCACCATCCCCCAGCCGTTCTTTACTGTGTTAGAGTGTCATTTTGTGTCATTTTGGTTGGTGGTGTGCCCCCGGATTTTTTTAATGTTAAAAGTGTGCCGCGACTCAAAAAAGGTTGGGAAACACTGGCATAGGGAACTTGACAAGGGGAGTGTGTCCCTGTTGGTTCTCCTGGACCTCTCAGTGGCCTTCGATACTATAGACCAGTGTTTCCCAACTGCTGTGATGCGGCACTGTAGTGTGCCGTGACGGACCTCCTGCTGTGCTGCGAGAAAAGCTCTCTGCCCCCTTCCTTCCCCCCTCCTGCTGAACTCCTGCTGCTTCGGGGAGGAGGAAGGACCGGAGAGCGACGAAGAAAAAGAAGGGGCCGGGGCGCCGCCTCTTTTGCCCGTTTCCCCAGCCAGCCTCCAATCCGCCCACTGAAGCCCCTCCACCGTTCATGCTCCTCCTCCTCTGCGCGACTTCAGCGAGCGAGGGTGGGAGTCATGGCGGAGAGCGGTGCTGGGGACGGGGGCCATGACTCCCGCCCCTCGCTCGCACTGCCCCCTCAAGGCTGGAGAAGCTGTGGGAGAGCTGATGCCGGGGGGACGAGGCGGGGCCTGGCTCCTCCCCTGGCTTCGGCACTCCCAGCAGCTGCACCCAGCAGGCCACCATCCCCCAGCCGTTCTTTACTGTGTTAGAGTGTCATTTTGTGACATTTTGGTTGGTGGTGTGCCCCCGGATTTTTCTAATGTTAAAAGTTTGCCGCGGCTCAAAAAAGGTTGGGAAACAGTGCTATAGACCATTGTATCCTTCTGGGACACCTCACGGGGCTTGGTGGTACTGTTTTACAGTGGCTCTGGTCCTTCCTGGAAGGCCGTTCCCAGAAGATGTTGTTGGGGGACACCTGCTTGGCCCTGCTGCCTTTGTTCTGTGGGGTTCTGCAGGGTTCCCTCATGTTGTTTAACATCTACATGAAGCCGCTGGGAGAGATCATCCAGAGTTTTGGAGTTCGATGTCATCTGTACGCAGATGACATTCAACTCTATTATTCCTTTCCATCCGCTGCTAAGGAGGCTGTTTAGATCCTGAACCGGTGCTTGGCAACTGTGATGGTCTGGATGAGGGCAAACAAATTGAAATTGAATCCAGACAAAACAGAAGCACTCCTGGTGAGTCGAAAGGCCGAACAGGGCATAAGGTTACAGCCTGTGCTGGATGGGGTTACACTCCCCCTGAAGACACAGGAGTCATCCTGGATTCATTGCTGAGCCTGGAACCCCAGAATTCGGCAGTGGCCAGGAGAGCTTTTGCACAATTAGAACTTGTGCGCCAGTTGCGCCCATACCTTGGGAAGTCAGATTTGGCCACAGTGGTCCACACTCTTGTTACATCCCGAATAGATAACTGCAAAGTGCTTTACGTGGGGTTGCTTTTGAAGACTGTTTGGAAACTTGAAGTGGCCCAACAGGTGGCAGCCAGATTGCTCACCGTAGCAGTGTCAGAGGGCATACAACTCCTCTGTTACATCAACTCCACTGACTGCCAGTCTGCTACCGAGCACAATTCAAAGTGCTTGCTTTAACCTATAAAGCCCTAAATGGTTCCAGCCCAACTTACCTGTCTGAACGTACTGTATCTCCCTCTATGATCCACCTTGGAGGCTAAGGTCATCTGGGGAGGCCTTGCTCTCAGTCTCATCCCCCTCACAAGCACAAATCGTGGGGACAAGAGACAGGGCCTTCTCAGTGGTGGCCTCTCTGCTATGGAACTCCTTCCCCAGTGAAATTAGATCAGCCCTCTACCTCCTGACCTTCAAGGGGAGGGGAGGGAACTAAAAACATGTCTCTGGGACCAAGCTTTTTATCAGTATATGGAGCAGTGCAATAGGAGATTACACTGCATAATGATGACTTGGAACGGCTCTAGAGTATTATTTGGATTGTGTGATTTTAATTGATGTTTTAACTGTTCTGGATTTTAATGCATTTGTTTATTTATCAATATGTATATGTGGCATCAAATTGTTGCCCTTGTAAGGCTGTTCTGAGTCCCCTTTGAGGTTGAGAAGGGTGGTGGACAAGTGTGGTAAATAAATAAACAGTCTTTGGAACAAAAGCTATGAAGAAGAAGCTGCTTTAAATCTCCGTTGTTCATAAACAGAGGGCAAGGAACAGAAACTGCACATGGGTTCGCTTTGGGTGGTTTTCCATTTCTTCTCGCGGCTAATGAGCCTCATTTACAATCCCTTGCGAGGCGGAAAAATGTCCTTTCCTCCCTCTGGAAATGCTTGGAATAGTGTTGAAATTCGTAATGTCTGTAATACTTTGCACGGCTTGCACTTGCGCAACTCGTTTCTTTCCATCGTTGCACAAGGAGGTATCCATCACTCCTGTGAACAAATCTTATTTTTTAATTAACTTTGCTTTTTCCCAACGTTGCAAAAGGAGGCATCTGTCATCTCCTCTGAACAAATCTTACTTTTTAATTTTATTTACTTTATTTTTTATCATATCTTTTGCCTAATTTAGGGACTCAATCTTACCCAAGGAAACCCCTGTTTGTCTGTCTCTTTCTCTCCTTCTCTTCATGCCTTGGAAGAAAGATCCAATAAAATGGAGATCCATTAAAATGAAATTAATTTGCTTCCTCCCCTTTAGACAGTATTTTCTAACAGCCAACTGGAAATATTTTCAATCAAGGGGTCATTATTATTGTATATAGCCCAATCGTCATTATTATTTTATGGCACTATTACATTTTATCTTTCTATATATTGATATTGTATCTTTCAATGAAAAAGACTGTTGTGTTCATCCTTCGTTAAAGTATTACATTTCATCTTGCTATATATTGAATTTTTAAAGAAGCCTGTTGTGTTTGTCGTTAGTTAATTATGACATTTTACCTAGCTTTTCGTTGAGGTTTTACGCATCAATGAAAAAAGACGTGTGTTTGTTATTAGTTCACTATTACATTTTATCTTGCTGCTTGTTGATGTTTTATTTGTGGGTTTAAAAATAGGCTGTTGTGTTTTGTCATTAGTTCAGTGTTTCCCAACTTCTGTGACGCAGCACACTAGTGTGCCGTGACGGACCTCCTGCTGTGCCGCGGGAAAAGCTCTCTGCCCCCCTTTCTTCCCCCCCTCCTGCTGAACTCCTGCTGCTTGGGGGAGGAGGAGGAAGGGCCGGGCGGTAGCGAAGAAAAAGAAGAAGGGGTCGGGGCGCCGCCTCCTTCGGCCGTTTCCCCAGCCAGCCTCCAATCCGCCATGACTCCTGCCCCTCGCTCGCTGAAGCCGCGTGGAGCCCCGCCCACTGAAGCCCATCCACCGCTCATGCTCCTCCTCTGTGGGAGAGCTGAAGCCAGGGGGAGGGGGAGGGGCATGGCATGGCCTGGCTCCCCCCTCCCCGGCCGGCACTCCCAGTAGCTGCTCCAGCCTTGAGGGGGAAGTGCCAAGCCAGCATTGTGCTGGCTCTGCCACCGCTGGCTTGGCACTGCCCCCTCAAGGCTGGAGCAGCTGCTGGGAGAGCTAAAGCCGGGGAGGGGGCGGGGCAAGGCGTGGCTTGGCTCCTCCCGCTCCCCCAGCTTCGGCACTCCCAGCAGCTGCTCCCAGCAGGCCACCATCCCCCAGCCGTTCTTTACTGTGTTAGAGTGCCATTTTGTGTCATTTTGGTTGGTGGTATGCCCCCGGATTTTTTTAATGTTAAAAGTGTGCCATGGCTCAAAAAAGGTTGGGAAACTGCATTAGTTCACTATGAAACTTTAGCTTGCTATTTATTGATTGTTTATGCACAGAGACAGAGGGACTGGAGATGGATGGATGGTTGACTTGACAACATTCCCTCCACTTTTGTGCTTGCCCTATGGATCTGACCTCAGCTTTTTCTTGTCCCTCCCTCCTCTTGCTTTGCAGTGGAACTGGACCGGGACCTCTTCCACCAGAAGAAGCCTTACTGGAAGGAGTTCAGGTTCGACTTGGCACAGATCCCGACTGGGGAGTTGGTCACCGCTGCCGAGTTTCGGATTTACAAGATGCCAAGCTTTTCCTGGCCTTTGAATGCCACGCTCCACTGCAGCATCTTCGAGATCGTCCGGGAGCATCGCAACAGGTGCGCAGGAAGGAAGGTTCCTGGCCCAAAATGGAAGCCAGGGTTCGAACCCTCTCTGGGCAAGTCATGCACTCTCAGCCCAGAGAAAGGCACACCTACTTGATAGGGTCCTTCCATGAGTTGGCACCCAACAAGAAACCCTGGGCTCTGACAACACAAGGATCATTTCCCAACACACCAATGGCTTTTAAAGGGATACAGAGATAGATAGAGAGAGAGAGGGGGGGGGGACACATAGGAGATGAGAGAAGTTAGTCAGATAGATAGAGGGATGGATGGATGATATACGTAGGTAGGTGATAAAGCTTGCTAGCTAACGATAAATTACACTATGTAACACAATGTATGTTCCTAATTGGTTCTTTCATAAAAATATTGAAAAAGTTTATTAAACTGCAAAAACTTTGTGAAGGGACATCCTGCAGCAGCTTTTCAATGAATATCTTGTTGAATCTCAACCAATTCAACATAGTTTAACAGATGAGATAGCCGTTATATAATATAGTCAGATAGATTAGATAGCCAGATAAATAAGTAATTAAAGGTAGATTACATGGATCAATGATATAGCCAGATAGAGATATATACATATATGTGATAGGAAGATGGGATAGCCAGATAAATATAGGTAGATGAGATAGGTGGATGAGGTAGATAGACAGACAGATAGATTACCTGCATTTCTGGAGGTGTAGCGATATTGGTACCCTGGTGTTGGGTCTCCATCCCTCTCTGTTGATGCATATGGTGATGATGATGATGCTTTTATCTTGACTTAGATGCAAAGCAGCTCACAACATTTAAAAAGCACTGCCATTTAAATTCTACAAGATGTTAACCTTGAACTGGCAAGGCCTCACTGTCTTCTGCTGCCCTCCAGGGAAGCAGAGCTGCTCTTCTTGGACCTGCAGGACTTCCGGTCCGGAGCCGAGGGCTGGCTGGTGTTTGACGTCGCTGCGGCCAGTAACCATTGGCTCCTGACCCGCAAATATCACTTGGGCCTGAGACTTTACGTGGAGACCGAGGACGGTAAGGCCGAAGCCATCTTTCAAGTGGTGTTTGTCCATAGAAATCCATTTGGTGACTCTGTGTTGTTGCTCTAGTACAGAGACAGACCCTGTGTATGTGGATCTGGTCTTTGTGCCCCTTTCTGTTTACTTATTTTATTGATGTTTCCTGGCATGGGGCTGATGACAAATTGCAATAACAGAACTTATTTTGCAAAAGTTTAAATTCGTAAAATAAATACATGGCTTAGCGCAGTTTAAAGCACAACAGAATATAAACCGCTGGGAGGGATCATCCGGAGTTTTAGAATACGGTGCCGCCTATATGCAGATGACTCTACTACTCCTTCCCACCTAATGCCAAGAAAGCTGTCCTGACGCTAAACCAGTGTTTGTCATCAGTAATGGACTGGGTGAGGGCAAACAAATTGAAACTTGGGTTGTTGTGAGTTTTCCGGGCTGTATGTCCATGTTCCAGAAGCATTCTCTCCTGGAACATGGACATACAGCCCGGAAAACTCACAACAACCCAGTGATTCTGGTCATGAAAGCCTTCGACAATACATTGAAACTTAACCCAGACAAGACAGAGGTGCACTTGGTCAGTCGGAAGAAATATCAGGGAATAGGGATCCAGCCTGTGCAGGATGGGGTCACATTCCCCCTGGGGACACAGGTTTGCAGTTTGGGGGTCCTCCTTGGCTTGGCATTGAACCTTGGGGCCCAAGAATCAGTGGTGGCCAGGAGGGCCTTTGCACGATTAAAACTTGCGCACCAACGGCAAGTTCAATAGACTTACAAGCTGGGTAGATCCGGGGAATGTTGTGGATGTAGCGTATCTGGATTTCAGTAAGGCCTTCGACAAGGTCCCCCATGACCTTCAGGTAAACAAACTAGTCAAATGTGGGCTAGGCAAACCTATGGTTAGGTGGATCTGTAATTGGTTAAGCGAACGAACCCAGAGGGTGCTCACCAACGCTTCTTCTTCATCCTGGAAAGAAGTAAAGAGCAGAGTGCTGCAGAGTTCTGTCCTGGGCCCGGTCCTATTCAACATCTTTATTAATGACTTAGAGGAAGGGTTGGAAAGCATGATCATCAAGTTTGTAGACGACACCAAATTGGGAGGGATAGCCAATACTCCAGAAGACAGCAGCAGAATTCAAAACGATCTTAACAGATTTAGAGAGATGGGCCAAAACGAACAAAAGGAAGTTCAGTAGTGACAAATGCAAGATACTCCACTTAGGCAGAAAAAATGAAATGCAAAGATACAGAATGACGGACACCTGGCTCGAGAGCAATATGTGTGAAAAAAATCTTGGGAGTCCTCGTGGACAAGTTAAACATGAGCCAACAATGTGATGAGGCAGCAAAAAACCCCAATGGGACTTTGGCCTGCATCAATAGCAGTATAGTGTCTAGATCCAGGGAAGTCAAGCTGGTCCAAAGAGTGGCAGCCAGGGCTGGCTACAAGGAGCGGACAACCCCCTGTTGCAGCAGCTTCTCTACCTGCCAGGCTGTTTCTGGGCACAATTTAAAGTGCTGGTCATGACCTTTAAAGCCCTAGACCAGGGGTCAGGAACCTATGGCTCGGGAGCCAGGTATGGCTCTTTTGATGATTGCATCTGGCTCTCCAGAGCAGCCCATGCCTTCCTCTTCCTTCCTTCCTTCCTTCCTTCCTTCCTTCCTTCCTTCCTTCCTGCCCCTTCCTTCCTTCCTTCCTTCCTTTCCCTCCCTCTCTCCCCTTCCTTCTTTCCTCCATTCTCCCCCCCTCCCTCCCTCCCTCTTCCTTCCTTCCTTCCTCCCTCCCTTCCTTCCTTCCTTCCTCTTCCATTCTTTTTCCCCAAGTCTTCCTTTCCTTCTCCTTCCTTTCTTTTTTCTTCCCTCTGCCCTTCTTTCTTTTCTTCTTTTCCCTTCATTATTTTCTTCACTCCCCTCCCTTTCCTCCCTTCCCATTTCCTTCTTTCTTTTCGCCTCGTCTCTGTCCTGCTTTTCTTTTCTTCCTTTTCCATAGTTCGTTCTTCTTTTCTTTCTTCCTCTCCCCCTCCCTCCTTTATTTCCTCTGACTTTCTTTCTTTCCCCTCCCTTCCGTCTTCTCTTCCTTCCCAGAGTCCTGAGCATGCCTTTTGCAGACCAATACAATTTCGGTGGGGTGTGTTTCTGTTCAACAGCCAAAAATCAATGCGGGGAATCACTTTCACAATTTCATATCTGATTTATTTTCATCTTCATTCTTTCAAAATGTAAGTGGATAGTGGAATGCAGATCTATATGACATCAAAAACACTGGTGTTTTCCTTCACAAAATTATAATCCATAGGGTAATATTCCATCAAAATATATAATCCGGATTAACAACCAATGTCGGGTCGACGGTATTAGGCCCTCCGTTTCGTCGTTTCCGGCTTCTTCGGGACCTGCCACACAATATCCACTGCACCAATCCACTGGTCCAATATCTATTAGATTAAACATAAAAGGTTCTTATAATATATAATCCAGTATAGCATTACACATATTTTACAACCTATAAGCATAGGCGTGATCCCACATAAGAAAACACAATCCCCTAAATGGCAAGAGGCAATCAATACATACCCAAAATCATCAATAGTAACATATATATGTGGACGCAGCCACTTTTCCATATGGTCGGACAACACAACTGAAAAAAAGCCGCGGCTTAAGAAGGCCCCCACTGGGCGCCAGGTGTAAATTATAACAGAATCTCTTCTATAGACAAACGGTCATTGAGTTCCCTTGGGGATTCGGATTTTAGGGATGTTATCCAGAAACATTCACCCGTCTCAAACGCAACTCCCTTACATCTGACTTTGAAGATTCGGCCTCTTTACTAAGTAAACAGCTCACGCAAAGGGGATACCCCAAACAGGTCTTAAATAAAGCTCTGGAAAAAACCAGAAACATTCCTAGGACGGAACTTCTCACCAAAAGGAAAACCTCCTATTGACCGCAGTAGTTGGCCACTCACCTACCCCCCCCACTCAAAACGATTCAACAGATTGTTCGCAAGTACTGGCCTCTGGTGAATTCAATACCTGGGTTGGAACAGACCCCTATGATCGCTAATAAAAGAACTACAAATATAAAACAATTACTTGTCCATGCAGATCATACCTTTCTAAACAAACCTTCCTATCCCATGAGAAATACAGTGGCATGCTGCCACTGTTCCATTTGTAAACATATATCCACTACCAACACGATACAGGATTTGGAGGGAAAACGGACATATAAACCTCACTGTCAGGCCACCTGCGGATCCAAGAACGTAGTGTACTGTATTTTATGCAAATGTTCCAAATATTATGTGGGGGAAACTGGGCGTGACCTGAGGGTGAGAATTCAGGAACATCGTTCTAGATTTAGAACTAAAAATGAATCCTCAGTGTTGTATACACACTTTAAAGAAAACCACAAATATGATGACTTTAAAGTTTTAGTTCTCGAACAGGTTAAAACCAAGACCCATCAGGATATCAAATTAGCTTTAAGAAAACGTGAATGTTTCTGGATAACATCCCTAAAATCCGAATCCCCAAGGGGACTCAATGACCGTTTGTCTATAGGAGAGATTCTGTTATAATTTACACCTGGCGCCCAGTGCGGAGGGGGCCTTCTTAAGCCGCGGCTTTTTTCAGTTGTGTTGTCCGACCGTATGGAAAAGTGGCTGCGTCCACATATATATGTTACTATTGATGATTTTGGGTATGTATTGATTGCCTCTTGCCATTTAGGGGATTGTGTTTTCTTATGTGGGATCATGCCTATGCTTATAGGTTGAAAAATATGTGTAATGCTATACTGGATTATATATTATAAGAACCTTTTATGTTTAATCTAATAGATATTGGACCAGTGGATTGGTGCAGTGGATATTGTGTGGCAGGTCCCGAAGAAGCCGTAAACGGCGAAATGGAGGGCCTAATACCGTCGACCCGACATTGGTTGTTAATCCGGATTATATATTTTGATGGAATATTACCCTATGGATTATAATTTTGTGAAGGAAAACACCAGTGTTTTTGATGTCATATAGATCTGCATTCCACTATCCACTTACATTTTGAAAGAATGAAGATGAAAATAAATCAGATATGAAATTGTGAAAGTGATTCCCCGCATTGATTTTTGGCTGCATGCCTTTTGCAGAGCCAGGTCTGAAGTGTCCCATCATTCTGCCGGGAGAATCCTTTTCTCATAGTATGTATGTATATACTCACATTTAGTTGAATTCAGTCTTTAAATATATTATATATATTATATGGCTCTCACTGAAATAAATTTCCAAATATTTTGCTTTCATGGCTCTCTGAGTCAAAAAGGTTCCCGACCTCTGCCCTAGACAGTTCAGATCCAGGCTGTTTGGCTGACTGAAGCCCCTTGTATGAAGCTGCCTGAACCATGAGATCTTCAGAAGAGGCCCTTCTCCCGGTCCCACCTCCATCTCAAGCGCGGTTGGTGGGAGTGAGAGAGTGGGCTTTCATTCTCGGTGGCAAATGCCCCTCGACCCTGGAACTCCCTTCTTCCCAAGGAAGCCAGAATGGCCCCTTCCCTGCTTCCCTTTAGACGGCAGGTTGCAATGTTTTTATTCAGACAGGCTTTTAAAGAAGAACATTTTAAAGATCAAGTCAGGGGGTGCTATAGTTTTGAACTTAGACTATATTTTAATGGTTTTTAACTGGGAATTTTGTAATACTGTTTACATTTAACCCTGTTTGCATATTTGTATATTTTAAATTGTATGCTGATGCTTTTATGTTAAGCTGGTTGGAGTCTCCTACAGGAGAGATAAACAGGGTATAAATATAATAATAATAACAACAATAACAATAATATACATAGCACATCGTTGTCAGAAACCTTTCTGACACATGGTTCAAATTTTCTAAGTCTCACCTAAATAAAAAGGCCTTTGCTTTTGGGTGGGAAAAGGAGCATAAAAGTGGCCAATGGACCTCAACTAGGAAGGTTGTCTTTTTGCAACTGGAAGTGGCCTTTTTCCTGTTATTTTGAGGGTTTTTTTCGTCCCTCTTATGCTCCTTGCCCCATCATATTGAATATGGAGCTAAAAACACATCATGGAATATTAATATTTTGACCAAAAAAACTGTATACCAGTGTTTCTCAACCTGGGGGTCGGGACCCCTGAGGGGGTCGCAAGGGAGTGTCAGAGGGGTCGCGAAAGACCATCAGAAAGCACAGTATTTTCTGTTGATTATGGGGGTCCTGTGTGGGAAGCTTGGCCCAATTCTATCATTGGTGGAGTTCAGAATGCTCTTTGATTGTAGGTGAACTATAAATCCCAACGACTACAACTCTGAAGTGTCATGGTCCATTTTCCTCAAACTCCACCAGTGTTCATATTTGGGCATGTTGAGTATTCCTGCCAAGTTTGGACCAGATCCATAATTGTTTGAGTCCACAATGCTACCTGGGTGTAGGTGAACTACAACTCCAAAACTCAAGGTCATTGTCCACCAAACTCTTCCAGTATTTTCTGTTGGTCATGGGCATTCTGTGTGCCAGGATTGGTTTAATTTCATCGTTGGTGGAGTTCAAAGTGCTCTTTGATTGTAGGTGAACTATAAATCCCAGCAACTACAACTCCCAAATGACAAAATCCAACCCCCCAACCCCACCAGGATTCAAATTTGGGTGTATCAGGTATTTGTGCTAAATTTAGTCAAGTGACTGAAAATATGTCCTGCATCTCAGATATTTACATTACCATTCATAACAATACCAACAAAAATAATTTTGTGGTTGGGGGTCACCACAACATGAGGGACTATATTAAGGGGCCGCGGCATTAGGAAGGTTGAGAAACACTGCTGTATACAAACCGGCTTAACTAAAAGCACAGCAGAGGTCCTCTAAGAGTCCAAGAGCACAAATTAGCATAATATGAGAAGGCATTTACAAAAATTTTAATAATACATGTCTCGTCTGATCCATTTCAAATCAAAGACTTGAAAAATCCAAAACAAATTTCCACACAAGGTAAATATTAACATTCAACTGACATGCACAGCCTTTATTTCCGTTGCAGAAGATGGTTAAGGAGAAGTGAGTAGGAAAAGGCCAGGGATCCATTTTTTTCTATCTCCAGTCTTTGCATTTTAAAAGTAGGATTCATACATCCATTGATCATATTTATAGAGTAGCTAGGTTTTGTGCAGTAAGGAAGCAGTTTGTGGATGATTTTAGCAGATAAGTTTTAACTTATTTTATTATCCGTATCCATCGATTTTACAAGCGTCATACATGCCGTGTAGGTCGACTCCATATCATGGACTTTCTGCTTTCAATTTTGTGGATTCTTGGTCTTAATGTTAATAAAATTCATTCATTCATAGATCTATGCACTTAACAGGCTGGGGGATCGCTGGTGAAACCACCTTTCTGGCTTATAATTTAGAGTGGCCTTGCCCTGGAGGGCTGAGGCCCTAAGTTCCTCTAAAGCGAGGATTCTTTGATGGAAAACCTTGGCGAGCGATCCGAAGTGCTAAGAAAATCCCCTAAGTCCCCAAGAGAGTAACTCACCAAGATCCGGAAGTGTGCGCACCGAGAGAGTTCTATCCCAGCTGAGAAAGGATGACAGCAGCAATCATTCGCCATGCTGACATGTTTTATTTCAGTCTTTCAAGCATTTTTATACATTTCCAAAAGAGTCAGATTCAACCCCCCCCCCCCGCCGCCGCCTAGCTCAATTGGCTGTGGATCTGAGCCAATGGGAAGAGAGAGGGGGGGAAATGAATGGAATAATGAGGTCAGGGTTTTGAAGATTAGATGTGTTAATGAAGTTTTGAGGTGAGAACTCCAGGCATTCTACAAACCTCCCTGGCTATTGTCTCAAGTTTGCAACAAACATTTCTTTTTGGCTGTGCCAACAGAGAGTTCAAGATCTGTCATTTCCTGCCAGTAATAACAGATCTTGATCTGTAGGGTGAGTCTTTTCAGTGTCATGGAGGGTGATAAAAAGATATTGTGGCCATATCTGAGTTTCCGAGGCTCACAGGGATGGCCCTTTTTGATAAATAATAAAAGTCTGCCAGGTGATCCATAATCCTCTGATAGGCGACTCAAAAATCAGAGTCTATGGATCTTTGTGATTAATCAGCTTTGTGGCCCTGAGATAGAACAGGAAAAGGAGCTGATCACCACCTATTGTTCATGAAAATGGTCTTTTGGAACTTCAGGTTTGAGTCATGCAGTTTTGGTCAGCTTTGCTATCCTTTAAAATACATTTCATGAGGAGGGGGCATGCGGGGGGAGGTACAATGAAGCTTGGGGAAAGGGGATATCATTCCTAGTTTTATTTTTCATTTTTATTTGTCCATTTTATCCAGTTATTTCATAGAGAGAGTCCAGGAGAATATGGGGGGGAAAGTCCAGGCTTTGGGAGCGACGAAACATCCCTTTTGATAGGGGCGGGGGAAAGGGGGCTTCAGTGGATTCAATTCATGTAGGCAGAAGTCTTGAGATAAAGTTCAGGAAGGGAAAATTCATAAGTCCATATAGTTGCAGGAAAAAGTTCAATGTTCTGTTGCCTCAGGAGAGTCCTTGGTACTTGGAAAACTATAGATCTCCAACTTGTCATTGGGTCAGGCAGTGTGGGGTTAAAAAAGTGGGAGAAGGGTCTTTGGTGCTCAGCAAGGAAGGGGGGAAAAGGTTTGTATTTTGAATCCGTTGTTCCAACGCTGCCAGGGCTTGGTCCTTGGAAACTGCAAATCCCTGCCGTGGTGGGTTTTGGCAATCTGGTCTGCTGGCATCATGGAGCCCCTAGGGAGTCCACACAGCGAGCTCATGGAACGCAGACTTCTCGGGGACCCAGAATCCAAAGATGGGACGTTGGAACTCCCTGCCGCAGGATCAGTCCGCTGGCACTCTTGAAAAATTAAACAAGGTTATTCTCGGTGCACAAGGTATCATTATGGAAAGGAGAAAAAGTTGCAAATAGAGGTTTCCTTTTTATTAGAGGATTTGCTATAACGTTAGGAAAGAGGAAAGGATAGACTGAGGCTGCTGCTGAGATCACGCTACCCAGCCATGCTGGCCCAATGGGGCACTTTGGAACTGTGGAACTCCCTGCTGCAGGCCAATCCAACTTGGAAGCAGGGGGTCATCTGTGGGGCTCAACTTCAATATTACCATCATACCTTGCTTCCTATAAACATGCTGCTACTTATCCATCTACTTAACCAGTTGATGCTGCTAGAAGGCATGCAGCTAGACAGAGGATGAGAAGAAGGTGGGGCAGGTTGATGTGAAAAGGCTTTGTGATGAGGAGCTTCCCTATCAGAGGCTAAGCAAGGTGCACCTGTATGATGTACATATTGACCTGGTGCTTGGCTTTGCAGGTGAGAGTGTGGATCCTGGCTTGTCCGGCCTCCTGGGGCGTCAGGGCCCCCGTTCCAAGCAGCCTTTCCTGGTGACCTTCTTCCGGTCCAGCCAGAACCAGGCCAGGGTTCCCAGAGCGGCAGTCAAGCAGCTGAGGAAGCGGCCGCACAAGAGGACAAACAACTTTTCACACCTCAACCGGCTCCCAGGGTCATTGGGTAGGTAAGGAGATGGGAGGTGAGGCTTGCTTTGAGGTGATTGTGTCGAAGAATTTCCAAAATGAAATAGCATTTCAAAGTGTAAATCAGCAACAACAGCAGTAGCAGCAGTTAGAATCATAGAACCATAGAGTTGGAAGAGACCACATTCATGGGCCATCTGGTCCAAACCCCTTCTTCCATGCAGGAAAAGCACAATCAAAGTACCCCTGACAGATGGCCATTCAGCTTCTGTTTAAAAGCCTCCAAGGAGCCTCCACCACACTCCGGGGCAGAGAGTTCCACTGCTTAAAAAAGCTCTTACAGTCAGGTTCTTCCTAATATTCAGGCGGAATCTCCTTTCTTGTAATTGAACGCATGGCTCAGCATCTTAGTTTAGCAGATCAGAAGCTTCTTGAGTGCCAGCAGGAGAGCGAATGAACTTGAGCAACGACAGGAGCAGAGTCAGGATAGGAAAGTTAGGACCTATCTCTCTGAAGCAGACATCTTGTCTCCCTCCATGCCCACAAGGGAAGAGCAAAATGGGGGAACTCAGGAGCTTGTCATGTGCTCAGACACTTTGAATGAAAAGAGGCATGTCACTGGAAATAGTCTCACAATCAGGAGACAGAGAGAGATAGGTAGACACAAAAGGCAAAGGGGGAAGAACTGGGAAGGTGGCGCAGTTGGCTAAGTGTCAGCTGCATAAGATCTCTCTGACCAGTAGGTCATGAGTTCGAGGCCTGCCCAGGTCGAGGTGGGTGCTCGACCTTAAGTGTAGCCTGCTGTCGACCTTTGCAGCCCAAAAGTCAGTTCATTTGTCAAGTAGGAGATAAAGGTACCAGATTAAGTGGGGAGGCAAATTTTGACTGATTTATGAGGCCATAAAGAACTCCAGGAATCGCTGAGGAATGCGGAAGAACAACAAAGGGATGCTGGGAAATGCTGAGAGAGTTGAGGAGTGCGTCAGCTCCCCCTGGTGGCCAGAAGTTTGCCTCTGTTCGTCTATATATGTCTATATAATATGTCATATATGTTGTCTATATATGTTGAACTGCAGGGATTGTCTGCAAGTGTACTGTAATCCACTCTGAGTCCCCTTCGGGGTGAGAAGAGCGAAATATAAATAAATAAATAAATAAATAAATAAATAAGAACTTTCCCTGCCAGGTAACTCATCTTGCTATCTATTTCCTTAACGAGGACTATAAACATGTGCGGATGTGGCTGTGTTCCAACAGTTTGGCTTTCCCTACATTACTTTGCCTTAGGCCTTTGCCTGTTATCACAAAATCCCAAGAGTTGGAAGGGACCACCAAAGGCCATCCAGTCCAAGCCCCTTCTGCCAGGCAAGAAGGCACAATCCAAGCCTAATAGAGGATATGAATTTAAGGTAGTATTGCCTTAGAGGCTGAGACCCTAGGTTCCTCTAAAGCGAGGGTCCTTGATGGAAAATCTTGGTGGGCGGTAAGAAATGCCAAAATAGCCCCCTAAGTCCCAATAGTAGGTTCTCACCAAGATCCGGAAGTGTGCGCACCGAGAGAGTTCTATCCCAGCTGAGAAAGGATGACAGCAGCAATCATTCGCCATGCTGACATGACATTCTGTGGGGTGATTCATTAAAATGTGTAAGAGAGTCAATAATTTGTATTGTGGCTAAATCCTGAGTTTCGACTCTCAAGAGATGGCCCTTCCTGTTAAATAATAAAAGTCTGCCAGGTGATCCACAACCTTCCGATAGACGATAGCTTTGTGGCCCTGGGATAGAACAGGAAAAGGAGCTGATCACCACCTATTGTTCGTGCAAATGGTCTTTTGGAATTTCAGGCTTGAGTCATGCAGTTTTGGTCAGCTTTGCTATCTTTTAAAATACATTTCATGAGGAGGGGGCATGCGGGGAGAGGTACAATGAAGCTTAGGGAAAGGAGATATCATTCCTAGTTTTATTTTTCATTTTATTTGTCCATTTTATCCAGTTATTTCATAAAGAGAGTCCAGGAGAATATTGGGGGGAAAGTCCAGGCTTTGAAATCTATGCAAAACGTCCCTTCCGAATGGGGATGGAAAGAGAGGGGCTTTGGTGGGTGAATTCATAGGCAAAAAGGTCCAAAAACACAGTTCATGATGGTTGGAAAAAGGATCATTGGATTTGATAGGCAAAAGCTCCTTTGGTACTTAGTGAACTATAGATCCATGGGATGATCATGAAGCAAACTGAGTTCAGAAAAGTGGGGGAAGAGTCTTTGATGCTCAGCAAGGAAGGGAAAGGGCTTGCCTTTCAAATCCGCTGTTCCATCACTGCCAGGGCGTGGTCCTTGGAAACTGCATATCCCTGCCGTGGTGGGTTCTGGCGATCTGGTCTGCTGGCATCATGAAACCCCTAGCTAGTCCACATAGCGAGCTCATGGAACGCAGACTTTCTCGGGGACCCAGAATCCAAAGATGGGACGTTGGAACTCCCTGCCGCAGGATCAGTCAGCTGGCACTTTTGAAAGATAATACTTAAACAAGGTTATAAGGTATCATTATGGAAAGGAGAAAAAGTTGTAAATAGAGGTTTCCTTTTATTGGAGGATTTGCTATAACATTAGGAAAGAGGAAAGGATAGACTGAGGTTGCCGCTGAGATCACGTTACCCAGCCATGCTGGCCCAATGGGGCACTTTGTAACTGTGGAACCCCCTGCTGCAGGCCAATCCAACTTGGAAGCAGGGGGTCCTCTGGGGGGCGCTTGACTTCAAGCCCTCCTGGCAAATGGCCATGCGGCCTCTGCTTACAAATCTCCAGAGAGGGAGACTCTGACAGCAGCATATTCCACCACTTGAACAGCTCTTTCTGCCAGGAAGTGCATCTTAAAGTTTCGGTAGAATCTATTTTCCTGTCATTTTGAATCCATTGTATCCTAGTCTCCAGAGCAGCAGAAAACAAGTTTTCCTTTTCAAAACCCTCTAGATTTCCTGCCTAAGAGCAGGCCAAAGTGCTAGATGCTTCCTCTTACCTTCAGCATGTTGTCCCTTTGGCAAATTCCGGTCTGTTTATGAAGCCCTTCAATGCTTTCCTTGCTCAGACGACGTCCACGTTTCGGAAGGGAGGCCAGTCTGCAGGAGGCACGAGCTCTACGTCAGCTTCCGAGACCTTGGATGGCTGGTCAGTATGTCCTTTTCACCTCTTTAGCAACATCCCTCCCTGGGGCTGCAGGGGGACAATGGAGACATCCATCTGGCTTCACTCTGCTTCCAAACAGAGTTCACAAATCCATTTGACATGTTGACCTGGGTGTTTCTTACTTGCAAGGTGTGAAGGTACAGGTTCTTTGGGCGCAGAGCTGGCAGAACGAGCCCATTCATCCACTCAACACTCAAGGGAGGCCATGGCAGGGAGGAGTGTGCTCACACTTCTCTGCATGATCTGCGGTTTTGGCCCTATTCAACCAGCAACTTATTCTAAAACACACCAGGAAGACTCCTCTTTGGCTGCGCAAGAGCAGTGTGCCTCCAACTTTAATTCAGGAAAATAATTTCATTTCAGCTAGTACCTGTGTTTAAAAGAACTCACTAGTTGCTATTACACAATGTAGCACAACTTTTTTGTTTGTTGGTTATAAAAGTCATTTCCTTCTTGGTTCTCTGATAAAAACATGGAAAACATGTATTAAACTGCAAAAAAACACCCTTTTATTTTTGTGGTACATTGTGCAGGAGCATATTTTGCTAAAGTTTTTCAATCAATATCCCATCGCATCTCAACCAAATCAATCAATTTATTTATTTATTTATTTATTTACATCATTTATATTCCACCCTTCTCACCCTGAAAGGGACTCAGGGTGGATCACAGAACACATGCACAGCAAACATTCAATGCCATTAAACAGACAGGATAGACAATGTATAGAAGTATTATGTCTGCATCCCCCCCCCCCAACTTCAGGGTCCTGGAGGTTGTGCTCAATTCCAGCCACTGGGGGGTGGTGTTGCTCCATCCTCTATGATGAAGAGCCTTTGATCACAGACTTCTTCCTTCCTTTGATCGCTGCCATTTTCTAGTATTTCCTTTTTATGGTGCCGTAAAATACCTCCCTGCTTAAGCAGTGCCTAATTTCTCTACTCACATCACACAGCTGTTTTTGAACCGCTTAGGTGGACAGTAAGCTGGGCTGAAGGTTGGGTGCTCACCCAAACCTGGGCTTCAAACTGCTAAACTTCCAATTGGTAAAATCTATTGCTGCTGGTGATTAACCAGCCGTGCTAAAGCCTGGCCCATAGTTTGCGGCAGCCAAAAAAAGTATAATAGCTACTTTCAAAAGAAGTCCTACACAATTAAACAGGAAAGAACACTTTCAAGCAAGGAACATAATTTTTCCCAATTTTGTTACATTGTTGTTGTTGTTATATGATCCATGAAAGATGAAAGTCAGTACAGGCAGTCCCCAGGTTAGAACAGGTACATTTTATAAGTGTACCTCCAGCCAAATCTATATATTTTTAAGCTTTGGATCACATAGGGAAGAGTTAACACCCCTGTGGTGTTCGTTTTGCTGTCTTTGTCCCTGTTCAGAAAATTTCCACTCACTTTCTGTCCCTGTGACAATGGGATTTTGGAAATTTCGATTTGTTGTAGAAACAAGGATTGCAAGGAAAGTGTCAGCGGAGACTACTATTCCTCATGATTTCCCTTCCATGGGGCAGATTTCTCTCACTTCATGTTGTCTCAGCCCTGTTCTTAACTTGAAGTCATATGTAAGTTGTATGTTTGTTACTCAGGGAGGGCCAGTACACTACTAAAAGACCTTTCAGTTGGATACTTAAAAAAATCCTACTGTTGGAAAATAAGTGTTTTTGACTTGTCAGTGGATGGAGAGCAAGGAGAGGGCCTTTTTGTGATAACGGAAGAGACGTGCTGCTAACCAAAGCTTTCTTTCAGTTGCTGGAACTGAGCCCATGAGTGTGGCTCCTTCCAAAGTGCTGTTTCTTTGCTCCTCTTCCAGGACTGGGTGATCGCACCTCAGGGCTACTCCGCCTTTTACTGCGATGGAGAATGCGCTTTCCCCTTGGACTCCTGCATGAACGCCACCAACCATGCCATCCTCCAGTCCCTGGTCAGTATCCTCGAGCTGGAAATACGAGGTAGCGGGATAGTCAAGGAGTTTATCAGGAAAACAAGGGAAGCCGAGGAGAGATGCACGTGAGAGGAGCAGCCATGGGTGGGCATATTTACCTCTCAGGATGGAAGCACCCATCTGTAGGCACATGCCTATCTCCTCTTCCCCAAGGGCCCACCATCTGACACTGTTTGGTCAATAGTGCCCAAATGGCCCTGATGCTCACAATCTCCCTTCCACATCCAGGCCCGGATTAACACTTTTTTGCACCCTAGGCCACAGTTTGGAATTACGCCCCCTTTAAGCCAACCTCCCACCACCTCCAAGGTCCCCATTCCCACCGAGTGGAAAGCTCCGCTGTGCTCTGAAGGTCTCCTCGGGAGTCGGGAGGCTTGGGGAGAGCGCAGCGGGTGCAAACTCGCTCCAAAGGAGCACATGAGAGAGCGAGCGAGCGAAAGAGCATGCGAGAGAGCGAGCGTGCAAGAGAGAGCGTGAGCAAGTGACAGCGCACGCGCGAGAGCGAGAAAGAGAGCGCGCAAGAGAGAGCGTGAGAGAGAGAACGAGAGAGAAAGTGCGAGAGAGAGAGAAAGCGCGCGTGAGAGAGAGAGAGAGACACGGAGGGGACGGAGCAGAGACTTTGCCGGGAGAAGGAGCAAGGAGGGGCATGAGAAAGGGGTAAAGAGGGGCACAGACCAGTTTCAGGTTTTTTTGGTCTGTGATCTGCCTCGTTGGCCTTATGGGTAATCCGAGCCTATCCACATCATACAATGATAGCACTTTGATTCCACTTTAACAGCCATGGTTTAATTGAATGGCCTCCTGGATTACGGAGTTTGAGGCACACTAGAACACTTCCTCTTAAATAATAATAATAATAATAATCTTTATTTCTATACCGCCCTATCTCCCCGAGGGTACTCAGGGCGGTTTACAACAGAAAATTGGCAAACATTCAATGCCAGCATAACATAACAAACAGATCAAATCATAAACAATAAAATAAACAACATCAGGTGTACTTATAGAACAGCTCAAAAATAACATACTTAGAAATTTAAATATATACATCAGACATTTAGAACATGTTTACAACTAGATCTAATAATAGCAAATAATCAAAACATTAAAAGTAAAAAGGCATTTACAAGTAAACAGGGCTGAGGTGGTGCCCAAGTCAGAGTGTTTAAGGTGCTGGCCGAATAAAATTATTATATTGCGCAATTCCACAAGTTAAAAAGGACCCAAATTGGTCTCGCTACCATCCCCCTCGCACACCCGCCTCCCCATAACATCCACTCCCACTCTTTATGCCCTCCCAGAGATTCCCAGATCCCCACAATGAAGGAGTCCTCTGAATACTGTTTAGGCACAGGAATGCAACCCAAGTCTTCATTTGGGGGGGGTATAAACTGTGGTATGAGATCCTTGAGGCAGATGGGGGTGTTTTTTTCTCGTGATGGTGAAGTGTCTCTATCCATGTTGGTAAAAGTCCTATAGTGCCAAGTTCTTATTGATTGGCTTAACACAGTTGGATTGCAATGCAGGCTCTGGGTCCGGTGCAGCCTGTTTTATCTGCTGCTGTGGGTCTCAACCCCAAATGGGGTCACCTGAGCTCCATTTTGGGGTCACAATAGCCAAAGGTTTCTAAATGCATGCAACACATTTCCATAAAATGTACATTGCTACCACGGACTTTGCAAAAAAAATGCTTCAAGCTGTACTTCCCAAAAAGGGAAATCAGCCTGATTAGCAAACCTTGGGAATGCTGATTTATTATCAGGAAATGTTGAGCCGTGGTGGTGCAATAGGTTAAACCCTTGTGCCATCTGAACTGCTGAACTGAAGGTCAGCGGTTCAAATCTGTGAGACAGGGTGAGCTGCCATCTGTCAGTTCCAGCTTGTAAAAAACCTCCCACAGGATGGTAACACATCCGGGTGTCCCCTGGGCAATGTCCTTGCAGATGCCCATTCTCTCACACCAGAAGCGATTTGCAGTTTCTCAAGTCTCTTCTGACATGATTTTTAAAAAATCAGGAATTGTTTACTTTTTATACCTATTTTATATACAGTACTCATATATTTGTGGACATGTAAAACAAGATCATTTGTTCCCAAACTTTGATTCTTGGACTTCAACTTCCAGAAATCTCAATGAGCTTGGCCAAGCATCAAGGATTCTGGGAGCTGAAGTCCAAAACATCTGGAAGACCGACATTTGGGAAGCATTACGTTGGAGGAACTCTCTGTCAGAAAAGTCTAAGCCTCACAAAACTACAAATCCAAGCCCTCCATAGGACGCAGTTGAAAGGATAGCAAAGTGCTACCATTGTGTGGTGCAGGGTTTTTCAACCTTTTTTGAGCCACGGCACATTTTTTACATTTACAAAATCCTGGGGCACACCACCAACCAAAATGACGCAAAATGACACTCTAACACAGTAATACATATAGTTAATATGTTTTAAAATGTATTTATACACTCAGTGTGAAACCTGGACCTGTTTCGATGAACACAACATAGATATCCTGGCAGGAATGGCAGAAAGACACAAATTTCCCACACAGAACTCCCATAAACAGGAGAAAATGCTATAAGAGTTTGGCGGGCATTGACCTTGAGTTTTGGAGTTGTAGTTCACTTGCATCCAGAGAGCACTTTGGTCTCAAACAATGATGGATCTGGCATGCATACTCAGTATACCCAAATGTGAACACAGATGGAGTTTGGGGAAAATAGACCTTGACATTTGGGAGTTACAGTTTCTGGGATTTATAGTTAACACACAATCAAAGAGCATCCTGAACTCTTGCAACAATGGAATTGAACTAAACTTGGCATATTGAACTCTCATTACCAACAGAAAGTACTGAAAGGGTTTGCTTGGGAATTGACCTTGAGTTTGGAAGTTGTAGTTCACCTACACCCAGAGAGCACTGTGGACTCAAACAATGTTATGTTGCTGTTTGTTTTCTATCCAGAATCACAATGTTGGAAGGAGGCTCACCACTTTAAGGCCCCTAAAACAGACATGGGAAAACTTCAACCCTCTGGGTGATTTGGACTTCAATTCCCACCATTCCTAACAGCCTGAGGCCCTTTCCTGCTTAAATGGCTGAGGGGGGGGGGAAGGAAAAGAGCCTGAGGCTGCTAGGAATGGTGGGAGTTGGAGTCCAAAACACCTGAAAGGCCCAAGTTTGCCCATGCCAGCTTTCGACAGAGACCTCTTCCTCATCCTTCCCCTTCACTCCCTCTCTTCCCCCTCCTGCCTTACTTACTTTTTCTTCTACACTGCCGCTTCTGCTGCCATTTTGATCCGAGGGGGCAGCGTGAGTGTGTTCAGGAGGGGAGGGGGAGAAAGATGTGACCCGTGTGGGCGCTACTGCGCAGACTCGCCCCAGAGCAAAGGGAGGCAAAGCGAGCAGAGCGAGGCTGGGAAGAAGGGAGCCCGAGTGGAGAAGAAAGAGTGTTTGGCAGGAGGGGGGAAGAAAGGGTACTGGAGGTTCCAATTTCCCACGGCACACCTGATGATCGCTCACGGCACGCTAGTGTGCCATGGCACACTGGTTGGGAAACACTGGTGTAGTGTATAAAAGACTCTAATATACGCCCCGACAAAAAGCCCTTTAAACGTACAGCAATAAGGCTTTGAAAGCCTCCTTTGGCATCAATGAAGGGTGTTTTTTTTTCTAATTAGATTAAAAGGCAGCTCAGGAGGGAAATGAAGAAAAGATTGTTTTTATTCCGTTCCTTCATTTTTTCATGTTCCTAGTGCTTCAAGCTCTTTCACCCCTCCTTCAGAGATTTGACTGATATAAATCTGGCCTCCTTCCGCAATGAATGCCCCCTGCAGCCAAGCCTTTGCCAACCTCTTAATTTCCTCATTGGGCTTGAAAGGGCTTCCAGCATAAACTCAAGGTGCTACACATTTTTTTTTTTGGATTAATGTTGTTGCAAATGACTTCCTCTCTAAGAAGATCCTTCTCCTGTAAGCCAACTTGCCATCCCATCGAAACAAACACTCCTTTGAAACTTTATTCCCCATTTCTTCAAGTCATGACAGGTGGCATGTCTTTAATCTTCAGGGCTGAGAGGTATTCCTTCTCCAAACAGTGAAAACAGATACTTTTTGGACAGAGAACACCGTTCTCTCTTAAAACTTATCATCATCATTATCATCTATTTATACCAGTGGTTCCCAGCCTGTGGTCCATAGACCACCAGAGGTCCACAAGAACAAAAATATGGTCCACAGCCTCACCATTACTATACCGTTGCCTCAAAACTGCTCAGCAACAGGAGCAACTGGTCTCGCGAAACCCAAGGCAATGGGGATGTCGGGAGGGGAGAAGCTGACTACCCACAAAATATTATGACTACCTCATCAGATCTAGATTATTAAATAAGATTTTCTGTGAGCGAGCAGATGGCAGCTACTGGATGGCATATGTTCTGTATTAGAAACTAGAACTGATGTGGTCTATCCCAGTGTTTCCCAACCTTTTTTGAGCCACGGCACATTTTTTACATTTAAAGAATCCTCGGGCACACCACCAACCAAAATGACACTCTTAACACAGTAATACATACAGTTAATATGTGTTTAAATGTATTTATACAGTCAGTGTGAAACCTGTGCCTGTTTCGATGAACACAACACAGATATCCTGGCAGGAATGGCAGAAAGACACACACAAAGGTCTTGCTCAACAGCTGGGAGTTATAGTTCACCCCCAATCAAAGAGCACTCTGAACTCTACCAATGATGGAATGGAATCAAACTTCCCACACAGAACTCCCATAACCAAGAGAAAATACTATAAGAGTTTGGTGGGCATTGACCTTGAGTTTTGGAGTTGTAGTTCACCTATATCCATAGAGCACTGTGGACTCAAACAATGTTGAATCAGGACCAAACTTGGCATGAATACTCAATATGCCCAAATGTGAACACAGATGGAGTTTGGGGAAAATAGACCTTGACATTTGGGAGTTACAGTTTCTGGGATTTATAGTTAACACACAATCAAAGAGCATCCTGAACTCTTGCAACAATGGCATTGAACCTAACTTGGCATATTGAACTCTCATTACCAACAGAAAGTACTGAAAGGGTTTGCTTGGGAATTGACCTTGAGTTTGGAAGTTGTAGTTCACCTACACCCAGAGAGCACTGTGGACTCAAACAATGTTATGTAATGTTGTTGTTTGTTTTCTATCCAGAATCACAATGTTGGAAGGAGGCTCACCACTTTAAGGCCCCTAAAACAGGCATGGGAAAACCTCGGCCCTCTGGGTGCTTTGGACTTCAACTCCCACCATTCCTAACAGCCTGAGGCCCTTTCCTGCTTAAATGGCTGAGGGTGAAAAAGGAAAAGAGCCTGAGGCTGCCAGGAATGGTGGGAGTTGGAGTCCAAAACACCTGGAAGGTCAAAGTTTGCCCATGCCAGTTTTCAACAAAGAACTCTTCCTCCCCCTTCCCCTTTGCGCCATTTCTTCCCCCTCCTGCCGAACACTTACTTTTTCTTCTCCACCCGGGCTCCCTTCTTCAGTAGGGGAGGGGGGAGGAAGGAAGACGTGACCCGTGCGGGTGCTACTGCGCAGACTCGCCCACGTCTTCCTCCCTCCCCCTTTCCTCCTGAATACGTTCATGCTGCCCCCTTGGATCAAAATGGCGGCAGCGTGAGCAGAGCGAGCAGAGCGAGGCTGGGAAGAAGGGAGCCCGAGTGGAGAAGAAAAAGTGTTTGGCAGGAGGGGGAAGAAAGGGTATTGGAGGTTCCAATTTCCCATTGCACACCTGATGATCGCTCACGGCACACTGGTTGGGAAACACTGGTCTATCCAATGCAGTTTTCTGAATCTGCACCCCAAATAACCAAACCAAATCTAAAGTTGACCATAACCAGGTTCGTAACCCTTCTGGTATTAATGTTGGAGAGTGGTCCATGGTAAAAAAAAAAAGAAAAAAAAGTTGGAAATCACTGGCTTATATAGTTCTAGCAATGTACTTGGTACGTTGCAAGTAAAAGAAGCCCCAAAACAGTTCATAGAATCGTTGACTAATAGAGTTGGAAGAGATCACGTGGGCCATCTACTCCAACCCCCTTGCCATGCTGGAAAGCACAAAGTATCCCTGACAGATGGCTATGCAGCCTCTGTTTAAAAGTTTCAAAGGAAGGAGCTGGTATATAATATTATGTCAAAGGTATATAGTCTAAAACAGACATGTGAAGGGGAAAAAGGAATAGTGTTCCCTCACTTATTGCGGGGGTTACGTTCCAGGACCTCCCGCAATAAGTGAAAAACCGTGATGTAAGGACGCTATATTTATTTTAATATTTATACATTATTTTAGTAGTTAATACACTATTTTAAGTCTTTATAAACTGAGGAAGGAAAGCACCTCGGAGAGTGGCGGTGACAAAAACCCACAAAACAACAAAAATACTGTGATACAGTATATATTTTTAAATTAAAATATACATTAAATTTTGTGATATGTTGTTCGGGCACGGCCCCATGTAAGCCGCTCCGAGTCCCCTCCAGGGAGATGGATGCGGGTTAGAAATAAAGTATTATTATTATATATTTTAAATTAATATTTTTTGAAAACCGCAAAAAGCGAGTCTGCTAAAAGCGAACCGCGAAGTAGCGAGGTAACACTGTAATGCCAACACAAAACTATGAAATATAATTGGAAAACAAATAATCCAGATAGGAATGCAAAAGCAATCCAATAAATAAGCGGGGTAAAAATACTAATGCTACTGATAATAATAATAGGTTATTGAGTTCATTTTAGATCTAGTTTTGCAGAATGTCATAGTCCCTGGTTAGATAACTGCTTTGTTTTAGTGATATATATTATTAAAGTCTGGGTTTTTTGTATTGTCTTTGTGCTTTTTATCATTTTTTAATTTCTGAATAAACATTAATCTTAAGAGATATTATAAGCAGATTCTAGATGACCGTCTGTTGAGAAGGCTTAGATTGTGCCCTCCTGCCTGGCAGAGGTTGGACAGGATGGCCTTTGGGGCTCCCTTCCAAATCTAGGGAAATATAGACTGCCTGGGAATTCAATTGTGTCTCTCTAGATATCTTTAAACAGAGGCTAGAGGGTTTTGATGGTGACAGAATAGGGGATGGAATAGATGGCCCTTGAGGTCCCTCTGAAATCTAGAATTTTATGATCTATATATATATAATCCTTCATGTGGTGGTTCCTCTCTTATAGACAAAGAAACCACACAAGGCAGACACACAAAAACAGCCCACATACCCAGAAAACCCTATGAGGTATGCATACCACAAAAAAAAAATCCCAAAAAAGAACCAACGGCCACAAATCCAAAAAAACATTATGGACTACAACTCCCATGATCCCACACACCACCTCCCTCTGGCAGTTTACAGTGTCGGAATGTTGGTGGAGCTGGCCAATTAGAGGCATTTATGCAAATACTCCCTCAGTTAGAATGTAGACGCTGGGAGCCACCCCTCCTCCCCCGGCAGTTAAGAATGTCGGAATGTTGGTGGTGCTGGCCACTCAGAGCCGTTATGCAAAACAGACAGGTAATAAAAGGCAATCCAAAAGGGAGAAGCTGGTGAAGGGACTAGCAAAAGGAAGGGAAAAAAGGGTAGGGAGGGAATGGAGAGAGGGAGACAAGGGGAGCAAGAACTGAAACAGAAAGGGGAGGGATGGCAGGAAGGAGGGAAAGGAAAGAAGAAAGGGAAGGAGAAGAGGCAGGAGGACAGAGAGAAAAGCTGAAGGATGAGGGGGAGAGGGAAGAAAGGAAGTATAAAAGGCAGGAAGGGATGTTACTGTTGGTCTTCGCCACATGCACACACATATGTACATATAGACATGCACATATACACACATATATCCATGCACTGAAATATACACATGCACGCATACAAACACACATCTGTACTTACACACATCTACACATATACACGCATATAACATATACAAAAACACACACATACATAATTACATATACACGCATATACATATACACCAGGGCCGTAGCCAGGATTTTGTTTCGGGGGTGCTGAGTTTGTCGCGGGGGGGCTGAGACTGGGTGGAAGAGGGTCTACCCTAGCAAACCTTTTGTATTGTTATCCCAATAACCCCATTAATGTGGGATATAATGAGCATGGTGATCAGATCATGATATGAATAAACATAACAGTTTAAATAATGTACCAGTAAGGCCTTTTCGCGGACCACCCTGAGAATTAGCCCCCCTGGGGCATGCCTGATATACACATATACATAACTACACACATATACACACACATATGTACACATAGACACAAATCCATATACTGTATATACATACATACACACACAAAACACACACATATATAGACTGCGACACAGGAAAGAGAAAGCCACAGCAACGCGTGGCCGGGTACAGCTAGTATATTTATACACATCTATGGCTGAACAGCCCTCTGTAAGTAGGGCTTGGACAGAAAAGTGGGACTGGATGACCTTTAGGGGCCACTTCCGGCTCTATGACTCTGTGATTGTTGAAGTACAACATTCCCAAGGAAACCTATGGGGCTAGGGGCTTTCCTGGTCTGTTTCCCACCCTTGGCCTGTGTGTTTCCGATTCCTGCAGGTTCACCTGATGAAGCCAGAGGCGGTGCCCAAGGCCTGCTGTGCTCCTTCCAAGCTCAGCGCCACCTCCGTCCTCTACTATGACAGCAACAACAACGTCATCCTCAAGAAGCACCGCAACATGGTGGTCAAGACCTGCGGCTGCCACTGAAGACCTGGGTCCAGGTTGCGGCCAGGTTTTGGGGAGGAAAGGAAGCAAGGACTCATCCCAATAGGACTATAAGAGGACCCCTCAAAAAACACTACTGTAGGGGGACAAAGGACACAGACTGACCGCTCTGGGATAATGCAAGTAGTGCATGGGTTTGCCCTGCCCTCTGGGATAATGGAAGTAGTGCATGGTTTGGCCTGACCTCGACCTTACACTCAGGACTTGGCCCTTTGAAGCCGCAGAAGAGGCCTGGCCAAGGGAACGCAAACATGCCCTGACCGAGCCCCCAACAACACAAGCCTGTTCTGTATTCAGTGACAAGGAACAAGGCGCCCACAGATCCTTGCCCTGGAAATTAAAGGAAAGCAGTGCAAATCAACACACCCTTTTGGCACCAAGAGGCTCTCTTTGATCCCTGGCGTTTCCGGGTCTCGGGTCCAGTTTGGGGCCAAGGTACACTGTAAACAAAGGGTGGGGGTGCTGGGTTGCCATGGGAAACTGAGAGGCTCTGCCCTTTTGGGGCCTGGGGCCTTGTCCAATTGCTCCTCCTCCCTGAACCAAGTGGAAACCCTGCTCTTTCTAAAGCTCAGGGTTGCAAGATCCAGTGTCAGAGGATTCCGTAGAAACAGGACCACAAAAGGCAGCCAACCACATAAGTCCACATAATCACATCCATCCCCAAATGTGGTGGTTTACAGCAACGTGTGGTTTTTCTGTTTCCGATTGGGCCGAAGGAGCAGAATACACACAATCAGGTTGCCTTGGAAGACACTGCAACACAAGCGATCTTAGGCCGGATCCACACTGCCAGATAAAATCCAGATTATCTGCTTTGAACTGGATTATATGGCAATGTAGTCTCATATAATCCAGTTCAAAGTGGATAATCTGGATTATCTGATTTGATCAGAATAGGGCAGTGTAGATCCAGCCTTAAAGTGTGGTGCCCCCAATGGGGAAAGTGGGAACCAGTAGTCACCAACAGCCCTCAATCTTTTGGGGGGCCCTGAAGAGCACCAAGCGGACAAACCCAGAGGGTGCTCACCAATGCTTCCTCTTCATCCTGGAAAGAAGTGACGAGCGGAGTACCGCAGGGTTCTGTCCTGGGCCCGGTCCTGTTTAACATCTTTATTAATGACTTAGATGAAGGGTTAGAAGGCATGATCATCAAGTTTGCAGACTACACCAAAAACTAATGGGATTTTGGTCAGCATCAATAGGAGTATAGTGTCTAGGTCCAGGGAAGTCATGCTACCCCTCTATTCTGCCTTGGTTAGGCCACACCTGGAATACTGTGTCCAGTTCTGGGCACCACAATTGAAGAGATATTGACAAGCTGGAATGTGTCCAGAGGAGGGCAACTAAAATGATCATGGGTCTGGAGAACAAATCCTATGAGGAGCGGCTTAAAGAGCTGGGCATGTTTAGCCTGGAGAAGGATGAGAGGAGACATGATAGCCATGTATAAATATGTGAGGGGAGGTCATAGGGAGCAAGCTTGTTTTCTGCTGCTCTGGAGACTAGGACGCAGAACAATGGCTTCAAACTACAAGAAAGGAGATTCCACCTGAACATTAGGAAGAACTTCCTGACTGAGAGCCATTCAGCAGTGGAACTCTCTGCCCCGGAGTGTGGTGGAGGCTCCTTCTTTGGAAGCTTTTAAACAGAGCAGTACATGGCCATCTGTCAGGGGTGCTTTGAATGCAATTTTCCTGCTTCTTGGCAGGGGGTTGGACTGGATGGCCCACGAGGTCTCTTCCAACTCTATGATTCTATGCTAATATAAATGGGTTGCTACATTTTTGGAAATATTTGGGATTGGCAATTTGGGTTCCAAAGTGCCTTTGCTTGAAGCAATCCCAAAACCAAATGACAAATAACAATATGCGACATGATTTTTGTTCCTGGGTTGTAAATGTCATTTCCAAATTAGTTCTCATAAAAACACGAAAAAAGTTTATTAACTGGGGAAAAAAACTTTTCCAGGAGTGGATTTCCCTTCCGAAAGGCAGATTCCTCTCACTTCCTGTTGTCTTATGTTGTCAACATTAAGTCTAGTCGTGTCCGACTCTGGGGGGTGGTGCTCATCTCCATTTCTAAGCCGGATAGTTGTCCGTAGACACCTCCAAGGTCATGTGGCCAGCATGACTACATGGAGTACCACTACCTTCCCACGGAAGCGGTACTTATTTATCTATTCAACACTTGCATGTTTTCAAATTGCTAGGTTGGCAGAAGCTGAGTCAAATCCGCTCCTCGGATTCGAACCACCGACCTTTCGGTCAGCAAGTTCAACAGCTCAGTTGTTTAACCTACTGCGCCACCGGGGGTGGGGGCTTACTTCAATATACATCAGTATAAAGTGCTCATCTCCATTTCTAAGCCATAGACACCTTTAAGGTCATGTGGCCTGCATGAAACACTGTTACCTTCCCGTAGAAACGGTACATATTGATCTACTCACATTCGCATGTTTTTGAACTGCTAGGTTGACAGAAGCCGGGCCCAATGGATTCGAACCGCCAACCTTTCGGTCAGCAAGTTCAGCAGTTCAGCAGTTTAACCCACTGCACAAAGTTTTTGCAGTTTAATATACTTTATCCATGTTTTTATTACAGAACCAATGAGGAAATGATATTTATAACCCAGGAACAAAAAATGTGTTATATAGTGATATATTTTCAAGCTAACATTTCTAACATATTGTCTGATGTTTAAGGGGGGAGCCTTGCCATTGGGGAAGCTGACAGTGCAATGAGGCAAAGTATATTACGTTCATATGGCAAAGGATGCCCCAAATGGCTAGCCATAAACCAGAAGTTTAACATGAGGCATGTATCCACACATCATTGCTTTTACTAACCCACTTCGCTGACCTTGCAGCACAGCAACCTTCCCTATTCCCTTCCTATGCAAAAGGGGCCCTTTGGCAACTCTCATCTCAAAGTAATTCCCGTCCTGATCTCCTCAAAGCATCCCTCTGTTCCTTCCCTTCAGCAAAAGATATTGTCTCCATTTCCCACACATCAACATGTTATGGATTCTGCAGAATCTGCACTATCCCAGGCTGCTGTTTGAAGAACCTCTCAGCCTTTCCAAATGCACCGGAAGATCCGGTTCCTTTCCTTGCCTGGCGGATGCAGAACAACAGCCCTCTGGCCTTCCCTTTTGCAACAATACTTCCCATAAGCTTGGCATAAGATAACAACTCCCTTTTGCAGCCCTTCCCACCGATCTTTCCTTGAAATTCGGGGAGGAGGATCTATTTTTTGCTTCTCTCAAATCCGCTTCTGGCGGATCCTGGGGCAGCAAAGCCCATAATTATGCACCAAGGGAAGAAAGAGAAACCCTTCCTCTCCTCTTTGCCTTGAAGACAGGTTTCGTCAGCCTTCCCACAGGATGTTATGGCACAAAAACTGACATATTTTTAAAGAGAGATGAAACAGCACAGACTTTGGTTTATTCTGATTTCCACCCCTAAATTCCAGGATTTTATTCATATTGGGAAAGAGGCTAACAATGAACGATGGCTGTCTGTAGATTGGAATTAATGCAGTTTGATCCCACGTTAACTGCCACAGCTCAATGCTATGAGATCCTTGGATCTGCAGTCCTCTTTGGCAGGGAAGGCTAATGATCTTTTCAAACTACAAATCCCAGGATCCTATAGCAATAAGCCACGACGGTTAAAGTGGTGTCAAACTGCATTAATTCCATAGTGTAGGTCAGCCTTAAACTAGTAGAAGTTTGTTCCTGCAAAAGTTTAATCTTCAAATTGACTGTTTCCGATTTGATCCTGGAAAGCCAGGAAAGATTGGAGGAAGAAACAACGAAGAAAAAGAAAATACCCCTTTCCCTGAGGAAAGTCAATATTTTATCTCAATTTAAGGTAAAAGTATCCCCTGACATTAAGTCCAGTCATGTCCGACTCTGGGGAGGTATTACTCATCTAAAAGCCAGTGTTGTCTTTAGACACCTCCAAGGTTATGTGGCCAGCATAACTGCATGGAGTAGCCCAGCCATCTTGCCATGTAAGAAAAGCAGCTTTCCATCTCGCATGTAATAAACTCCAACAAAAACTCCGAGACATTCAGAACAAGTGGTGGATCAATTTAGCAGAAAAGTCACAACGTTGTGCAGATCTGGGTGATCACAGAGGATTCTACGAAGCTCTCAAAGCAGTGTTTGGACCTACTTATCAGGTCCAAAGCTCCTTATACAGTTCAGATAGTCAAAGACTAATTACAGATAAGGCCTCCATCCTGAACTGATGGGCTGAACATTTTCAGAGTCTCTTCAGTGCCAAGTGAGTAGTCCAAGGCTCAGCTATCCAACACATGATACAACAACCAATGAAAAAAGAACTGGACACAGCCCCCACTCTGGAAGAGACCCTTAAGGCCATACAACAGATGAAAAATGGCAAGGCAGCCGAGATCGATGGAATCCCACCTGAAGCTTGGAAACATGGAGGTCATGTACTCCATGCTAAATTCCACGAGCTCCTTGTGAGTTGCTGGGAAAAAGGTGAACTGCCATCAGATCTCAGAGATACAGTTATCATCACCCTGTATAAGAAAAAAGGAACAAAATCCGATTGCTCAAACTATTGAGGTATACCACTGCTCTCCATTGCTGGAAAAATTCTTGCAGGGATACTCCTGAACAGATTAGTTCCTACTATTGCAGAAGAACTTCTCCCAGAAAGCCAATGCGGCTTCAGAGCTAATAGGAGCACCACAGATATGGTTTTTGCCCTTAGACAACTGCAAGAGAAATGTAGAGAGCAGAACAAAGGACTCTATGTAACATTTGTCGACCTCACCAAAGCTTTCGACACTGTGAGTAAAAAAGATCTGTGGCAGATCTTGGAATGACTAGGATGTCCCTCCAAATTCCTCAAAATGATTATCCAGCTACATGAGGGCCAGCACGGTCAAGTCAGATACGGCGATGCTAAGAGCCCTTTCTAATAACTCATGGAGTGAAACAAGGTTGTGTTCTTGCACCAACCCTATTTACAATCTTTTTTAGCATGATGCTCCAAAGGGCTACGGCAGATTTTGAAGAAGACAGCATATATATACGCTATCGTACTGATGGTAGCTTGTTCAATTTAAGACGTCTGAGGGCTCGCACTAAGACTCTAAACTATCTAGTCCGTGAGCTGCTTTTTGCTGATGCTGCCCTTGTAGCCCATTCAGAAGCAGCCCTGCAGCGTTTGACATCCTGCTTTGCAACAGCTGCAGAGCTGTTTGGGCTGGAAGTCAGCCTCAAGAAAACGGAAGTTCTCTTCCAGCCCACACTACAGGAAGAACACCACCATCCCCACGTCAGCACAGGCAAATCTGTGCGTAAGTCTGTTCAGCAGTTCACCTACCTGGGAAGCATCATCTCTTCAGACGCCAAGATTGATAAAGAGATAGATCACAGATTCACAAAGGCATATAGTGCATTCGGAAGGCTTCAAAAACGTTTGGAGTAACAAACACCTGAGACAAAGCACTAAAATCAGTGTGTACAGAGCTATCGTACTGTCTATTGTCCTCTATGGGTCTGAAACATGGGTCACCTATCACCAACACCTACGACTCCTCGAACGCTTTCATCAGCGCTGTCTTTGCACAATCCTAAATGTACACTGGACTGACTTTGTGATGAATATTGCTGTCCTTGAGCAAGCAGGGATCACCAGCATTGAGGCCATGCTATTGAGAACACAGCTGCGCTGGGCAGGGCACGTCTCTAGGATGGAGGACCACCGCCTCCCAAATATACTACTCTACAGTGAACTCACCACGGGCCAGTGCAAGAGAGGCGCCCCCAAAAAGAGATATAAGGACTCCCTGAAACAACATCTCAGGCTCGGCCAGATTGATCACCAACAATGGTCCACCCTGGCCTCACATCGGGAGGCATGGAAACGCACTATCCACAATGCTGCGGCCTCTTTCGAGAAGACATGCTGAACGAGTTTCGTAGAGAAACGACAATGCAGAAAGAACCGTAACTTGGAAACAACATCACCCAAGGAGACTTTCTGCTGTGCTTTCTGCAACCGGGCTTGCCTATCTCGGATTGGCCTTCTAAGTGATCAACGCGCTTGTAGAAAGCATGGGATGAGTCCTTCCTGAATCTGAATTTTCATTCGCGAAGAAAAGCCATCATCATCCCCTGACATTAAGTCCAGTCATGTCCGATTCTAGGGAGGTATTACTCGTCTCCATTTCTAAGCCGGCATTGTCCGTAGACACTTCCAAAGTCATGTGGCCAGCATGACTGCATGGAGTGCCGTTACCTTCCCACTGGAGCTCACATTTGCATGTTTTCAAACTGCTAGGTTGGCAGAAGCTGGGCCTAACAGCGGGAGCTCACCCCTCTCCCTGGATTCGAACCGGCAACCTTCCGGTGAGCAAGTTCAGCGATTCAGCTGTTTAACCCACTGTGCCACCAGGGGGTCCCTTACCTCAACATATATCACTATATAGTTATGATTTACTATGAAACATGTCAGGTGGGAAACCGTAATAAACAAAAGCTTAAAATGTTTCAGCAACTGGGAGGAATAAAAAGCCAGATCTGTTTGTTTACTTTCATAAAAAAAATAGCTTGTTGTTTCAAAGGAAGGAAATTCTGTACAAAATACATTTCAAAAGTCTCTATAGGTCTGGATACAGAGAAGACGTCAAAGCCCCCTTTGTTTGCAAGGAACGGTTTTCTATTTTGCTTCAGCTGGGATAAAGGATCACATGTATTCCCCACAGTCGGATATAATAATTTTCTCCTTTGGCTTCCCATCTTTGGTGCCTTGAGCCTGGATATTTTAAAGAACGGGAGAGAGAGAAAGGAAAGAAGAGATATAAAATGAGATCTTTACACCTTATAGCATGTATAGTAGGGGAAAATGCAGTCCATATAAAGTAAAAGCTTCTCCTGACATTAAGTCTAATTGTGTCCGACTCTCGGGGTTGGTGCTCATCTCCATTTCTAAGCCGAAGAGCCAGCGTTGTCTGTAGACATCTCCAATGTCATGTGCATGGAGCGCTGTTACCTTCCCGCAGAAGCGGTACCTATTGATCTACTCACATTTGCATGTTTTTGAACTGCTAGGTTGGCAGAAGCTGTGATTAACAGCGGGAGCTCACCCCGCTCCCCGGATTCAAACCAGCAACCTTTTGGTCAGCAGGTTCAGCAGCTCAGCGGTTTAACCCACTGCTCCATCGGGGGCATATATATTTTACATAACATATTATGATGATGTGCTTTTAACTGTGGTGCCCCCTGCCTTGAGCCATGAGGAGAGGCGGGTGAGAAAAAATAATAATGTTTGACTTGTGACTTTTTGATACGAAATCCAGCATATAGATCTCCTTTACTGTGACATACTGTGGTGTCAAGTAAAATAATAATAATCATCATCATCGTGCCTGTGGCCCCTAAATCCCAATATTGTGGCCCTTGAAGCACCTCCCACCAATCTTCCCATTTCACAGAAACCAGTAATTTTGGGACAAGTGGACCCCTAGACCCTGATACTGGGGCTCTTGAAAGCCCAGCGAATGCATGAAGACACAATAAGATACCCCCTGTGTCCACACAAACGCTCCAGAAAAACCCTACCGTCCCCAAATACCACATTTCCCTCTGCAGCACCTCTCAAAATGTCAACAGGAAGTTACAGGACACCATTTTCACCTGCCATTTTGTGCAGGAGAGCAGGAAAAAACCCTGAAGTACCGTATTGACTCGAGGCTCAAACACCATTGGACTACTGCACACTTCAATTTTCAAAACCCTAACACCAAAAAAAGTATTTGTTGGTGAATGGAATGCACAGCAGCAAAAAGTGTCCTCTCTGTATTGTTAAATGGCTGAAATCACTGGGATGTTGTGTGGATTCCAGGCTGTATAGCCGTGTTGTAGCAGCATTTTCTCCTGACATTTCGCCTGCATCTTTGACTGGCACCTTTAAAGAATCTCTTTGAAATTTGGCCAAAAAAGATGTTACGTCTTTTAAAAACAAAAGAGTTAGAAAACAAAACCTTTTAGCAACGGAAAGAGAAAAAAATTAGAGATGCATCTATGCCATAGAATGAAACCACTTTAACTGCCCTGGCTCAATGCTATGAAGACCTGGGAGCTGTAGTTCTACAAGGTCTTGAGCCTTCTCTACTAAAGAATGTTGATGCCTCACAAAACTACAAATCTCAGCATTGCATAGCATTGAACCATGGCAATAAAATTAGAGATGATGTCCCTCAAAGAGAAGCTCCAGATGCTCCTGAAGCAGCTTCCCCTTTCTCTTTGGCTCAACATTAAGATGACCGTATTATGCAAATCTAACGTGGATCCTAATTTTGGTGAGGCAATTTAGCCCTCCCCCCCCCCCAAAAAAAACCCAAAAACGGTGAGCATTAGATTCGAGTAAATAGGGTAAATGGGTTGGTTATGGAAGTGTTTACTAAAGGAGTTCTGAAGGAGAAAAAATAGTTCCACTATAAGGCCCCACCAACACTGCCATGTAATGCAGTCAAACAAGGCCAAGCATTCCCCAGGCCTGCTTTACCTCCATCTTCCGCACCACGTCCATCCCTTCTGTGACTTCCCCAAAGACCACATGTTTCCCGTCCAACCAGTCCGTCTTGTCACATGTGAGGAAGAACTGGGAGCTGTTGGTGTTGGACCCAGAGTTGGCCATGGAGAGCAGGCCTAAAATACAAACCCATGCAGTCATAAGATGTCCTATGTTTCATGACAACAGGAAAGTTCACCCATGCCAGTTCTGAGGCCAGAGCGCAAGACATATAGCATCTGGACATCTGCAGACTTTTTGTGAGAAAAGGACTGATAAGGACTGACTGAAGCCTGAGAAAGGAATGATAACATTATGTAACATGGTTTTTGTTCCTGGATTATAAATGTCATTTCCTAATGGGTTCTATCATAAAAACATGGAAAAGGTATAAAAGTAAAGGTTTTCCCTGACATTAAGTCTAGACATGTCTGACTCTGGGGAGTGGTGATCATCTCTATTTCTAAGCCAAAGAGCCAGTGTTGTCCATAAACATCTCCAAGGTCATGTGGCTGGCATGACTGCATGGAACGATGTTACCTTTCCGCCAGAGTGATACCCCTTGATCTACTTGCATTTGCATGTTTTGAAATGCTAGGTTGGCATTAAGTCTAGTCGTGTCAACTCTGGGAAGGGGGTGCTCATCTCCATTTCTAAGCCGAAGAGCCAGTGTTGTCCACAGACACCTCCAAGGTCAGGTGGCCGGCTTGACTGCATGGAACGCCGTTACCTTTCCGCCAGAGGGGTGCCTACTGATTTACTCACACTTGCATGTTTTTGAACTGCTAGTTTGGCAGAAGCTGGTCCTAACAGCAGGTGCGCACCCCGCTCCCCTGATTCAAACCGCCAACCTTCTGGTCAGCAAGTTCAGCAGCTCAGCGGTTTAACCTGCTGTGCCACCAGGAGGCCCTTCAAAAGGGTGTATTAAACTGCCAAAACCTTGTTTTGTGGGACATCCTGCAGCACATTTTGCTATAGTTTTTCAGTGAATGTCTCAAGGAGTCTCAACCAATTTAAAATAGTTTGTGGCAGCAACAAAAACAAAGTTTCTGGAGTCGAACAACTACTTCTGAAGTAAAGACCGCACAATTAAACAGGAATAACACTTTCAAACCAGGAATCAAAAATTTTCAGATTTTGTTACATAGTGTAATGAGAGCTAAGAAAGAGCTGTTTGACCTGTGATGAACTCTAAGGGGAAGGGATGCATTCAAGGGGGTGGAAAACTAAGAGTTTTGGCATGTGGTTTTCATTAGCAATGTTTGTTGAGCTGTAGCAACTAGGCAGTAAAGATTTATTTTCAAGAACTCCTTGTGAGGGACTTTGGATTGATGGAAAGGTTCTGCAGTACATCACACTATAAGGATTCCCCCAGTGGGGCATGATGGGGAACATATGGTGCCCCATCATGCCCCACCGAAGCCAGCATCATTGGCAATGTCCTACCAGGCCCGGTGTGCTTCAGAATGAAGTTCTCATCGTCGAACTTCTTGCCGTAGATGGATTTCCCTCCAGTGCCGTTGTGGTTGGTGAAGTCCCCTCCTTGGCACATGAACTGGGGGATGACGCGGTGGAAGCTGCTGCCTTTGAAGCCAAAACCCTTCTCGTGGGTGCAGAGGCAGCGGAAGTTCTCTGCGGTGCAAAGCGGAAAAGGGGGCACCGTTGAGAGAGCGAGGCCAACAAGCACAAAAGCAGAGGGCCAAAGCCATTGGAATGTCTGAACATGTCTCACATTCATGGAATGCCCACCAAGGAGGTCACATTTCCTCTGCAATGCCTCTCCAAATGGCAGCGGAAAGCTATATAACATCACTTCCAGTTGCTATCTTGATAAATATGGGTGTCCCCCCACTTTTATGGCATGCCACCCAAGAAGGGTAACCCATCTTTCTTGAGTAGGGTACCATAAACGTGGGATGTGTGTTTGGATCTCCCTTACTGCATTTCAAACACGTTTTGAACTCCCTTTCATTGTATTCTAGTTTGAGTTAAAGGTATTGCACCAGACCTTGTACCGTTTACATTGGACTTTGTGTGCCCTTCTAGATATAGCTTTACTATAACTCCCAGCATTCCTTTCCCTTGGCTATCCCAGTTAGTAGGCTGCGAGGAAATATGGTTCTACATCAGGGGTGCCCACACTTTTTCAGAATGCGATCTACTTATATTAAAACCAAGTCAGAAAGATCTACCTACCTCCTCAAGGCTGGAGAGGGGAGGGGGCGGGGCTTGGCCAGAGGGGGGCGGAGCCAGTCCGCACCAAGCCACACTCCCTCCCCCAGCTTCGGCACTCCCAGCAGCTTTTCCAGGCTTGAGGATGGCAATGCCAAGCCAGTGGTGACATAGCTAGCACAACGTTGGCTTGGCACTGCCATCCTTAAGCCTGCAGAAGCTGCTGGTAGAGCGGAAGCCACAGGGGGCGGAGCCAGGCTGCACCAAGCCCCGCCCCCTCTCCTCTGACTTTGGAGCTCCCAGCAGCTTTTCCAGGCTTGAGGATGGCAATGCCAAGCCAGTGGTGGCATAGCTAGCACAAGGCTGGCTTGGCCCTGCCCTCCACAAACCTGGAGCAGCTGCTGGGAGTGCCGAAGCCGGGGAGGGAGTGCGGCTTGGTGCGGACTGGCTCCGCCCCCTCTGGCCCAGCCCCGCCCCCTCCCTCCCCAGCCTTGAGGAGGTAGGTAGATCTTTCTGGCTCCCCCCTGAGAAGCGCCCCATCCGGCTGGGATCGACCTCCTTCGGTCCCGGGATCGACTGGTCGATCGCGATCGACTTCCTGGGCAGCCCTGTTCTACATGGAACCCCTGGGTGAGTCACACTCAATCAGCCTCAGAAAGTGGCAAACCTTGGCAAGGTAAACTTGTGATAGGGTCATCTTAGAGCGACCCTAAGTTCAAATAATAATAATAACTTTATTCTTATACCCCGCCACCATCTCCCCGAAGGGACAGCTTATATGGGACCAAATGTCCCTAAGACAATAAACAATCAATTAAACAAAAACACAATTAAAATAAGAACATAATCACTCGAAGGGATTTGTCCAGTTAAAAATAAAGTAAATAGACATAAAAGTATAAAATGTTAGCATCAAAACTCCATCCAATCAATAATCAAATCCGAATCCAGGGCTACTAAAATGGGCATGACTTGGCTATCAAAAGGGCTGGGCGTGGGAAAGTGCAAACAGAAAACTATAGGGCCGTGGAATTGGGTGCTTGAAGACACACAATATCCAACAGCCAGAGTTTTTGCTTACCAGTGGTCATAGGCACAATGTCCGATCGCAGAAGGATGTTCAATCGGCCAGCTGGCTTGTTCCCGATTTTGATATCCATGTAAACCTGGGGGTTGGCCCTTGACTTCTTTGCCGGTGGTTCTCCCTAAACGGGTGAAATACAGTTTATTTTATGATAAATCTCAGCCAAACAAATCCCACTGGAAAGGCTACAGTAACCTAACTGTCTGCCATGTAAGCATAAATGGGAGGGGGGCTATAGCTGCATGACCACAAATTGCCTATCCTGGCAAATCACTTGAGGACGAAAATTTTGCAGCATAAAACACTGTGCATTAATAATATTCTCTATGCTACATTGATCTCCAGTGACATTCCTGCCTGGAACTTTGATAGCAGCTATAGCCCCCCTCCCATTTTGTTGGGAATAAGGGCATAGGGCCCTCATGACAGTGAATGAAGAATTTGAGGTGTCTTTTACATCAGATAATATCTCAGTAGGAATTCCTCGGTCTTCCAGCAGAACTCTGTGGTCAAGTTCTGCTGGAAGCTGACCATGGAATGGCATTAGGGGACATAGAAATGTCTAGAGAGAAAGGGTAAACTGTAGCTGAAGGCTGCCTAACTCTGGTGCCTGTAATCCCACCATGCATTGTCTATATGGGCATGGAGACTGCAGGCCAATCTGGAGGTACCTACAGGTTTGGAGGGACTGGAAATGCTAAATTACTTCATCCAGCCCCGAAGAAAGAGTTGTGTGGAAATGAGCTCTAAGGCCGTGGCCAAAAGTGGGGTGCTAAAAGTGCAAAACATACAGAACCCTAGCTGCCCCTTACTTAAGTGAAGGAAATATGGTCACGCACCTCCTGGGCCTCTGACCGGGCTGGCTCTGCCCCTTCTTCCTCCACATTCTCCTCAAGCGTCTTTCCGGAGAATTTCTTCAGCCAGTCATCGTCCGACCAGACTGTCAAAGGAAAATGGAAGGCAATGAGAAAACAGAAATGTTAACCAAGTGATAACACTATGCAATATGATTTTGGACCTGGGCTATAAATGCCATTTCCTAATTGGTTGTAAAGGTAAAGGTTTCCCCTTGACATTAAGTCTAGTCGTGACCAACTCTGGGGGGTAGTACGCATCTCCATTTCTAAACCGAAGAGCTGGCGTTGTCCGTAGACGCCTCCAAGGTCACGTGGCCAGCATGACTGCATGGAGCGCCGTTACCTTCCCGCAGAAACAGTACCTATTGATCTGCTCACGTTTGTAGGTTTCGAACTGCTAGATGGCAGGAGTAGAACTAACAGTGGGAGCTCACGCTGCTCCCTGAATTTGAACCGCCAACCTTTCGGTCAGCAAGTTCAGTAGCTCAGTGGTTTAACCCACCACGCCACCAGGGGGCCCTATCATAAAAACATGGAAAAAGTTTATTAAACTGCAAAAACTTTGCTTTTGCGGCACATCCTGCAGCACATTTTGCTCTAGTTTTTCAATGAATGTCCGACAGTCTCAACCAATTCAACATAGTTGAAAGCCAAAAAAATAATAATAATGAAGTTTCTGGAGTAGAACAACTGTTTTCAAAGTAAGTACCACACAATTACGTAAATAGGAAAACATATTTTCAAACCAAGAGATTTTTTTCAAATTTTGTTGCATAGATATTTCTGGGATGTTTGGAACCTTCCTATTCAGATATATTTAACTCAGGGTTCACAGACATCATCTCCCCTGGCCCAAAAGGGCACACAAACACCAAGTTGAAGAACCACTCTTCCTGTCCCAATTGCATTGCTCACCTGGGCGAGAGGAGCCTTCCTTGATCCTCATCGGTTTGGCCAAGTTGACGCGGATCGTCCTCCCAAACAGCTCAGACTCATTCTAAGATGTGGAGAGGATTATTTTGAAATCATAATTGCCATTTTATTCTCATGCAAGCCCAACATAAAGTAGGTTAGATTTAGCACCTTAACATGAGCATCATGTGGGGAAATGGATGTCACTACTCTGGATGAATGCAGCCATTTTACCAGGTTGGCTCTTAAAGCAGGCAAAACATGTTCTGGGCCTGATGTCCACCTCCATACTTTCACTTTAATCATTTCCATGCCCACATATTTCTCACTACTACACCTGATTTCCTTGCCACTGGCCCTCTTTGTTGCCACTAGAGTCTACGAGGGTTATCGGAAAGTAAGGTTTTACACACACACACACACACACACACACACACAAAGAATGAATGTATTTTAATAAAACTTACATGGATTGCAGCATAGGTATGTTATTTTTTCCACACAATCACCATTTAGTAGAATACATTTTGTCATCAGTGGGACGTGTTTTTGATGTCTGTGTCATAGAAGTCTTCCTCTGCCCTTTTAAGCCAGTTCATCACTTCGATTTTCACCTTGTCATGGTCAGAAAAGTGTCTTCCACCCAGGTGTTCCTTCAATTTAGTGAACAGATGCTAGTCACTGGGTGTGAGATCGGGGTTGTGAGTGGGGTGGCTTAAAACATCTCAACCAAATGAAGTCAACCACTCTTGTGTTGCATGAGCGGCGTGCAGATGCGCATTGTCATGAAGGAGACAGACTCCCGCCATCAGCATCCCACCATGTTTGTTTAGGATGGCTCTGCAAAGTTGCTTCATGGTCTCACAATATATCCCGTACCCATTTTGTCACATACTATCTTCTCCATAAACTGAAACAATTTTGCGATGAATCGCAGTGGTGTTCATGCACTTCGCATTTTGGTAGCATATTATAGCATGAACTTTGCACTTGGAGGGAAATGGAATGAGGACCGGGAATGTGGCGCAGCTGGCTAAGTGTCAGCTGCATAAGATCTCTCTGGCCAGTAGATCATGAGTTTGAGGCCTGCTCGAGTTGAGGTGACCTTTAAGTGTAGCCTGCTGTCGACTTTTGCAGCCCGAAAGACTGCCAAGTAGGAGATGAAGGTACCACATTAAGTGAGGAGGCATATTTTGATTGAATTATGAGGCCATTAAAAGAATTCTGGAAACGCTGAGGAATGCGGAAAGGAACAACAAGGGACGCTGAGAGATGAGGAGTGCGTCAGTTCCCCCTGGTGGCCAGAGTTTGCTTCTGTTCGTTTATATGTTGTGTATGTGAAAAACAGCAGGAATTGTCTGCTAGTATGTGTACCTGTAATCCGCTCTGAGTCCCCTTCGGGGTGAGAAGAGTAGAATATAAATAAAATAAAAAAATAAATGAGGACGCTCATCTCTAACCGTCGCCACAATGCCAGTCGATGTGCTACTGATGACTGGCACTGCTCGTTGGCTTCTGCTGGCTTCCTGCTACACAGCATTGATACTATTTTCCGCCGAGAAATTCCCTTGTAACCTTACTTTCCGGATAACCCTCGTACAACTGACATGCTCATTCTGTATTCTCCTTTTTTTTTAGCACATAAAAGTCAGACTGCCCAATTAAAAAAATAAATATTACTGGAAACGTTCAGCTAGAACTCTGTATTGGAACAAGGGAGATTTTCTATGTTTTTTGGGGTTTTTTTGCAAAACCAAGATGAAGGACTCAGTGCACAAACCTCCCGACGGAAAGAGACTCAAAGTGGAGTCCATAAAACAGATTACTTCACTTCCACCAGAAAATAATGTTAGGAATGAGGGAAGAACTTAATCTTTCCACAAAATGAAATACAGAAAATCTAAAGAGAGACGTACCATGTTGTCGATGGCAGCTGCAGCATCCTACAGAAGAAAAGAAGATATATTTTTTACTGATAGCGCATCATCCCTTCTATCAAGTTGCCCCCAAATACCATGCTTGGGGATCACCATGTTTTAGGTTTCCTCGTGCCATTTAAAGTTCAGGAGAGACCTTCTTTAACAACAAAAAGTGAGATGAAGGCAGAACTGAGTTTACCAAAGCTTAGCCCACTCACTTTGTTCTCTTGGCCTCCAAAGTAATATAAGATCCCGCTGCAAAAAATAAAATAAAATATAAAAAAATAAAAAAGTCTGTTTTTGGGGTGCCAAGATGTCAGCATTTCCTTACCTCAGCCAATTCGAATTCAATGAAAGCAAAACCCCGATGCTTTTCTGCAGAGATATGAGAAAAGGATAATCAGTTTAGCAAACCTCATGGGCAACCAACAGACATCCTGACCTCCATGTACAACTATTCAGAGAAGCCTAATTTCATACTGAAAAAAGGCAGGACAGTCAGAAAAATAACTACTGTCAGGAAAACTTAAAAGTTCCTCTTTGAAACATTTTAAAAGATGTCTCACTGAAGAGCGGGAAAGGCGTGTTTCCTGCTGCTCGGGAGACCAGGACAAATGGAGCAATGGATACAAATAGCAAGAACAGAGACTCCATTTAAAACATTAGGAATAGCTTTCTGGCAGCTTGTGCCGTTTGAAAGTGAAATATGCTGCCTTGGACCAGAGACTGGATGGCCATCTGTCGGGAGGGCTCGGATGGTGCCGTCACGCCTGGTAGAACAGGTTGGCCTGGGTGCCCCCTGAGGCCTTTTCCAACTCTGTGATTCTATTCTAAGTGCTAACAAGGTTTGGCCCTACATAGAAATCAGAAGAAGGGTGTCCATGTATGTGGCACTTGGGGATCTAGAGTGTCTTCCTTGTCCTCCTCTCTTTCTCTTCCTTCCTGTTATTCTCCCCCTTACTCCTCTTTACATTTTAAAACACTCCTTCCTTGCAGCTTCTTTTATTCCCCTCTTCTTTCTCTTCTTCCTTTTCCCCTTCCTTTTCCTCTTCTTTCATCTCCCTTTTCTCTTTCCCCCTCCTTTATTTCTCCTTTCTTCCCCCTTCTTTCCTCCTCTCCTTTCTCTTCCTCCTACTTTAATTCTCTTCCTCTTCTTCTTTTCCCTCCTTTTATTCTCCTCTTCCTCTTCTTTCTTCTCCCTTTTTATCCTTCCTACTTTTATTCTCCCCTCCTCATTCTTTCTCCTCCCTCCCTCTCCTCGTTCTCCCCTTTCTCTTCTTCCTTCTCTTTTTTCTCTTCTTCTTCCATCTTTCATTCTCTTCTTCCTCTTTCCCTCTCCCTTTCTTCTTCCTTCCCTTTTCTCTCTCTCCTTTCTCTTCTTCCTTCCTCCTCCTTTTATTGTCCTCCCCCCTTTCTCTCCCTCTTATTCCTTCCTTCCCCCTCTTTTCTCTCCCTCTCCTTTATCTTCTTCCTTCCCTCTCCTTTTATTCTCCTCCTTTCTCCTCCATTTTCTTCTTCCTTCACCCTTTTATTCTCCTCCCCCTTTCCACTGTCTTTCTCTTCTTCTTCTTTCTTCCTCCCTTTATTTTCCTCTTTCCCCTTTTTCTTCTTTCTCCCCCCTTTTTATTCTCCTCCCCTTTCCCTCCCCTTTCTTCTTCTTTCTCTTCTGCCTTTCTTCCTTTCTTTCCCTTCCTTCCTTCTTCCCCCTTTTCCCTCCTTCCTTCATTCTCTTCCTCCTCCTTCCCTCCCCTCCTTCTCTTCTCTTCTTCCTTCCTTCTTCCCTTTGTCCTTCTCTTTCCCCTTTTTCTTCTTCCTTCCTCCTCTTTTCTCCCCCTCTCCTTTTATTCTCCTCCTCCTTTCTCTCCCTCTCCTTTCTCTTCTTCCTTCCCTCTCCTTTTATTCTCTTCCTCCTCTTTCCCTTTTTCTTTCCCCTTCCCTTTATCCTTCTTTTCCCCTCCCCTTTTTCTTCTTCCTTCCCCCTCTCCCTTATCTTCTTCCTTCCCTTTCTCTTCTTCCTTCTCTTTTCCCTCCCCCTTTCTTCTTCCCCTTTCTTTTATTCCCTTCCCCCTTTCTTCTTCTTTCTTTCCCTTCTTCCCTTCATCCTTCTCTTCCCCCTCTCCTTTCTCTGCTTCCTTCCTTCCCTCTCCCTTTCTTCTCCTCCTTCCCTTCCTCCTTCTCACCTGTCTCATAATCCAAGGGGATCTGGATGTCGGTGATGTCTCCGAAGGGGATGAAGGCCGCGTGCAGCACCCGCTCGTCCACCTCCTCCGCCAGGCCGCCTAGGGAGGGAGAGAGGTGGCCACAAGGAGAGGCCCCGAGTCACTGGGCAGGCCAGGGAGGCAGGCCTACGAGTCCCAGGCCCAAGAGAGAGGCGCCGGCAGGCTCCTGGCCTCTGGGGTCCACGAGGCGCCTTTCTCCCCCCGCCTCCAAGGCCTCCCCTTCCTCCTCCCAGCCCTTTCTCCTCACCCACATACAGGACCCTCTTGGTGGACGCCATTTGCCTCCCCACAATGCCCCTCCGCCCGGAAACGGCTTCCAAAAGCGGCCGGAAGGAGGAAGAGGAGCGCGCGCACGGCTTTGTGCGTCAACGCAGAGCGCCCGGCTTGTCAGGTTTGGTCTCTCTCCTCCCGGCAGAGACTTCCCTCAGAGGTTGTGAGGGCTCTTAGGACAGGGGTTCCCAACCTTTGTTGAGCCAAGGCACACTTTTGACATTTCCAAAATCCTGGGGCACACCACCAACCAAAATGACACAACATGACACTCCAACGCAGTCATACATATAGTTAATATGTTTTTAAATGTATTTATACACTCAGTGTGAAACCTGGGCCTGTTTTGATGAACTCAACATAGATATCCTGGCAGGAATGGCAGAAAGACACAAACTTCCCACACAGAACTCCCATAACCAAGAGAAAATACTATAAGAGTTTGGTGGGCATTGACCTTGAGTTTTGGAGTTGCAGTTCACCTATATCCAGAGAGCACTGTGGACTCAAACTAGGGTTCCCATATGTCCCTTATTCTAAGGGACGTCCCTTATTTTGGTCCTAAAATTTGTGTCCCTTATTTTCAGGCCCTGTCCCTTATTTTTGACTAGCAGGACAGGACTGGGTGGGGTTGACCAGAGGAAGCTGCATGCTGCGGTTTCCACGGCAATGCCTGCCCGGGGATTCCAACTCACAGGGCAGCCTGCGTCCCCGTTGGAAGGAAGAGGCGATACAGGACTAGTAGACTAATTAACCGTTACGCAAGGGAAATGTTGGATCATGTTGGATAAAGATAGTTTCGGGTTGCTTGAGAGTTACTCTTAAAATAGGCCTAGCTGTGCATCCCAATACTATACAATGCTGTGTATCCCATACTATACTATACCATTAACTATTGACATAATAACCATGAAGATGTACTGTCTTATAAAATTTATTTTATTTTAATGTTTAGACAGTGCACTTTTAAAGTCAGCAAAGTCAAGCACTAAATACAGATGGAGAAAATTAGGTAGTTCTAATGATGTTTTTCCTGCGTGACAAAGCATGCAGAAACATACCATGTCCTGTTAAGAGGGTGTAAGTCTGTTTCTTTTGTGAGTTTCAATCATTATCTTACTCTGTTAATAAAACTATTTCTACCTAACGTTTGAGTTTCAAGATTTTAATGAAGTGTCCCTTATTTTTGTGAAAAATCCCGTAAATGTCCCTTATTTCTTATATCAAAAAATGGCAACCCTAACTCAAACAATGTTGGATCAGAACCAAAATTGGCATGATTACTCAATATGCCCAAATATGAACGCAGATGGAGTTCAGGGGAAATAGACCTTGACATTTGGGAGTTGTAGTTGCTGGGATTTATAGTTCCCCAAACTTCCCACACAGAACCCCCAGGAGGCAAGAGGAGGTCTCTACTTGGGGAAAGGGAGGCGGGACTTCCCAATGCATGGAGAGGGAGAGACCATGTAGACCAGGGCTGTCCAATTGGCGGCCCGGGGGCCGTACACGGCCCCCCAGCCTGTTGGACACGGCCCCCGCTATGCCCCCGGTCGCCATTTTTATTTTTATTTTTTTAAAAAAATCTAATTTTTTTAAAAAATTTTTTTAAAAAATGGCGGCCGAGGGGGGGAGGCGGGGCAGGGAGGAGGAAGTGAGCTCCTCCTCCCTGCACCGTCCCCTCCGTCCCTCTCTCCACGCCGCCGATGCAAACCAGATTGCATCGGCGCCGGTGAGAGAGGGACAAGGGGTGGGGTACAAGGAGGAGGAAGAGAGCTAGCTCCTCCTCCCTGCACCGCCCTCTTCTTCCCTCTCTCGCCGGCGCCGATGCTTTGCAAGGGAGGGGGGTCCCCCGGCGGCGCCTCCCTCCCTTGCAAGGCATCGCAGCAGCGGCTGAAACTGGCGCCCGCTTCCGCGGCTGCCGCGATGCTTTGCAAGGGAGGGTGTCCCCTGGTGGCCCTCCCCTCCCTTGCAAGGCATCGCAGCAGCGGCTGAAGCCAGCGCCCGGCTTCGCGGCTGCCGCGATGCTTTGAAAGGAGGGTGTCCCCGGCGGCCCCTCCCTCCTTGCAAGGCATCGCAGCAGCGGCTGAAGCCGGCGCCCGCTTCCGCGGCTGCCGCGATGCTTTGCAAGGGAGGGGGGTCCCCCGCGGCGCATCTCTCCCAAGGCATCCCGGCAGCAGCTGAAGCCGGCAAAACCGCCAGCTTCATCTGCGGCTAGGATCCCTTGGAAGGGAGGGGGGTGCCCCGTGCTTCCCGGCAGCCGGGGGCGGGGCGGGGGGCCAGGCGGGCCAGGGCCGAGCGGCCCCCAGGTCATCAGTGACCTGGAATCCGGCCCTTGGCCGGTTAGAAGTTGGACAGCACTGATGTAGACAACAGGTGGGGAAGGTGTGTGTGTTTGTAATTGTGTGCCTTTATTGAGGTAGGTTTCTTAGGGTTTTTATACTTCAACACACTAGACTCCCCCCCCCCCCCCCCCAGGTTCCAATTTCCCACAGCACACCTGATGGTCGCTCACGGCACACTAGTGTGTCCCGGCACACTGGTTGAGAAACACTGTCTTAGAAACTAGGAAAATGGGGTTTATTGATCTGGAATAATGTCCAGGGCGGGAGAAAGAACTCTTGTCCATTTGAGGTAAGTGTGAATGTTTCAATTGGCCACCTTGAGGAGCATTTAATGGCCTAGCAGTTTCAAGGTCTGTCTACATACTGCCTGGCGGATATCCATGAAAATGAACAAAATCTGGCTACCAGTCTAAAATTGAACCAAGCGCTCAGCCCATATTTAAAAATATTCCTAAATATTTAGGATTATTTAAAGTTGAAAGTGCAATGACCCAGGACTGTTTACGGACAACGGCTATGTCTTTGGGTGATTTTATGTTATTTTATGTGCTGTGTTTAATAATGTTTAACGTTTTATCAGGGGAGAGTCAATTTTGAAGTTTTACACTGTTTTTTAAAATATATCAATGGCATTAAATTGTTGCCAACACTGTGAACCACCCTGAGGCCCCTTCAGGGTTGAGAGTACAGGGTATACAAATACCGCAAATAAATATAAATAAAATTGGGACAATATATAAAGAACACTCAGAAAACAGATCGGGGCCAACTAACACCTCCAACAAAGGATTCCCCCAGGCAGTAAACTGACAGACCTTGAAGCTTAAAGGCTATTCAAGCCTTGGTCACCTTAGTGCAGTGTTTCCCAACCTTTTTTGAGCCGCGGCACACTTTTAATATTAAAAAAATCCGGGGGCACACCACCAACCAAAATGACACAAAATGACACTCTTAACACAGTAAAGAACGGCTGGATGGTGGCCTGCTGGGAGCAGCTGCTGGGAGTACCGGAGCCGGGGGAGGAGCCAGGCCACACCACGCCCCCTTCCCCTGGCTTCAGTTCTCCCACAGCTTCTCCAGCCTTGAGGGGGCAGTGCCAAGCCAGCGGTGGCAGAGCCAGCACAATGCTGGCTTGGCACTGTCCCCTCAAGGCTGGAGCAGCTGTGAGAGAGCTGAAGCCAGGGGGTGGAAGGAGCCAGGCCACACCATGTCCCGCCTCCTCCCCCAGCTTCAGCTCTCCCAGAGCTTCTCCAGCCTTAAGGGGGCAATGCCAAGCCAGCGGTGGCAGAGCCAGCACAATGTCCCCTCAAGGCTAGAGAAGCTGTGGGAGAGCTGAAACCTGGGGGTGGGGGCGGAGCCAGGCCGCGCCATGCCCCTCCCCCCAGCTTCAGCCCTCCCACAGCTGAAGCTGCGCGGAGGAGCATGAGCGGTGGGCGGGGCTCCGCGTGGCTTCAGTGAGCCAGGGGTGGGAGTCATGGGGGATTGGAGGCTGGCTGGGGAAACAGCTGAAGGAGGCGGCGCCCCGACCTCTTCTTTTTCTTTGCCGCCGCCCGGCCCTTCCTCCTCCTCCCCCAAGCAGCAGGAGTTTGGCGGGAGGAGGGGGGAAAGAAGGGGGGCAGAGAGCTTTTTTCGCGGCACAGCAGGAGGTCCGTCACGGCACACTACTGTGCTGCGTCACATCGGTTGGGAAACACTGCCTTAGTGGATAATCTACACTTGGAGCTAGACAGGGGGAGCGTGTACCTGTTGCTTCTGCTGGACCTCTCAACAGCCTTCCATACCATTGACCACAGTATCCTGGGATGGCTCGCGGGAATGGGGCTTGGAGGAACTGTTCTGCAGTGGCTCCAGTCCTTCCTAGATGGCCATTCACAGAAGGTGTTGTTGGGAGACACCTGCTCGACCCCACAGCCATTGTCCTGTGGGATCCCGCAGGGCTCAATACTGTCTCCCATGTTCTTTAACATCTACATGAAGCCACTGGGGGAGATCATCTGGAGTTTCGGGGTGCGGTGTCACCTGTACGCAGATGCCGTCCAACTCTGTCACTCCTTCCCACCTACTACTAAGGTTTTCCAGGTCCTGAACCGGTGCTTGGATGCTGTGATGGTCTGGATGACGGCGAACAAATTGAAGCTGAATCCAGACAAGACAGAGGTCCTCCTGGTCACTCAAAAGGCCGAACAGGGCATAGGGTTACAGCCTGTGTTGGATGGGGTTACACTCCCCCTGAAGGCGCAGGTTCGCAGCTTGGGAGTGATCCTGGACTCATCGCTGAGTCTGGAACCCCAGGTCTCGGTGGTGACCAGGGGAACATTCGCAGTTAAAACTTCCCATACCTTGGAAAGTCTGACTTGGCCATGCTCTGGTTACATCTGTATAGACTACTGCAACACGCTCTATGTGGGGTTCCTTTTGAAGACTGTTCAGGAGCTTCAAATGGTCCAGCGGAACCAGCCAGGTTGAAGCAGCGTTCAGGGAGCACACAACTCTGTTGCACCAACTCCACTGGCTTCCATTTTGCTGCCAGGCACAATTCAAAGTGTTGGCTTTAGCCTATAAAGCCCTAAATGATTCCAGCTCAGCTTACCTGTCAGAACATATATCTCCTTATGAACCATCTAGGAATTTAAGATAGTCTGGGGAGGCCCTGCTCTCGATCCCTCCTTTACAGGTACGTCTGGTGGGGACGAGAGACGGCCTTCTCAGTGGTGGCCCCTTGGCTGTGGAATTCCCTCCCTAGGGATATTAGATCAGCCCCCTCCCTCCTGAACTTCTGAAAAAAAAGTGAAAACATGGGATCTCTGGAGGGGAGGGGGAAGGGAGGGAGACCTCACCACCTCCGAGGAGGCTAGTCATAGATGCAGGGGAAATGCCAGGAGAGCGTGCTTCGGGAAGGAAGGCCGGGGAGATAGCACAGCGGTAACACAGCTGTGCTTGCAATCTGAAGGTTACTAGTTCGATTCCCCGAGCTGGCTTGGACAACCAGCTGTTGAAGCCCTGTCCTTCTGATCACCCAGCAGTTCGAAAGCAGCCCAGCTGTGAGTAGATAAAACCGGGAACCGTGAAGTGGGGAAGATTTTTACAGAAGGACTTTACAAAGCCTGCAAATTTGGCTGTCCGGAAGGTGGAATGCGGAAATAGAAGCTCCCCGTCATGAGGATGGAACAACAGCACCCCCTTGTGACGTAACAACAATGACATAATGGAGCAATTCACATCCTGTGACGCACACCCTATGAGGCAGCCAGGAAGAAGGAATCTTTCTAAAATTGCACTGTGTACTGTCATTTGTATGTCTTCCGACAGGGACTGTCTGTTGTATGTGTAATGTAATCCGCACTGAGTCCCCTTCGGGGTGAGAAGAGCGGAATATAAATAAACAGTTGTTATTATTATTATAAGAGCTGGGCCACGCCGCTCGCTCGCTCTCTCAAGGCCGAGGAAGAGGTGGCCCTTGGCTGGCTGGCAGGTTCGGGGAGGCCGCACCGCCCCTTTCTTGGCCCCGGAGGAGTCACTCCACCCCTCTCTGCCCCTAAGGCCACTTCCCCACACCCCTCTCCTACCACCACCTCCTCCTTCCTTCCTTCCTCTTCACCCGTCTCTGCCTCATCAAACTGGCAGCGGCGTTTGCTGCGAAGGGGACGGGGTCAGAGCGACGTCACTTCCTCCCTCCCCCCTCCGGAGAAGAGAAGGCCAATGGAAAGCCAAGGGATGGGGCCCCTGCGCTCCTGATCGGCTGCCACTCTTGGCCCCTCCCCTCCACCGGGGTCATTTCTATGCTTAAAGGGACAGAGGCCAATTTCCCATGGCCCACCGGTTGGGAAACACTGCAACACAGCCTTGTGTTGCAACCTAATTAGAACTGCAAAGGGCATGTCTACACAGAAGCTTCAGTATTGTTTCCATGCAGTTAAATGAACCCCCACTGAGCACTCCTGACTTGAACCCAGGGCCATTCAAAGCTGTGTGGCACATACTTTGGGGCCACTTTGAGTGGAAGAAGAGGAAGAGAAGGCAGGCCATTTCAGGAAAGGCTTGTTTATTGACAAACACTACTCCAGGCTTTGCAAACAGGATTGTCCCATTAAAACCAAACAAAATGTCTGGTCAGCCAAAACAATTGTGTGAAAAGGAAGCACCGTATATTTTGACCCAAAGGGGTTTTTCCAGTGTGTGCTTGTGTATTTTGGGAGGATTTTTTGTTGCAAATAAGGCATGTAAGATGATTTTCACGCATTGGAATACTGTGAGTGATGTTGGTGTGAAATGTAAAAGACACATTCATTTCTACACGTCTTTGTCAGTTTCGTTGAGGTGCGAGACATCTGGCTTTTGACAACCTAGAAAAGTAGAAAAGTAACACTTTTAAGACCTGAGTTATAATTTCAAGGCAATCCTTCCCGGTTTCCCACCCATCACACAGTTCAGTCCATCATTGTTTCCAACTCCTACAAGGTTTGGGATGATCATGCAGAGAATTGGGAAGAAAACCCCATCCTGATTTTTAACTGGAAGACTTTTCTAAAGTGATGTTTCTCAAGCATTTGGTTGTTTTCTTGTGCATCAATAGTTGCCATAATATTTTTTAAAGGGGCGATGAGGCTTTGCATCCACATTATCATGCAGAAACTATTAATATAAGTAAGGTTTGATGTAAACATGTTTGCCACAACTTTATTAAACCGCTTTAAGAAAAAAAGGAATGAAAAGACAACAAATTGAGAGCCATGGGCTGAACGGAGCCTGGGTCACTTACCAGCCTCCAGATTCAAGAGGTAGCAGCAACAATGCCCACTTTCTGGGCGGCTTCTTTCTTCGCCTGGTGGGCCTGCAACACCGCCACGGCCTCCTCCACCTGAGAAAAGGAGATATCATCAAAGAGGCCAAGTCAGTGCAAAGAATAGGGCTTAAATATCTGCAACCGGGTCCAGAAAAGGTCCTTACCTTTGAGCGGAGGGACTCCGGAGACTCCAGCATATGCAGCAGCTCAGAGTTGTCAATCTCTAGAAGCATCCCGGTGATCTTCCCTGCCAGACTGAGGTGCATGGCTTGGATGAGGGGGAACAGGCGTTCACCTGAGGGAGCAAAACAATGTGGTCATAGGAACGAGCTGGAAAAGATACCCTTCTCTCACACACAATGCTAGAATTGTAAGACATCCCAAGGTCAGGCAGGAAAGGCACAATCAAAGCCCTCCCGACAGATAGCCATCCAGCCTCTGTTTCAAAGCCTCCATTGGACTCTGAGGCAGAGTTCCACCATTGAAGAGATCTCTGTCAGAAATATTAAAAATTAACTAAGTATTTTTAATTACAAAAATGTGAGTCAAGCACTGAAAGAGTTAGTAGGCCGAAGCCTGTTAGTCAATGGGTCAAAGCTAGTGTCGTCCTGAAGAGAGTGAGTAGGCTGAAGCCTGATCGTTAGTGGGCCAAAGTTGTATCGTCCTGAGCAGTGTGAGGTAAACATCTGTGGGAGAGAAGCCTTGTGTGGGAAAGCTTCAGTATGAAGGCTGCTGTGTGCAACACTATGTATTTGTTTATCTGTGTTATGGAAACCTTATTTTTATAAATAGTGCAACCATATTATTTTACTACAAAAAAGTCTCATAAGGACGATATAATATTGGTCTATGTGTTTTCATTCTTTTTAACATTTTGGGCTGATAAGTTACTCTGCTGTACATTTATAAGGAGGGTCTTTAGTAATAAGCCCACTTGCCCAACAATCTCCTTACGGTCAGGAGATTCTTCCTAATATTCAAGTGGAATCTTATTTCGTGTCATTTGAACCCATTGCCCCATTGAGTCCTATCATTTAACCCCAGTAGTTAATTTAAATTCTTCTGCCATCGAGTCACATTCAACAAAGTTAAGCCTTGCCATTTAAGCACTGTGGTAAAAGGGAAACAATGCAAAATTCCTTGAGATGATTAAATCTCATGCAAATCTCTAGTATGTTCCTCAAGAAGAGGTCTCCATATAAGCAGAGGAACTGATTTCTGCTCCACTCAACTAGAAACATGGAAGTGCATTTAGGATTTGAAAAACAGGACCCTCAGCTACCCGTCTTCATTGTGATATTGGCCATCATCCTCTTTTGCACAATGACGACTGCACTTTCAAGCCAAAATCCCTGGGAGAGAAGGACGTCTTACCCAGCATCTGCTTCTGTTCCTGGGGAGGAGCAGCAGCCAACATGGAAGCCGTTAAGGGCTCCTGTCCTTGGACATGGACTGCAGGCTGCGGGGCCTAAGGAAGGAGGAGGAGGACAGGGCTCGATCAGTTACAGCAAATACATTTGGAAAGGCCCCACAAAGGAGAACCTTGAAGGCATTTGTATATCTTGCTTACAAGAAAAAGACTCAAGGAGTTTGCATGAAAACAAGGAAAGAACCTGTGCAAGCAGGGAATGGGAAGACCAGCACCCCAGAACTGAAACCGCAAGAGATGTAGAAGGGACTTAATAATAATAAATTTATATTCTGCCCTTCTCCCCATGAGGACTCGGCGGATTTCAAGGTAAAGAGATACCGGAAAGTGTTCAATGCCTTGTTACAATACAATGAGACACACATATACAAACAAAAGCATAGGCTTCTCTTTTCATTTCCGGCTTTGGAGGTGGGGCTCATCTCTGACTCTGGGGGAAGTGCTAGTCTCCATTTCCAAGTCGAGGTGTCTGCATTGTCACCACCTGGTCGTGTGACTAGCATGACTGCTTCGAGCGGCGCATGCAGGGGCGGGGCAACCTACGGCCCGCGGCCTGGACCCGGCCCGGCAGCCGGTTCTGTCCGGCCCGGGAGAACCGGGAGAAGGGCGTCGGGGGCGGGGCCAAGAGGAAGGGGTGCCGCTGCCGCCATCCGATCGCGGGGTCTGTGGGGCCTGTGTTGGCAGACAGGCCGGAGGGGCGGCGGCTTTGCAGTGCCTGCCATCCTTGGAGGCGATCTGGGCCTGTAGCGGGAGCACTCCGCAACCTGCGGGGGTGATTACCGTGGCGACCTGGAAGACTTGATCGTCTTCCGGGTCTCCACGGCGATGAGCCGCCTCAGATTTCCGAGTGCTCCCCCTGCAGGCCAGGATCGCTTCCAGGCATGGCAGGCACTACAAAGCCACCGCTCCTCCAGCCTGCCTGCCAACACAGGCCCCACAGACCGCGCGATCGGATGGCGGCAGCGGCACCCCTTCCTCATGGCCCCGCAGGGCGATCGGCTGGGGTGAGAGCGGGCGGAGGCCTGCGGGCGGAGGCCTGCGGGCGGAGGCCTGCAGCCTCCAATGGCCTGCTGCTCTCCTCTCCTGCGGCGGCTGCGTCTGCTTTGCCATCCTCTGGGCTGGGGCCATTCCATCTTGGGATCCTTCCTCTCTTGAGGATGTCAGCCTTCATCTTGGTTCGCACCTTGTCTTCTTGAATTTAATTTTAGTGGTTATTATTATTATTTTATAATAATTTTATAATAATAATATAATAAATAATATAATATGTTATAATTTCAATATATGATAATGTATATATATATACTATAATATAATGATTATGATATTAATACTAATAATATATGAATATTTCTTGATATAGTAATATGTAAATATTAATGATGTGTAATATATTGTAAATATAGCAAGTAAATAAATAAATAATGTAGATTAGAATGCAGTTCAGCCTTTAGGTGCAGCCCTCCATAATATTTTTTGGCTCTCGTGTGGCCCCTTGGAAAAAATAATTGCCCATCCCTGCCTTTCCCACCAAAGTGGTACCTATTGATCTATTCACATTTGCATGTTTTTGAGCTTCTAAATTGGCAGAAGCTAGGGCTAACAGCGAAAGCTCACCCCATCCTGCAGATCTGAACTGCCAACCTTCAGGTCAGCAGTTCAGTAGCACAAGGGTTTAACCCATTGCACCACTGTGGCCCCCAAAAAACCTGTAGTTACACAGACTCAGAAACGGTTGGAAGGTCCAAAATATATTTCTAACACAAATAATATACCATACAGCGTGTTTCAAAATGATGGACCCCAATTTGAAAGGCAGCATTATTTTATGATGGCAACATGTTACAATTGCACCAAAAGGTACAAACGGTTTAATGAGGTATCACATTTAACGAAACATTCTCAGCCAGACACAAATCTCAAAAATAACCCCAGAAACTGAGAACATCACACTGGGCCTTATATTGCGGGGTTTCCATTTTGTGACTGTCTGGGGATTGGGGCTGTTTGTGGCATCTTTGCAAGTCTATGGCCCACCCTTTCAAGGGGTAAAGACTTCACCCCTGGGTGGTTTATGGTTTCAGAGATACAGTGATTTCAAATGGGATTCATCTTTTTGAAGTACCCTGTATATGGCAGAGCTAAGTCAAAGCTACCTGCAAGGGCTGGACTGCTGGGTGGGGGCTGCGGACGCTGGAGGTGTATTTGTAGGGAGGGACAGCCCTGGGCACCTGGGCAGCTGCAGGAGGCCGAGGGGCTAAGTTCGGACCCGTTGGAGGCACACCTGGAAGAGAAACAGGTAATTAAGAACCCAAGCCACATAATAAAGATCATACAACATAAATATATAGACTACACTTGACTGGAGAAAGCAAATTGTTTTGCTCCTTGTAAATGTGTTAAATTAGAGCCAGGAGAGTACAATGGTTTGGCTAAAGGACTAAGTTGAGGCCGGGCTTCAAATCCCCTATTAGCCCCAGAAGCACAAAGCGAGTCACATTTTCTCAGTCTCAGAGGAAGGCAAAGGCAACTCCCCTTTGAATACATCTTGCCAAGAAATCCCTGCAATAGGGTTGCTATAAGTTGGAAGTGACATGAGGGTACCTAAAGGTAAAGGTTTCTCCTTGGCATTAAGTCTAGTTGTGTCTGACTCTGGAGGGGGGGGGGGGTGCTCACCGAAAAGCCGACATTGTCCATAGACACTAGGGTTGGATACATTCGCTCGGATGTGGCGTAATTCAGGAAAAATTTTGGATGTTTTTGCCTTCCGAAGGGAATTTAGCCATGTTTCCGCGTGGCTGTAGTCCACTATAGTTTCGACTTGCTTTGCGCCACTGATTTCAGGGATGCGAAAGTGAGTCGGAAATATGATGAAGTGTTTTTAATGCAACTAAGCCTGCTGGGAGGCGAAGCTTTGCTATTTTTATTGAGGTCTCTCCCTTTTTTCTGGGGTCTATATTTTGTCCATGTCCTAACAGGCCTGTTCCAAAGAAGAAGGAAAGGTGTGTCTGGGAGGGAGGGAGAGGGTGAAATTAAGTCATTTCTGGAAACTTCTTTTTTGCTCACATGTCCTAACATGTTGAAATGTGGTATGCTAACAGAGGAGGATGTGTTGTAGCAGTATATCAAGTTTCATCAAGATTGGTGTAAGGATGAGGGAGAAGGCCCTGGAGTGCTGTTTTCCACTTATTGCGTCCGCCATTAACGAATCGATTCAGAAGTTTTGGAAAGTTCTGACTTTTTTCGGAAAAATTCGGAAGTGACTTTAGGATCAAACCATCAGCACCCCTACATCCGAAACGAGTTTTGAATCTTTTTTTTGGATCAGCCAAGCCGAATAGTCACCTCCAAGGTCATGTGGCCAGCATGACTGCATGAGGCGCAGTTACCTTCCCACCAGAGCAGTCCCTATTGATCTCACATTTCATGTTTTCAAACTGTTAGGTTGGCAGAAACTGGGACTCACCCTGCTCCCCAGATTCAAACCGCTGACATTTCAGTCAGCCAGTTCAGCAATTTTACCCGCTGTGCCACCAGGGGGCATATAGCAACATGCTAAATGGATATTAGCAGTTGGGGAAAATTAGTAAGCTTATTTGAATTATTACACTATGTAACACCATTTTTATCCCTGGGTTATAAAAGTTATTTCCTAACCGGTTCTATCATAAAAATGGGGAAAATTTATTAAATTGCAAAAACTTTGTTTTTGCGAGGGGAGGGGGACATACTGCAGCATCTTTTACTCTAGTTTTCAATGAATATCTTATAAAGTCTCAACTAATTCAGCATAGTTTGTGGCAGTCACAAAAATGAAGTTTCTGGAGCATAACAACTACTTTCAAAGTAAGGATCACACAATTAAACAGAAAATAACCCTTTCAAAGCAGGAACAGTCAAATTTTGTTACATAGTGTTATCTATTAAAATAGCTTCCTCTATGAACAGTGATCTTTCATTTGCCCCTGTTTTATTACATTTATTTACTTTATATGTATGTATTTTCTCTAAATATGGAACCCAACATGGCTCACAGTCTAGTACAAAACAGACAAAAATGAAATGCACGGTCCTTTTGAAATTGAATGAATTGGACCACAGGGGTTGCTGGAATATAATGAAGATCACATGCCTGTAGAAGGAAGAGCTGGTGCTTCCTTCCCAGAGGAAATCAGAATAAACTGATACTTACCAACCCTTTGTGGGGCACCAGGCAAACCCCGTGCAGCCTGGGCATTTCCGGCCGGAGACAAGTGGCGCAAATTGGGCCTTGGTCCGGACTGGCGCATGTTGGGCATCCCTTGAAAGCCTGAATTCGAGAAGGAAGAGCAGAAAGCCATAAGTCTGCAATTTTAAGTGTAGTGGATTGGCCTACATTGCAGGGTTGGTGTAAAGGGCAGTAAACAGGTTTGGCTGACCAAAGCTAAAGAGAGCTGAGAGGTGGAGCAATCAGGCAGCCTTATAGCCAGAGGTGCAGTCTGATTGGCTGATGAAATTGGAGGGAAACGCTTAGCCACTGGAGATGGGTGGAGCCAGAGGGAAAGAGGAGCTAAGGCAGCCATTTTGGAGTTCAGTTGAAAGTTTGGATTCTGAAGAAGGGTTAAGAGTTTTGAAGGGAAGGAAGAAAGGTTTTTGGAACTGTTTGTTGTTAAAAGATACCTCTTTGAGGAAAATAATTAGGCCTCTATAGTGATTAGAGTGCTGGTGTGAAAGGAAGGTTCAAAAGATCCTTTTTGTATTCCTGTGTGGGGAACTTTAAAAAACTCAAGTTAAAAGTACCATTCTCTGTCCAAGTAAAGCCTGTTAATCTATTGAAACCGCTACGCTTATTTACTGTTCCAGAACAAAATAAACAACATATTCCTGTTTTATTTCAACTGAAGACTTCGTGTGGCTTTTAAAAAACATTCTAGTTAATGTGGCGGCCTATGAAATAATAAATTAACCTTAATAAATATTTGGTAGCAGCAAGGAAATAATATACAGTTGTAGCTTTCCATTGTGTGGTCTTGTGTGTGAGGATGTGTGTGTGCTCTGGTCCCTTCATGGCTTTGCCTTGGGCCAGACCTTCTTGTTTGTTCCTCACTCCTCCATCTTGTGGTGGTTGCATTAGGCAAGTACTAGGGGTTGAAATACTGATAATTGGGCATTGGGCATTTTGGGTCCCAAGGGCTGGGCATTCACCACAAAGAGGGGAGAAGCCGGTGCCTTGAGGTGAAAATGGCCCTTTCAATCCTACCCACCTTGAGGCCGCCCTCCTTGCTGCCAGCGAGGATTGGGCCGGATCTGCGCCATCTGATTGGGGGCATAGTAAGGAGGTCTGCTCTGGGCCTGGAAAATAGAAACAATAACAACAACAACATATTTATTACCCACCTCTCTTTTCAAAGCATGCCCATCTCAATCAGACCTGGCAAATTGGTTCTCCTGCAATTCCATAACCCTATTGCCACATTCACACTCTACTTCACAATAAAAGGGTGTGTGGTAATGACATAAAGTTGCGCCTACATAGTTTTTAGTCTGACCCAACACAAAGTATCATTAGCAACTTTGGCTTTGAAGCCTCTTAAGCCAGGGCTCAATATATTTGCAAAATTCTCAGCAAGGTACTTCATACTAAAAAAGAGACTCAAAGCGGTTTAAAGTAAAACAAACATAATTCTTTTTAAACCTAAAAATATACAAAATATTAAAATAGAATTAAGTTTAAATCCTTTAAGTTTCTTTTGATATTTACTCAGACATACAATGAAAAACATACCTGTAAAATACAACACAAAATAAAATGACAACTACATTAAGTTAAAAAAAATCTTTATAAGTATTCCCTCACTTATGTCGGGGGTTACGTTCCAGGAGCACCAGCGATAAGTGAAAAACCGTGAAATAGGGACGCCCCTTACCCTCTACCTTCATCTTCCTCCTCCTTGTCGCCACCTGGGCCTCTTGCCTCTTCTTGGCGGAGGTGTCGCGGGGCCCAAGCAGCGGCAAGAAGCTCTGGTGGTGACCATGAGGAGGAAGAGGGAGGTAAATGGGGCGAGGCGGGCGGAAGAGCTGCCCCCTTGCCCTGTTTACCTCCCTCCTCCTGGTCGCCGCTGGGGCATACAGTGTCCCACAAAAACACTTGGGGGGGGGGGGTGCTGTAAGCTAAACTAGCACCACAAAAAATGAATGCAAATGTAGCTAGTTCAATGTAATCATGAGTCCTCTACAATATAATATAATTAAATCAGTAAATTTCGTCTAAGATGGAACCATTTATCAATAATGTTAATGAATAGGAGACATAAATACCACAACCAACAATATGCACAATCAGCACTATGTATATTGACAAAAATAGCGGTATGACAATATAATATAACACAGTCTGGAGTCTGTAATGGGTTCCCTCACTAATGTTTATATACATACTTTAAATACAGTGTTCCCTCACTAATGTTTACACTGTATACAAAAGTAATTAACACATTTTTATTTGCAACATGCAACCTCTACAGACACCTACTAAACTAATCTATAAGCCTCCCATTTGTTGGTTTTAACTTCTCATTTGTTGGTTGGTTTAAGTATAACGTTAGTTCTACCTTTCTAAGGGGAAACCCTTAAAACAGTTTAAACCCTTAAAACCTGTCCTCAGGCTGGGATCATGCTGAAGTTGAAAGAGTGGGAAAAGAGTATGCATCCCGTCTGAAATCCTGTGGCTGCTTCTTGCAGAATCCTGGGGCTTATAGTTTAGAGGAAGGAAGAGCCTCCTTGGAAATGTTCAGCTAGAGGACCTGGATCTCACTAAACTGCAAGTCCCAGAATTCTGCAGGAGACAGACACAGGATTTCAGGTGGGAGGCATACTCTTTAAGCTCTAGGGTAATTAGGCATTCAGCCTCAGAAAGCAAAGGCTGTGGAAAATACTCATAGAGTTCCTATGAATCAGAAACGGTGCTTGAACGTATCTGTTGGGACTCACCTGGGGCACAGCGGGCATGAAGTAACCTCCTGCCGCTGGCTGGAACTGGTTGAGGATGGCATTGGCTGGGAGGGCCCTCATTCCAGCAATACGCTGCATATACTGGTTGGTGAGGTGGGCCTTGCGCTCCTCCTTCCTCTGGGCCAAGGCTACGTAGAGCGGCTTGGAGCCTACAATGCGCCCGTTCATTTCCGTCACTGCCTTGGTGGCCTCCTCCGGGGAGGAGAAGCAGACAAAGCCAAAGCCTTTGCTGCGCCCCTCTTCCAGCATGACCTGGAGGGGGAAAACAACATGGCAATTGTTATTCTGCAGGTTACCATTTAAGTTACTTTTAGTCAAATGACTCAAAGGCAACTTACAAAATGTAGAGCAAATAGAGACAACAGCCCATACAAAGACAAATAGATACATACAAAATGTGTTAATAATAATAATAATGAATTAAGGCCACTTAGAAATTAATCAGTTGAAAAGGAAAATGACAGAAACATGGCAAGACAACACATTATTTAAAAGTTAGTTGCTGTCATCAGGAGTGCTGTTGCTTGTGCCAAGAAGAGAACTTTCAATGCGTCTGCACTGGAAGAACACCTCAAAATGAGAATTTTTTTATTCTATATATTTATATTTTTTCAGCAATGTAAGTATTGTTATACGATTTATAAAAGACAACAATTTCCCCCTATATTACTTACATCACTATAATTTCAACAAATTTTCCCCCAACAAAAAATAATAATCAAGATTAACGTGGATTTCCCATCTCCCACCTTAAAGACGCACAATGAAAATATAATTGTGACACTGCTAATCTCTTGGTGAAAATCTTAAGAGGAGCTCCATAGTTCCTTTGTTGGCAACCATTCAACATCATCACCTGCACAGTATTTTTGCAATCCAACCTTTGTTGTTTCCCACAAACCTTCCTCCACCTCTGTGATCATTTCACATTGGAGGCAGAATCGGCTGCAGGCCAAACTGAATGCTGGGAAACATATTGTTTGAAGAACGGGGTCCCTAGCTGAAGGCAATGTAGCAGAAGGTGTAGAGACAGGCCCTCACTGTGGAGAAGAGGCAGCCCGTCTGGATTTCCTCTGCTTTGCTTTAGCACCCCTTGTCCCCAGACCCCCACTTGTTCTTGAGGCTTGGGAAAGATTCAGGTGCATCCCTTCCATGAGCACTTGCTCCATCAAAGAGGATGAAATACAGACGGTCTAACACCATTCTCTGTCTCTTTCTCCCACTGGTTGCATAATAATAATAACAACAACAATAAATTGATATCCCTCTTTTCTCCCTCATAGGACCCAAAGCGGCTTACAACATATTAAAATCATGTAAACAACAATCCAAATACATTGATAATAAGTATAAAATGTCATAAAATAAAAATTTAAAACAATAATTTACATTCACATCCTTGCAAAAGTCTGATCTTAAAGGCCATACTTTAAATATATTTAGGGATTACCCATTAAATTATTATTATTATAGTCTGATTATGCAGTATATCATACTTCTAAAGGTTTCCAGTTACATTTACATTCTTTCTCTTCATCCACCCTTTACCTTGGCACTTGTAATAGAACCAAAAGGAGAGAATTCCTTCCTCAGCTTCTCGTCATCGATTGTGTCATCCAGGTTCTTAATGTACAAGTTAACTCCCTAAAAAAAGAAGCATTGTCAGCATGAGATGGTAAACATGTAAAACATGATATAAACGAAACTGGATTATTTTATCGGATGTGTACTTGATAAATCATGACAAGCACGAATTGTCCTATCTTTTCTTGGAGACAAAATCATTGAAATGTTGCAGAGTCGTAGAGACAAGACTCTTTTGAATGGAATGGAGGCCCGTCTGGATTTGCTCTGCGTTGCTTTCGCATCTCATGTCCCCGGACCTGCACCTCGCAGCAAGGAGTGGGAAAGATTCAGATGCAACTCCTCTCAGCTGGATTTTGGATCACTTTGACCTTTTCTTGGGATCTGAATTCCCCTTTGGTTACTATCATTGGGACTTTCTCTCTCAACCATTATGTGGCTTAAAAAGGCTCACAACAAAAGGTCAAGCAGAATGCCTTTCATGGAACTTTCTCACACAACGGTTAATCCTTCATCTTGTCTCATAATTTCAATGTAAATTTGAACAAAAGGTAAATTCAAATCTAACAGCCCTCCTCTGAGTGATGAAAAGCCCCATGAGCCAATGCAACCTTTCTCTAACCTGATACCGGCTGATCCTCTCCTGCTTGAGCTGCTCAAACTTGCGCTTCAGCTCGGCCTGGCGCTCCACTTTTTTCTGTGCTCGGCCCACAAACACCATCTTCCCATTGATGTCTTTTCCATTCATTTCTTCTACGGCCTGCAAGGAAATGCAAAACATTACAATCACACCACCAGTTATCCCTTAATGAATGCACATGTACAAAGGAAGACTTCATAGCAAGTATCTGATTATTTCCTATTGGGTAAATTACTAGTTCTGAGTAACCTCAGTTCACCTTCGATTTGCATAATCTTTGAGTGCTGATCTTATCCTGGAGCGTTCAGAGCCCTCTATTCGCTTGTGAATGGCCCAGGATTTTCAGCGAAGAGGCCCAGATGTGCATCGTTCTATACAGATGTTGCTACTAAATGCTGACTATGAATCCTATCATGTATTTGCACGATTATAACTATTTATTATTATTTATTTATGGTATTCGTATATTGCCCTTCTCAACCCCAAAGGGGAATCAGGGCAGTTCACAGTGTTGGCAACAATTCAAAACTAGCAGGAAACACCTAGTAATTCAAAGGAAAGGAAATGGAAACAGGCCGAACCTTGTTGGCTTCTTCGTGCTTTTCGAAACTCACAAAGCCAAAGCCTTTGGACTTTCCAGTGGGGTCTGTCATGACTTTGACACTTAGGGTCTTGCCTGAAACCGGAAAAACAAGCACCATTTAAAGCACAGTCTTTAAAAATGGAAACAGGCAACTGACTCCACAAGAAGCATAGACTGGGATATACTGATGGATTCCTGGGTAATTTGCAGGAAATCCCCAAAAGTTTTACTGACAATATGAATCCCTCCCCTCCTATTAAGAGTCTCTTCCCATGAAATTACCGTATTGACTCGAGTCTACTGCACCATCAAATCTAATGCACACCTCTATTTTCAAAACCCTGAAACCAAAAAAAGAATTTGCTGCTGAATGTGATGCACAGTGGCAAAAAGTGCCATATTTAGCTGGATTTACATCGAGCTATAGCCCAGGATCTGATCCCAGATTATCTGCTTTGAACTGAACTATATGAGTCTACGCTGCCAGATAATGTGGGATAAACAAATTATCTGGGATCAGATCCTGGGATATAGGGCGGTGTAGATCCAGCCTTTGTCATTTGTGTATTATAGTTGCTTCCTGCTTAGAATTCCTTTTTAAACACTAAAGTGTTAGAGCACCAAAGTTTCCAACGACTGAAAAGAAAACCTTGGGATGCATCTATCCTGTAGAATGAATCCACTTTAATTGCCTTGGTTCAATGCTATCTTGGGGGCTGCAGTTTGACAAGGCCTTGAGCCCTGTTTGCCAAAGAATGCAGATGCCTCACCAAATTACAAATCCCAGCATTGCATAGCACTGATTCCTGGCCATTAAATTAGAGGTGATGCCCCTCAAAGAAAAGCTCCAGGTGTGGCTCCTAAAGCAGCGGAAAGCAGTCATTGTGGCTTTGGTATTGAATCGAAGCTGCTGACACAAAACTTTGGGCTGGATATAAAAACTCAATTCCTTAAGTCAGTGTTTCCCAACCACTGTGCCGCAGCACACTAGTGTGCCGTGAGCGATCATCAGGTGTGCCGTGGGAAATTGGCACTCTTCCCCCTCCTAGCAGCTCTTTCTCCCTCTTTCCCTCCCCAAAGATCCTCCCTGAGGCAAAGGAAGGGCTCCGCTGAATGCCAGGGCCAGGCCCGCCTTGAGGAACCCTTCAGGAGCCTCGACTCAGCATGGCTCCAGCTCCCGCTCAGGGCTGCTTCAGCCTCCCAATGCTCCCATACGTTTCATAGATCTGTGTGGCCTGTTTCGCTGCCTCCCTCCTCCCTTCAAAAAAGCAGAGCACTGGGCAGAAGTGATTGAGTCGGCGTTTTCGCGTTGGCTTGGATTTCTCGCGAGAACAGCCAAAGCCGGAAGCTCCACGTCGGTGAATTGGGCAGTGAGCGAACCTGGGAGCATCGGGAGGCTGAAGCATTCACAGGTTTCCAAGAAACAAATTGAGCCTCTCCACTTGGAAAGGTTTTTTTTTACTATTTCACTGGATTTTGCAAGAGTTGCCCCAGGAACTGTTTATAACAGCTTCATGACATCCATAGTTACAGTAACTGGAAGCAAGTTTCACTCAGGGTGAAATTTCACAAGGGTCTGGAGAACAAGCCCTATGAGGAGCGGCTTGAAGAGTTGGGCATGTTTAGCCTGAAGAAGAGAAGGCTGAGAGAAGACATGACAGCCATGTATAAGTATGTGAGAGGAAGTCATATATATGTTGTGTTCATCGAAACAGACCCAGGTTTCACACTGAGTGTATAAATACATTTAAAAACATATTAACTATATGTATTACTGTGCTAGAGTGTCATTTTGGTTGGTGGTGTGCCCCAGGATTTTGTAAATGTAAAAAATGTGCTGCGGCTCAAAAAAGGTTGAAAAACACTGCCTTAAGTCATAGCATGTGCCCATCTGCCCAAAGAATTCAGAGTTCTAATCTTCTATAAAACTAGAAATGCATACCTAACAGTACTTTAAGCATTGTTTTCTCTAGAAAGTAGATTTGCAAAATTGGCAATGTCTTTAAAACTCTCCCTTCTGGAAAACACTTTGCAGTGTTTTTCATTTTTGCTGTATTAAGTTACATAGCTGAAATCATTTTAATCACACACATGAAACCTCCTGCATAAAATTTTCTTCTACATTTTTGTTTGCAAAACTGTCAGCTCCAAGCATTTTGGTAATTATTAGTAAACGTTGGGTGCTGGAATAGTTACCGTATTTGCCAAACAGTTCCTTCAGCTTCTCGTCATTCATGTCGTCCCCAAAGTTTTTGATGTAGACGTTGGTGAACTCCTTCGCTTTGGCTCCCAGCTCTGCCTCCCGCTCTTTGCGGGACTTAAATCGTCCGACAAACCTGGAGAAGGAAGAACCAAAGCTGTTTCAGAAAACCCTTTCTTGCCAACACCGGAGAAATGAAAGTGAAATTTCAAAGAACGAAAGCAACAACAGCAGCAGCAAAGATTTTTTAAAGCAGCAGAGGGCCGTGAGTAAGGCAAACACTGCAGGGCACAATGCAACCTTGACCTGAAGCAGAAGGGAAAGCAAGGTCCCATATTTTCCTCAAAATACAATTGGGTCTTATGTTAATTTTTTGCTCCAAGAGCTGCATTCAGTGGATGTCTTATATTTTTTATGTACAACAACAACCTACATTTATTCAAATACAGTCATATCATCTTCTTCTGGAACAGTGTCATATGTCAATATTATTATGTATTTATTAGGGCTGTGCAAACATTCAGACCCTGGTCGTAAGTCGTGTTTTGGAAAATCCATACTTACAACCCACTTTATGAAGACAGCGCCACCCCCCCTCCCCCCAATGAATTCAAACACCCATTTGCAAAGTTTCCATACAAAGTTCATTACTTTTCGTAAGTCACATTGGGTCAGCTTCTTTTTCAGCACAAGCAAACTCTTCTGGGTGGCGCAGCCAAACTTGGTATGTCACACGCTCTCCTCAGACTAATAAGACTGAGGGAGAGGGGAAGGGAGGAGGCGCTGCTGGTGTTTCCTTTAAATACGGGACACACGTTGCCTCTCCCACCAAGGGCCGAAGAGATAGCACAGCAGTAACAACAGCTGTGTTTGCAATCAGAAGGTTGCATGTTCGATTCCCGGACTGGTCTGGACACCCAGCTGTGAGCCCTGTCCACCTAACAGATCGAAAACAAGCCAGCTGTGAGTAGATGAACTAGGGACTGCTCAGCGGGGAAGGATTTTTATAAGGACTTTACAACACCTGAATAAAAATAAGGAAAATCGGCTGCCGGAGGTGGAATGCGGAACCAGGCTCTTGTCTGAGGATGAAGCAACAGCACCCCCTTGTGATCTAATGGAGCAACCGCACCCGCGACACAGCCAGAAGAGAAAAAATCCTTCTAATTGCACATGTTTGTCTGCACAATGTATTGTAATTGTATGTCAGTCGGCAGGGACTGTCTGCCGTATGTGTAATGTAATCCGCTCCGAGTCCCCTTCGGGGGGAGAAGAGCAGAATATAAAAAAGTGTATTATTATTATTATTATTGTGTGAGCAAGCCTGGAGAGAGCTGAGAGGGAGATCGAAGGTAGAACAGGAGTAGGAGATGAATTTGCCTATTCTTGAATGCTTTTGCATATGCCATGCAGTAGCTTAGTTTACCTAGCAGCTCAGGATTCCTTTTAGAATTGCCACAGCTGAGCTTACAATCCTTTCAGGATCATTTTTCCTTTGCATGTGTATTGGGGGGCATTTAGGATTCACTTTGCTTCCCCCCCCTTTTGATTTCTTTCTACAAACTGCTTTCTTTATTTTCCAATCTATTTTAATTCTAGTCTACTGCTCTAGTCTTCTTGCTTTCCTTTCTATTGGTTTTTAAAGTAAAATTCAATTCAGCAAAGTGTGGTGCTTTATTTTCTAAAAACTTTTTGGGGAAAAAACTTTAGAAATCCTCTGAACATCAACAGATGTGCAAATCTTTCTGAAACTTGGGGGGAGTGATGTTCTGGTTATGTTGTGACATTGTAGAGAAATTCAAGTGGACAGCTCTTGTAGTTTTTTTTTTTAAAAAAAATGTTGTTTGTAAAAACTTCCAACATTTCCCAAAAATCAGCAGATGAGCAAAACGTTCTAAAACTTGGGAAGCTTACAGTGGTAAATGTCTGCTACAATTGTCACAAGGTTTACCTGAATAGCCTTAAAAATAAGAAAGAACCGCAGAAGTGCCCCCACTGGCGCAAATGACACAACGAAAAACTAACAAATTATTTGGAACTTCCTATTAGAAATGATACGGATCCCTTACACATTTTTCAAAACATTTTAGAAACAAAACGAGGTTCGCTCTCATTTTGTAAATACAAACTAAGCTGATTTTTGGCGTTACGCATACCTCTGGTATTTACATTTCATTACTGTACACTGTGTAACAAAATGTGAAAACATTATGTTCCTGGTTTGAAAGTGTTATTTCCTGTTTAGTAATTAGGAAAGGAGATTTATAACCCAGGAACAAAAATCATGTTCTGTAGTTTGTAAAGTAAAGGTAAAAGTTCCCCTGACATTAATTCAAGTTGCGTCTGACTCTGGGGTGGTGGTGCTCATCTCCATTTCTAAGCTGAAGAGCTGGCGTTGTCCATAGACACCTCCAAGGTCATGTGGCCAGCACGATTGCATGTAATGCCATTACTAACTTACTATATTTCTTATGAGTCGCCGTCCACCAAAGGTGCTCTGGGCGACTTACACAATTAAAATAAACAGGTTACATAGTCACCACTTGTTACTAACAATCATAGGCTCTTCTGAAAAGTCATTACCTTCCTGCAAAAGCGATACCTATTGATCTACTTGCATTTGCATGTTTTTGAACTGTGAGGTTGGCAGAAGATGGGGCTAACAACGGGAGCTCACCTCGCTTTCCAGATTCAAACCGCCAACCTTTTGGTCAGCAAGGTCAGCAGTTCAGTGGTTTAACCCACTGTGTCACCAATGTTATGTATCATATTATTAATTTACAATTCAATATGCGTGCCAAATGTTACTAGCGGTAAATGCATCCATCTGGCTGACAATTTTAACTGGGGCTTATTTTTGGGGTAGGGCTTATTTTATGAGCATCATCCTGAAAAATCATGCAATGGTTTCCAGTTAGGTCTTATTTTTTTAGGGAAATAAGAGTTGCAACACCCTCCAAGCCATTTGGAGTGGGTAAAGTGGGAGGGAATCTGCCTAGCAAGCCCTTGGACTGGAAGGAGGAGGCTGAGGCCTGGGCAGGGACACTCACCAGCCCTGGAGCAGAGAGGCAGCGGCCAAAGCCTGGTGCAAGGGAACCAGCAGCCAGGCGGGTTAATACCGAGATGCAGCACGACTCATGCGGAGGCTCCAGCTGAGAGACACTCACACTTTGCGGTCGTTCAGCAACATGCCGTTCATCTTCTCAATGGCCCGGTCGGCAGCATCCTGTGTCTCAAAGTGCACAAAGGCATAGCCTTTAGAACCGTTCTCATCGCACACCACCTGCGGGGAATGGCAAGGGGTGGGTGAGGCAAAGGGCACATGCCTCCCGTACCAAAAGTGGTGAAGATCTAGGCTCTGAATAAGGAACACGCCAACTAACTTCCTGGATGTAATCATAAGCTGTTGTTTACTATGGGAAAAGTAGGTGTTATTTACACCGTTTTTGTTTCTTAATGCCAACACTGAAAGCCATTCACATTCACACAGATAAAACAATATCGAAAAAGCAACAATATAAAAGAAGAATGTTATAAAAGTACATAAAACAATTGGCATAAAGATCTTATGTCTTAAAATTCAATACTATTAAAATAAAATATAACACCAAGGATAAAACTATTTAGCTAACAGCATCCCCATAACAATTAACTGTTATATCAGCAATATGATGGGAGATGGTAGAGGATATTGCTTTTAAAATAGTAAAATAGGAATTATTACAGAATTGTTTAATAATAATATAAAAATAATGGTAATAAAATCATAAAATATCTATATAATAAAATAAAAATATAAATGATTAATGATAATTCTTTCATAATAAATAATAAGATAATTATTAAATAATACTACTAATAAAATATAAATGATAATGTAATTAAATAATAATTAAATAATATAAATAATATAAATAGCATAAATATGATAACGATAAATATTTCATTATTATTAAATACCAATAATAAAATTTAATAATAATTTTAAATGCTTGCATTGTTGTATTTCAAATGTTCTTGATTGCGTCTCAATCAAGGGTGTGTGTGTAAATCTTAATAGTGATCATTAACTAATTATTACATAATAAAATATGAATCATAATAATTAAATACTACCAATAAAAGAACAATAATTTTAAAGTGCATTGTTTTGTTTAAATTTTATAAGCCACATTGCAACTCTAATAATAATAAATTGCATTGTTGTCATTTGGAATGGCCTCGGATTACATTTTTGGATTATGTGATTTTAATGTTTATATTAAATATGCCAGGGTGAAGAGAAAAACCTTGTGAGTTGCCATAGAATTAGTGTCACCCAGGAGGTATAAAAAATTCTGACACATTATTCAGTACTATCTCTCATGCAATCATAAACTCTGCTGTTTATGACTATGGGAAAAACTAGGTATTATCTCTCATTAACCGATCACAAATAGTGGTTTGATTCTGATTCTAGAGCAGGGTTTCTTAAATATTCTCCACTCATGACTCCTTTACCCCCGAGTATTTTTTTCATGGCCCCAGGTATATAAAATAGGTATAAAAAACATTGAAAACAAATCCGCATTTGCAAGGCTGATTTTCCTTATTGTTGAGCACAGCTGAAGCATCTTCTGCAGAGTCCACAGGTTTATGTAAATGGGTGGCATTCAGAAACCTTTTAATGTTGCCAAATTGTTTTGTGTTCCCAAATATTATGAACTAAATGAACCCACAGTTTAAGAAGCAGTTCTCTAGAGAGCAGAGCTTGAACCCCTCTTCAGCCATGGAAACCCCAAGTCTATTATATTTATTTATTTTACTATATTTCTATACCGCCCCTCTCAGCCCGAAGGCGACTTGAGGCGGTGCACATATGGCAATGAAGATCAGCTTCAGAGGAAGACAAATCCTACCTACACACACACACACGAAATCTTGCTATAAAGTCTCTATGACAGGTTTGCTTTAAAGTTTCCGTAAGCTGGAAAGGACTGGAAGGCTGTAGAACAAAAACCCACATGAGAAATCCTTTCTACCTGCCTCCTTCTGGAGCCAAGACAGAAGGGCATACAGTAGTACAGATACTTGCAAAAATGTATGCACAACACAGACACACACACTTTAATGCTTGACACCAGTACTGTTACTCTACATTTATTTATTTATTTATTTATTGTTGGGCTTCTATGCCACCACTCCTGGGAGGCTCGGGGCGGTTCACAAGCGCCAGATAAAACAACAGGGTAAAACAATTTAAAACACAGCAAGAAAAAACACAATATAAAACTAACAAATTAAAAGCCTGATGTGAAAGACACGACACAACAGGTATCAGAAATTACAAGTACGACGGGCGTGCCTAAGCAAAACCTATAGGCCGAAGGCCTGCTGGAATAGGTAGGTCTTGCAAGCCCGCCTAAAAGGCAGCAGATCCTGAATGGCACGCGTTTCAGCGGGGAGGGCATTCCATAGTGTGGGCGCAATCACGGAAAATGCCCTCCTACGGGTTGCTGTTAGTTTGGCGGACTTCGCAGAGGGGACATCCAAAAGGTTAGTACCTTCCGATCGGAGTGATCTCATAGGGCAATATGGGGAGAGGTGGTCCCTCAGATACGCTGGCCCCAGGCCGTGCAAGGCCTTAAAGGTAAGAACTAACACTTTGAAGGTGATCCAGTGCTCAATTGGAAGCCAGTGCAGATCCTGCAAGGTGGGTGTTATGTGACTACCAGCTGGTGTACCAGACAGGAGTCGGGCGGCAGTGTTCTGCACCAGCTTGAGTTTCTGGGTCACCGACAGAGGAAGGCCAACGTAGAGTGCGTTACAGTAGTCCAGTCTTGAGATGACCGTGGCTTGGATCACCGTGGCCAGGTCGTTCCGGGATAAATAGGGGGCTAGCCGCCTCGCCTGTCTGAGATGGAAAAAAGCAGACTTGCTGACCATGGAGACCTGGGTCTCCATGGTCAATTGGGAGTCCAAATGAACTCCCAAGCTCTTTACAGAAGGCGATGGGCATAACGCCACACCGTCCAGGGTCGGAAGCTGGACATCCCCATCACCCGGACGGCCCAGCCACAGGATCTCAGTCTTCGCTGGATTCACCCTCAACCTACTGGCTCGCAGCCATCCAGTAACGGCTTCGAGGCAACGCTGGAAATTATCGGGGATGGATCCAGGCCTGCCCCCCATCCTCAGAATGAGCTGAGTGTCATCGGCGTACTGGTGGCACTCAAGCCCAAAACTCCGCACCAGCTGTGCAAGCGGCTGCATGTAGATGTTAAATAACAGAGGGGAGAGAATGGCCCCCTGCGGAACTCCACAAACTAATGGGGAGCCCTCAGAGACCACCTCACCCCTCCTCACACGCTGAGACCGCTGGTGGAGGAAGGAGGTCAGCCATTTCAGGGCTGGCCCCCTCACTCCAGCCATGGCCAGGCGGTGGGTCAAAAGATTGTGGTCGACCGTGTCAAACACTGCCGCGAGGTCCAATAACACGAGCAGCGCAGACCCGCCTTGGTCGAGCTGGCAACGGAGTTGGTCTGTAATGGAGACCAGGACCGTCTCCATCCCATGCCCCGAACAGAAGCCGGACTGGAAGGGGTCTAGCCATGTTGCATCATCTAAGAAGGACTGCATCTGCTCCATTGCTGCCCTCTCAACTACCTTCCCCAGGTACGAAAGATTCAACACTGGTCGGTAGTTGGAGGGAACCGCAGGGTCCAATGATGGTTTCTTCAACAATGGAGCTACCACCGCCTCTTTTAAGCACTCTTTTAACACAGTCAAGGTAAGACTCAAAGGATCTCAAGGAACAAGGAGAAAAGCAGGCTTCCCAAGGCTCACCTTGCAAGAAAGGATATTCCCAAAAGCGGAGAAAGTGTCATAAAGTGCCTTGTTGTCGATGGATTTGTCCAGGTTCTTAATGAAGACGTTCCCTACGCCCGACTTCCTCAGAGAAGGGTCCCGCTGGGACCACATGATGCGGATGGGCTTGCCTTTGATCACATCAAAGTTCATGGTGTCCAAGGCTCGCTCAGCTACAAAGGCAAGAATAATGTATTGTCAAATGCTTTCACGGCCAGAATCACTGGAACGTTGTGTGGTTTCTGGGCTGTATAGCCGTGCTCTAGCAGCATTTTCTTCTGACATTTCACCTGCATCTGTGGCTGGCATCATCAGAGGATCATCTGAAGATGCCATCCAGAGATACAGGCGAAATGTCAGGAGAAAATGCTGCTAGAACACAGCCATACAGCCCAGAAATCACATAAAACCCCAAGAAGTAATACTCATTTCATTGTACACAGGATAGTTGGAACATACAAACATGGCCAGAAAAAAATATGGTGACCCCCTGACAATGTCATAGAATCATAGAATAAAACTATGTAACACATTTTTGTTCCTGGGTTATAAATGTAATTCCCTGATTGATTCTATCATAAAAACATGGAAAAGTTTATTAAAATGCGAAAACTGTGTTTCTGTGGGAGGGACATGCTGCAGCACATTTTGCTCTAGTTTTTCAGCGAATCTCTCATAGAGTCTCAAACCAATTCAACAGATGTGACAGCCACAAAAGGGAAGCTTCTGGAGTAGTACAACTATTTTCAAAATAATGACTGCACAGTTAAACAGGAAATAACACTTTCAAACCAGGAACAGAGCATTTTTCAAATGTTGTTACATAGTGCAATTAATCATAGAATCTATAATATAAACACACCAGCATCACCATAGATCGATCCCAGAATACTGCACAAATTGGCACGTTCATTTGACTCTATGCTGCAGCAAAGCTTACCATTCATAAATACCATTTGTACCGGGGGATTCTGTCCTAAACAAATGACACATGTAGGCAGCCATGCCTTTTAGACTGCGAAAACCTGCCAATCACACATTGTGGCTGAGTAGATTGAGTTGAAAGCATGTTTGTATTGGGCTATCCATGTTCTCTGGGATGCAAGGTTAAGTATCCCCTGTTGGTCAAATGTACCTAAAAAAGTAACAGGGAAGCCCTTCTAGTGCTAAATAGCAAAGGGTATCCATCACACTCTAAAACCTCTGCAACCTAGACTCGACACACACTAATCCTCCTTCAGGTTTCTATTTTAGTACCAAGCAGCATATTAAAAGCCCTCTGGCAGAGGCACACGGGGCTCTTGTTCATAAAAAGGTAGGGGTCTGGGAAAGTGTTCTTGCCAAACAGGCATCTCAGTTGCGAAGGAAAAAGAGAAATTCAAAGAGGAGCTGCTTGGGGCCAGAGGAGAACTCCCTACTTGATGGGCTCCCCATCTCAGCTCTCCTCTTGCCTCCATCACCAAAGGAATCCCATTTCAGACAGTTACATTTATTTATAGCAGGAAGCAATGCTCCAAAGGCATATGCTGGCAAGGAGGCAACCCCAGCAAATACGCCATTTGCTGCGGAAAGGTTGCAATGTAGGCACACAACAGAAGAGGTTGTGCTCTCATGCCATCAGAGGCTGCCATGGTAATGAGACAATACTGCTGCACATGTTGGGACAAAACTGCAGCACATGGTAGCAAGCATGAAGCATTCCAGATATCATTTGATTGCAAGTCCCATCCTCCCCACCTAGCAATTAGGAATAAGGCCTGCAGGCTAGGGCTGCACAATTCCCCATTACCAGAAGAGAAACATTAATAAGTGTTTTTGAAACTTTTATTTCATTCCCTCTGCAAAACGGTATCAGGGCCAGGTTCTGCTTTCACAAATACCCAGAATTCTGTTTATTTTTTATGTGTTTGACTTCAAGCCAGTCCTTTCAATCCAAGGTGAAGAGATCCCTGTGTACAACTACTGACACAGAATTGACTAGATGGGCTGAGGCCCGATTCAGCATGGCTCTTCTTATGTTCTTATGTTCTAATCCAAAAATAAAACTTTGTATCCAAAGCAGAATACAAAGAAGTAAATAACGTAATCATGTCAGGACTCATTTCACACAGAAACCATGTCTGGCCTGCCAGCAGCTCTCACCTGCGAAGATGGAGGGCCAAGGATATTTGCATTTACCATGGGTGTTGAGGGAGTCATGTTGGACTAACTGACCCACCTTTTGCCATGAGAGCCATTCTCGACCAAACCAGAGGCTTCTCAACTTCGATATTCTGGATACAGCGGCTAAACAATGGCCCAAATGTGAAACATTCTGTCAGGACACGGATGTAGCCTTAACCTTGTTTTCCCAAATATTCATATAGAGGTATACTGCCCTTGACATGTGTGTGCTCAAGCTGCCTGTCCTCCTACAGCAACCACTTACATTTGCTAGGGTTTTTAGGAAAGTTCTCCAAGGTAGTTTTGTTAGGTCCTTCCTCTGACATAGAGGCTCCAGCTCCTGGGATGCCTTGGAAATCCTTGATCTTGGGCGGGCCCTTCCTTTTTGACTGCCACTCTCACAATCCCCTAGCCAGCATAAGTTTCATAGGGATTTATCAGACAATGAGTCCTCACAGGTGGTTTTGCCATTTCTTTCTCTGGAACAGAGCCTAGAGCCCGCTCTTCCCATCCAATTACAAACCAGGATGAACTTTGTTGAGCTTTGGAGATCCTTTAAGGGGGTTTAGGCATTAACTACAGGAAGCACAGGGTTGGGAGATCCTCTTCTGCCATGCAGAGACATGCAACCCAAGCCCTCATTGACTGTGGACCACCCAGTCTTTGCTTCAAAATCTCTACAGATGAGGAGACTTCATATTCTATGGCCAAACAGCTCTTTCTGTCCAGGGGGTGTGTGATCTAGATGTTTAGATGGGATCTTTTCCCCCCTGCAGTTTAAATCTATTGCTCTTTTATCAGTCTCCTAGACTAAAGAACAGACTTGCTCATCCCTCCTCAATGGGATATTCTTTCCAATATCTATACATGGCTATTGTGTCTCTTGGCCATCTCTTTTCCAAGGTAAACATACTCGGGTTCCTAAAATGCTCCTCGGAGGGATTCATAGCTTTCGGATGTTGGCCCGAACCCTTCCCTCTTGTCCACCCACTTCTTGAATTAACATATTTACTTTACTCGAAGGATCACTTTTTTAGTTAAATGATCTTGCCAAAATTAGGATGTGCATTAGATTCACGTAATATGGTAATCTTTGTTCTGAGCCAAAGCAAAAGGGGGCATTTCTTTAGGAGAGGTTGGAGTTCCTATTTGAGGGACACTATCTTTAATGAAATGGCTAGGGCTCGTTGCTATGCAATGCTGGGATTGGTAGTTTGGTGAGGCATTCACATTCTTTGGTAGAGAAGGCTCAAACTACAGGCCCGCTGATGCCATAGCATTGAACCATGGTAATTAAAGTGGATTCATTCCACAGCATATAGGTCCTTCTCAAAAAATTAGCATATAGTGCTAAAGTTCATTATTTTCCATAATGTAATGATAAAAATTAAACTTTCATATATTTTTAATTCATTGCACACCAACTGAAATATTTCAGGTCTTTTTTGTTTTAATACTGATGATTTTGGCATACATATCTCAAATAATTAGCTTATTCGTTCCGACCAAATATGCTAATTTTTGAGACAGTATTTTTGGGTTTTCAGGAGCTGTATGCCAAAATCATCAGTACAAAACAAAAAAAGACCCGAAATATTTCAGTTGGTGTGCAATATATGAAAGTTTAATTTTTATCATTACATTATGGAAAACAATGAACTTTAGCACTATATGCTAATTTTTTGAGAAGGACCTGTAGATGCATCCCAAGGTTTATTTTCTACTGCTAGAAGTTTTGGTGTTTTAAAACTTTCATTTTTAAAGGAGGAACAGTAATGCACACCTTTTTTTTGGCCAAATTACAGAGTGCACTTCTTGCTGCTGCAGATTATATTTGGCAGCAAATCCTTCATTTGGTTTCAGAGTTTTGAAAAGTGAGGTGTGTATTAGATTCAATGGCTCACAAGACTTGAGGAAATACAGTACTTTGCCCAGAACTAGACCCAGGGCGATTCTTCCAGGTGGGGTTCGGTGGAGATAACAGGGTTGACTTCCTGGTGATTAAGTCAGCTGTGCTGGGACCATAACTAATTGCCTTTCAAATCTATCCAGTTGGCCATATTCTAAAATTTGAAAGGATGCCATAAGGAAGAAGGAGCAGGCTTTCTTTCTGCTGCCCTGGAGACTAGGCCTCAATGGAGCTATGGGTTCAAATTATAGGAAATGAGATTCCACTTGAACATTAGGAAGAACTTCATGACTCTAAGAACTGTTCAACAGTGAAGCTCTCTGCCTCGGAATATAGTGGAGTCTCCTTCCTTGGAGGCTTTTAAGTAGAGACTGGATGGTCATCTGTTGGAGGTATGTTGAATTCGTATGATAGATTTGGTTTGGACTAGATCTTCCAACTCTATGATTCTATGATCAGTACGTCTTGTGGCCTCTCCATTGGTGCCCCCTTGCAGTGGGGGAGAGGCTTGCGTACCCTAATGAAGTTGTGAGCTATGCTGGCGGTGGCATAATAGCCACTGGTAGGGCCTCCCATGCCAGACAGGTCACAACTGAAGGGTCTGACAAAGAGCGTCAACGGGCAGGATGGGTTCTCTAGCCTTTTGGCAACCATCCTAAGAGAAGGAAAACTCTAATTTCAAACCCGGGCAGATGGTGCCCATCTAACCCTGTAAGGTCAACCATCTAAGAGAAGGAAACTAAAACCAAACCTACGACCTGAGGACCTCGCTGCCACCGTCCCAGCTTGCTAGGCCCCGGCAGACGAACCTTTGGTTTAAAGGGTGAGGCCAGTTCTATGCATGCTGCGCTCCACCAGAAAAATCCATTGCACAGACTTGAAGGACGTCTTGTGGCAATGAGTCCTGCAGTTCCCGACTTTCCCAGTGCGTCCCCTTATGACTCACCGTCCGCAGGCTGTTGGAAGTTGACATAAGCGTAGCCCAAAGAGCGGCGGGTGATCATGTCCCTGCAGACGCGGATGGAGAGGACGGGACCGGCGGGGCTGAATTTTTCATAGAGCATGGCCTCCGTGACATCCGGGTGGAGGTCTCCCACATACAAGGAGGCCATGGGGTAGCTGCTGGCGGCCGCATTCATCCCCTTCTCACCCCCCAAAGCACTTACGAGATGCCTCCCAATCAATTATCTTTTTTACAAAACCCTAGTTTTCAGAGTTATATTTCGAGAGAGGCTCGACTAATGTGAACAGCCCTTTCAATTGGATGGGAAAAGCAGCTTAATGGGCTAAAACAATAAAAATAGTGCAAATGTTTAATGGCACAAATATCCGAGAAGGGCCAGTTGAGGCTTAGAAAGACTTCCCAAATCAATATATTTTCAAAGGCAGTTTTAAAATACTTTTTGAAAAATAAACAATTCAATCCCACTTTACAAAAATAATAATCTTTTTTCCTTTTTTTTTTTTTTGGAGGGGATCTTATATATATATTTTTTTCTTTTTAAATTAAGGTTTTGCTTCAAGGCTAATTCTCCCCTGCGGCTTTAAAAAATAAAATCCTATATTCCTTCATACATATATTTATAGTTTCTTCTCTGTTATTAGTGCAAAATAGATCCAACAGTCATCCAATGATTGTTATAGACAAAGTATTTCCCTCCAGAAAGTCCTGGCAGGCAGGTGGGTTTTTTTAAAACAATACTTAAATCTTAATTTAGAATAATAAAACCACCAAGATCGAATTTGAGGTGCTAAAAAGGAAACGGTGGCCGAGAAAAGAAAAATATAGTCAAGGGATTGGAGGAGAGGGAATGGGTTTGGAAGAGGGAAAGAAATGAATTTCTATTTTTCTTTTGGAAGCTTCATCTGCCCTTGATAAAACTCAAGTAAATAGGCATATATAAATGTCTAAATACCTTCTCCAGAAAAGTCTGACAGGTAGCAAAATAGTATTATTTAACAGTTGAAAACGTGTATAATTTGAGGCGATAGAAAGGAAAATGGATGGCAGGGAAATTGAACCGCAAATGCCGGAGTGGGATTGAAGAGGGAAATCAATGGGCAAAAGCAAATGGGGATATCAATCGGAATCCATAAATAAAATAATTAAAGGGGAGGCAAAGAAAGGACCCACAAAACAAAAAAGAAGGAAAAGAGGGCAACACAACACACACAAAAAGGAAGGACTAAATTAAATTAAAAGGTTAAAAAGACAAAAAATGAACATACCACACAAAGGGAAGGGAAAAAAAAGGCAGAATATTTCTGATTATTACCATGCTTTCCCTTCCCTCTTAAATATTCTCATCTTACTTTTTTCCCTTCTCATTCCTGGCAATTATTATTATTCTAATATTACTATAATTTTCTCTTCCCACTTCGGATATTATTATTTTGAGGGATTTTTTCCTCTCTCGTTTGGGATATTCCTCGTAGCGTTTTCTTATTGATCCTCCTTCCTGGCGATTTATTATTATTATTATTTTTATTATTTATTTAATATTTATATTATTATTTTTTCCTTTTTGCTATTTTTAAGGCTTTTTTCCCCCCCCTCTCTTTTTTTTCGCCCCCCTTCGAGGCTCCTACTTGGCCCGGACCCTCCTCTTCCGAGGCCGACAGCGGAAAGGGGGGCCCGAGTGGCGCGGAGGGCCCTTTATAGGCCACGCCGGCCTCCTGGGCCCGCGACCAGGAAAGGGAAGGCGGCCGGAAGTCAGGGAGGGTGGGCCTTCCGACGGAGAGGAGACCTGAGGAAGCGAACCAGCGCCCCCTGCAGGCCGAAGGAGCGAGCCACGCCCAGGCCACGCCTCCCTGCAGAGCAGCACTTTGGTACTAGGGACCTCAGAAGAAGACTTGCACTCTCTTTTGGAGAGGAAAAAGGGGTCTACATTATTATTATTATTATTATTTTGGAGAGAAAAAGCAGAGTATAAATAATAATAATTGTAGTCTCTTTTGGAAGGAAAAAAGGGGGTATAAATAATAATAATAATTTCTTTTTTGGAGTAAAAAGCAGAGTATAAATAATAATAATCTGTGTCTTTTGGAGAGAAAAGGGGGGTATAAATTATTGTTATTATTATTATTATTTTGGAGTAAAAAGCAGAGTATAAATAATAATCTGTGTCTTTTGTGTACATTATTTTATTATTAATATTTTGAGAAAAAGCAGAGTATAAATAATAATAATCTGTGTCTTTTGGAGAGAAAAGGGGGGTATAAATTATTATTATTATTATTTTGGAGTAAAAAGCAGAGTATAAATAATAATCTGTGTCTTTTGGAGAGAAAAGGGGGTATACATTATTGTTATTATTATTAATATTATTTTGGAGTAAAAAGCAGAGTATAAATAATAATAATCTGTGTCTTTTGGAGAGAAAAGGGGGGTATAAATTATTGTTATTATTTTGGAGTAAAAAGCAGAGTATAAATAATAATCTGTGACTTTTGGAGAGAAAAGGGGGTATACATTATTGTTATTATTATTATTATTTTGGAGTAAAAAGCAGAGTATAAATAATAATAATCTGTGTCTTTTGGAGAGAAAAGGGGGGTATAAATTATTATTTTGGAGAGAAAAAGCAGAGTATAAATAATAATAATTGTAGACTCTTTTGGAAGGAAAAAAGGGGTATTAATAATAATACTAATAATTTCTTTTTTGGAGTAAAAAACAGTATAAATAATAATAATAATTTGTGTCTCTTTTGGAGAGAAAAAGGGGGTATAAATTTATTTATTTTTTGTTGGACAGAAAAAGCAGAATATAAATAATAATAGTAATAATAATAATTTTAGTCTCTTTTGGAAAGAAAAGAGTATAAATTATTATTTTTATTTCTTTTTGGAGAGAAAAAGCAGAGTATAAATAATAATAAATATTGTCTTTTGGAGAGAAATGGGAGGTATAAATTATTTGTTGGAGAGAAAAGGCAGAGTATTAATAATAATAATTGAGTCATTTCTTTTTTGGAGAGAAAAAGCAGAATAATAATAATAATAGAGTCTCTTTTGGAGAGAAAAGGGGGGGTATAAATTATTATTATTTGTTGGAGAGAAAAGGCAGAGTATTAATAATAATAATAATAATTTGAGTCTCTTATTTCTTTTTTGGAGAGAAAAAGCAGAGTATAAATAATAATAATTTGAGTCTCCTTTGGAGAGAAAAAGGGGGTATAAATTATTATTTGTTGGAGAGAAAAGGCAGAGTATAAATAATAATAATAATAATAATAATTTGTGTCTCATTTCTTTTTGGAGAGAAAAGGTATAGTATAAATAATAATAATTTAAGTCTCTTGAGTCTTATTATTTTTATTTCTTTTTGAGAGTAATAATAATAATTTGAGTCTTTTGGAGAGAAAAAGGGATATAAATAATAATGGTAATTTAAGTCTTTGGAGAGAGAAAGCAGAGTATAAATAATAATACTTTGATAATGTCATAAATGGTTTTATTTTATTGTAATGTTATACTGATTGTTGTAGTTTATGTTCTATGTAATTGATTATGTTGTTGTTTTTAATTAATTTTATTGCGTTGTTGTGTTGATCGGCTTGGCTTCATGTAAGCTGCCCCGAGTCCCTGTTGGGGAGATGGTGGCAGAGTACAAACAAAGATTATTATTATTATCATTATTATTTTGAGTCTCTTGGAGAGTAAAAGCAGAGTGTAAGTAGTAATAGTAACAACAACAACAATAGCAACCAGACTGATTGATAACGTGGAGGCAGTGACAGAATTTGTATTTCTAGGTGCAAAGATGACTGCAGATGCAGACTGCAGCCAGGAAATCAGAAGATGTTTACTCCTCGGAAGGAGGGCCACGACCAATCTCGATAAAATAGTGAAGAGTAGAGACATCACACTGGCAACAAAGATCTGCATAGTTAAAGCAATGGTATTCCCTGTAGTAAACTATGGATGTGAGAGCTGGGCCATAAAGAAGGCTGAGCAAAGGAAGATAGACGCTTTTGAACTGTGGTGTTGGAGGAAAGTTCTGAGAGTGCCTTGGACCGTGAGAAGACACAACCAGTCCTTACTCCAGGAAAGAAAGCCCGACTGCTCACTGGAAGGAAGGATATTAGAGGCAAAGATGAAGTACTTTGCCACATATTGAGAAAACATAATATCTTGGAGAAGAGAATGATGCTAGGGAAACTGGAAGGAAAAAAGAAGAGGGGCCGACCAAGAGCAAGGCGAATGGATGGTGACTGAAGTGACTGGCTTGACCTTGAAAGAGCTGGGGGTGACCACAGCCGACAGGGGGTCATGAAGAGTTGGAAATGACTGAACAAATAAACAACAACAACAATAATACCTTGAGTCTCTTTTTTGGAGAGGAAAAGCAAAGTATTATTATTAACTAGCTGTACCCGGCACGCGTTGCTGTGCCCTTTTTAGGAGATGCGAGAAAGTTCAATCATCCACGGTGTGCCCTCCTCTAAACTGCAGTTGGATGGAGTGTGGGTCATGGGGGGCATGGTGTGCCAAGTTGGGTCTTTATTGGTCTTGGTTCTGGGCCACAGTGGTCTCTGGGGAATGATGGGTTTTGAAGTACTACAAATCCCATTTTCTATGGTGGTACTTCAAGTCCCATCATGCATGGTCGGGGCTCTGTGTGCCAAGGTAGGTTACTGTAAATTCAGGCCATACACAATGTCCCATGAGCTGAGGCCTAGTTAGGAACAGCAAGTTAATGAAGCCTTACTGTCAATTCAGGCCATACACAATGTCCAATGAGCTGAGGCCTAGTCGGAGAATCAAGTTAATGAAGCCTTACTGTCAATTCTGAGCGTAAACAGCTTCCCAGTAAGTGAGGGCTAGTTAGGGAAATCAAGTTAATGAAGTCTTACTGTCAATTTAGAGCGTAAACAGCTTCCCAGTAAGTGAGGGCTAGTTAGGGAAATCAAGTTAATGAAGCCTTACTGTCAATTTTGGGCGTGGTCTGTGATTTTTGGGGTGTAAATTTTCGGTTGGAAGTGAGTTGGGTGTTTGTGTTGGGGATTGGCTCAGGCCTTTTCCTTATTCTGTTTTGGCAGTTTATTATGGTTCGGAATTTTCATGTTGGCTGGCCATTGCAGCAGTTATGCAAATCCGCCCTTATTGGCAGCCAATCATGTTGTTCAGAATGTAGAGGCTGGGTGAGTCTTTGGCTGCCCTGGAGGATGCTGGTAAATGTAGTTTTATTTTTATTCGTTGTTTTGGGGGCCTTTTAGGTTTTGGGGAGGAAAGTTTCTTTGCTACAAACGTACCTTGCTTGAGGCCTATTTCTGTGGCAAGTATTGTGTTTCTGCGTTGTATGGTTTCTTTGCTTGAGGTATACATCACATGACGTGAACCCATTTATATAATAGACTAGCTTGGGGACCCGGGCTATTTGAGAAGCGCAGCAGGATGTAGAGTGGGTCATGGGGGCTCTGTGTGCCAAGTTTGGTCTTGATCCATCATTATTGGGAGTTGCAGTGGTATCATGAAATTACTGAAGGTAGTGCAAGTCCCATCATCTCTGTCCCCCTCCCCAAAGTGTAGTAGGATGTAGATTGGGTCATGGGGGCTCTGTGTGCTAAGTTTGGTCTGTATTGGTGAATGGATGAGGGAGCATTCTTTTTCGGAATTGAGTGAAGGTACTTCAAGTCCCATCATCCGTGGTCCGTCTCACAGTAAACTGCACCAGGCTGTAGAGTGGGTCATGAGGGCTCTGTGTGCCAGATTTGGTGTTGATCAGTCATTGGAATAGGTTAGTAGCAGGATTGGGAAGTGAGGGAAGGTACTGCAAGTCCCATCATCCATTTTCTGTCCCCCTCCAAACTTCAGTAGGATGTGGAGTGGGTCACTGGGGCTCTGTGTGCCAAGTGTGGTCTTTATCGGTGTTTGTTGGGGGCCGCAGTGGTCTGTGGGAACAGAGGGGTGTGAAAATACTACAAATTCCATCATCCATTGTCAGTCGTCCCCCGAACCTCACCAGGACGTGAAGGCAGTCATGGGGGTTCTGTGTGCCAAGTTTGGTCTCAATCAGTAATTGGATGGATGAGGCAGACTTGGGAAGTAGAGGTACATAAAGTCCCATCATCCATGGTCCACCCTCCTCCAAACTGCACCAGGATGTAGAGTGGGTCATGAGGGCTCTGTGTGGCAAGTTTGGTGTTGATCAATCATAGGATTAGGTTTGTAGCAGTCTTGGAAAGTGAGGGAAGGTACTGCAAGACCCATCATCCATGTTCTGTTCCCCTCCAAACTTCAGCTGAGGACCCGGCGGTGCCCGGGTTATTTGAGGAAGGCATTGTGTGCCAAGGTTGGCCCGTATCAGTTGTTCATTTGGCTCGCAGTGGTTTCGGGAAGTGAGTGAAGGATTATGGACCATGGACCATAATCCATGGTCCATCCTCCTCCAAATTGCACCAGGATGTAGGGGGTTCTGTGTGGCAAATGTGGTCTTGAACAGTCATTGAATGAGGGTCGCAGCAGTCTCAGGAAGTGAGTGGAGGTACTTCAAGTCCCATCATCCGTGGTCCATCCTCCTGAAAACTGCACCAGGGTGTAAAGTGGGTCATGGGGGCTCTATGTGCCAAGTTTGGTCTTGATCGGTCACTGGATGAGAGTCGCAGCGGTCTCAGGAAGTGAGTAAAGGTACTGCAAGTCCCATCATCCATAATCCGTCCTCCCACAAACTGCACCAGAATGTTGAGTTGGCCATGGGGGCACTCTTTGCCAAGTTTTGTCTTTATTGGTAATTGGATGAGTGTCGCTGTGGTCTCAGGGAGTGGAGGTACTTCAAGTACCATCATCCATGGTCCATCCTACTCGAAGCTGTACCAGCATGCAGTGTAGGTAATGGGAGCTCTGTGTGCCAAGTTTGGTCTTGATCAGTCATTGGATGAGGGTCGCAGCGGTCTCAGGAAGTGAGTGGAGGTACTTCAAGCCCCATCATCCATGCTCTGCTCTTCTCCAAACTGCACCAGGACATAGAGTGAGTGGAGGTACTTCAAGCCCCATCATCCATGCTCTGCTCTTCTCCAAACTGAACCAGGATATAGAGTGGGTTATGGGGGCTCTGTGTGCCAAGTTTGATATTTATCGGTCTTTGTTGTGGGCCACAGTGGTCTCTGGGAAGCAAAGCGCTTTGAAGTACTACAAATCCCATAATCCGTGGTTCATCTTTCTCAAACTGCACCAGGACGTAAAGGGCATCATGGGGGTTATGTGTGCCAAGTTTGGTCCAGGTCCGTCACCCGTGCTGGTCAGAGTAAGTGAGTGAAGGTACTGCAAGTCCTTCAAACTGCACCAGAATGTAGAGTGGGTTTTGGGGGGGTGTCTGTGTACCAACTGTAATCTTGTTCTGTCATTTTGGGGGCCTAGTCAGGAAAATAAACTTAAGCCTTTCTGTCAATTCAGGCTGAGGCCTAGTCAGGAGAATCAACTTGAGGAAGCCTTACTGTGAATTCAAGCTGAGGCCTAGTATCGAAAAATCAAGTTGAGGAAGCCTTACTGTCAATTCAGGCTGAGGCCTAGTTTGTAGAATCAGCTGAAGGAAGCCTTTGTGTCAAGAACTCTGTCTGGCACCTTTGAGATTTGGGATGTTGGAATGCTGGCCTATCCATGGCCCAGCCTCCATCAAACTGCACCAAGGCGTAAAGTGGGTCTTGGGGGTTCTGTGTGCCAAGTTTGGTTTTGTTGTCTCATTGTTGGGGGCTGCAAAGTGTTTTGGACTTAAACTCCCACCATGCTTGACTGCCTCAGGGCTTTTCCTTACCTCCCTCTGGCACTTTAGAGTCTCAGAATGTTCGTGGCTGGCCAATGGGAGTCGTTTATGCAAATAATGCTGCCACATATCCTTCCTGGCCTGTGAAAGTGGCTGCCACATATCTGCCCTTCCGCCCTCGCATACACACATACACACATACAAACATTCCGTTTTATAAAGGTATACAGATACAGATAATAATAATTTGAGTCTCTTTGGAGAGAAAAAAAACAGTAGAAATAATGTGTTGTCGAAGGCTTTCATGGCCGGAATCACTGGGTTGCTGTGGATTTTCTGGGCTGTATGGCCATGTTCCAGAAGCATTCTCTTGATGTGTCTCCCACATCTGTGGCAGGCACAGGCCCGGATTAGCCCCTTTTGGCGCCTTAGGCCACACTTTGGAATTACGCCCCCAAACCAACCTCTACCGCACCCCCACCTCCTCCTCCTCCTTGCGGCGCCGCGCGCCCTCCTTCCTTGAGTCAAGGAAGGAGGGCGCGAGGAGGAGGAGGCGGACGGAAGCCCCAGTGCCGGCAGTGGCCCCGGGGGCGGGGCTTCCCTCCGCCTACTCCTCTTCGCGGCGTGCCCTCCTTCCTTGATTCAAGGAAGGAGGGCGCGCGAGGAGGAGGAAGGAAGGAAAGCCCCGCCTCCGGAGCGGCAGCGGCCCCGGGGGCGGGGCTTCCCTCTGCCTCCTCCTCTTCGCGGCATGCCCTCTTTCCTTGAGTCAAGGAAGGAGGGCACGTGACGAGGAGAAGGAGGGAAGGGAAGCCCCACCCCCGGGGCCACGCCCCCTCCTTCCTTGACTCAAGGAAGTGTTATCGAACAGCCGCCAATCCCCAGCCAGCTATCCGACAACCGGGCAAGCCCGTGGACCGACCACGGGGCAGAGACCGCGAGGGTTCAGTTAACCTGGCGAGCCCGGAGCGACTCAGGGTCCTCGTGGCCTACCCGCCTCCCGGAGTTCCAATTATGCTCACCAATCTGTAAGGTAGATGCCACGAAATTGTTTATTCTGCTCAGCTGAGAGGATGCGAACCGCAATACCCTGATTCCCGCAAGGAACGCATGCATATACATTCAAAACATTGGTTTTTAAAGGTTACAGAACTGTCAAAACAATTGAAATTCCCGCCTGCCCCCTTCTGGGCCGGCTCCGTCGATGATTGGTCGGAACGCTGATGGGCGGGATGTTGACCGGCTCTGGGGAGCCAATCGGTGCTTACTCCCATTTGCCATCCCAGCCAATCAGGGGTCTGTGGCCATATATGGATTTCCAGGAAGGGAAGCTCAGACGGAAATGACTGTCAATATTGGCATGTGGATATAACAAAAGAATCCCTTCCGGGTAAACGACCCGAGTGATACCTGGAGTGATAGGATTAGTGGAGTTGACGTTTCATTCATGGGAATGAAAGAAAAGAGGAAGAGGTCTGATGCCAGAAAATGCACTCAGACCTTTGGGTGACAAAGGTTATTGTGGGACACCTCTGTCTGGCCAG